>JBBDGP010000509.1:11820833-12561666 GCA_037952835.1 Lithobates septentrionalis | reverse complement strand
TCCTCTTTATTTTATTTAGACCATGAATAAATGGATCTTTTTTGAGTTTATGAAAAGACTTTATGTGTTTTCTTTTAAATCATTGATTTTAGACACAATGTTAAATTAACAAGGGACAACAATCTCATTGAGTTTGCAAAAACACACCAAAAATACATTAATAAGTTAATGTTCGAGTGGTAAGTCTTTAAAAAAAAAAGATACATAACCAAAAACGGTTCTTTGGGTTAACTTTATATAAAAAACATAAAAAATCACTATAAAAACAAAAATAAAGGGTTCTTTGTGGTAACTTTACAAACATAAAAAAATAAATAAAAAAAACAAAAAAAAATGGGTTCTTTGTGGCAACTTTACAAACACCCAAAAAAATAAACCAAAAAAATATAAAAATGGGTTCCCTGTGGTAACTTTACAAACACAAAAAAAAATAAAAAATATATAGATAAACAGAAAAAAAGTTCCACAACAATCATAAAATAAATATCTGGATAAAAATTACAAGAAAAGATGACTCCACCAAAAAAAAAAAAAGTGTAAAAAGTATTATTAGTATGGAAACATTGTTTTTAAAAAGCATACCATATCATTCATGAGATCAAAGAGAAAAAGAATCCAGAAATCAGTTTGGGAGAACTCTGTTTGAATATGAACAGCAAAACATCTTCGTTCTTTATAGCATTCGTAAAGAAGACATTAAATGCTCTGCATTCAACGATCACAGATTTTGCAGCGTGAGGAATGTGCTACCTACAATACGAACACTAGTTTTACTAGACCGAGTGCTTCCGTTTAGTTTTTGCTTATGAGCATGCGTCGTTTTTTTGTCCGTCGGACTAGCACACAGACGAGCGGATTTCGGGGTCCGTCGTAGTTACGACGTAAAGATTTGAAGCATGTTTCAAATCTAAAGTCCGTTGGATTTGAGGCTGAAAAAGTCAGTTGAAAGTCCGGAGAAGCCCACACGCGATCGGATTACCAGCCAGCTTTAGTCCGTTGGACTTTTGTAGCTGAAAAGTCCGACCGTGTGTACGCCCCATTAGTGTGTTAGGTCAGTTACAGTTAGCCCCCTGTAGTAAAAAATGGGAGCTATTCCTGCGCTACCAAATTGGAAAAAAGAGAAGTGAAGCAACCGAACAAAATTCAAACAAAATTCGGAGACTGCATGGAACATATGCAACTGGACAGCTGCATGCACCAAGACAAGGGCCCAGACAGAAGCCCGAAAACAAATGAAACAAGAAAAAGGGGGGGGGGGGTGCTGCGCTAACCAGAGAGTCTCTACAATAATTAATAGTAGCTTAATGATGTAGAACAAGAGGTCTCAGCGAAATGGAATAAATATACATGTAGAAATCGCATGAACTGAAGTGTTCAAAACGCATGAGTTGGTGTAATAGCTAAAAATCTTGTGAAATAAGAGCAAGTGATTTAAATATATGTTGATCCAAAGGGGTGATAAACATAGATATGAGCAATAAAACATATGTCTAAAATCATCCGATCAAGTAAATAAGTGTCAACAACAAAATATATCAAAGTGCTGGTGCTCTAGTGCCTTGATTACAATAATACAGACTGATAAATATCATATCATAAAGTGCATGGATGAATAAATAAAAATGCAATAATAAATCAATAAATCAGGTGGGGAAAAAAGGAAAGGAATAATCGCCAAATCCTGGTGTTGCAGCAAGTGCAGTGTGTGGAGCCCGGTGTGGATGATCAAATAAATAAATAAATATAATGATCCGATATGATTGCTAGTGTCCAAAAATTGATATAGTGTCCAAAATTAATATATATCCTATTAGTGAAACCAACAAATATGTGCAAAACAAAAGCAAATCTCATCGATGGTGCACAGAAGAAAGTGCTCAAACACAGCAATGGATGACAGTGAAGTGATGGTATGCAGAAAAACACTCTATTTCCTCTTCGTGCAGCATGCGCTAGTGTAGGTAATGGCCCCTTACCTAGCAGTGCTAGGTCAACCGCATATAAGTTGTTTAATCATAGGATCCTGGGTCTCTACTGCGTCTTTGTGTCCACGCTTGCCGACTCTGCGGGATCCTATTGGTGGCTGGGTGTGTCTGGCTATGGTCCTAGCTGGGGTTCTGGGACAGTGCGGCTCCTAGCTCCTCCTCCACATCTCAAATGTATATAAAATATAGGACAAGGTACCCAAATAGTGAAGTATGTTTTCATAGGGGTCACTTTATTCATGTACACATATAGACAGAGTACTCACATTAAGCAGTTTGTTATCACAGCCTTTTATCCTACGAGCAGCGAGCTCGTAATGCTTACAGCAGAGAAAAACAAGCCTATTCCGTCCCTACGCGTGACGTCACCGATCACGTGACTTCTTCAGGGGATAAACAAAATAGGCTAATACTGGTCTTAAATAGTCTCTCCCATAGAGATAGATTGGCGGCCATTTTCTTGTAGCCGCGCCGGCCATAACTCAAATTCCGACGTTCGCGGCCATCTTTTTGGTTGGTAAAGGCTAAAATCGCCATATTCGATGGAGGGTAAACGAATAGCTTATATGTTTCCTTGGTGATGGGGCAAACAAATCTCATCACGGTCTCGTATTCTTAAGGGGAATTCGTTTCCATAGCATACTATGTGGAGGCAGACTCTGTTACCTAAAATAGTTCAAACTTGCTGACATACAGCTCAGTAATGAGCTGATGATGGGCTGCTGCTTTACTATATGAAAAATTATAAAAATTATAAAGATTTATTAAAATTTATTAAAAATAGATTAAAAATCTTTAATAGAGATGTTAAAAATGTTGGAAAAAGGCCAAATGTATTCTATATATAAAAACATATATCAATAAAAATCCAAAAATATATAGATAAAGAGGACTTGTTTATCTTTAATTAAATAATGGTAGCCCCCTGTAGGTCTAGGGTACCTCCCTAACCCCCCTAATAAAGTTTTAACCCCTTGATCATCCCCTGTCGCCAGTGTCACTAAGCGATCATTTTTCTGATCACTGTATTAGTGTCACTGGTGACGCTAGTTAGGGACGTAAATATTTAGGTTCGCCGTCAGCTTTTTATAGTGACAGGGACCCCAATATACTATCTAATAAATGTTTTAACCACTTCAGCCCTGGAAGGTTTTACCCCCTTCCTGACCAGAGCACTTTTTACAATTTGGCACTGCGTCGCTTTAACTGCTAATTGCGCGGTCATGCAATGCTGTACCCAAATGAAATTTGCGTCCTTTTCTTCCCACAAATAGAGCTTTCTTTTGATGGTATTTGATCACCTCTGCCATTTTTATTTTTTGCGCTATACACGGAAAAAGACCGAAAATTTTGAAAAAAAATGATATTTTCTACTTTTTGTTCTAAAAAAAATCCAATAAACTCAATTTTAGTCATACATTTAGGCCAAAATGTATTCGGCCACATGTCTTTGGTAAAAAAAATGTCAATAAGTGTATATTTATTGGTGTGCGCAAAAGTTATACCGCCTACAAACTAGGGTACATTTTCTGGAATTTACACAGCCTTTAATTTATGACTGCCTATGTCGTTTCTTGAGGTGCTAAAATGGCAGGGCAGTACAAAACCCCCACAAATGACCCCATTTTGGAAAGTAGACACCCCAAGGAAATTGCTGAGAGGCATGTTGAGCCCATTGAATATTCATTTTTTTTGTCCCAAGTGATTGAATAATGACAAAAAAAAAAAAAATTACAAAAAGTTGTCACTAAATGATATATTGCTCACACAGGCCATGGGCATATGTGGAATTGCACCCCAAAATACATTTAGCTGCTTCTCCTGAGTATGGGGATACCACATGTGTGGGACTTTTTGGGAGCCTACCCGCGTACGGGACCCCGAAAACCAATCACTGCCTTCGGGATTTCTAAGGGCGTACATTTTTGATTTTACTCCTCACTACCTATCACAGTTTTGAAGGCCATAAAATGCCAAGATGGCATAAAACCCCCCCAAATGACCCCATTTTGGAAAGTAGACACCCCAAGCTATTTGCTGAGAGGCATGGTGAGTATTTTGCAGCTCTCATTTGTTTTTGAAAATAAAGAAAGACGAGAAAATTTTTTTTTTTCTTTTTTCAAAACTTTGTGACAAAAAGTGAGGTCTGCAAAATACTCACTATACCTCTCAGCAAATAGCTTGGGGTGTCTACTTTCCAAAATGGGGTCATTTGGGTTTTTTTTTGCCACCTGGGAATTCCATGGCCTCCGAAACTGTGATAGGCAGTGAAGAGTGAAATCAAAAATTTACGGCCTTAGAAAGACTGAAGGCGGTGCTTGGTTTTCGGGGTCCCGTACACGGCTAGGCTCCCAAAAAGTCCCACACATGTGGTATCCCCGTACTCAGGAGAAGCAACAGAATGTATTTTGGGGTGTAATTTCACATATTCCCATGGCATGTTTGAGCAATATATCATTTAGTGACAACTTTGCGCAAAAAAAAAATAAAAAATTGTCTCTTTCCCGCAACTTGTGTCACAATATAAAATGTTCCATGGACTCGACATGCCTCTCAGCAAATAGCTTGGGGTGTCTACTTTCCAAAATGGGGTCATTTGGGGGGGTTTTGAACTGTCCTGGCATTTTATGCACAACATTTAGAAGCTTATGTCACACATCACCCACTCTTCTAACCACTTGAAGACAAAGCCCTTTCTGACACTTTTTGATTACATAAAAAAATAATTTTTTTTTGCAAGAAAATTACTTTAAACCCCCAAACATTATATATTTTTTTTAAAGCAAATGCCCTACAGATTAAAATGGTGGGTGTTTCATTTTTTTTTTCACACAGTATTTGCGCAGCGATTTTTCAAACGCATTTTTTGGGGAAAAAACACACTTTTTTAAATTTTAATGCACTAAAACACACTATATTGCCCAAATGTTTGATGAAATAAAAAACATGATCTTAGGCTGAGTACATGGATACCAAACATGACATGCTTTAAAATTGCGTACAAACGTGCAGTGGCGACAAACTAAATACATTTTTAAAAGCCTTTAAAAGCCTTTACAGGTTACCACTTTAGATTTACAGAGGAGGTCTACTGCTAAAATTACTGCCCTCGATCTGACCTTTGCGGTGATACCTCACATGCATGGTGCAATTGCTGTTTACATTTGACGCCAGACCGACGCTTGCGTTCGCCTTAGCGCGAGAGCAGGGGGGACAGGGGTGCTTTTTTTTTTTTTTTTTTTTCTTTATTATTATTATTTTTTTATCTTATTTTTAAACTGTTCCTTTCATTTTTTTTTAAATCATTTTTATTGTTATCTCAGGGAATGTAAATATCCCCTATCATAGCAATAGGTAGTGACAGGTACTCTTTTTTGAAAAAATTGGAGTCTATTAGACCCTAGATTTCTCCTCTGCCCTCAAAGCATCTGACCACACCAAGATTGGTGTGATAAAATGCTTTCCCAATTTCCCAATGGCGCTGTTTACATCCGGCAAAATCGAAGTCATAAAATGCTCGTAGCTTCCGGTTTCTTAGGCCATAGAGATGTTTGGAGCCACTCTGGTCTCTGATCAGCTCTATGGTCAGCTGGCTGAATCACCGGCTGCATTTTCAGGTTCCCTGTTAAGACAGGAGAGCCAGAGAAAAACTCGGAAGACGTTAGGGGGGGGGCATTCCCTCCCACTGCTTGTAAAAGCAGTCTAGAGGCTAATTAGCTGCTAGGATTGCTTTTACATGAAAAGAATGATACCAAGATGATACCTAAACCTGCAGGCATCATTCTGGTATAACCACTCAAAGTCGTGAATGGCGTACCTGAAGACAAAAAAAGGTGAACAATAAAGCACAGTAAACGGTAAAGTATAAAAAATTGTATACCTGAAAAGCAAACATGATAAAACATAATAACAATAAAACATTGCAGAATAGAATACAGTCAAAAAGAGCAGAACAATAGAGAGAATAGAGAGAGAGAGAACAATAAAACGACAACTATTTTTTTTTATTTTATATTTTTGTATGTGTTTTTTTTTTTTTACACTTTTTTTTGTAACTGTAACTTTTATAACTATAACCGGTTCCAGGTTCGGGTCTCTCAAAATGCGATGGCATCTTGGGAGACCCTGTGAAAGTGTGCTTGGTCTGTGCAATGCTGTACCCTACGCTAATACTCAACTAGTGAATGGTAGCATTCAAAACATTCACCAATGCAAAGACCAGCATTGTCAGGACAGGAGGGACAATAATAGCGGGTGTCACGCCTATATCCGCGCTTGCTGCAGACACAACATCTTTTTTGGGGGGGTTCGTTGGGTAGGGGTACTCGGGAGGACATAAAGAAAATGCCTCTCATGCAGCTGACTGCATTTGGTTGGGGATGTGAATGGGGGAAGTACGGGCGCTGCAGAAGCGGTGGGTTCCCAATTAGGATTGGCGAATGCAGCAGGAAGGGCATTATGGGCACGACGGGCCTGTGTTTGTTTTTTTGGTGGCAGCGGGACACTACTTGTGCTTGCCACCTCACCAGCTTGAACTGCACTTATGGGACTCGCCACGTCACCAAGTGTTACTGCAGTGCTGGTTTGACTACGACCGGGGTGTACTAGGCCGCTGGTGCTTGCCAGTTCACCAAAACGCTACCAAAAAACTGTTGGCGATCGCAGGGATCAGGCTTGACTCTGCGAACGCTGCAGTTATGCGTTTAGTGTTTTGTAAGTGACAGTGATCGATCGATACTGCACTTGGGTGGGCTGGGCTGGGCCGGACGGAGGGGCAAAACGCAGGTGCTAGCACGTATCTGGGCTGATCCCGCTAACACTGCGTGTTTGGGAACCCTAAACTGCTGGGGACGCTAGTATAGATCTGATCGGATCAGATATTGATCCGTTCAGATACTATACCACTAAGGGAGGTGTACGGTGCGTGCGTGGGTGTTAGCGGTACTGGCGCTAACCTGACGCTGCCTCGGGCATGTGCTTGCCAGTTCACCAAAACGCTACCAAGAAAACTGTTAGCGATCGCAGGGATCAGGTTTGACTCTGAACGCTGCAGTTATGCGTTTAGTGTTTTGTAAGTGACAGTGATCGATCGATACTGCACTTGGGTGGGCTAGGCCGGGCCGGGCGGAGGGGCAAAATGCAGGTGCTAGCAGGTATCTGGGCTGATCCCGCTAACACTGCGTTTTTGGGAACCCTAAACTGCTGGGGACGCTAGTATAGATCTGATCGGATCAGATATTGATCCGTACAGATACTATACCACTAAGGGAGGCGTATGCTGCGTGCGTGGGTATTAGCGGTACTGGCGCTAATCTGACGCTGCCTGGGGCGACGCATATCACCGCCGGGCGATCAGGGGGCTAAACCTTTATTCGGTAATAAACGGCGGGTGCCCTGACACTATAAAAAATAAACGAACTAACCAGCGTCACCCGTAACGGTTATACGGTGATCAGTGGTGAAAGGGTTAACTAGGGGGCAATCAAGGGGTTAAAACATTTATTAGATAGTATATGGGGGTCCCTGTCGCTATAAAACGCTGACGGCGAACCTAAGTATTTACCTCACTAACTAGCGTCACCAGCGACACTAATACAGCGATCAGAAAAATGATCGCTTAGCGACACTGGTGACAGGGGTTGATCAAGGGGTTAAAACTTTATTAGGGGGGTTAGGGGGGTACCCTAGACCTACAGGGGGCTAACAGTAACTGCCCTACCACTTTTAACTGTCACAAACTGACACCAATCAGTAATCAGAAAAAAAAAAAATACTGCTTGGTGTCAGTTTGTGACGGGGGGGGTGATTGGGGGGGGGGAACGGGGGCGATCGGGGGGGGGGGGGTCGGGGGTGTTTTATGTGCCTGGCATGTTCTACTCTGTGTGTGTGTGTTTTGTGCACTTACATGTCTTCTCTCCTCGGCGCTGGAACGGAAACTGCCAAGCCGAGGAGAGATGACATCACATCCTCTGCCTGTGTGTACTATACACAGGCAGGGCATGTCTCTCATTGGCTGGGAGCGATCGCGAGGGGGGGGTCACGATCGGATGGCCTCCCCCTCATCACGGAATGCTCCCAGTCAAATGCCGACCGCCGCTGGCACCGGGGGGGGTCCGATCGGACCCCCCGCCCGCGGGAGGCAGATCATGTATGGGTACGTGATTCTGCCTGCCCGTGCCATTCTGCCGCAGTATATCTGCGTTAGGCGGTCGGCAAGTGGTTAACCCCTTGATTGCCCCCTAGTTAACCCTTTCACCACTGATCACCGTATAACGTTACGAGTGACGCTGGTTAGTTAGTTTATTTTTTATAGTGTCAGGGCACCCGCCGTTTATTACCGAATAAAGGTTTAGCCCCCTGATCGCCCGGCGGTGATATGCGTCGCCCCAGGCAGCGTCAGATTAGCGCCAGTACCACTAACAACCACGCACCTGCGTTTTTCCCCTCCCCCGGCCCAGCCCAGCCCACCCAAGTGCAGTATCGATCGATCACTGTCACTTACAAAACACTAAACGCATAACTGCAGCATTCGCAGAGTCAAGCCTGATCCCTGCGATCGCTAACAGTTTTCTTGGTAGCGTTTTGGTGAACTGGCAAGCACCAGCCCCAGGCAATGTCAGATTAGCGCCAGTACCGCTAACACCCACGCATGCACCGTACACCTCCCTTAGTGGTATAGTATCTGAACGGATCAATATCTGATCCGATCAGATCTATATTAGCGTCCCCAGCAGTTTAGGGTTCCCAAAAACGCATTGTTAGCGGTATCTGCCCAGATACCTGCTAGCACCTGCGTTTTGCCCCTCCGCCCGGCCCAGCCCAGCCCACCCAAGTGCAGTATCGATCGATCACTGTCACTTACAAAACACTAAACGCAAACCTGCAGCGTTCGCAGAGTCAGGCCTGATCCCTGCGATCGCTAACAGTTTTTTCGGTAGCGTTTTGGTGAACTTCCAAGCACCAGCGGCCTAGTACACCCCGGTCATAGTCAAACCAGCACTGCAGTAACACTTGGTGACGGGGCGAGTCCCATAAGTGCAGTTCAAGCTGGTGAGGTGGCAAGCACAAGTAGTGTCCAGCTGCCACCAAGAAGACAAACACAGGCCGTCGTGCCCATAGTGCCCTTCCTGCTGCATTCGCCAATCCTAATTGGGAACCCACCACTTCTGCAGCACCCCCATTCACATCCCCAACCAAATGCAGTCGGCTGCATGAGAGGCATTTTTATGTCCTCCCGAGTACCCCTACCCAACAAACCCCCCAAAAAAGATGTTGTGTCTGCAGCAAGCGCGGATATAGGCGTGACACCCACTATTATTCTCCCTCCTGTCCTGACAATACTGGTCTTTGCATTGGTGAATGTTTTGAACGCTACCATGCACTAGTTGAGTATTAGCATAGGGTACAGCATTGCACAGACTAGGCGCACTTTCACAGGGTCTCCCAAGATGCCATCGCATTTTGAGAGACCCGAACCTGGAACCGGTTACAGTTATAAAAGTTAGTTACAAAAAAAAAAAGTGTAAAAAAAAAAAACAAAAAAAAAACACAAACAAAAATATAAAATAAAAAAAAATAGTTGTCGTTTTATTGTTCTCTCTCTCTCTATTCTCTCTATTGTTCTGCTCTTTTTGACTGTATTCTATTCTGCAATGTTTTATTGTTATTATGTTTTATCATGTTTGCTTTTCAGGTATGCAATTTTTTATACTTTACCGTTTACTGTGCTTTATTGTTAACCATTTTTTTGTCTTCAGGTACGCCATTCACGACTTTGAGTGGTTATACCAGAATGATGCCTGCAGGTTTAGGTATCATCTTGGTATCATTCTTTTCAGCCAGCAGTCGGCTTTCATGTAAAAGCAATCCTAGTGGCTAATTAGCCTCTAGACTGCTTTTACAAGCAGTGGGAGGGAATGCCCCCCCCACCGTCTTCCGTGTTTTTCTCTGGCTCTCCTGTCTCAACAGGGAACCTGAGAATGCAGCCGGTGATTCAGCCAGCTGACCATAGAGCTGATCAGAGACCAGAGTGGCTCCAAACATCTCTATGGCCTAAGAAACCGGAAGCTACGAGCATTTTATGACTTCGATTTCGCCGGATGTAAACAGCGCCATTGGGAAATTGGGAAAGCATTTTATCACACCGATCTTGGTGTGGTCAGATGCTTTGAGGGCAGAGGAGAAATCTAGGGTCTAATAGACCCCAATTTTTTCAAAAAAGAGTACCTGTCACTACCTATTGCTATCATAGGGGATATTTACATTCCTTGAGATAACAATGTTAGGTGCCCGTCTTCTCCTTGTGGCCTAGGCTCTTGAGATGGCTCAGTGGAGGACCTCGCCGGCGGTTAATCAATACACATACACACAGAAAGTACGTGTTAAATGATTACAATGGTTTATTCTGAGGGTAGGCTTTTTATGCTGTCTTTACAAGACTCTGCCCCATTTTGGGGGCCAATCAAAATAATACACAACAAAGTTCATTAGCATATTAGTAATTTCTTAATCTTGTGATTTCCATATATTAGTAATGTCTTCATCTTGTGACCTAAGTGTTAACCTCTACAGTTCAGGCTAAGAGGTCAACGCTTTCTTAATTTCTGCTAACGTCTGCTGACCATAAGTTGCCCAACCACAAGTTCCTGAACTTGCTAATTCTAGCCGTTTCATATCCAACAAAAGTGTACAGAGATAAAACCACAAACAGATGTTTCCTTAGATGAAGACATCAGACATGAATGAGATAATCAGTTATTAAGTAATACTGTCATAAGATGTATGGTGCAGTTTGTTACATACACTAAAGTATTTCATTATATTAGTTAAGCAAATAAGCAGTTCTAAACATATCTCATGTTAGGGTATAATCAATAATCAATCAATAATGCAATGGTCAATGGAATCCCCTTACAATCCTCCCTTTGACCATTCGATATTATCGAAATGGTCATTCTATCTTTTCGTCAAGCTTTAGGGATTCATATACACTGGCTTCATTTCCCTGGTTCTCGTACCATACTGCGGGATCCCTGGAAATGGAAGTTAGCTTCATGTTTTCGGAATGTGCCTCGCTACCCTTTTTGCAGAGGCATTTAAGTAACATGAAGCATGCATATAAGAACAATATGAAAAGCAGTATTGTAAAAATAGTCATTGCAGTGTTCTTCAACCATGAAGTGAGACCTCCTAAACTGAACCCTGTAGAGAAAGGGTCCCATGTTTTCCCAATATCCCTTGCATCCTGTTGTAGCTTGTTTACCTCTTTTCTGTGTTGTGCAATAATGTCATAGTAATCAGGGATCTCGATACTCGTGTTATGTATACAGGTGCAGCATTCATAGTCCTCAGTAATTTCACAGAGGCCAGTGAGGGCTGCACTCATGCTTTCTATAGCCAGGTCATGTAACTCTAGTTGTTTTCTAATTGCTCTGGTTTCTAGATTCAATTTTGAGATGTCATCAGAGTTCTTTTCCAAGATCTCATCAATGATTGAGGTGTAGTTATTTAGTTTCTTCATCAAATCTATTCCCCAACCTGTCCAGGAAGGAAACCAAGCCCAGGTCATATCTTTTTCTAGGAACATTTCCCTTTTTTCAAGGTGTTTTAGAGGGTATCTTGGGTGAGTACTAGCTTTAAGTAGGTATTCTTGTCCATCATCCCCCACTACTCCCATTACAGGAACTATTTTAGCAAGATAACACCACCCCTGGGGTTCTTCAGGAATCCATGGGTAACAGACCTTGCCACAACAGATGTAGGTTGTGTTACCTAATGCTAAGGGTCGTTGACTAACAATGGTCCTTGTGCCATTTGAATGCCCAGATACCATCAGCAGAGCCAGTAACTGTGTGACCGTGGAGTGGGAACTAGAATTAAAAAGGTCATAGATGGTAGCATTTATCACAGGATCTGAGGTGCGAAAAAATGAGTTATCAGTAAGGGAGGCCATGGAGACATTAAGTTTCGACCATTTGCACACCTCAGCTCCCCTGGAAATGCCTCCCAGTATGAAGCACCAATCTGGAGCGTGGCTTCTACTCACGATTTGAAAACTGAGGGGTTTATTGGGACTTTTTCTTATGACATTGGTAAGAACTATAGGGGGAGTTCCATTCAAGAAAGGAGTGATGTTTAAGGGAATGGCCACTAACGGGATCTTGGCTGTACTAGGGTGGAGCTTGCTGCATATCCAGCATCTCTCAAAACCAGACTTTTGTGCATAACTGTACTTAAATTTCAACAACAACATCTTGTCAGTGAACCCGGAAGAGGGTTCGGTGGGGGATATACTTCTTTTATGTTTTAAACTAGATTTATTGGCTGTCTGGGATTTTCCACATATTCCTTCTAGTAGCCCTAAATCTTCTGGATGGTACACACAATTTGCTATTAACCAAGTAGGTAGGAATACTATCAAAATCAGACATGTCCAGAAGCATAATGCTTTTCCTGACACAAAAGTAGAAATCATTTTGTCAGGTACTGTGTACAAAGTTCTGTTACTCGTTTCTTCCTGTTGGTGGGAGATCCGTCTCGTCGTTCAGAGAGATTTGCTTTATGTCTTCTTGAATGTCTTTCAATTCTGGTCGCTGTTCCTGATCAGAGGAGTCTTGGGATGCTGGAGGAGGGTCAGGGGTCTGGGGTTGCTGTGGACACTTCTTTAACCGGCTGGCATGGATCCAGATGTTTCCTAGATCGGTTAGAACAGCAGTTCTGGAAACCTTCTCTATCTTCCAAGGTCCAGAGAAAATGGGTCCAACCCTCTTTTTGTGTGCCAGTTGTTTCACCAGTACTTTGTCTCCTGGGATGAAAGGATGAGTAGGTTCTGTGGAAAGAGGAGAAAAGGTGACAGAGACTTGTTCGTTCATATCCTGTAGCATACTTACCAGATTTTTCACGTACATTTCCTGTTGGGAATAGATGTTAATGTCAGTGTTTTGATCTAAGAGGGGCAGCTCTATGTTTGCAGGAATTCCCATCAAAATCTCAAAGGGTGAGAGTTTTGTTCTAGCATGTGGCGTTGTTCTGATCTGAAATAGGACAGAAGGAAGGTAATCCAACCATCCTTTCATGGTGCCCCCCGTAGCCTTTTTTAACTTGTCTTTGATGTTCCTATTCATTCTTTCCACTACTCCTGCACTTTGTGGGTGGTAAGGGATGTGCAATTTCCACTGTAAGCCTAGTAACCTGGCTAAAGTCTGTGTAACAGAGGAGCTGAAGGCAGGCCCTCTGTCTGACCATATGGCCGTTGGTATCCCGAACCTACAAACCCAATGGTTCAGTAGGCATTTGGCAGCAATTTTAGCAGTCTCACCTGTACACGGAATACCTTCAACCCAACCTGACCATTTGCATACGATCACGCAAAGGCATTTCAAATTGCCTTTTTGTTTGGGCATGTGTGTGAAGTCTATTTGCAAATCTGTTAGGGGACCCAGGGGTGGGGGCAGGTGGCCATGTAATCCATGATTTTTTCCTTGGACATTGTTTTGTGCACAGGTCAGACAACTGCTGGTGAGGAGTTTTGCCTGTTTACTCAAATTGTTAGTACAGAAAGACTTTGTGTATATGTTTGTTAGGGCGGTGGTACCTATATGTCCTGGACCATGGAGATAGGAAAGTATGAGAACACTGCTTGATTCTGGTATGCCCAATATCTTCCCCTCTTTTGACCAAAGACCTTCTTGGTCCTTGGTCAAGCCATCCTTGACCCAAAAAGAAACATCCTCCTCTGTAGCCAAACCCTGTATTTGTGCCACAATGGTCTTAAAGTTGGGTGATGTAAAATGTTCCTTGAAGAACATTGTTGTGGGGGCTGGCTGACCAATGTATAGGGCAGCGGCTTTTTTTGCTTCTTTGTCTGCCAGCGCGTTTCCTTTGGAAATTCTGCTGTTATCTGATGAATGTGCCTTCTCCAGAGCCTCTCCCATCCTCTGGAATTCCCTGCCCCAGTATGTCCGATCAGCCCCTACCCTGTCCACCTTTAGGAGATCCTTGAAAACTCATTTATTCAGGGAAGCCTATCCCACACCCACATAACTGTCCCTGAGCCACCCCCATCAAATCATTCTTTGCAGATATTACCTTTTGTACCACCACCCCCTCCCTTTTAGAATGTAAGCTCTACGAGCAGGGCCCTCCTGTACCTTTTTGTATTGTACTGTAATTGTGTTGTCCCCCTTATACATTGTAAAGCGCTGAGTAAACTGTTGGCGCTATATAAATCTCGTATAATATAATAATAATAATAATGTGCCTTTACCTTGATGACCGCTATCCGCTTTGGGAGAAGAATCGCTTGCAGGAGTGCTTTAATTTGCGTAGAGTTAGCAATTGGCTTGTTGTCAGCAGTTTTAAATCCTCTATTTGCCCATATTACACCATAGTCATGTGTGACCCCAAAAGCGTATCTACTATCTGTATAGATGTTTACCTCCTGATCAGAGAAAAGTATGCAAGCTCTTGTGAGCGCCTCCAATTCTGCTACCTGTGCCGAGGAGGGTGGTAAGGCTTTTGCTTCCAACACCACATCAGGTAGTTGGACAATGGCATACCCTGTCAGGAATGTTGCATCGGAGGGGCGAGAACAACTGCCGTCTATGAAGACGTCCTGCACTCCTGGTAGGGGAATGTCAGTGAGATCTGGGCGAGGGCTGGTTATTGCTGCAACCTGTTCAACACAATTGTGCTTTTTATCAGGGTCTCGTGGTAGCCTAAGTAAAGAGTGTAAAAGTCGGACAGTGGGATTGCTTGGTGGTGCGTGTTTGAGGGTGAGGTTATCAGTATTCAGAAGTGTGATCTCATACCCACTAAGCCTTTGTGCTGTCATATGCTGTGTGTTCATGTTTTGCAGGAGGTGAGTTACTGAATGAGTAGTGTAGAGAGTCAATTCATGGCCTAACACTGATTTGCTAGCCTCCTGAACTGCCATAGCACAAGCAGCAAGGTTTTGTAGACAAGATGGCATCCCTTGTACTTGGGTAGGCAACTTTTTTGAGAGATAGGAGACTGGTCGGTACCCGGTTCCATGTTGCTGTGTCAAAACCGCAGCAAAAGAATTTCCCGATACCACACAGTATAATTGAAAGGGTTTGCCATATTCTACCAATCCCAGGGCGGGGGCCTGAGTCAGACTTTGTAGCAAGGCCTGAAAAGCACAGAGCCTATCTGTTGTCCAATCTATTGTCTTCGGGGCGGTGGACACGGTAGCCTCCCTCAGAATGCCATCATAATATGAACAATCTGGGATCCATTGGCGGCAATATACGATTGCGCCCAAAAATGAGAGCAAAGTTGCTTTGTCTCTTGGAGGACTGAGAGCCTGCAGGGCTGCGGCACGTTTGGGGGATACCAGCCTGGTTCCCTCCTTTAGAATGCATCCCAGGTATTCTACCTGATTTTGACACCATTGTATTTTCTTCCGTGATGCTAGGTGGCCAGTCCTGGCCAGGTGATGTAACAGAGATGTGGAATCGACCGCACAATCTTCAGCAGATCGACTGCACAGGAGCAAGTCGTCCACATACTGTATTAGTACCGACCCGCGCTCAGCAGTCCATGACTTAATTGTCTCATTAAGGACCATGGAGAAGGCTGCTGGACTGTCCACATACCCCTGCGGTAATCTTGACCAGGTCAACTGTTTACCCCTCCCCCATGAAAAGGAGAACATGGGCAACACCCCGTCATCGATCGGGATGCTAAAAAATGCGTTCGCCAGGTCCACTACTGTGTAGCAAAGGGAATCAGCAGGTATTTTCAAAAAAATAAAAGAGATATCTGCCACCAAAGGTGGCAGAGGTATAACCTGCTTGTTAACGGCCCTTAGGTCCTGTACAAGCCTCCATTCCCCATTCGCCTTTTTTACAGGGTAGATCGGTGTATTCCAGGGGCTTATAATGTGTTTTAGAATCCCTTTGGCTATGTAATCGTTGATTAATGGTGTGATGCCTTCAATTTTTTCAAGTGGCAGGGTGTATTGCTTGTGATATTGTACTTCGGCATCTGGACGCATTTGTGGTGTGTAAGGTGTACAGTTAATAAAACCCACACTCCCTTTGTTCTCTGCCCATATGGCATGTGTTTCTAGAGTGGGTGGCAATGATACAAAGAGTCCCCTGTAAGTGTGTCTCTTTGGAGCATGTAAGTCGCAGAACGGTGAGCTGGCAGTAAGGGAGCCCCCTCTGTCAAATTTGATGGTGATATTCAGTTTTGAGAGTAGGTCCCTCCCCATTAAAGATACTGGACAATCCACAAGGACAGCAAAACTCTGGGTGCACAGTTCCTGCCCTTCTGGGGTGGCCACGGGCAATGGTGGAGTGATGGGGTGGGTAACTGATGTCCCATTTATACCAATAGAGTTTCCCTCAGTGCAGTGCGGTGTGTCATATATGGCATCATTCAGACTACTGAATGTAGCCCCTGAATCCAACAGTAGACATATCAGGTGATTGTCTACCCGCAATAGTACCTGCGGGAGACTTTTCCATGATGGATTGTAACACACAAGGCTGAGGGACGGGACATACTCTTGGCATCCCTATTGTGGTGTCCGCCGAGCTGACGGCCACTGCATCGGGATGCGTGGAGGTGGTCTATTGGGCTGAGGCTGGTATTGGGGTTGTGGTGGGGGTGGTTGGGGTTGTGGTTGGTGAGGGTACCTGATATCCTGAAGGCGACGGGGGGTGGTGTTAAGATTCCTACCTCTTCCTCTTTGGGCGTGTGTCCTAGTTCTGTAGGGACATTGGGACTTCCAGTGCCCCAGTTCCCCACAGTTAAAGCACCCCTGGTCTGGTGGATAACTCTGGTCTGGTGGATAAGATTGCATTGGTGGATAAGGTTGCATTGTCATTATGTGGGTGGGCGGAGTCCCACCAGTTGGCAGAGTCTGGGTTGGTGTCAGGGAGGGAAAAATGCCACCCTTCTGCTCAAATACCCCTGATGTTTCTCGTGACCTAGCATCATTCATAAATTCATCTGGGGGTTGTTCTGCCCACTTGGGATTAGTGAATTTAAGCAACTGTGTCACCTTCGTATCACCACCGGCCATAATGGTGGTGGTGAACAATTGGGGGTTGGCGTTATCTACTGCTTTCCACAGACCATATACCCGGGTACAAAATTCATAGAATTTTTCCTTTTGTCCCTGCTTTGCTAGGATAAGTTCCTGAAGTGCGGATGAACCCTTGTATATAGTAGACCAATGATTCCCCATACTTTTCCAAAAAGACACCCAATCTTTGTTTGCTTCTATGTGAGCTGTCCATAAATCATCTACGGGATGCCTTTCTGGACTGTCAGGGTCAACTATACTAAGGATCCCTGCTATATCTTCCTTATCCAGGCTCGTCCCTGCACTGTACTTTGCAAGGAAAGCGCCGGCCTCCCTAGGGCTTTTCTTTGGGCTGGGGCATAACTCCTTTATTTTTGACAGTGTGCCCAGGGGTAGGGGAATATGTATTACCGTTTCCCCTATATGCATAAGTGGTGCTTTAAAGGTGGCACCTAGAGTTTCCTGTTCCATTTCTATTTCTCTTTCCTCAGCAGATGATTCACCCTGCTCTCCCTGCCTCCTTTCCTCCTGTGGGGGTTTCTGGCTTAAGGCCGGTTTAGTTTGGCTTCTGAGTGTAGTGGATGGCTGTGAAATTATCTTTTCCTCAGCCTCCTTTATCCTTCTTGCCTCTTTCTCTAGTCTCTTTTCGTACGCCTCTAAATCCTCCCTTTTCTTTTGTATCCTTTCTTCCTCTTCCTGCTGTCTCTTATTAAATTCTTTCTGTTTCTCCTCCCATTCCTTTTCCCTGGGGCTTAATTTCCTGACTCCTTCCTCTTCTCCCTCTTCCAGGGACGCTTCGTCCCTTTCACCCTTTGTTATTGCAGAATACTCTATTATTTCCGCCTTCTTTTCTAGCTCTCTTTTGTAATTTTCCAGCTCTTCCTCCCTCTTTGACATCTTCTCTTCTAATTCCTCCTTTCTTTTATTAAGCTCTTTTAACTTTTCTTCTAATTCCCTTTCCTTCGGATCCAACCTACTTATCCTCTCTTCTTCCCTCCTACGTATACCTTCTGCTCGGACTTCCTCTTCCCTGTTCCTACTTTCGTTTTCCCATCGTGTAACTTGTGCCTGATCAGCTGCCCCGTATACCATGGTAGCCAATACTGCTGGGTCCAGAGATGGATACAGCTGAAGGCATGGACCCAATGTTCCATCCTCCTGTTTAACCATCACATAAGGGGGGGGTGCTTCAGGCTGTTGAGATAGGGTGGGTGAGTTTACTGGTTTTGGTGTGGGGGCTTTAGTTACATATTTTGTTTTATATTTGGCTAAGCATTTATTCCATGTTTTGTAACAATCTATCATATACTGGGTGTCTTCCCATTTCCCAGGTGGGTAAGAGTGCTTGTGCACCTGACACACCTTGCTCACTTCCTTCCAATCATCCTCAGAACAGGGACCTAGTGGCCCCGGGTCATAGGGGGGGGTGCTTCAGGCTGTTGAGATAGGGTGGGTGAGTTTACTGGTTTTGGTGTGGGGGCTTTAGTTACATATTTTTTTTTATATTTGGCTAAGCATTTATTCCATGTTTTGTAACAATCTATCATATACTGGGTGTCTTCCCATTTCCCAGGTGGGTAAGAGTGCTTGTGCACCTGACACACCTTGCTCACTTCCTTCCAATCATCCTCAGAACAGGGACCTAGTGGCCCCGGGTCATATATTCCTAATTGTTGGCACCTTTCCCTGACCTGTGTCCAAAAGGGTTCTACCTGTGGCCCCGGTAGTGTGTTTTTAACGTACTCATAGGGGGATGGGTTAGCCGTGGTCTGGGTTGCCGCAGAATTCCCCATCTAATAACCTTGGCAGCGTGTGTCTAGTACAGGGACAGAGATGAAAGCAACCTGTTTGTGCTATAATCTGTTCCCTGACTTGGGAGTAAGTCCCTTGGTCTCTTATTGCAGTGGGGCTGATATAGCTATGAAGGTTAACCCTCAGTACTCGGTATAGGGTACCCCTCCTTGTGGCGGGAAATACTCCCCTTGCACCAAGTCGGTATGAAAACCCGGTTGGTCTAGTGGTGAGCAGGATCCACGTCCTGTCTACATTAAGGAACAGCAAACCAAATGTGCAATGTGGGCAAGCAGGTGCTATCTCACTACAATCGGGTTCTCGTCTTATGTGGTTCATCTAGTGCATATATGTGTAATACCTTAATAAAAAAAATATTCTAAATCAATACAGTACTTTACATTCAGTTGTCATACATATATGTTATACACTTATCTCTAATTTTCTAATACAGTAAATACTTACGGTGGTACCTAGAAGAAAACAAGCAAAAAACAAGCAAAATCTTATATATACAGTGGCAAAATAAAGTCACATTTACATTAACATGTTATTATAAGTGCACTTTTCAATATTTCCCCCAAAAAAATGGGCGTCCACTCAGCCACTCCTTATACTACAGGCGTATTCTATACTTCCCGAGGTTACATACACATATATCTACTCAACACAGTCAGACCAACCTAGTCAGACTCTTTAAAAAACCTTAAAAAAAAAAAAAAACCTGCGAGCCCTTATTAACCCTCCAAGGGACCAGCCTAGTCCGTTGCGAAGGCACAGTTATGTAAGTAGGTGGGCATACAAGGTTATTTGAACATGGCAAGCATCAACACCAGTTACCAAAAAATAGGTAAAAAGGAGCAAATGACTTACCTGTTCAAACACCCCACTTCTGGTACCAAAACTGTTAGGTGCCCGTCTTCTCCTTGTGGCCTAGGCTCTTGAGATGGCTCAGTGGAGGACCTCGCCGGCGGTTAATCAATACACATACACACAGAAAGTACGTGTTAAATGATTACAATGGTTTATTCTGAGGGTAGACTTTTTATGCTGTCTTTACAAGACTCTGCCCCATTTTGGGGGCCAATCAAAATAATACACAACAAAGTTCATTAGCATATTAGTAATTTCTTAATCTTGTGATTTCCATATATTAGTAATGTCTTCATCTTGTGACCTAAGTGTTAACCTCTACAGTTCAGGCTAAGAGGTCAACGCTTTCTTAATTTCTGCTAACGTCTGCTGACCATAAGTTGCCCAACCACAAGTTCCTGAACTTGCTAATTCTAGCCGTTTCATATCCAACAAAAGTGTACAGAGATAAAACCACAAACAGATGTTTCCTTAGATGAAGACATCAGACATGAATGAGATAATCAGTTATTAAGTAATACTGTCATAAGATGTATGGTGCAGTTTGTTACATACACTAAAGTATTTCATTATATTAGTTAAGCAAATAAGCAGTTCTAAACATATCTCATGTTAGGGTATAATCAATAATCAATCAATAATGCAATGGTCAATGGAATCCCCTTACAAACAATAAAAATGATTTTTTAAAAAAATGAAAGGAACAGTTTAAAATTAAGATAAAAGCAAAAAAATAATAAAGAAAAAAAAAAAAGCACCCCTGTCCCCCCTGCTCTCGCGCTAAGGCGAACGCAAGCGTCGGTCTGGCGTCAAATGTAAACAGCAATTGCACCATGCATGTGAGGTATCACCATGAAGGTCAGATCGAGGGCAGTAATTTTAGCAGTAGACCTCCTCTGTAAATCTAAAGTGGTAACGTTAAAGGAAGTGGTGAGCAGCTGTGGACATACACAGGCACTAAGACGAATCTCCCAATCCCTATATAACTTCAAAATGCAGTGAAAGTAAGGATTCTTTCAAGAGACTTGGGATTTTTGGGGGGAGATGATACGTCTATTTCCAGTAGGTATCAACAAAAAAGATGATTAAAATATTATTTTTATTAAATTGCAGTAAAAAAGGAGTATACAAAACACATATCAGAGTACATGTAAAAGACCAGTATGACCATCCGGTATTGTATTCAAATTTCATTCATGCCTGTCTGCCAACATGTTTCGCAAACGTTTAATTGCTTCATCAGGGCATAGATCGGCATCATTGATTCTTTTAAACTATGTAAACAACAGATAAGTACGCAGTTATGTGACGGTCATACACATTCAAGTACAGCAAAGAACATATGACATTTAGTCAAAATATTTGATCTAATAGTCTCACCTACTGGTACAAGTTTAAAACCAAATAGCACAAGCCATTGCCAGATATCGTCCACCGTACCAACTGCCGCAAAAAATCCGAGGGTGCCAGATCCCAACCGGATAGTGCCAATAGAGGGACTGGACCGTACACCAGCCAAACTGGAATCTAGTATGTAAAAGGCAAGATGGGGAAATAGGTAAGCCAATCAGCTACCCAGTCCAAAGGATCATGTATATGTACTTAATATGTTCAGTAAGGTAGTCAGTGTAGCATATAGTCCACCTCACTTAGCCAGTGTTGGTTAACAATTGTATAACACTAACAAGCTTCAAAGTGGGGGTCTAGTTGGTTATGCAATTTATACATAGCTAGAGGCTCTATAGCATGGCGTGATTAATCATATCAAGGGATTACCAAACACCTTGCCCATGATTTTAATTATAACAAAATGCAACTTTTCCATCCCCAAGGGTACATGAGGGAGATAGTACAAGGAGACACCCAGGGGTGGTTAGAGATAGGGGTTCAGTTTAAAAGTTTACCTGTAGGGCTCAGAAGTGGGGGCTCCTCAATCACAAAGAATCGTCCTGTCAGCATAGACGGAATGGGGCCGGCTGCGTCTGTAAACACAGCGGCGCCTCCATCTTTAATACGGTCCCACCGGAAGTGAAAAGGTCAGTGATGACCTCCGGCATCACTTCCGGTCCGGACGTCCCCGCACAAGACGCGCGCGCACCGCGCCAAACGTGATCACCGTCGGCGGATGCGCGCGCATTGCCCACACAAGGGTGACGCAGTGAGGGCATACAGGGCGGACATAGAAAGCTCCGCCCTATTGCGCGGGGACGTCCGAGTCCCCCTATCTAGGGCAATAGCAACAGTGCGGTACCCGATTCATCCAGCATATGGGGTGCTTGCTTTCAATATAGTCCCGCAAATGACTATATATATTTATATTTTGAAAAGTACTGAGGGTGTAGAGCATTAGATGTCTTGATATATTAGGCATGATAATAACCCATGCAGGGATCTTTCCCCTCAGGGACCAAACAGGTATGCATGAGTGAAAATCTGACAGCCATTTACACTTGATATTTTGATATAATAACTCATGTAGGGATCCTTCCCCTCAAGACCAGACAGGTATGCATGAGTAAAATTATGGCAGCCATTCAATTGACAAAATGGAGAAGAAAAAAAAAAAAAAAAAAAAAAGGGGGGACAGGAACTCCATGAAGTCCGACAGCAGTTTGGTTGGGCCTGTCCAAATGAGGAGGACATCATCGATGTATCTCCGCCAGAGAAGAATGTGGCGGAGATACAATGACGCCTCCTCACTGGAAAACAGAGTGCGCTCCCATCCCCCCAGGTACAGGTTGGCATACGATGGGGCAGAAGAAGTCCCCATCGCTACCCCCTGTACCTGGAGGTAGGTGACACCATTAAACAGAAACATATTGTTGGTTAAAATATGTTCCAGTAAGGTGGTGATAAATTGACCTAGTTCCCAGCTATTTGTGTCTCTTTCTCTCAGGAATTCTGAAATTACCTCTATACCCCTGGTATGTGGGATGCTTGAATAGAGAGCCTCTACGTCAATTGCTGCCAAGATTGCCCCTTGGGGTATCGTGAGTCCTTCCAAGATTTTCAGTAGGTCTAACGTGTCTTTGAGATATGAAGGCAAGCTTGTAACATGTGGGCGTAGATAGGCATCTACATATTGACTGGCAGTTTGGGTATGGCTGCCTATCCCAGAGATAATTGGACGTCCAGGGGGGTTCACAATATTCTTGTGGACTTTGGGTAATGAATAAAAAGTTGGCGTGATTGGCCATTTGATTTCCAAGAATTCCCGGGTATCTTTATCAATCAGGCCCTGTTGGTAGGCTTGATCAATAATGGCCAAATAGTTAGATCTTGCCTCAGTGAGCTTGTAAGCTGGGACTTGTTGATACCATTCCTGGTTGTTGAGTATATTCAGACACATATTGATGTAGTCCTCCCTGTTCATCAGGACTACATTTCCTCCCTTGTCGGAGGGTTTGATTACTAGGTCTTCCCTCTCCATAAGATTTTTTAAAGCTAATTGTTGCGCCGGTGATAGGTTGTTAGTGGTACATTTAGGGAATTGCAGCCCTTCAATTTGCTTGGTCGTTTTTTTTTTTTTTTTTTTTCTTCTCCATTTTGTCAATTGAATGGCTGCCATAATTTTACTCATGCATACCTGTCTGGTCTTGAGGGGAAGGATCCCTGCATGAGTTATTATATCAAAATATCAAGTGTAAATGGCTGTCAGATTTTCACTCATGCATACCTGTTTGGTCCTGAGGGGAAAGATCCCTGCATGGGTTATTATCATGCCTAATATATCAAGACATCTAATGCTCTACACCCTCAGTACTTTTCAAAATATAAATATATATAGTCATTTGCGGGACTATATTGAAAGCAAGCACCCCATATGCTGGATGAATCGGGTACCGCACTGTTGCTATTGCCCTAGATAGGGGGACTCGGACGTCCCCGCGCAATAGGGTGGAGCTTTCTATGTCCGCCCTGTATGCCCTCACTGCGTCACCCTTGTGTGGGCAATGCGCGCGCATCCGCCGACGTTGATCACGTTTGGCGCGGTGCGCGCGCGTCATGTGCGGGGACGTCCGGACCGGAAGTGATGCCGGAGGTCATCACTGACCTTTTCACTTCCGGTGGGACCGTATTAAAGATGGAGGCGCCGCTGTGTTTACAGACGCAGCCGGCCCCATTCCGTCTATGCTGACAGGACGATTCTTTGTGATTGAGGAGCCCCCACTTCTGAGCCCTACAGGTAAACTTTTAAACTGAACCCCTATCTCTAACCACCCCTGGGTGTCTCCTTGTACTATCTCCCTCATGTACCCTTGGGGATGGAAAAGTTGCATTTTGTTATAATTAAAATCATGGGCAAGGTGTTTGGTAATCCCTTGATATGATTAATCACGCCATGCTATAGAGCCTCTAGCTATGTATAAATTGCATAACCAACTAGACCCCCACTTTGAAGCTTGTTAGTGTTATACAATTGTTAACCAACACTGGCTAAGTGAGGTGGACTATATGCTACACTGACTACCTTACTGAACATATTAAGTACATATACATGATCCTTTGGACTGGGTAGCTGATTGGCTTACCTATTTCCCCATCTTGCCTTTTACATACTAGATTCCAGTTTGGCTGGTGTACGGTCCAGTCCCTCTATTGGCACTATCCGGTTGGGATCTGGCACCCTCGGATTTTTTGCGGCAGTTGGTACGGTGGACGATATCTGGCAATGGCTTGTGCTATTTGGTTTTAAACTTGTACCAGTAGGTGAGACTATTAGATCAAATATTTTGACTAAATGTCATATGTTCTTTGCTGTACTTGAATGTGTATGACCGTCACATAACTGCGTACTTATCTGTTGTTTACATAGTTTAAAAGAATCAATGATGCCGATCTATGCCCTGATGAAGCAATTAAACGTTTGCGAAACATGTTGGCAGACAGGCATGAATGAAATTTGAATACAATACCGGATGGTCATACTGGTCTTTTACATGTACTCTGATATGTGTTTTGTATACTCCTTTTTTACTGCAATTTAATAAAAATAATATTTTAATCATCTTTTTTGTTGATACCTACTGGAAATAGACGTATCATCTCCCCCCAAAAATCCCAAGTCTCTTGAAAGAATCCTTACTTTCACTGCATTCTAAAGTGGTAACCTGTAAAGGCTTTTAAAGGCTTTTAAAAATGTATTTAGTTTGTCGCCACTGCACGTTTGTGCGCAATTTTAAAGCATGTCATGTTTGGTATCCATGTACTCAGCCTAAGATCATCTTTTTTATTTCATCAAACATTTGGGCAATATAGTGTGTTTTAGTGCATTAAAATTTAAAAAAGTGTGTTTTTTCCCCAAAAAAATGTGTTTGAAAATCGCTGCGCAAATACTGTGTGAAAAAAAAAAATGAAACACCCACCATTTTAATCTGTAGGGCATTTGCATTAAAAAAATATATAATGTGTGGGGATTCAAAGTAATTTTCTTGCAAATTTTTTTTTTTTTTCATGTAATCAAAAAGTGTCAGAAAGGGCTTTGTCTTCAAGTGGTTAGAAGAGTGGGTGATGTGTGACATAAGCTTCTAAATGTTGTGCATAAAATGCCAGGACAGTTCAAAACCCCCCCAAATGACCCCATTTTGGAAAGTAGACACCCCAAGCTATTTGCTGAGAGTCATGTCGAGTCCATGGAATATTTTATATTGTGACACAAGTTGCGGGAAAGAGACAATTTTTTTTTTTTTTTTGCACAAAGTTGTCACTAAATGATATATTGCTCAAACATGCCATGGGAATATGTGAAATTACACCCCAAAATACATTCTGTTGCTTCTCCTGAGTATGGGGATACCACATGTGTGGGACTTTTTGGGAGCCTAGCCGCGCACGGGACCCCGAAAACCAAGCACCGCCTTCAGGCTTTCTAAGGGCGTAAATTTTTGATTTCACTCTTCACTGCCTATCACAGTTTCGGAGGCCATGGAATGCCCAGGTGGCAAATAAACACCCAAATGACCCAATTTTGGAAAGTAGACACCCCAAGCTATTTGCTGAGAGGTATAGTGAGTATTTTGCAGACCTCACTTTTTGTCACAAAGTTTTGAAAATTGAAAAAAGAAAAAAAAAATGTTTTCTTGTCTTTCTCTTTCTTCATTTTCAAAAACAAATGAGAGCTGCAAAATACTCACCATGCTTCTCAGCAAATAGCTTGGAGTGTCTACTTTCCAAAATGGGCTCATTTGGGGGGGGGTTGTGCCACCTGGGCATTCCAAGGCCTCCGAAACTGTGATAGGCAGTGAAGAGTGAAATCAAAAATTTACATCCTTAGAAATCCTGAAGGCGGTGATTGGTTTTCGGGGCCCCGTACGCGGCTAGGCTCCTAAAAAGTCCCACACATGTGGTATCCCCATACTCAGGAGAATCAGATAAATGTATTTTGGGGTGCAATTCCACATATGCCCATGGCCTGTGTGAGCAATATATAATTTAGTGACAACTTTGTGCAAAAAAAAAAGAAAATTTGTCACTTTCCCGCAACTTGTGTCAAAATATAAAATATTCCATGTACTCAACATGCCTCAAAGCAAATAGCTTGGGGTGTCTACTTTACAAAATGGGGTCATTTTGGGGGGTTTTATGCCATCTGGGCATTTTATGGCCTTCAAAACTGTGATAGGTAGTGAGGAGGAAAATCAAAAATTTACGCCCTTAGAAATCCTGAAGGCAGTGATAGGTTTTCGGGGCCCCGTACGCGGCTAGGCTCCCAAGTGATTGTCATTATTCAATCACTTGGGACAAAAAAAATGAATATTCAATGGGCTCAACATGCCTCTCAGCAATTTCCTTGGGGTGTCTACTTTGCAATATGGGGTCATTTGTGGGGGTGTTGTACTGCCCTGCCATTTTAGCACCTCAAGAAACGACATAGGCAGTCATAAATTAAAGGCTGTGTAAATTCCAGAAAATGTACCCTAGTTTGTAAGCGCTATAACGTTTGCCCAAACCAATAAATATACACTTATTGACATTTTTTTTACCAAAGACATGTGGCCAAATACATTTTGGCCTAAATGTTTGACTAAAATTGAGTTTATTGGATTTTTTTTAGACCAAAAAGTAGAAAATATCATTTTTTTTCCAAAATTTTCGGTCTTTTTCCGTGTATAGCGCAAAAAACAAAAACGGCAGAGGTGATCAAATACCATCAAAACAAAGTTCTATTTGTGGGAAGAAAAAGACGCAAATTTCGTTTGGGTACAGCATTGCATGACCGCGCAATTAGCAGTTAAAGCGACGCAGTGCCAAATTGTAAAAAGTGCTCTGGTCAGGAAGGGGGTAAATCCTTCCAGGGCTGAAGTGGCTAGAGAGTGACATTTTTCTGCCCGTTCATCTTTGCTAAATAGCTCAAGCTCTGTCAGATTGGATGGAGAGGGTCTGTGAACAGCAATTTTCAAGTCTTGCCACAGATTCTCAATTGGGTTTATGTCTGGACTTTGACTAGGCCATTCTAACACATGAATATGCTTTGATTTAAACCATTCCATTGTAGCTCTTGCTGTATGTTTAGGGTCATTGTCCTGCTGGAAGGTGAACCTCCGCCCCAGTCTCAAGGCTTTTGCCCTGTACACATGATCAGACATTGATCGGACATTCCGACAACAAAATCCATCAGATTTTTTCCGATGGATGTTGGCTCAAACTTGTCTTGCATGCACACAGTCGCACAAAATAGTCGGAAATTCCGAATGTCAAGAATGCGGTGACGTACAACACGTATGACGGGACTATAAAAGGGCAGTTCAAAGCCAAGCACGCCACCCTTTGGGCTCCTTTTGCTAATCTCGTGTTAGTTAACAATGTATTTTGTCAGCTCCATTGTAGTGTTTTACCCTAAACACCCTCTAAAATGTGTGCAAATGTTATTTGTGTCCTTAAATTCATGCAGAGTGCCAGAGGCTTTTTTGGGGGTCCCAAAAACATTTGGAACCCCCCTCCCCCAACCGCTAACTCAGCTGATACCAATCCTCTATCTGCTGACTTTGCCAAACCCATACACATGATAACTACCTCTTTTGTGGTCATATTTATGGATGAATTCCCCAAAGCATGTAGTGAAAGGACCTGCCTGAATACTTTCAAATGGTACTGTTTAAAGTTTTTGTATCCTATTATTATCTTGATAGGTCATTTCAGAATGTAAAAATATGCTCCAATTTGGACAGTGTGTATTTATATATTTGTATTATGACACTTCTTACCTGTCCAGTGGGCTGCCAATAGTTTAGGTAAGGAGGGGTTGGCCAAAGTAATACACAATATTTTTGCATTCATCTCTCAATGAAGTCGAGAGGGTTACCTGTCCAAAATATCTCCCCCCCTAAAATTTTTTACAATGGGCCATCAGAGGGGGTGAGGAATCTGATAGGTGGACCTTATACTTTTGTCAATTTATGGGAAACACGTCCACATCGTCCCACCCCCCCAACTCAGGGTCATACTATTACAACTACAAGGGGTTCAATAGTATTGTGATGTTGGTGGTGTAGGCTACTTACGAGTTCCTCTATATGGACATGGGGAAGAATGGCCAGATGTCGGATGGTGGAGTAATTGCCGAGACCGAGTTCTACAGGCATCTCCAGAATGGCAGTTTGGGCTTGCCACCTCCTGAAGACAATGCGAAAGGACTCCCATTCGTCTTCATTGTGGATGAAGCGTTTGCGTTGGGGGACCATGTTATGCGGCCATTCCCTATGAGGACCCTCCCCCCAGATCAGAGGGTTTTAATGGCCGGCTCGCCAGAGCCAGAAGAATAGTGGAGAACACATTTGGAATAATGGCCAGCCAGTTACGCCTCTTTCTCACACAACGATACACATGGTGGAATATAAACTTAATCACATCATCCTGTCTTGCTGTGTTCTCCACAACTTTTTAAGGAGAAATTCTGTGAACTATGCTGCCTTAGTTGGGCCTGAGGCCAGAATTCTGAATGAACCAACCCTGACGGTGCTGGAAACTGGCCGTCCTGGCTTGCCCCCCCAGAGTGCCCGCGAGGTTCGTTTAAGATACCTTGAATACTTTGCGGGTAGAGGGGCCATCGATATGCCAGACAATGTCTGAAACATTTTTTAAATAAAAATATATTTGAAACTGAACAAATATTTGCTTTGATTTACTGCTTGTCTTTCTTTTAGCTGTCTCCTCAGTTATCTTTTAATGGTATTATTTTTTCGGCCTCTTTCTTCAACAGTGCAAACAAAATTTCTTTGAGACATGAGGTGACAATCTTTTCTTCGGCTAACTATTATTATTATGTTGTGGGTCTTCTACACACACACACCTTGTTTTTGTTGTTAATGTATGTAATGCATTACTGACAAAAATATTAATCGTTTTCAGCACCATGACCAAAATTTGGGGAGTCATGAAAATGGCGTGATTGTGTAAAATTATAAAGCACTGTTGGGTGTTATTTACTAAAGGAAAATCCACTTCGCACTACAAGTGCACTTGAGACTGCACTGAAACTGCACTTGTAGTGCAAAGTGGATTTTATTGTATTATAACTGTATTGTCTCCCTTTTATATTGTAAAGCACTGCGTAAACTGTTGGCGCTATATAAATCCTGTATAATAATAATAATAATAATAATGAGAGCCGTTCCAAGAGGTTCAAGTCACAGAGCTGACTGACACAACACGAGATTGAGGAGGGGATCTAATACCCAAGACAATCAACAGAGTGGTAACGTACTGATACATCTCATAGCACGTTTGCTCCCATTTAATTACAAGATGACTTTTTGAGCGTTGAAAAGTTTGCATGACTTGATTATTCAGCAGCAATATAATAACATCATCCTATGTGGGAGCTTTAAACCAACACATTAAAGTCATTGAATTTACCTCTGGTTGTCTGTGTCCCATAAGCCGCTTTATGGATGTATTATTGAGAACGGGACTTTGTTTGCTATTCCCCATTCTGAGCTGATATTGGAAAAAGGCTAATGTGCTCACTTCCACCATGACAATCAATTAATCATGCTTCAGGAGGATTTTCTCTCGGGGTTAAGAAATCATGCATGAAGCCCTTCATTCTTTTTGGGGAAAAGACATTTGACCAATAACTAGGCATGTGCATTTAGTTTCGTTCCGAATCGAAATTCAGACGAATTTTTCATTATTCGGAAATTCGGATGCATCCGAATTTCCGAATTACAAAAGTAAAGAATTTAAACGAATCCGAAAAAAAAACGAACGAATTCGAAAACGTATTCGAATCGAATTCGAAAACATATTTGAATCGAATTCGAAAACATATTCGAATCGAATTGGAAAACATATTCGAATCAAATTCGAAAACATAATCGAATTCGAATCGAATTCGAAAACATATTCGAATCGAATTGGAAAAAAACATATTCGAATCGAATTCGAAAAAAATAGAAAACGTTTTTCTAAAAAAAACAATAAGATAGAATATAAAATAATAAAGCAATAGAATATATATATATATAAAATAATAGAAAAGAAAAGCATAAAAAAACAATAGAAGAGAATAAAATATATATATATATATATATATATATATATATATATATATATATATATATTTTTTTTTTTTTTTTTTTTTATTCTCTTCTATTGTTTTTTTATGCTTTTCTTTTCTATTATTTTATATTCTATAATAGTCTTTTCAAATTCATTCTATACAAAATTCGAATTTCGGAACATGGCTTCTGAAGTTTAAATTTCGTATAGAATGAATTCGAATTTGAATAGAAAAGATTAGAACAGAAAATAATAGAAAAGATTAGACTAGAAAAACAATAGAACAGAATAGAAGAAAATATAATATATATATATCTATTCTATTCTAAACTTTTCTATTCGAATTTGAATTCATTCTATACGAAATTCGAATTTCGGAAGATGGCTTCTGAAAGTGGAATTTCGTATAGAATGAATTCGAATTTGAATAGAAAAGATTAGAATAGAAAATAATAGACTAGACAAACAATAGAACAGAACAGAATAAAATATAATATATATATTTTATTCTATTCTGTTCTATTTTTTCTATGCTGGTCTATTGTTTTTCTATTCTTTTCTATTATTTTCTATTTTATTCTAATCTTTTCTATTTGAATGCGAAATCATTCTATACGAAATTTGAATTTCTGAAAATGGTTATACAGAAACAGAATGAAATAGAATGAAATCGAATTCTAATAGAAAAGACTAGAAAAGAAAAACAATAGAACAGAATAGAAAAAAATTATATATATATATATATATATATATATATATATATATATATATATATATATAACCATCTTCCGAAATTGGAATTTGGTACAGAATGAATTCAAACAGAAAAGATTAGAATAGAACAGGAAATAATATAAAAGAATAGCATAGAAAAACAATAGAACAGAATAAAAAAAATATAAAATATTCTATTCTAATCTTTTCTATTCAAATTCATTCTGTACCAAATTCCAATTTCGGAAGATGGTTTTATATATATATATATATATATATATATATACATATACATACATACATATATATATATATATATATATATATATATAAAATATTTCTTTCTATTCTGTTCTACTGTTCTATTGTTTTTCTATTCTATTCTTTTCTATTAGAATTTGATTTCATTCTATTTCTATATAACCATTTTCCGAAACTCGAATTTTGTATAGAATGAATTTGAATTCAAATAGAAAAGATCAGAATATAATAGGAAATAATAGAAAAACAATAGAACAGAATAGAAAAAATATAATTTATATATATATATATATATATATATATATATATATATATATATATATATATATATTAGGGTTGTCCCGATACCGATACTAGTACAAGTTACAAGCTTCTCCCCCCGCGGCTTTCAGCTGCTTTAGTGACATACAGCGGTGATCGGTGTTTGTAACTCCCCCACACACATCACCGCTGACTGTCACCTCATCCCCCTTAGTCCCCCTTCGTTCCAATGTCCCCCTCCGCTGTCCTGCTCCGTTGCATTGTCCCCCTCCGCTGTCCCCCTCCGCTGTCCTCCGCCGCTGCATTGTCCCCCTCCGCTGTCCTCCTCCGTTGCATTGTCCCCCTCCGCTGTCCTGCTCCGCTGCATTGTCCTCCTCCGCTGTCCTCCGCTGTCCTCCGCCGTTCTCCGTTGCATTGTCCCCCTCCGCTGTCCTCCTCCGTTGCATTGTCCCCTCCGCTGTCCTCCTCCGTTGCATTGTCCCCCTCCGCTGTCCTGCTCTGCTGCATTGTCCCCCTCCGCTGTCCTCCGCTGTCCTCCGCTGTCCTCCTCCGCTGCATTGTCCTCCGCTGTCCTCCTCCACTGCATTGTCCCCCTCCGCTGTCCTCCGCTGTCCTCCTCCGCTGCATTGTCCTCCGCTGTCCTCCTCTGCTGCATTGTCCCCCTCCGCTGTCCTGCTCCGCTGCATTGTCCCCCTCCGCTGTCCTCCGCTGTCCTCCGCTGTCCTCCTCCGCTGCATTGTCCCCCTCCGCTGTCCTGCTCCACTGCATTGTCCCCCTCCGCTGTCCTCCGCTGTCCTCCGCTGTCCTCCTCCGCTGCATTGTCCTCCAGTGTCCTCCGCTGTCCTCCTCCGCTGCATTGTCCTCCGCTGTCCTCCTCCGCTGCATTGTCCCCCTCCGCTGTCCTCCTCCGTTGCATTGTCCCCCTCCGCTGTCCTGCTCCGCTGCATTGTCCCCCTCCGCTGTCCTCCGCTGTCCTCCTCCGCTGCATTGTCCTCCGCTGTCCTCCGCTGTCCTCCTCCGCTGCATTGTCCCCCTCCGCTGTCCTGCTCCGTTGTCCTCCTCCGCTGCATTGTCCTCCGCTGTCCTCCGCTGTCCTCCTCCGCTGCATTGTCCCCCTCCGCTGTCCTGCTCCGCTGCATTGTCCCCCTCCGCTGTCCTCCTCCGCTGCATTGTCCCCCTCCGCTGTCCTCCGCTGTCCTCCGCTGTCCTCCTCCACACTGCATTGTCCCCCTCCGCTGTCCTGCTCCGCTGCATTTTCCCCCTCCGCTGTCCTCCGCTGTCCTCCGCTGTCCTCCTCCGCTGCATTGTCCTCCGCTGTCCTCCTCCGCTGCATTGTCCCCCTCCGCTGTCCTGCTCCGCTGCATTGTCGTCCTCCGCTGTCCTCCTCCGCTGCATTGTCCCCCTCCGCTGTCCTCCTCCACTGCATTGTCCCCCTCCGCTGTCCTCCTCCGCTGCATTGTCCCCCTCCGCTGTCCTGCTCCGTTGCATTGTCCCCCTCCGCTGTCCCCCTCCGCTGTCCTCCGCTGTCCTCCTCCGCTGCATTGTCCCCCTCCGCTGTCCTTCTTCTTTGCTGTGTCCCCCTCCACTGTCCCCATCCGTTCCGGCTTTCCGCTGTCCCCCTCTCTCTTCCTCTGTCCCCTCCGTTCTGCTGTCTCTCTCCACTGTGTGAATGGACAGAGTCAGCTGACTCTGTCCATTCACATAACTGAAACATTGCAATCTCCTATGATTACGATGTGTCAGTTTATGGATGGAGAGGAGCCACTGTCTTCTCTCCATTCATTTTCAGTGCAGCTGAGGCTGCAGAGAAAGGGACTGGGGAATCTCTATCCTCTGTCTCTTTCTCTGTCTCAAGGGGGAGATATCAGAGGTCTGTTAAGACCCCTGATAACTCACCAAAGCCCCCCAACAGGGCTGATTAAAAAAAAACACACACACACACAAAGTGCAATAAAGAATAAAAAAAAAAAAAATTGTAAAAAATAATAAATGTAAATGAAAAAAAAAAAACATAAAAAAAAAACACACACACAGGCACCGTTCACTCACCCCCACCCCCCCCCCCCTAAAAAAAAAAAAAAAAACAAACACTGTCACGTGACATTAAAAAAGAATATCGGTAATCGGTATCGGTGAGTACTTGAAAAAAGTATCGGTACTTGTACTCGGTCCTAAAAAAGTGGTATCGGGACAACCCTAATATATATATATATATGTATATATATATACATATATATATATATATATATATATATATATATATATATAAAACCATCTTCCGAAATTCGAATTTCGTATAAAATTAATTTGAATTTGAATAGAAAAGATTAAAGTAGAGTAGAAAGAATAGACTAGAAAAACAATAGAACAGAATAGAATAAGATATAATATATATATTGTATTTTATTCAGATCTGTTCTATTGTTTTTCTAGTCTATTCTTTTCTATTATATTCTATTCAAATTCAAATTCATTCTATACAAAATTTGAATTTCAGAAGCCATCTTCCGAAATTCAAATTTCATATAGAATGAATTCAAATTCGAATAGAAAAGTTTAGAATAGAATAAAAAAGAATAGCATAGAAAAAAAATGAAACAGAATAGAAAAAAATATAATATATATATTATATTTTATTCTCTTCTGTTCTATTGTTTTTCTAGTCTATTCTATTTCTATTATTTTCTATTCTAACCTTTTCTATTCAAATTCGAATTCATTCTATACGAAATTCTAATTTTAGAAGCCATCTTCCGAAATTCTAATTTCGCATAGAATTAATTCAAATTCGAATAGAAAAGTTTAGAATAGAATAGAAAAGAATAGCATTGAAAAACAATGGAACAGAATAGAAAAAAAATATAATATATATATATATATAACCATCTTCCAAAATTGGAATTTGGTACAGAATGAATTCGAAAAGAAAAGATTAGAATACAATATATTATATTTTTTTCTATTCTGTTCTATTGTTTTTCTATGCTATTCTTTTATACTTTCTATTCTATCCTAATCTTTTCTATTGGAATTCGATTTCATTCTATACGAATTTCAAATTTCGCAAAATGGTTATATATAGTTTACTTTTTCAAATTCAGTTAAGGTTTTTTTCGAATGCGGTAGAATTTTTTCTAATTTTATCGTTTTTTTCGAACGTGGTAGAATTTTTTCGAATTTGACAGTTTTTTTCGAATGTGGTAGAATTTTTTCGAATTTGATAGTTTTTTTCGAATGTGGTAGAATTTTTTCGAATTTGACAGTTTTTTCCAATGTGGTAGAATTTTTTCGAATTTGATAGTTTTTTTTCGAATGTGGTAGAATTTTTTTGAATTTGACAGTTTTTTTCGAATGTGGTAGAATTTTTTCGAATTTGATAGTTTTTTTCGAATGTGGTAGAATTTTTTTGAATTTGACAGTTTTTTTCGAATGTGGTGGAATTTTTTCGAATTTGATAGTTTTTTTCGAATGTGGTAGAATTTTTTCGAATTTGATAGTTTTTTTCGAATGTGGTAGAATTTTTTTGAATTTGACAGTTTTTTTTGAATGTGGTAGAATTTTTTCTAATTTTATCGTTTTTTTCGAACGTGGTAGAATTTTTTCGAATTTGACAGTTTTTTTCGAATGTGGTAGAATTTTTTCGAATTTGATAGTTTTTTTCAAATGTGGTAGAATTTTTTCGAATTTGACAGTTTTTTTCCAATGTGGTAGAATTTTTTCGAATTTGATAGTTTTTTTTCGAATGTGGTAGAATTTTTTTGAATTTGACAGTTTTTTTCGAATGTGGTAGAATTTTTTCGAATTTGATAGTTTTTTTCGAATGTGGTAGAATTTTTTCGAATTGATAGTTTTTTTCGAATGTGGTAGAATTTTTTTGAATTTGATAGTTTTTTTCGAATGTGGTAGAATTTTTTCGAATTTGATAGTTTTTTTTCGAATGTGGTAGAATTTTTTCGAATTTGATAGTTTTTTTTCGAATGTGGTAGAATTTTTTCGAATTTGATAGTTTTTTTTCGAATGTGGTAAAATTTTTTCGAATTTGATAGTTTTTTTTCGAATACGGTCGAATTTTTTCGAATGCGGTCGAATTTTTTCGAATTCGAATACGAAATGAAACGAATTCCGAAAACGAATGTAACGAATGCAACGAATTTAACTAAACAAATTTAGTTAAATAACGAATCGAAACTAAACGAAACTAAACAAATTTTTTCATCCTGCACATGTCTACCAATAACCTGAGGATTAATTTCTGGCAAAACTAAGGACTTTTTCCTTCTGTAGTGAGATTAGAACTGGCCTCCAATATTAAGAATCGCTCAGTCAGTGAGACCTATCCCATCTAATTTATCCCTACCTCTTTCAATCTAGGGGAAGTTTCTAGTATCACTGTATACAATACATGAATTTTTATTTCCCTCGGGGGCTATTCACAGGAAATTTGCATGATTTGGTAATTTTTTGATTACAGATAGGTAACAATATCCTTTCCAAATTTTCCATGCGACTTTGCAACTTGGCATTTTTTCCTGTGAATATATAAAGGCTGGTGTCCGGACTGTCTGTGTATTTTTTGTGGGGGGGGTGTTGTTTTATTGTCTTTGTAGTGCCGTGTTTGTGTTGTTTCTGTCTTTTTGTGTCTGCACATACATCAATTTCTTCCCGGGTTATCCCTCTTATGGATGGGACCCGGGAAGCATGATGTGTGAAGTTCTTTGCACTTTCTTACCAATTATATGTTGTTAGATTTGGGAGGCTTTGCCTCTGTTGATATTAGTATATTTAATAAACTGTAGCAATACTGTGTTCTTTTCTATGTGCTAACCCCCATTGTCACGGAAAAAAACAACTTTACTCCAAAAAACTGCTTTTGAGCGTTGAAAGAAGAAGCCACACATTGTTCATTATCAAACTTTTTACTTAAAGCACAATTACATGTGCGTTTATAAAAAAGGTTTTTGAACAAACCAACATGTTTGTTGTATAACATTTTTTTTTTGCTTTCAATATGTTTTTATTTCAATTACGTCATACAGTTTATGCATTGACATATTAGAATGCACAGGAGGGAACGCCTCCTAGAACATGAGACGTAAAGGTTACATTTTGAGAAAAAAAAACATATAACATACGGTTTCTCAACCTTATAGGCTATTGGTGGGTTCAACCTGAGAGATATCAATGTCTAAACACTAAATAGTCAGTCTCCATGTATTGTCCCTAAAACATCACGGGACCTTTCCCCAACCCCGGCACCCCCGACGGGATCTAACTGTGCCGGGCGGGGAAATTTCCGTACTTCTCCTTTGCCCACTTAGGCTGAGCCCTCAGTAGTATTGAGGAGCTTATGAATCCCCGTAAGCGAGGTAGTTTACCGTATGGTAGCTTCATATTGAGTTGTCACCAGTTAGCTATCTGATGTGAGGTAGTAGACAGGAAGAAGAGATGAAAGAGAGGGAAAAAAGAGTGAGGAGGAAGGGGGGGTAAAGGGGGTCTTCAGGGTGGGTGAGGAGGGAGAGGGACTTCAACTGTGTGCCTCTAGTAGAACTGTAGGATGAATTCGTCTAGGTGTGGGTTAGGGGTTGTTGCGCACCTGAACACCTGGTATGAGGGAAATTCCCATATATTGGGCCCAAGGTTCCCATATTGTTTGGAATTTCGTAGAGGTGTTTGTCAGAATGCTGGAAAGTTTTTCTTGGGTCATAATCCACAAAACCTTCCTTTTTACTGCGTTGAACGAGGGCCTCAGCTGTTTCCAGGCTTTGGCAATGGAGATTTTAGTGCCCAGTAATATAAAGTTGATCAGTGTCTGGGTAGCCTTAGAAATTCCAGATAGATTTGCATTGAGAATTGCCACCTCTGGGGACCTAGGGACCTGGCAAGCTGTCACTTTGTAAATCATAGAGAAGACTTTTCTCCAAAAAGTGCGTATTTTGGGGCATCCCCACCAAATGTGGGCCATTGTGCCCAGGTGTTAGCATTCTCTGAAACATAAGGGGTTCGCTGAGGGATAGATTGCTGCCAACCTGGTAGGGGTCAGGTACCATCTGGTTATCAGTTTGATGCTTGCCTCCATCAAGAAGATGTTCTGGATCCCCTTAAAGGATTTAGTTAGTGCTGCTTGCCAAATCTCTATGTCCCTGCTGCATTGGAAGTCAGCGTCCCAAGCCTTCATATATGTGTTTTTTTCCGTAGGGCAAGTGAGGGCCGAATATATCACTGATATGCCTCCCCTCTGCTCCATGGCTTGTCCGCACCATTGTTCGTATACAGTAAATTTAAGTCGATGCAGTTTCTCTTGCCAAATAGTGTGGAGAAAGTGAGTGCTTTGGTAAAAGCGGAATTGTTCCGATTCCGGGAGGTCCAGGTGTTTGATACAGAATTTGAGGGTGATTGGTCCATTGGGGGTGAAGAAGTGCCCTATCCGGTATAGCCCTTTGTCCAGCCACCATTTGAAAGCTGAAATGTCAAGTCCAGGTGGAAAGTCAGGGTTGTGGAATAGGTGAGCTAGGGGACGACCCGTGGAGACCAGAGCTGTGGATTGCCGGAGGGAGTCCCAAAGGGTGCAGGAGTGGGATAAAGTGGGTGATAGGATGGGCAGTCTAGATTTAGTCAGGCACCAAAGTATGTAATCTAGCGTATGGTTGGGGATGGCCTGTCGTTCAATAGTCACCCAGTCTGGTTTTTCATAGCGTGAATTGAGGACAATTGGGCTAATCTAGCAGCCAAGTAGTATTTATGTAGATTTGGAAGACCCAGCCCTCCCTTGCGTCTGTGAATGAATAGGGTATTCTGAGGAATGCGGTATCCTTTCTTACCCCATATAAATTCAAGTATTTTACTCTGTAACGCTCTCAGGTGATCTTTCCTGATTGGGATAGGGAGGGAGCGAAATAAGTAGAGGAGCCTGGGGAGTAAGGTCATCTTAATGGAGTTCATCCGACCCAGCCAGGATAGCTTGTGTTTTGACCATGTAGAGAGGTCTGCCTCCAGTTTCCTGAAGAGTGAAGGATAATTTTGTGCATAAAGAGTTTCCGTCGTGGCCGTCAGTGTGATACCTAGGTAGCTAATTGAGGTGTCACCCCATTTAAAGTGGAAGGACTGTTTTAGAGAGGCAACAGTTTGAAGCGGTAAGGAGACATTAAGAGCTTGAGATTTGGCAAAATTAACTTTGAGTCCAGAAATTTTAGCAAAGTTCCTTAACACTAGACAGAGATTAGGGAGTGTAGTGAGGGGGATGTCAGGAAAAGGAGGATGTCGTCGGCGAAAAGCCCACATTTGTGCGTCTGGTCTCCACAGGTCACCCCTTTTATATCTGGGTTCTGTCGAATTGTGATCGCTAAGGTTTCTATGGCTATTGCGAAGATTAGGGGAGATAGAGGGCACCCTTGCCTAGTGCCACGCAAAATGTCTATTGGTTTGGAGTAATGTCCTTGGATGCGTATTTGGGCCTTTGGTTGTGAGTAGAGAGCATGCAGAAGTCCCAGGAAGCGGCCGCCAAATCCCCACCTCTCCAGCACAGTGAAGATGTAGTGCCAGGAGACCGTGTCAAAGGCCTTCTGCAGGTCTAATGATAGAAGAAATCCCAATTGGTTTGGCCCCCCTTCCCAGTTAGTTTGAAGAATCGAGGTGATATCTATCGCCCTCCTTATTTGGTCAGGACCCTGTCTCCCGGGTATGAATCCTACCTGGTCCTTATGTATATATTGAGTAATAAAGGATGACATCCTGTTAGCCATTATTTTGGTGAGTACTTTTAGGTCATTGTTTATGAGTGAGATCGGTCTGTAGTTGCTAACGTCTTTGTGGTTTTTGTCAGGTTTGGGTATGACCGTGATTAAAGCAGTATTGAGGTGAATGTCTAGGGGGGTTCCATTGGTTTTGAAGTTAAAGAAGGAGGTCAGGTGACGTGCCAGAATGGCTGTGAAAGACTTGTAGTATGCTACAGAGAGACCATCAGGACCCAGAGCCGACCCCCTTCTAAGATCTTTTATGACCCCCAAAACCTCCTCCTCTGTGATGGGTGTTTCCATCTTTTGTTTGTGGACATCTTTTAGGGCGGGTAGGGGAATACCCTCCAGAAACTGAGGGATTAAGTCCGCGTTGGGCGTATTTGTTTGGCTATATAATTTAGAGTAAAAACCCTGGAAGGCTTCTAGTATCTTGGAAGGGTTGGTTGTGGGGGGTTGACCATTTATTCTTAGTTTGGGAAAAGCGTGGATCTTAATGGGGGGAGACAGCCTTTTAGCTAAGAGGGGGCCTATTTTGTCTGCCTGAGAGTAAAATTTTTGTCCGTTCCAGTGAACGGCCTTTTCGGCCTTGGATGTGAGTGCTAGATTGAGATCAAGTCTAGCTTTATCAATGAGGGAAACAGGGGTCTTGGAGGGGTCTTTTTTGTGGGAAGCCTTCAGTGCGGTATATTCCCTGTCCAACCTAATTAGGTCTGCGTTCTATGCTCGTTTGAATTGAGTGGCAATCTGGATGAGTTTACCCCTTATAAAAGCTTTATGTGCAGCCCATAACGTTTCGGGAGAAATGTCCTCTGATTTATTGAGTTTAAAGTATTCTTGTAGGGCTTTTTCCAGTTCTATGACCCTGATGGGATCAGATTATAGCGACTCATTCAGTCTCCAATGTCCCCTGGATCCGCCCAGGGGGCCTGTTTTGATTGATATGGTGACGATGGAGTGGTCCGAGAGGGCCGACTCTCTGATTTGTGCTCTGTGGATCAATGGGAGTGGGGAGGATGGGGTTAATATGTGGTCAATCCTCGCATAAGTGTTATGAGGGGGAGAGTAATGGGTATAGTCCCTTTTGTTGGGATTAAGTTCCCTCCAAGTGTCAGCTAAGCCATGGGCATGAATTATCTTTGCGATCCTGAGGCTTTCTTTGGTGGGTCGCGTTAGTTGAGTCGGCGGGGGTTTAGATTTGTCCAATCCCTGATCGAACGCTGCGTTCAAGTCTCCGCCAAAGATGACCGTTCCCTCCAATTTCTGAGCGAGGCTGCGCAATAGGGAATCAAAAAATTTTGCTTGTCCTCTATTTGGAGCATAGTAGGAGATCAGGGAATACAGGTGGTCCCCCACTGTGCCCTTGACCAGGAGGAACCTGCCCTCTGGGTCAGCTAATTCAGAGATCTTTACAAATTTAAGGTGTTTGGATATTATGATTGCAACTCCCTTAGTTTTGTTGTCAGCGCTCGCTAAGAAAAACTGTGGGAAGTGAGGGTGGAGATACTTAGGGCTATACCGGGAGGGGAAGTGCGTTTCTTGCAGCATGACAATGTCTAGCTTGAGGTGCTTGTAATAATCGAGGACCTTTCTCCTCTTAATCTGGGAATTGATTCCCTGGACATTATGGGAGGCTATGTGGAGTTCAGCTGTAGGATCGTTAACCATGGAGCAGTTGGAGTGAAGTGCATCGGTCCTCACTTACCCTATGATGCATGGGAACCTGGACTTTAGGATGATGATCATTCTTCCTTCTTGGTGGGAAGATATCAGGAACTTCCGTGGGGGTGTGTGTGGTATCTGAAACACAAGATGAGGTTAGGCACATTGTAGCGATCGGGGAGGAGGGGTGGGGGTGCAGGATAGAAAAGAAAAGGTCTCCTAGAAAAGAAAGAAAAGACATAGGGAAGGAGAAACCCCCCACGTCTTTTAGAAAAAAATTAGAGTATGTCTGGCCCATCTGGGCTCAAACAGCCTAGCCCCTAGAGACCTACGGGTGTCTAAGGGTTAGGTGGGTGCGCAAGTGTTCCTTCACGAAACCGAACGCCCTACAGAAAACGCTTTCCCTTGAGGGAAAAAAAAAGAAGAAAAAGCAAAGAAAATTTTTGAAACCATTACCGGTATATACCAGGTTATCTTAACAGTGTGACTAGCTAGTGGCCCTAAACCCCTGCCAATTGTAGTAACCCCCTATGTCTCTATCCATTCACTATCACAGCCAAGCGTCCATAGACTAGACCTAAATAAAATCCCCAAACATGGGGGTTAAATTCCCCCCCCCCCCATAGATAGGCGTGAGGATACAGTCACTCTCAATCCGGAGAGGCACAGCTCCTTTGAGCTTAGTAGATATGTCAGTGGGCCAGTTAAAAACAGCAAAAAAGAGAGAGGAAAAAATTGAACAAAAACCAAAAAACCTGGAACAAGATAAACAAAAAACAAAAAGTTCTGAAAATTCAGAAAACGGTGCCCGGTTGGCTAGCATGCCTAAGGAATAGGCACGAGGGATCCCCCATATTCGTGGGGATGATCAATCCGATCCCTACTTCACAACCGGGATAGAAGAGATACAGTTCACATCATCACTGGCTTCAAGTTTGGTTGTTGTCTTTGGCCTTCTTTGCTTTTCCTGTTGACCACAGGGGAGATTGAGGGCTGGTGGGGGTCTGTCGTTTGTTGGAGTTGATCCCGGCATTGGTTGTGTCCATTTCGGCTTCCTGGGAGATGATTTTCAGGTGCAAGAGAAGTTTTTCTCCTTCTGGGAGGGAGGAGAAGGCGTATTGTTTCCCCTTGACGGAGAATTTAACCGCGAACGGGAAGGCCCACTTGTATTTAACGTCTCTTTGGGTGAGAGCGAGAAGCAGGGGTTTCAATGATCTCCTCCTCTGGATCGTAGAGGGTGAGAGGTCTGCAAAGATCTGTACTGGGTGTCCCATGCACTGCACTGAGTGAGAGGACCTGGCCTGTCTCATCGCTTCCTCTTTAACTGTGTAGTGGTGGGGCTTAGCGATAATATCTCTTGGGGTGCCGTCTTTTCTGGGGGGCCCTAAGGCTCTGTGTGCCCTGTCCAATTCAAGGCAGTGAGAGGAGATATTAGGGATTAGATGTTTAATCAGGTCCTGGACTGCTTCTGGAACATTGTGAATCATTTCCGGTAGGCCGCGGATTCTGATGTTATATCGTCTAGACCTATTCTCAAGTTCGTCAATACGGGCCATTGCTAGGTCCAATTGATCTTGCACAGTGCTGATGTGCTGCGAGTTTTGGTTAGTGATAGCTATAGTGTCCTCCATTCTGTGTTCGATCGTATCCATCCGGGCTCCTAAATTAATAAAGTCTGCCTTCAGGTCCCCTGTAATTTTAGCTGCCATTTGAGCCAGGCCTCTGTCCAGAAGTTCAGAGAATCTGTGGAAGAGGGAATCCATGTGAGATGCAGGATCACTGGCAGGGAAGGCATGAGGAGGGTGGCCTGAGTGACCTGAGATAGATCCCAGGGGGGACAGAGGGCCATCACAGAGGGAGCGATCCTGCAGGGATCCTGTAGAGGCTGGAGAAGGGGTCAGCAGAGGTGGATATCCCGTTTGTCGTCCTGGGGTGAAGTGAGGGGGAGTATGGGGTTGCTCTGACCTGTAGTCCGCCGGGCCTGTGGAGCAGAGATCCTGTGGCTGTGCCTGTGTAGCGGCGGCCATCTTGGGAGTCCCAACCTTTCATGCTCTCTCCAACTGTGGCCACAGGTTTCGTTTCACCGGGACCCCGGTCATATGGGGGTGTAGCTGGGACCGTGGGGAACGTCTCCAGGTGCTTTTGATGTGCGGGGGTGCGCTGTGGTCGATGCTGTGGGCGCCGGTGGATCGTGAGGGAGCGGAGCTCTAGGCTATAGCGGCCATCTTGCGAGCCCCGCGCATGCGCACTCTGTATAACATTTTTTAAGGTCACATTAAGTAGGAATCGCCTTTTATAGGTAAAAAAGGCATGTTTAAAATCATAAAAAAATACACAACTCTGGAACTTTTAAAGTTCAACTTTTATAAAGTGAAGGCAATATCAGACATGAGTATGTACAAACTGTGTTTGATATTGCCTTCATCAGATGGGGTGAGGTCACCCCTGTAAAAGCCAAATTTTGAAGATGCAGACAAATTGGGATTCAAAATGGAGATTTCCCTCCTGATCCCATGCCTAATGTCAACATGTGCTAGCTCCCATCATGGGGGATCAATGGATGTACCGGTAAGGGGATCCCACCAATCTATCTGTACCCTCCCTGTAAACAGTATATAATCCCTCATAAAAAAGGCGAGGAAGCCCACAAGTGGGGGAGGATCCTCCCTACCCCAATAGATAGCACACCCCTATAGCACCTATGAAACCCCGTACTACCTGAGATGGCAGGCTGAACCATACAGTTCCTGAAGGGGCAGCGTGATAATGCAAATGCACTAGATATTCACGCTGTTCCCAGACACAAACAGCTCAATGGCTAGCCATGGTATCTGCAGTCAGTCAGTCAAAGGAAAAAATGGGTGGTACAAAATGGGTGGTAAAAAATAGGAACAAGTTGGACAAAAATAAAAAACAATGGAAGGACAAAGAATATATATGATGATAAAGTGCTGTGATATAGGATAAAACAAAGGGGCCTGATTCCGCCTGGTAGAAAATTATATCCTGAGATGTAAGTCCATCCAAAAGTATCTTCTTGTGTTATTAGAAACAGGGATATATCAAGTGTCCAGTATAGTTTTTGCTGCTGGATATAAAAGCGGTGTATAATCACACAAATGGGGACAAGTGAGTGAATAGATATGCACTATACCCATGTAGCACTAACTCATGGTGGAGCTGCTGGTTTAAGCGGGTCTGTTACCTTCACTTTGCTTCCCTCTGTTTCACCGGCACCGGGTCTAGGGGTTCCGTTGAGTTTACTGCTGGACGACACACGCACCAACACTGGAGTACGTTTTCAATACTTTATTGAACAGTCAAACTTTAGGAAGTAGCAGGAAAGAGACGGAAAAGGAAACCTTCAGGAGAAACTCAAATATCTTCTTACAAGATCTTAGCGACAAATGTCCCGGTAGAATTCAGATGATATGTGGAATGCGTTCCCCTTATGGGACACACTCTTTGCTCGTCTGGATAGGCCTCTCTCACCAGTCTAGCAGCCAGTACGCAGCACAAATCTAAAGTCTCTGCCACAGACTCACTTGGGGGGGTAAATCTGCACGATCCTCTGCCACAGGATGTATCAGATCTTCTGCAGTGAACAGTCAGTCACAGTGCCTGAACCTTTAAGCCGAACCGGCGACACTATGCTGTATAATTACTTCTTTTGGATACGTCCTACAACCGAGTCACCAGGCCCCTATATAGACCAGCACGCTGCGTGATCTCTCCAAGATGGGTCCTCCCCTGGGATCTCCTCGGCTGTCCAGCTTCGTCACACAGGACCGACAGCTCAGGAGCATTCCTCCGCCGCGGTGGTAGGCCCCAGACAAGCCTCCGGACCCACCCCTGCGCCGTAGCATCGTGGGCCTCCCGATCGGAGGACCACGAGGTAGCTCCTTAGCGCATACCTGTCGGCCAGGAGGGCCAGCAGGTGGCTGCAAAAACAACCTTAGAACATGGTGTCTGTCCCATAAATACCCCCTTCTCAGAATGCAACTCGGAGGACCACCTCCACCGAGCTTGTTTCCAAGACAGAGGAGCATCTATACACTTCGACACTTTGCCCTTCCAACACTGACTAATGGTAACAGTGACACCCACCGGTCAGCACGGAAGCACACACAACCTCAGCCAAGCTGGAACAGAGGTGAACTTTTAATCTTCCTAACACACAATTTACTAAATTTACCTAATCTGCGGTAGATTGTAAATCTACCAGCGCTACACATGTAAGCTGCTCTATGCATAGGTGCTATAGTGGTGTGCTATCTATTGGGGTAGGGAGGATCCTCCCCCACTTGCGTGCTTCCTCGTCTTTTCTATTAGGGATTATATACTGTTTACAGGGAGGGTACAGATTGGTGGGATCCCCTTACCGGTATTTCCACCATATCTGTCTTTTAGGGGTGGTTGTGTACACTTTTTTCTGTGTTCAGCTTTGTATAGCTTAATAAACTTTTTTGTAGTTTACTCTGTTTGGTGTGCTTTGGTCATTTAGTTTTTTATTATTTTTACTTTATACATAGTTTTTTGATCACACCCCCTTTAATATATGTGGTGAGTACTACTATATTTCTATTCTGACGGGATTCCCATTCTTTCATATTTTTCGGATCAATGGACGTGTTTTGGGGGTGCAACCCCTTCCTCTCACCTACTTTATTATCGAGGAAGGGGTTGCACCCACAAAACGCGTACATTGATCTTCTGTGATGGCAGATAGCACATGTTGACACACTGTGTGCATCTTCAAAATTTGGTTTTTCAAATATGTAAAAAATTTGTCACAAAAACAAAAATAAACAAGAAAAAAGGTAGGGATTTCTGGGTGTTTTCGATTCTCCCTAAAACATCAATGATGTTCTTCATTTTGTTTTGAACATCATTGATGTGTTCCTTTAGGTTTTCTAAATCCCTATTGCACCCCATTATCTTCCCGATGAGGATCTGGGCACTTTCACTGGTGAAATGACCTTCTTCCACAACATCCCCATCACCTAAAAAATAAAAAAAAACACCATGTATTATAAATATGCAGGCATACATCTATTACCTGAAGCTGTGGTCACAGACACTCACCTGTTGTGGTGACAATTTCACCAATTTCAACAATGTCTCCCTCCTCCTCCTCTGGTTGGGTTTGGGGGATTTCCTTTTCTTCCTGAGGTGTGGAGTCCTTGGTGTCCTCTGATGAGTGGTGTCCTCCGATTCTTTTCTCCCCTATGTGAAAAAAAATAGATATACTTAGCACACAGGAATTTGATGGCAGAAATAGGAATATGAAACATTGCTTGGAAGTGGGGTACAATTGTCTGTTTTGGCAGAGTTCCAAGCTGAAGAATTTTTTGTTTTACCTTTGTAAAGCTGGAATACTTACCTGCTTTGTGCAAGTTTCACAGATGGAGACACCCCTATAGTATCCACTGGAGCACCTGTGTGGGACCCCCTAATAAAAGTTTGTTCTGATGTCCCACACTAGTGCTCCTGCGTCCAGATGTGTAAACAGCTGCTGAGTGTCCTCTCCTTACACAGAATCTAGTTTGCATTTCATTATAGTTACAAACCCATCTAGACAACAAACTTTTTTTAATAGAAGTAGGCCAGAAAAAATGTATTTAACTGCATCTGGCCAAAACATCGTATTTAAGTGGCCGAATGAACAATGTTTCCTATGAACAATTAATGTGCCCATGAACATGAAAGTTGCCATTTTAAACTGTACAACAGTAAAGAAAAGCACATGGAGCAGCACAAACGTAAAAAAAATAAAGAATAGGAACAAAGGACAAATACTTACTTTTTTGCAGCACTCTCCTGATCCTTCTATACTGATCGTGCTCCCTCAATTTGAGGTCTGACCATTGTTTCCTCAGTTGATCCTTGGATCGTCGTACCCCAAAATTCCTGCGCAGACTCTTCACAACTTTAGCCATGATCTTGGCCTTTGGGTTTGGCTTGACATTTGGGTTTGGGTAAGGTCCATACTTCCCATCATAGTCGGTCCTTTTAAAGATGTCCACCATCTCCACCATCTCTATAAAGGCCATATTTGATGCCATAAATCGCCTGTGGGATCGGGATGTTTCTGCCTCCGGGCTTTCTTCCTCCTCGCTGCTGCTATTATCACGCACCTGTGTCTCCGCCATGTGCTCTGCCCCACTGCGCCAAAAGAGAAGGTGCGGGGAATAGACTAGATAGAACGTCAGGGGCGGGCGGAGTTTCACGCATGCGCAGTGTATATAAAGCGCAACACGCATACGTCGTATGTATGATCTGTGAGCGGAGGAAGGAGTATCGGAAGCGCCGATCGTGATAATGAAGGTACAATTTTACCTTGGGCCTATACTACTTAAAGATTGAGGCCTATATTGAGACAAGATTAGGAGAGTTTAGCCTGACATTAGGGTTTGTCTTGTGTTGTGTCTTGCAGAGAAAATGGATATAGTGAAGGATCATGACCTTCTCCCCATATTCCTTGATATGCACAGGGAGCTGCCCTGTCTGTGACAGGTAAACCACCCCTTTTATAACAATAAAACAAAGAGGAAGGCAGCGCTGGATCTATTGGTGGAATTTGTGAAGCCGGTTATCCCCACGGCAGACATCCCCTATTTGAAGGCCCTAATTGGTGGCATGAGGTGCACTTATAATAGGGAGCGCAAGAAGGTCCAGGATTCCCTGAGATCAGGAACAACAGATGACATTTATGTCCCCAGGCTGTGGCACAATGGCAGACTTCATTTTCTGGCAGGCCAGACTGAACCCAGGCCAGCACTCTCCAGTCTTCCTTCAAGGCTTCCTTCCCCCCCAGATGAAGCTTCAGACGCCCAACCGGGGCCTTCCAGGCAGCAACATGTGGAGGAGCCCAGCTTGAGCCAGGTATAGCATTGTTCTAAATATTTCTGGTTGTCAAATTATTGATGTTAAATATATGTTAGTTTTGAATAAATTCTGATTTCACAAAGTGTTTTACATATCAATAGACAGTAGTGGCCACAAATGATTGTGACAAGAATGAAAAATGCTGGGGTCAGAATGATAGTCTTTTCTATTTATTAGCATTCAATTTGCAACAGTCATGAGCTGAAAATTGTGTGTGATTGATGAACAAAAAACTAAAACTATGTCCCTTTTTCATACACAGGAAAGTCTCAGCCAGGAGGTGGCGGGGGTAAGTGGCAGCCAGGAAGTGGCCGAGCCCAGTAGCCTGCCTGATAACCAGGTCCCTCCCCTCGGCCTTCCACAAAAAAGTGGCAGGAAGAGGAGTAATCTAAAGGAGGCAGCAATTGGCCTATTTCTGAAGGCTATTGCGGCCCTCAAACCCCCCCCAGTGTTCAAGAGGACTTTGCCTACATTACAGTCTGCAAAATGCTGGAAACGGAGGAGGGCCTATGCCTAATATGTGAGTATCTCATCTTACAAGCCCTAAATAAGGGGTTGAGGGGCCAACTCACAAGCCAAAGCCACGTTTGTGAGTTCAACCATAGTTCTCCTCCTTCTCCTCCTCCACCTCTTGCCACACCTCCAACACCAGAGCCACAGCCTGGAAGGAAGCGTCTAAGCAAGACCAGAGAGTGATGGTCTGGGTTCAGTCTGGTCTGGCAAAAGATGCAGGCTGTTGTATGACCACATCCTGGGGACAGATATGTCATCTGCTGCTGTTCCTGATCTCTTGTAGTCCTGGACCGGATTGTGCTCACTATTATAAGGACTCCTCAGGCCACCAATTTTGACTGTAAAATAATTGTATGCCCTAGGGTACAAAGACTTTGCAAATTTCATCAGTTTATCCAGCGTTGCCTTCCTCTTTATTTTGTTATGACCCGGAATAAATGGCTATTTATTTTTCACAAATACTTGCCTATGTGTTCAAAAAGGACAGTTTGTTTGTGAGTAGGCAGGTCCATTTCAAAAATACAATGTCAAATGTCTCTCACGGAGAGGACGAACAGGGAGATGCTGATGTAAACAGCATCTCCCCGTTCTGCCTAGTGATAGTGTCACTGGATCTCTGCTCCCTGTTATCGGAGCAGAGATCAGTGTAGTGACACATATAGCCCCTCCCCCCTACAGTTAGAAAACACTCCCTAGTACTGATTTAACCCCTCCCCGCCCCCTAGTGGTAACCCCTTCACTGCCAGTGTCATTTATACAGGAATCAATGCATTTTTATAGCACTGATTGCTGTATTAATGACAATGGTCCTAAAAATGTCCGACATGTCTGTCATAATGTCGCAGCCACAATAAAAAACTCTGATTGCCACCATTACTAGTAAAAAAAAAAAATATTAATAAAAATGCCATAAAACTATCCGCTATTTTGTAAACGCTATAACCTTTGCTCAAACAAATCAATAAACGCTTATTGCGATTTTTTTTTTTTTTACACCTGGGGCCTGGACAGGTGTATGTTGAGAAGCTCCTGGTTGCTAGGCCTGTAGCCTAAGGCCTATCCAGGAGGCATGCTGGCTGCTAGGTCTACTTAAGGTCTATCCAGCAGTTCAGGGTTCCACAAAGGCGGAGAAGACAAGGTTACGCCCAAAGCTTGGGGAGGAACCACATGTGTTAGAGGCTCGGCCTGAAGGGAGTCTGTCTGTTGTTGGAGGTAAAGGAGAAGTGCCCTAAACCCTCTCTCTCCAACGTTCCTGTTAAGAGAAATAAAACTCTCATTGTTAATTTATTACAAAAAGTGACTGGTGCCCAATCTTTTCACCTTGCACCACACCCATTATGCCTAGTAACCTGCACCCTGAAGAGGAATGTCTGTTCTCACTGGCTCTGGGGGTCACCATAAGGACCTTGGAAGTTGGGGAGACCACTACATAAAGTATGGAGCATTAAATTCTATTCCTTTAAAGGAATGCAATATGTATTACTTTTTTTATCATGGCTACACAAGTAGTTTATTAAATGACAGCTTAGTGCTATACAAACTATAATCAGTGTAACTGTGAACCAAAATACACTTTCATATTCTGCAAGAGATTAATGTGTGGTTCTCAAAACACAAGATTAAATTTCCAAATCTCCAGCTGGGGGGTTTATTCAACAATAGTTTACAGTTTTTTTCAACATTAGAGACCTGTGTTTTAAAACTATAATCTACAATGTTGTACACATGCCAGAATATATTCAAACACTAATGAATTTTGGCTCCAAGTACAAAATTTGATTTCACAATTGCAAACAATTAAGCAAATAGCGAGGTTGCCTACCTTTGCCAAGTTTTCATTTGACTGATATATATATATATATACAGTATGTTTCTACCTAGCGTAAAAAAATAATCCATACTTAAAATATGTAGTTAATAATTCAGTAGCTGAAAATAAACGAGAAGGTGATCATAAACTTTTCTTAAAGGTGATTATTTTTTCAGCTATTGACTTTTTTTTTTCGTGAGCCATCAGTGCCTACCAGATGGTTATCTTTTTGACAAGTGTGCCTTTTTATTTCAATGTATGCATAATGTTTCTTTTTTTTTTGTTCAGTGTTTACAAACTTTTTTTTTTTTTTTCTTCTTTCAAATTTTTTTATTGATAAGAGCTCAAAGATGAGACAGAAGGAAATCACAATATACACATGCAAATGGCACATCTTGAGCAGTATATAACAAGGTGACAAAATGGAACAGTCTAGCTAACAAGTACATATTTAGGCTCACTCGCTGTCCTCATTGAGGAATGGAGGAAGGCTAGAGGAGAGAGGAGGTCCCCGGGAGGCACCCCTAATGGGAGCATACTGTGCCCTGGGGGGGCTCCCTCACTCCCTGTGACTAGCAGGGTGGGTCTGAAACAACTAGTAAGACCGACCTGAAGGTGAAGATCCTGTAACTGTAATTGGGTAAAAAATGTTTGAACAAGATGAATGCAACTGAAGAGTTGATTGGAAAGAGAAAGGTGAGAAGAAAATAAGGAGACGGGGAGAGGACAATCACCTGGAACGAGATGGAGAGGAATTGGGTACCTGGGGGATCGTAGTAATGGGAATCCCAACAAAGCGCGCCCAGGGTTCCCAAAAAGCTTAAAATTTGGATGTATAGTCTTTTAAAATGCCAGATAATTTTTTTTGGGTCATAATTCCTTGAAATTTTGTGAATGGCAGCTGCAAGGGAGACCCTGGGTTGCTTCCATGCTTTAGCAATGGTCATTTTGCCACCAGTCAGGATGAAGAGAATTAATTTATGGGTGTGTTTGTGAGTCTTTGGCAAGTTGTCGTTCATGAGGGCTATGGTTGAGGTTCTAGAGAGTAGACGGTCAGTGATTTTGTAGATCAAGTGGAAGATTTTTTTTTTCAAAAATTGCCTAATTCGTGGGCATTCGTGGGAGATGGTACCCCGAAAGTGGCATTCTCGGAAGCATAAGGGATTCACTGTTGGGAAGATGGAAACCAGCTTAGTAGGAGTATAATACCATCTGGACATTACCTTGAGGTTAGCCTTTGTTAGGGAGATGTTTAGTAAACCGGCATAAGATCTGGAGTGGACCCTCTGCCACTTTTCATTATTCCAGTGTATCTGAAGTTCATCTTCCCAGGTTGTCATGTAGGAGGATTTGTCAGTTTGGGTTGGCCAGAGACTGGTAGATTACTGTGATACCACCACTTAGTGCCTCTGGCTGACTGCACCATCTTTTGTAGGCTGTAAGGGAGGGGGGTTGGTTTGTTGGTCCATATTTTGTTTAGGAAATGGGTAATTTGTCTGTGTCTGAAGCTTTCCATGTCCAGTAGTTCCAGGGTGCTCACACAGTAGCTCAGGGATAGAGGACCCATGGAATTAAAGAAGTGACCAATCCAGTACATTCCCTTGTCCAACCACCACCTGAATGACCTAATGTCTAGACCTGGAGGAAAGTCAGAGTTGTGGAAAATGTGCGCCAGTGGGTGTTAATCTGAGGTCAGGGAGGTCAAGGGTCTCAAAATGTCCCAAAGGGCAAGGGCTTGCGATAGGATGGGAGATAAAATTGATGGTTTCTCCTTGGGGGAGAGAGTCGAGAGTGAAGGATGAAACTGCCTGTCTTTCAAGTTGGATCCAGTCAGGTTTTTCAAATTTAGAATAAACCGTGGACAACTGAGCTAATCTAGCTGATTAAAAATACCATAGGAGGTTGGGTAGGCCCAGCCCTCCTTTAAGTTTAGGTTGAAATAATAATAATTTTGCTTTGAAAGGATCTTAGGTGGTCCTTCCTGACCAAAATGGGGAGGGCTCGGAACAAGTACAACATTCTAGGGAGAATATTATCTTAATTGAATGAATTTTGCCTAGCCAGGATAGTTCCCCTCTGGACCAGTTTTTCAAGTCTGATTCAAGTTTTTTTGTACATAGGGGGATAGTTGGCTGAGTATAGGTTTTCAATTTTATCTGTAATAGGGCGTACACACGGTCGGACTTTGTTCGGACATTCTGACAACAAAATCCTAGGATTTTTTCCGACGGATGTTGGCTCAAACTTGTCTTGCATACACACGGTCACACAAAGTTGTCGGAAAATCTGATCGTTCTAAACGCGGTGACGTAAAACATGTACGTCGGGACTATAAATGGGGCAGTGGCCAATAGCTTTGATCTCTTTATTTATTCTGAGCATTCGTGGCACTTTGTCTGTCGGATTTGTGTACACACGATGGGAATTTCCGACAACGGATTTTGTTGTCGGAAAATTTTATCTCCTGCTCTCCAACTTTGTGTGTCGGAAAATCCGATGGAAATTGTCCGATGGAGCCCACACACGGTCGGAATTTCCGACAACACGCTCCGATCGGACATTGTCCATCGGAAAATCCGACCGTGTGTACGGGGCATTAGGGTTATTCCCAGATATCTTATGGATGATTTACTCCAAGCAAACTCAAATGAATCTTGTAGGGGAGGGACTTCTTCTGGGGAAAGTGATATGTTGAGGGCCTGGGATTTAGAATGGTTGACTATAAGGCCTAAGAGCTCAGAGAAATCTTTAAGGACTTTGCACAGGTTGGGGAGTGAAGTCAATGAAAAAACAGTGAAAAAACAGCCCAATATTCATAGAAAACAGCTGTCAACAGTCACCACATCCCAATGGATCAAGAGAAAAAAAGGAAAAAACCCCCATGGGGAGCGGGACTTTGGAAGTGACTAGAGACAGCAAACGTGTATATAAAATTATTGCATACATTTATTAAAGTACAAAGCATACATGGATAAAATTGAATTCATGTGGAATATACAAATCCAAGTAGAAAATTTAAATAAATACATATGTACAAAACGGCTCTGAATGAAACCCGATGATCGTTTCTGACTTGTGCCCTTCTTCAGGGCTTTTAGAGACATATAGAGCCAGATGTCTAGTAAGAAAACAGATTGCATTATATACATAACAAGCGCATCTACCTTTACTTGTATGGATGCAGTATGCAGGAAAAATGAGGAAAGACAGAAGATAAAATACATAAATCTTACATCATTAAAGGTTCTGCGAGGTATCCTACATGATAAAGAATGGTGTGCGGCTAGTCAAAAAGAGACGCTCTCCCCAATTTAAAACAGAACATCCAGTATGTATCAGCAAGGGTCCTCACAAAGTATCCCCAAAGAGAGTCAATCGCAAACTGGAAAAATGGTAAGGTATAGTATATACGTTAGGAGAGTCACATATAGGTGCTAAAAGTATTAGCAGGTAAAAATAATGAATAAAATACCTACCACAAAACTGTATCTAAAAAATATATACTGGGCAATCCAAAAAAGGTCCGCTATAAACAAAACATGCATCTCTTTTTGACTAGCCGCACACCATTCTTTATCATGTAGGATACCTCGCAGAACCTTTAATGATGTAAGATTTATGTATTATATATTCTGTCTTTCCTCATTTTTCCTGCATACTGCATCCGTACAAGTAAAGATAGATGTGCTTTTTATGTATACTAATGCAATCTGTTTTCTTACTAGACATCTGGCTCTATATGTCTGTAAATTCTCTGAAGAAGGGCACAAGCCAGAAACGATTGTCGGGTTTCATTCAGAGCCGTTTTGTACATATGTATTTATTTAAATTTCCTACTTGGATTTGTATATTCCACATGGATTCAATTTTATCCATGTATGCTTTGTACTTTAAAAAATGTATGAAATAATTTTATATAAGTTTGCTGCCTCTAGTCACTTCTAAAGTCCCGCTCCCCATGGGGGTTTTTTCCTTTTTTCTCGGGAGTGAAGTCAAGGGGGATGTGATGAACATGAGGATGTCATGAGCAAATAGGGCACATTTTTGGGTCTGAAGACCACAGGAAAACCCCTTGTATATTTGGGTTTTGTATAATGGCTACCACTAGTGATTCAATTGCAATTGCAAAAATCAGGGGGGAGAGAAGGGATCCCTGTCTAGTTCCCCTGTTAATGGTTAAGGGAACTGAATAATGACCCTGGATATGGATCATTGCTTTTGTGGAGGAATATAGAGCGTGGAGAATAACCTTGAATCGTTGGCCGAAACCCCAGTGTTCAAATAGTGAAAAAATGTATGGCCACTCCATGGAGTCAAATGCCTTGTGTAAGTCTAGAGAGAAAATCATTCCTTTCTGTTTAGGACCCGAGTTAGATTGAAGAAAGAAAATTAAATCTACAGTATGGCCCTTCTGGTCTGGTCCGGGCCCTGTCTGCCTGGGATGAATCCCACCTGGTCCTTATGAATGTAGCGACTTATGAAAGAGGCTAGACAGTTGGCTAAAATCTTTATGAGTATCTTCAGGTCATTATTAATGAGGGATATGGGTCTATAATTACCAACTTCTTCCTGATTTTTGTCTGGTTTGGGGAGCACCGTGATGTAGGCAGTGTTCAGTACGGGGTCTAGGGGGTAACATTTAGTTTTGTAGTTGAAAAATTTGGCCATGAATGGGGCTAAGGTTTCTGCAAAAGCCTTGTAATACGGGACTGAGAGGTTGTCTGAACCAGGAGTGGATCCTTTTTTAGGTCTTTGATGACCTCCATAACCTCTTTTACTGTAAAGGGGACTTCTAGCAATTTTCTATGAGTAGGAGAGAGGTGTGGCAAAGGGAGGTCCTTTATGAAGTCAGATAATCTTGGTCCTAAGTCCCTGTATTTTGATCTGTAGATCTTGGAGTAGAACTCATGGAATGCCTCCAGTATCTTGTTTGGGTTGGCGGTAGGGGGGCCCCCCGGGATTCTAATTTTGGGAGTGTAAGATCTCAATCGGGGAGAAAGTCTGGAAGCTAACATAGAGCCTATATGATATTTCTGCGTGTAGAACTTTGCTCCACTCCAGCAGACCTGTTTTTCTGCTTTAGCCGTAAGGGCCAAATTAAGCTCCAGTCTGGCCTTGTCTAAATGTGTTAGGGATTCCTTTGTTGGGTGTTTCTTATGCTCTTTTTTCTATATGCGGAAGGGATAAAGCTGTAGGGGAGGGACTTCTGGGGAAAGTGATATGTTGAGGGCCTGGGATTTAGAATGGTTGACTATAAGGCCTGAGATCTCCGAAAAATCTTTAAGGACTTTGCACAGATTTATCATAATGGGGGATTTTAACTATCCAGACAGACTGGGCAGAGGGAACTGCGCATTTATCTAGGGCTTGCCAGTACCTAAATAGGGGGCCTTGTGTCAGTGGTTTTCTTGCTATTGGCTTTGTTTTAAACTGGGGCCACCGGGCTGGCTGGAGGAGGGTGCTTGGAGGTTCCAGAGGCTGCATTGGTAAAGTCCATTGCCGATTCCTGTGTGATTAGTTTCAGGCTCAGCAGGGTTTGTTCTCTGTCTGGGAAGTCTTTGAAGGAGTATGTTTTGCCCTTAAAGGAGAATTTTACAGCAAACAGAAATCCCCACCAATATTTGATTTCCTTTTGGGAAAGAACATTCAGGAGGGGTTTGAGGGATCTTCTTCTTTGAATAGTCGTAGGAGAAAGGTCTGCGAATATTTGGATTTGATGACCCTGACACATCAATTGGGCTTTGGCTTGAGAATGTCGCATCACTTCATCTTTTGTAGCATAAAAGTGGGGCTTGACTATGACATCTCTAGGGGATCCATCCTTCCTGGGAGGCCAAGGGCTCTGTGGGCTCTGTCAAGTTCAAGGCGATGTTGGGGGATACCCGGAATCAGGTTCTTCATGAGATGCTGGATTGCTGTTGGGATGTCAGTGATTTTCTTGGGGAGACCCCTGCCCCTGAAATTATATCTTTTTGACCTATTCTCAAGGTTGTCTATTCTGGAGAGAGCTGTATCGAGCTGATCCTGTAATACTTGGATGTGGTCGGAGTCCTTGAGACCGTGATGTCCAGTTTCTGCTCTATGGCATCCATTCTGGCATCCAAATTTTGAAAATCGGATTTAATGTCACCCATTATTTTTTGCAGCTGTATTGGATAGACCCCTGTCCAGTAATTTTGACATTTTGCATACTAGATCTGCAGAAAGGAGGGCTGTGTGTATGCCTGGTAGTCCAGAAGAGAAGGCCTCAGGTGGGCAGGCTAGGGCAGGCCCTGCTGGAAAGAAGTTATAGTCCTCCATAATGTGGCCCAGTAAAGATTCTGTGGATGCTGGGGATGAGGCAGGGAAGTTCTGGCCTTTTACCTGAGAGATGGGGGTGTAGGTGAGGTTTGCTGGAGAGATGAGGTGCCTCATGTCAGCAGGCCCTGGGGGCTCACGCTGAGTGCCTGTGTTTGTCCGGCAGTGGTGGCTATCTTGGTACACCCGTCCAGAGCCTGGCTGTTAAATTGCTGCCTGAGGCCCCTCCGAATGCCCGCCTCTGACATCCGCGGGTGTGGAGTAGTGCCTGGGGGAGTCTGTGCCCCATTTTTAGTGGTTCACGGTGGCTGTGCTTGGGCACAATTAGCGCCGTTGGTCCAAGGCGGTGTGGAGCTCGGTGTCCATGTTGGAGCTCTCGCGCATGCCAACTCTTGTTTACAAACTTTTTATTGTATAAATTGACAATATACAATAAAAAGTACAAATATTGAAGATAAAACATAAAACAATTTTGAATCACAAAAACTACGATAAGGTAGTGAAATTACAAATATCCATATGAAGATATAATATAACACTATAAGTATATAATTACCTATTTGAAGTAAAATAAAAGAGGAATGTAATATAAGAAAAGTGAAAATTGGAAATGATAATAGTCTGGATGTCTGTAAAGAAACCAAGGTGTTCATTTAGCATCAAAGGAGGGTCTAGAATCATGTAAGATGTGAAAAATGCTTCCATCTGCATAATTTGGTCAACTCGAGAAACTGTACCGTATCAGATTTCCAATTTAGAGCTATGTCCTAGTGCATAGCTACACATATAGTATGGATAAGATTTGAGAGGCATTTAGGAACCTCTGAGATATTATCAAAAAGAAGACAGTGTTCATATTTTTTTTTTTTTTTTACTCAAAACGTTTTTATTAAACATACTTTATTGGAATTGCAAAAGTCTACATTTACATTGTAGACCAAATACATTAAAATCTACCTGGGCTCCCCCTGTGTTGATAGATAAATTTTTCCATAACAAGGGTGTTCCCCATGTGTGCTATCCATGAGGCGACAGTCGGCAATGAGGTCAATTTCCAACCATCAGAATACGTTTTCGGGCCTGAAACAGCGCCCTGGAGAATGCGGTCCTCACCATCTCCTCCGGGACCACCTCTTCTAGAACTTCCAGTATACAGTGAATGGGGCTTAGAGGTACAGCAGTTTGGAACACCCAATTGAGTGTTCCAAGTACCTGACTTCAGTAACGGTGCAGCTTTGGGCATCGCCAGAGGAGATGAATAAAGTCCCCACTGTGCTGCCTACACCTGCCACACAAGGGCTCCACCAGCCTACCCATCTTGTGGAGCTTTTGCGGAGTGTAATGCACCCTGAGTACAATGTATAATTGTCTCCTTTCCAAGTTGATGCCTTCTATGGGGAAATGCGTATCCGCTGGTCTGGCTGTGAGCCACGGCTGTGTTTTTTAATACTTTGTTTGTTGGATGTCAGTATCGTATTTTAAAATAAAACCATTGAACTGGCTACTGCACCATGAAGTCTCTCCTTCTTTATCCTTGTTAAACCGGCACTGGGAGTGAATCTTGCCTTACCAACTTACTAATCTACAAAGAAACATCACAGCGGGAGCATAAGCAGCAGTGAGAGGAGAGGTTTATCATTGGAGGAATCCGCGGACATACCGCCCTTGGCTAGCTGAGCATTCTGTGTTTCATCACTTGCTTTTTTTGGCAATAGTTTTTTTTTTTTTTGCACAGTTGTCTTTGGACATTAACAGGTTCACCTCTTTTGGTAGCGCAACTTTCTCTGTTACACATCTACACAAACTGAATATTTAGTTTTTTTAGTTGCAGCCCCTAACAAAATTCACATATATATATAGTGTTTTTATATATACTATACATATATATTTCTTACATAGGGGTTTAGCGCAGATATCCTACCATATACAATGTATAATTGTGATACTTCTTGTGAAACATTTAAAGAGCGGTTACTTATTGCTTGCAAAGCTTCATCCTACTGGTCTCCGTAAGTGGTCCTAGGTCCCTTTCGCACATGGATACTGCCCTAATGGCGTGTGCCCTCAGATAGTGGTGTTCATATGTTAAAGCAAGTTTTTTACATGTCATTTTGTCAAATATAGAGAGTAGTTCTTTCCAGGTAGGTAGGTCCTACACTCCCAAAATATATGTAAAAAGGAGCCTGAATTAGGGCAACCTCGAAAATAAGAAGAGGAAAGATGTAGGAAAATATTATTTAAGCGCTGAGGTGTATAGTACCAGCGAGTAAGGAATCTGTGTGCAGATTCATGTACCATCAAAGATTTAGTACATTTACGCATGTTAATTAATCTGGTTTCCCACCTTTGTAAACTATAATGTGTGTTTAATTCTTCATCACATTTAGACATATAAAGCAATTTACATTCATTTTCAGCAGAAATCATAAGGTTATAGAGAGTGGTAATCAAACCTTTTTGTCTGGGAGAGTTGCTACATATATATTCAAGAGGTGCGAGAAGCAGTTAAATCAAGAAAATAATGAAATAATGAGTAAAAAAATAATGTTACGAATATGTAAATAACTACTTAATTCAGATAACGGGATATTTTTTAGAGTTCGTCAGTCTGAAAATAAATAAATTCATTGTTTAATTGGAAGTCTGCTAAAGTCGTAAAATTATTATTTATCCACCATTGAAAGGAGTGAAAGTTATGAAATGCTACTGAAAATCTAGGATCACCCAAAAATGAAGTTAGAGGGAAGATATTAGATACAAGTGATACATTATATCTGTATCTGAACCATAGTTTCAAAGATTAAGCCACTATTGTGTTATGTTTAGAGATATCAGCAAGTTCTGATTTAGAGGACCAAAGTAGAGCTGGTAAATAATAAGGAAAAATGTATTCTTGTTCAAACCAAAGCCAAGGGATATGAGAATTTTTAAAATTCTATAGAGCTAACTGAGAAAATATACTAGTAATATAATATAGCCAGATTTCTGGGACACCAAGGTATGTATAATGTTTCTATTGGACGTGTCATGTCCATTTTTGTTATTATATATATGTAAAGTATTGCATTGTCTCACAATTTTCTTTTGACGTGAAAAAGGGATCTGTGGTCTAATATGCTGCCATTTTGCACATGTAGTATTGATAACAATAAATCATTACTGAGTGCATTAAACCTTGCCCCTGTGGATCTAAATATTACAGATTTTTAGAAATTCCTCATTGCTGGCTCCTGCTTTAATGTAAAAAGGGATGACTGGAGTGATTCTGGCAAAATACATTTTGTAGCAAAATTATCAGTTCTTTTAAAATAAGCCTCTTACTTCTACATAAGGAACTACATAAGTGAGATTTGCTTAACAAATTATATTCCAATAAGAAAACGGACCAGTGTTGCTTTGCAAGTCCGATGATGCCACCCCCAAAAAGTAATCAGTAAATAGTTATCTCTTCTTTGATAAGAAAGACTTCTTGGTCAATTTATTACTGCTATTGTATGTTTATTCATGCTGCACTATGTTGTAAAATCCTAAATTGATAACCCCTACCATTTATGAAGCAGTGGAAGCCTGTCATGGTTCAGAGTGAGCCTAGGGCTTCCAAAGATCCACTAGCTATGTAGTCATGCAGACCCAATACATTTTAAGCAGAAGGTCAATAACTGTACAAGGTGGCATATCTGTGAAAAGGGAACATCACAGTAGTTTATGTAAAGAATAAATATATCTTATCCAAACGGTGTTCTCTTCAAATGGAAGAAGGTATGGTGGCTACATTCATGCATGGTATCTGGTCAGTGTTCTTACGTTTTCTTTTAGCTCACATGTGCATTAGCTAGTCCTCAAGGTACATTTTTTTTTTTTCTTTCAAAAGATTTTTATTATTTTTAACAGATAACAAACAAGTACATTGTCCATAGTGCAGAAATAATAATGTACATATACTATTAGCATTGAAATAATATCTCCTAGGAACAGGAAGTCATAAAATAGGACAAAAAAAACCATAATAGCATTGCGTCATAAATGACAACTCTCTAGATTTCCAGCCTGATGCTATCATCTTGTGGAAAGGGATCTTCATAGAAGGTTGGGAGGAACCCCGGGCACCCCCTCTGGGGATCTTGCTGTGCCCTGAGAGAACCTCCTCAACCATCCACTTGCTCCCTTGCAATTCGTGTCCTGAAGGATTCGTTTAACAGGCATGAGGTCATCTAGCCCCGGTTCCAAGTCCTCGGAACCAAGGAACTATCACACTATATTCATTTTGGTAGAATTCTCAGTGACAGAGAGAGAATGCGAACAGTATATGTATAAGAAAAGGTGAGGAGTAGAAAAGTTTAGAAAGGAGAGAGAAGAAGGTATAGAGAAGAAAAGGAAAATATGCCACTCTACAGTCCGGGCTCAAATGGATAAGTCCTTTAAGCTTTTATGCCAGGCATGATGGATATGCCTACATATTTGGCCCAAGGTTCCCAGGTAGCTTTGAATTCCTTGGTTTTGTCTAGGAGTATTTCGGAGAGTTTTTCTTGTGACATAATCCATGAAATCTTACGTTTGGTGGACAGTAGGGATACTTTGGATTGTTTCCAAGCTTTGGCTAAAGATAGTTTCGCCACTAACAACATGAAATGGATCAGTTTACCCGTGACTCTAGGCAACTTGGGTAAGTTGGCGTTTAGTAGGGCAGTGGCCGGGGTTTTCGGTATCTGGTGAGTTGTGACTTTTTGAATCATGGCAAACATCCTGTCCCAGAAAGTCCTAATTCTTGGACATTCCCACCATGTATGGGTCATAGTGCCCGTTAGTTGACAACCTCTAAAACATTGGGGATTAGCTGTTTGGTACATGGATGCCAGTCTCGCTGGGGTGAGATACCATCTGGTCATTACTTTCAGATTGGATTCTATCAAAGAGATATTCTGAATCCCCTTAAAAGCCCTGCAAAAGGATGTATGCCAGGAGTATAGACTCCAACTCATCTGGAGTTCCATTTCCCAATAATTCATATATGGGGTTTTTGTGGTTACGTGAGCCAGTGACTTGTAGATCACAGATATCCCACCCCTCTGTTCCATGGTCTGACCGCACCAAATTTCGTATGGAGTGAATTTGAGCGGGGACGATGTAGATTTCCAGAGTTTATGGAGGAAGTGATGAATTTGTTGAAATCTGAAATGTTCCTTAATCGGAATATCCAATTGTTCGGTACAGAATTTCATGGAGATAGGTCCTCCCGAGGTAAAGAAATGGCCGATTCGGTACAACCCCTTGTCCAACCACCATTTAAAGTCTCTGATTGTTAGACCTGGGATGAAGTCGGGGTTATTAAAGATGTGTGAAAGGGGATTGCATTCCGAGATTAGAGAGCGATTCTTTTTCAGTGTATCCCACAGAGCAAAAGATTGAGACAAAATGGGCGAAAGGATCGGGGGTCTGTTTTTCGTTGGAATCCCTAAAAGATAGTCAAGGGTATAGGAGGGGGCTGCCTGTCTCTCTATATGGATCCAGTCAGGTTTTTCTGTTTTTAAATGTACTGTAGAGAGCTGTGAGAGTCTATCTGCTTGGTAATACCAAAGCAATCTCGGTAGCCCCAGTCCCCCCTCTGTCCTCAGACTGTACAATTTAGTTTGTGGAAGTCTGTGGCCGGACTTCCCCCATAAGAATTTGTTAACTTTTTGTTGAAATTATTTCAGATGATCCTTTCTAACACAGATCGGAAGGGCTCTAAAAAGGTATAGAAGTCTGGGCAAAAGTGTCATCTTGATGGCATGTATCCTGCCTAGCCATGAAAGTTTTCCTTTTTCCCAATTTTTCAAGTAAGTTTCCAGTTTCCTATATGTGGGGACAAAGTTAGAGGTGTAGAGGTCTTCGATTTTGGCTGTGAGGGTGATTCCCAGGTACTCTATAGAGGAGTTGCTCCATTTGAAGGGGAAAGAGCATTGTAAGGATTTAGCTATGTCAGGTTTCAGGGAGATATTTAGGGCGTGAAATTTATCGTAGTTCACTTTGAGACCGGAGACGATAGAGAAGTCCCCAAGTGTTTTGCAGAGATTAGGGAGAGATGTAATCGGGGAAGTGAGAAATATAAGCATGTCGTCGGCAAATAAGCCACATTTGTGTGTTTGCGTTCCGCATGTTACCCCTTGAATATTGGTGTTTGTGCGTATCGATAATGCCAACGTTTCTATTGCTATAGCGAAGATTAAGGGAGACAAGGGGCATCCTTGTCTGGTGCCTTTCGCAATATTAAAGGGCTGTGAGTATTGTCCTCGTATACAAATTAAGGCTTTCGGAGTGGAGTATAGTGAGTGGAGCAACCCCATAAAGCGTTGACTGAAACCCCATCGTTCCATGATGGAAAAAATGTATGACCATTCGATAGAATCAAACGCTTTATGTAAATCAAGGGACAGAAGCATCCCTTCTTGTTTAGGGCCCTGATTCCAATTAGACTGTAAAATAGAAATGATATCTATGGCTCTCCTGGTTTGGTCGGGTCCTTGTCTCCCGGGAATGAAGCCTAACTGGTCCTTGTGGATGTATTTATTAATAAAGGAGGAGAGTCGGTTAGCTAAGATTTTTGTTAAAATCTTGAGATCGTTATTTATTAGAGAAATGGGCCTATAGTTCTTGACTTCTTCCGGGTTTTTGTTTGGTTTAGGAATTACCGCTATATAGGCAGTATTGAGTTGGGGATCCATTGGGGTTCCTGTCACTTTAGTGTTGAAAAATTTGGCCATGTATGGGGCTAAGGATTCTGCGAATGCTTTATAGTATGGGGTTGAAAGTCCGTCCGGACCTGGGGCTGACCCCTTCTTAAGTTTTTTGATGACCTCCTTTATTTCATCTACGGTAATGGGCTCTTCCATTAATTCTTTGTGTTCTGTGGTGAGGGTCGGTATGGGTAGATCCCGCATGAATTCTGAGGTTCTGGTGCTTCTGTCTATGGTGGTGGGAGCATAGAGTGTGGAATAGAAATCGTGGAAGGCTGCTAAAATTTTATCAGGATTTGCTGATGGCGCTTGACCAGGACTCCTAATCCTGTTTATGGTGAAGTTGTGGGATTTCGCGTTAAGCTTAGTTGCCAACATGGTGCCTATTTTGTATTTCTGTGTATAGAATTTAGCCCCGCTCCATCGTATATGTTTCTCCGCCTTGGCTGTTAGAGCTAGGTTGAGTTCCAATCTTGCTGCGTCTAGTTTGTCAAGAAGGATTTTAGAGGGGTTTTTTTGTGATCCGCTTTTAGGGCAGAACATTTTTTCTCCAGTTTGGATATGTCCAACTGTCTTTCTTTTTTAATTCGGGAAGCCTTCTGGATAAGAGTGCCCCTTATGGTGACTTTGTGTGCCGCCCATAGTATTTCAGGGGATATGTCAGTCTGGTCATTGGTTGTGAAATATTCTTTTAGGGCCTTTTCTATCTCTATTATGTGTACGGGATTACTGAGAAGGGATTCATTGAGGCGCCAGTGTGAGATTGGAGTTCTGGTAACCGTGTTCTGAAGGGAGAGTAAGACTAGTGAGTGGTCCGACCATGCTATGTCAAGGATGGAAGCTTTGTGTGCTAATGGGATTATCGAAGGGGAGACCATAATATGGTCGATTCTTGTATAGAGTTGATGTGGGTAAGAATAGTGTGTGTAATCTCTTTTCGAGGGGTTTAGTTCCCTCCATATGTCCACTAGGCTTTGAGAATTGAAAAGTCTAGCTACACTGAGGCTTGTCTTGGTAGGACGCGTTAGTTGGGATGTTGTAGGTTTTGATTTATCTAATCCCTGATCAAAGGCAAGGTTCGTGTCCCCTCCATATATGACTGAACCTTCCAGAAGCGGGTTTAAGGTTTTGAATAGGTTATGAAAAAATTTAGATTGTCCCTTATTTGGTGTGTAATAGGAAACCAGAGAATATAGTTTGCCTTCAATCGTGCCCTTTAGCAAAATGTAACGGCCGTCTGGGTCTTTATGTTCTGAGATAGGGGAGAAGGTACAGTGTTTAGAGATTAGTATCGCGACCCCCTTGGTTTTGTTGGCTGCATTAGCTAAGTAGAAAGTAATGCGCGTGAAGGAATTTGGGGTTGTACCGGGCCGGGAAGTGAGTCTCTTGTAGCATAATTATATCTATTTTAAGGGATCGATAATATTCACAAGCCTTTCTCCTTTTGTTAGGGGAATTTAGTCCTTGGACATTATGCGAAGCGATTTTAAAGTATAATTTTATTGGGTTTACACATAGGTTACAGAAATGAAAGCATGTAAGTAAATGTCACATATTGACCCATAGCCAATTAAAACAGTACAGAGTGTTGTACGACATTGTAAGTACAATAACATAGTATGAACAAAAGAACAAGGGAGCTACATTCAGAGATTTTGTAGGTGGTTTCCTACGTAGCGGGGGAATAAGCCTTAAGTTATGGTAAACTATATCTGTGTGAGATTCCCTTGGCATTAAAATACATTGCTAGTTTGGTATGGAAAGAAAAAAATAAATAAATAAATAAATACATAAATAAAAAAATAAATAAATAAATAAATAAATAAAAAAATAAATAAAAAAAATAAACCATAGTACGCTATCGTCCCAGATGCTATAGATAGTGATGCATTTACATCTACAATTAAGGCAAGGTGTGAATTATGTCAGTACAATGCAATCATATTTATATCCAAATCAGGGTGTGACTTAGGTCGTTATAATTGGAATTTAAAGTATCAATTTTAATGAAAATCGTTGTTAAGGCATATTGTTTTGTTTTCAATTAATTCATATCTTCAATTTCTCCTTTCTCTTCTCCTTATCATCCCGTTTGCACCCTTCTCTATTCCCCTGCATTCTTTCCTAAAGTCTTTCCTTATCCTTAACCGACCTTGTTTGCTCAGTTCCACCTCTGGGCACCCCTATTGGGAGCAATCTGTGCCCATTGTGGGACATATGCGGACATATGAGACAAAAGCATGTCGGGTCTGCCTAGTTAGCTTGAAAAAAGGTGTCACTGTGAAACCTATCAGGTCTCAGAACAGCAGCGAGGGATCCTTCAGATCATTAGTGATCCCTTGGGTGGTAGAGAGGGTCCTACGAGGGAGGGGGAAGGGGGAAAGAATGATGGAAGAACAATGTAAGCCCAAAGAGAATTCCATGGGTTAAGCAGCCGATTGTGTTTGCACTATCTCCCCAGTCCTTTGAGGGGTGGGGTCAGTGGAAGTGTGCGGGATGTGGGTCGATTTGAAATGGGTCCAGCAGGCCCATATATGTTCAAACTTGGATGGTGTGTCATTGGATTGATGGATAAGGTGTTCCATTTCAGCTATTCTGTCTACTCTCTGGATCCATTCCTGAATAGTAGGGGGGGAGGTATCTCTCCAGTGGACAGGGATGCATAAGGTAGCTGCGTTGATGAGGTGGAGAACCAAAGATTTCTTGTAGGTGTGTTGTGGAAGTGAGGTGTGATGAAGTAGGTATTGGGCCGGGGTGAAATCAGGCGAGTAAGTCGTAATCTGTGAAATTAGTCGATGTATGTCTATCCAGTAGTTTTGAATGAGGGGACAGTCCCACCATATGTGTAGAAGAGTGCCCCTGGATGCGTGACAACGCCAGCAGAGGGGGGGAAGGTTTGGGTGGAATTTGTGTATCCTATCTGGAGTTCTGTACCATTTTGTAAAGATTTTATATCTGTTTTCCTGTGTGGAGATATTGAGAGAACCCTTGTGTATGTGAGTAAGGATGTGTTGCCTGTCTTCTGCAGTGAGGTCTAGATGTAAGTCCCTTTCCCATTGTAAAATCAGGCTCAGATTTCAAAATCAGATTTGATTTCTTGTGATGTGAATAAGAGTTTATATATAGACGAGATAAGGTGTCTTTGGGGCTCTGGGTTATTGCAAAAGCTTTCAAAGGGTGTAAGATCTCTGTGTAAGTCTGCAATAGGTTGGATGCTATTAGCGAAGTGGCGTATCTGCAGGTATTTATAAAAGGGAATGTGGTAGTCTGGAAATGTCCGAGTCATGGTCTGGAAAGACATGAAAGTACCCTGTTGGAACAGTTGGTGTAGTTTAAGGTTGGGGCGATTCATATCCGTTGTTGGGATCTTGGTATGTATTCCTGGTACGAAGTCAGGGTTGTTTTCCAGAGGTGTCAAGGGACCCGGTGTGGGTGTCAATTGGAGTAGTTTGCAGGCTGCTTTAAAAGTGTTTAGAGTTGCATTGATGAATTGGTTATGTGTAGCCCCGTCAGGAATTTTATTTTGCTTAATCCAAGGTAAAAGATTTAAAGGTATCGCGGTGAAAGCATTTTCTACATGTATCCAGTCTTTGTTAGGCCTGTTATTGTGCCAGTCAACTATCCTAGCGAGGTGACAGACCCAATAATATTTTTGTATGTCTGGTATGTGTAAGCCTCCTTGGAGTTTAGGAGACGTCAATCTGTTCCAGTTCAGTCTGGGTTGTTTGGAAGACCATACGAAATTCCTACATGTTCTCTTAAGTATGCCAAAGAAGGAAGGAGGGAGTTGTATAGGGATGGTTTGGAATAAGTAGAGCAATCTTGGAAGTATGTTCATTTTTAGAATCGCCGTCTTTCCGAACCAGGAAAACGGTCCCGAGCTCCATTTTTGTAGATCTGCTTGGACGGTTTGTAAGATGGGTAAAAAGTTTAGTTTATATAGGTCTGTCAATTTAGAGGGTATTTTGATGCCAAGATACGTAAGCGCATGAGGTTCCCATTCAATCGGGAAGTTAAGTTTACATTGTGTGACTATGTCATCAGGTAGAGATATGTTTAGGGCTTTGGACTTAGAAAAATTTATTTGTAGGTTAGAGAGAAATTTGAAGTGAGTAAATTCTTTAAGTAGGTTAGGGATGGTAGTGAGCGGGTCAGTGAGGAACAGCAGGATATCGTCCGCATAAGCGGCTATTTTAAAGTGTTTATTGTCAATTTCCAACCCTTTGATGTTCGCGTTGTCCCTAAGTTTGCGGAGGAATGGTTCTAGAGTGATAATGAAAATTAGTGGGGATAAGGGGCATCCCTGTCTAGTACCATTGGACACGGAGAAGGCGCTCGACAGGCGGCCATTCACCCTCACCTTTCCTGTGGGGGAGGAGTACAGTGTCATGATCATTTGGAGTAAATGTGGAGGTAGTCCCATGGAGCGCAGGGTAGCTTCCATAAAGTCCCATGCCACCCTGTCGAACGCCTTCTCCGCGTCGAGGGATAAGAGGAAGCCTTTGGAGTTAGAGGTAGTGATCCAATGGTGTACGTTTAGCGCTTTTGTGGTGTTGTCTCGGGCCTCGCGACCGGGGACGAAACCTACCTGTTCTGTGGATATTAGTTTGGGAAGTAGAGGTAATAGACGATTGGCGATGGCTTTGGCAAACATTTTAATATCTACGTTTAATAGTGAGATAGGGCGATAGTTGGTGACCATGGTTTCATCTTTACCTGGTTTCGGGATAAGGGAGATGTGTGCTTCTAATGTGTCTCTGGTAGCAATACTGGAAGGTGGGAAGTTGTTATATGCTTTAGCTAGAGGTGGGATTAAAATGTCAGTAAAGGCTTTGTAGTATCCTACCGTAAGTCCGTCTGGACCCGGACTTTTGCCTGGTTTCATCTGTTGTAAAGCTAGTGTAAGCTCCTTTGTCGTTAGAGGAGAGTCTAGTGCCTCTGCATCTTCTGCCGTGAGTGGGGTCGGGGCGTACTGGGCTAGGAATTGGTTGATAGCTTCCTGTCTATCCTCTAGGGAATTTGGCGTATGGGGGGGTCGTAAGTTATATAATTTTGTGAAGTATTGGACAAATTGATGTGCTATGGCTTCAGAGGTAACATGACGTATACCAGAAGGGTCTTTGATTGTGTGTATGGTATGTGCTGCTCTCTTAGCCTGCAGTGCTCTTGCGAGGAGCTTTCCTGACTTATCACCAAATTCATAAAAACATTTCCGCTGTAAAATGTATTTGCGCTTTAATCGTTTGTGTAGTTCTGCTAATAAATCATTTCTGGCTTGCGTTAGGCCAGTAAGTGCCTCAGAAGCTAAGGATTGCTTGTGTTTTTGTTCTAAATGCGCGATAAGTTTAGTCAGTTCCTCTATTTTTGCTTTTCGAAGTTTGGTGCTTTGTGCAGCTGCAGAGATGAGTATGCCTCGTACCACACATTTGTGGGCTGCCCATACCACTTCAGGTGTGGACTCTCCCTCGCCATTTTCCATGAAGTACTTGGTGAGTTGATGGGAAATCAAGTTTGTAACAGCAATGTCGGATAGGAGGGAATTGTCTAAACGCCATATCGGGGAGTGCATTCTTTTAGCAGGCAGTTGTAAAGTCAATGATATGGGACTGTGATCTGATAGGACCGAGGGTTCAATGGTGGATTTTTTGACCATTGGTAGTTCGTCTTGGGAAATGAAAAAATAGTCTAACCGTGAGTACTTAGAGTGTGGTGGGGAGTTAAAGGTAAAATCTTTTTCATTAGGGTACAGAGTACGCCAGGTATCGTGCAATAGTAAGCCTCTCAGTTGCTGTTTTATGGCCCGAAGGGCTCTGTATGTGAGGGAAGAGTGACCATTGGATGTATCAAGGTTAGGGTTTAACGGGACGTTAAAGTCACCTCCAAGTATTAACAAACCTGATCGAAAGGACGTGAGTGTCTGAAGAGTGTCGCGGAAAAAGGAGACTTGTCGCGAATTTGGAGCATACAGGTTTGCTATAGTTATTGGTTGCTCATGTAGGGTGCCTTTTAAGAAAATGTATCTCCCAAGCGGGTCTCTATAGGTATCTGAAACAATAAGTGGGCAATTTTTAGATATGAGGATGCACACCCCTTTCGATTTGGCCTCATCATTAGATGCGTGATAAATTGTCGGGAAATGCCGGTCCTGTAATTTGGGAATCGTGTCTGTTCTGAAATGTGTTTCTTGAATCAGAGCAATATGGGTCCTGGACTTGTGTAGAGAGGAAAGTAAGAGGGAACGTTTTTCTGGTGTGTTTAGACCGCGTATGTTGATGGATCGAAGATTTAGAAGAGCGGGGGATAGCTCCTTATCATCTGGTGCGTGATTAAGATCCATAGCCATCAATCACAAAAAAAAAAAAAAAAAAAAGGGGGGGGTTTTTGATTATCCGAAGAGATTACGGAGATAATCAATACCTTGATTATCCCGCCTTCTCGAGTCTAGAAAAGGGATCGGAAAAGTACAGCGTGGGTGCAGCGCCTATCCCGTGGGAAACGGGTTATTATACTGCACCGTTGCTGTGCGGGGGTCGGTGTAGACCTTACACGAATGAGGTGGTGTGTGAGTGAGAGGGGTGTAGGCCCCGCCATCACATGACCATGAAAGTTAAATGAAGGAGGGGTACAGTAATAGTTCACTAGCTATTGACGTTGGGGTTCAACGGGATGGGCAAAAGAGGTGATGGTTGAATCACCTCAGTGACCCTGAAGAACAACCAGTATGTGCTTTGCTCAAGGTAGGGTGTCATGTTTTCTTGTTTCGTTAAGAATCACTCAGACCTCTGGAATCGCAGCATTGTCTGTGGGGATATGCAACAAAGATTCCAGGGTGTGAGATTGAGCATAAGATATAATCTATATAGTATAGTAAATGAGCTTAAGACCTATTCTATGCTTAAGTCTACTAACCGTTACAGTATAAGGCTAAACATACCTTTAAAAAACCTTAGTTGAACTTTAGAATTTAGACAAAATGCAGTCCATGCCAGTAGTGGATGCCTCAGGTGAAGTACTCTATGAGGCGTACCTGTAAAGAAAAAGGGGTTAGCGGAATCATGAGTAGTCAGCCGCTTTGATAGTAGGCATTTTCGGCTACATTGTGTGTCCTTATTTCCCAGAAGATCACAATAGCTCGAGTATCCGCTGTTATTCTGGGATCAAAGTGTGAAGTGGGATGTCCTTCAGTAGTAGGGATCTGCAGTCCAGCGGCCGGTCGGTCTGGAGGTATCAGGGTTCCCAGGAGATTAAGCAAGCAAGGCTGTAGGACATGGTGGTCATTTTTTTTTCTTAGCCGTTAGTTTTTCAGGTCCGGTACAAACGTGTATTGCGGTGTATGCTGCATTTGAGCCGTATATCGGATGAACTCATCCCGAACTTCTTAGAAGGTGGTGGCTCACAGGGGGAAACATGACTTCAGTGCATAGTGGGAATCCGGAACTTGAAGATCTGTTACCTTTGTTGAGACAGGGACTGTGAGGTGCGCTGACCAGGGAGCACTTGTTCTTTCCGCTGCCAACAGGAAGTCAGGTGGTCATTTCCGGAATCAGCGCTAAAGGCATTATGGGGGTTGTAGGCAGCTGCTCATACCTCAATCTTTCTAGGCATGGGGTAGGCCGCTAAGGGGGAGCTTACAGTCCCATTGGCGGATTCCATACAAGGCCTAACGGTCTGCGCTTACGCAGTAAATCTCGCCCTGTGATGACCGTTTTAGGAAAGTTGTCAGCAGTTGAGTACAAGCACTCACTATTCTGTTTTAATAAAGATAAAGATAACTGTTCGCCTAACATGGCATAACTAGCATAACTACGTGGCTGGGCCTCTGTGACATTAGGCGCTTCTCTGATCTGTTAACGGTCCCGTCTGGCCCTTCTCGAGGTGGGCGAGGTTGCTGCACTGAATTCCCGACGATGATAGCGGGAGGTGCCATGGTACGTCGGGGCAGAAGGCGACCGTCTCCTCCTGTGTCCTGCATTCAGGGTCTCCATAGGTTCTTCAGGCTGGCGTTCTCTACAGACAGCCGAGCGGCGAAAATCCGCATACCACTCCGGTACCTCCACAACGGGGATGTTCAAGGTTTCACAGAACTGGGGAAGATCCTCAGGTACTCTGAGGAACGCCGAGCGCCCTTGCGAGGATGCCGCGAGGCAGAAGGGGAATTTCCACTTGTACGGTATGCCTCTGGTACATAAAGTGTCTAGGAGCGGCTTCAGGTCTCTGCGATGCTGTAGGGTTATGCCAGAAAGATCCTGAAAGATTTGTACCGTCTTTCCTTCATGGACGATTTGCGGGATGCTCCTGGCCTGGCGTAAGATGTCTTCCTTAACCTTGTAGTTCACCAGACAGCAAATCACGTCCCTGGGGGGTTCAGTGGCTTTTCCTTTGGGTCTCAGTGCACGGTGAATCCGTTCAAATTCAACCGGTGTCTGCTGCGGCCTATGCATTATGCCATTGAACAGGCTAGTTACTGAGGGCAAGAGTTGATCCCCCTCAATCGTCTCAGGGAGCCCCCATATCCTTAGGTTCCGTCTTCTGCCCCGGTTATCGAGGTCTTCGAGATGCCTCTGCATATCCCTCATTTGGAGGGTATGTGTGTCTACTTGTCTGGTGGTTTTGCGGATTTGAAGGTCTTGCTGCTCTGCCGTTCGTTCTGTCAGCGCTACCCTGTCCGTCAAGGCACGGATGTCTAAACGGAGTTCAGATACAGCTGCTGCGAGGGCGTCTTTTATGTCCGTGGCGATCATCCGTAAGTCGCTTATGTTTAAATGATGCTGGGGGAGCTCTTCTGTGGCGTTCTCCCCTATTTGGCTGTTAGGTAGAGCTACTGGTGGAGTGCCCTGTGAGGAAGATGCGGCCTGGGCGCTTCTGTGGCGAGAAGACGCCATGTTTCCTCTGTTCGATCGGAACATGTCAGGGATATTGTGCCCGGGGTTGTCAGGCTGTTCCCTCTGCGATCTGGAACGGGATGCGGATGTGTTCCTGGATGCGGTTCCCATTTTTTAAGAAGGTTGTAGCTCAGTTTAACCTCCGTTATACTGGTCGTAGGTTGTGTGATGGCGGGGGCTGAGGAGTTAAGCTGCCATCTTCATATAGGGTCAGGCCACACCGAAAGATGAAGGTTAATGAAAGTGGCTCACCAAGTTTAGTGGAAGAAAGGTCCACTTGGTATTAGGAAGGGTGGAAGAAAAAGCAATTAAGGTGTCCCTGAGTTAGGAAGATGGCCACCGTCTGCTATAGGTAGGCCAGAGCCTCAGCCTTTCCTAGGTGGTGGTCTGAAGAAAAGGTGGCAGGCTGTGGGTGTCCGAGATGAGCTTTTCCTAATCTTTTCCGGCCTTCAGGGTCTCTACAGCCTGCATCTATCATCCAGATGTGTCTGAAATAAGAAGGGCCGGGTTGGTTATCGCTCGTACCGCCGATTGCGGAACTCAAGCCCGGGGACGCTGGAGGCTTCACAGGCCTCAAGATGGCGGCGGGCCGCGTGTGGTCTGAGGTATTTTTCACTATATTTGCCGGCTTGTACTATGTCTGTACCCCTACCGATCCTCCCCCGGGAGAATATTAGTAGCTTTTGGCGATTCGTTGTCTCTAAAATTGGCCGATCACGGCACTCGAGCCTGGGGACAGTGAAGGCCTGTGGGCCGCAAGATGGCGGCGAGTCTCTGTTGTGAGGAGCCGGCCGCGTCCTAATAGCAACTCAATCGGCCAGCGAGACTCAGTAATTTCCCCAGGGGCAGATGTATCAGGTGTCCAGTGACTTATGTGGGAAGTTAGGAGGCTCACCCAGGTATGGTAATCGTAGGATGGTGTTGGATTGGGCCGGGTTGGTTATCGCTCGTACCGCCGATTGCGGTACTCGAGCCCGGGGATGCTGGAGGCTTCACAGGCCTCAAGATGGCGGCGGGCCGCGAGCGCTCCGAGCTAATCCTTCCGTGTTTGCTAGCATCCACAGTGACCGCTCACCATCCGACCTTCCCCTGTAACAGCCGCAGCAGATGGGGGCAATTCAGCTGTTCTGTGTTCGGCCAATTGCAGTGTTTAAGCCTGGGGATGATGAGGGTCCATAGGCCGCAAGATGGCGGCGAGTCTTTGGAGATGAGGAGCCGGCAGCAGCCTAAGATATACTCGATCGGCCAGGTAACCTCTGAAATTTCCCCAGGGATCGAAGTAGCAGGTGCTCAGCAACTGTTGGGTGAGTTTTGGAGGCTCACCAAATGCTAGAATTCGCAGGATGGCGGTGGATTGCAATAGTCTCTGCGGAGCTATCAGTTAACACGTCCTGTCACTACAGAGTCCGGACACGCCCCCCGCGAAGCGATTTTAATTAACAAACCAGAAGGTGCGTGGTCAGCCATGAAGCCAGAGGGGTGGAATGCTACTGCGAGTACCGTCACCTACCTTTTGCCGTCTTCTTCCTATAGTACAAATTTTGAGTATAACCTCATGTAATCAAAAATAACAAATTTGTTTATAAAAACGTACCATCATGCAAATTAATTTGCAAAAACAAAGAAGAGTGGGAACAAGGGGACAGTGGCTGATGTTGGCCCGGTAATATTCCCACCCTGGAAATGACTGGACTATATCGGTACAGATAAACAACAATGAATAATTAAATAAAAAGGTTTATTACAAAGAAGGAAAATACAGTGTACTTGTTAAAATGCAAAAACAGAGGCTCAGGATTGCCCAAGAGACATCTGTAGTTACAGGGTATAGAATGGTCTGGTTCTCGACTAGTTTCGCGGTATTACCGCTTCCCCAGGAGGACCAAGCTATGAGACAGATAATAGAAATAAAAAAGACATAATACATACAAAAATCATAATGCAGCATGTAAAAACCAACATAACCTAAGATGTAAATACAGAAATGGCTTACCCTATATTTAGGTGAATGTGTGCGGCACCCAGCTGCCCAAACATTACTCCCCCGCGGCGGACAAGGGGGATTGTGCGGATTTCCCTGAATGGATAACAATTAGCAATTAAGGGGTTTAGTATGTCAGCTGATTAAGGGTAAAAAAGATTAGCCGTAAGCATAGGAGAGGGAGATAAATAAGGGCAGAAAGGAAGGCAGGAAAGAAGAGGGAAAAAGGAGAGGGATAAAAATGGGGGAGGGAAATAGGGGAAGGGATAATTGGGATGGGGAGGGGAAGGAAATAGGGGGGGGGGGGGGGAAGGGGGGAAAAGAGGGAGGGGAGAGGAGGAAAAAACGACAACCCCTTGTCGTTTTTCCCTCCTCTCCCCTCCCTCTCCCCCCCCCCCCCCTATTTCCTTCCCCTCCCCATCCCAATTATCCCTTCCCCTATTTCCCTCCCCCATTTTTATCCCTCTCCTTTTTCCCTCTTCTTTCCTGCCTTCCTTTCTGCCCTTATTTATCTCCCTCTCCTATGCTTATGGCTAATCTTTTTTACCCTTAATCAGCTGACATACTAGACCCCTTAATTGCTAATTGTTATCCATTCAGGGAAATCCGCACAATCCCCCTTGTCCGCCGCGGGGGAGTAATGTTTGGGCAGCTGGGTGCCGCACACATTCACCTAAATATAGGGTAAGCCATTTCTGTATTTACCTCTTAGGTTATGTTGGTTTTTACATGCTGCATTATGATTTTTGTATGTATTATGTCTGTTTTATTTCTATTATCTGTCTCATAGATTGGTCCTCCTGAGGAAGCGGTAATACCGCGAAAGTAGTCGAGAACCAGACCATTCTATACCCTGTAACTACAGATGTCTCTTGGGCAATCCCGAGCATCTGTTTTTGCATTTTAACAAGTACACTGTAGTTTCCTTCTTTGCAATAAACCTTTTTATTTAATTATTCATTGTTGTTTATCTGTACCGATATAGTCCAGTCATTTCCAGGGTGGGAATATTACCGGGTCAACATCAGCCACTGTCCCCTTGTTCCCACTCTTCTTTGTTTTTGCTTCTTCCTATAGTACCTTGAGCGCGTGTGTGGGGGAATCTGGACATGCAATGGGAATTGAATAGTTGCTCAACCTGTAGACTGGCAGGAAAGAGAAAGAAGATTATAGAAGTAGGAATAGAGGAAAAAAGGACAAAAAAACTACAAAAGTGTCTTTTATGAAGACCAGTCGGGCTTGACTCTAGTATAGCCAGCCAGACTCCTGTCCGTGGGCGTCTGCTGCCCCTAAAAGGGGGCTGACAACCCATCACTCAGAAACCACAACTAGTCTCTGTGTGATAGGTGGAGGCACATGGGGGTCACCCCGGACCCTTAAATTTTTACGTTAACAAGTATATAGTGACATACGGCACAAATCCACTTGGGATAAGTAAAAACTGCTTAGATAGAAATTAACAACCACAGTAAAAACAAATGAATAGAAAAAAAAACAAGAAAAAATACTTCTTCTTCAACTTCAAGCATATTAAGGCTGAAACCCTTCTTCTAAGGCATAGAAGATTGGGGGGTCATCCCCAGCGCACTCACTGTAGAAAAAAAAAACCCTAATTCTAGTCCGCGATCTGACATATCAACCGCTAGGTGTCTGGGGGTGTTCCTTCAGGAGTCCCACTAAACAGAGATACCGATCAGGACCCCCTCTGCCAGTCCATAAGTAGGGAAGTATATATCATAACTCCGGACCTGTATATAGCTAGATCTGTGGGATGCAGTGTTATCTAGGGGGATCTGTTGCTGTCCATGAATTATAAAGTAGATTTAGGAGCTGCTGTGGGAGGGAAAAGGCCGTTAAAACCTTTGTGAGTAATCTTGCGTGGGGAGTCTTCCTTCCTCTGAAGAAGTGCTGCAGACCTCTGCTAAAAGAATAGCTGGGAACAGAACTGTGGAATGTTCAACTTATGAAATGAATAAAGTTAAGGGCGTATTGCCCCAACAACAGAGAAAATCGCCTTGTTGGCGGGAGAAGTGACCCTAACAGGGTAAGGTGAAAGTTGTAGATTTCCTTCTTTTTAAGGAGGTCTGCCATCCTTGGATTTTTTGCTTCTTCCTGTGTCCCAAAGGGGGGATACTGGGCTTGTTGGGGTCGGGCGCTTGGTCAAGTTCGTTGTATTCTGTGTCAGTTCCATGGGAGCTTCCTGTGAGATCAGGTTGAGGCGTAGGAGTAACTTTTCTCTCTCCGGTAGGTTAGAAAAGGAGTGTGGTTTCCCCTGTAGGAAGAATTTTACCGCAAATGGAAAAGCCCATTTATACTTAATGTCTCGTTGGGATAGGGCTGTGAGTAGAGGTTTTAGAGATCTTCTCTTTTGTATGGTCGTGGGGGAGAGATCCGCGAAGACCTGTATTTGATGGCCCTGGCATAGTAGTTTCTGTTTGTAGCGGGCTTGTCGCATGACCTCCTCTTTTACCTTATAGTGGTGTGGCTTCACTATAATGTCCCTTGGGGACCCATCCTTTCTAGGAGGCCCGAGGGCCCTATGGGCTCTGTCCAGCTCCAGGTGATGGGATGGGAGGGTGGGTATCGGGTCTTTGATCAGACTTTGAACTGCCGAAGTGACCTCTGTGATAGATTCGGGTAATCCTCTAATTCTAAAATTGTATCGCCTCGACCTGTTCTTGAGGTCGTCAATCCTGGCGAGAGCCATGTCCAATTGGTCTTGGAGAATTTGTATGTGTGAGGCGTTTTGATTGGTTTTAGCGACCGTAATGTCCAGTTTCTGCTTAATAGCCTCCATTCTGGAACCTAGATTGGAGAAGTCCGCTCTAAGATCTCATGTAATTTTGTCAGCTGTGTTAGCTAGACCCCTGTCCAGGAGATCAGATAACTTAGAGAATAAATCTTGTTGAAGTGTTCCCTGGTCCTGTGGCAACATGCCTAATGCTGGGGAGAGTTGTATGTGAGGCTTAGCAGGCCCCTCTGGAGGCAGGGAGAAATCCTCCTTTGTGTGGCCTTTTTGAAAGTCCGGAGGTGGGGCTGGCGGGGGCTGTGGGGTGCCCTGGGCTACCTGGGAGTATGTGAGTGTGGCCGGGAGTATCACTTGCCTCTGCTCGTACTCGTAGGCCGCAAGTTGCTGTATGGAAGTGGTGCCGGCGGCCATCTCCTGGACGGTGGTCCGGACATGCGGTAGGGAGCCCGGGTGGTTCCCCGAGGCTGTGTGCTTATTTGTGGCTGTCAGGGCGAGGTCGATTGCTCGCCGTTTGGTATGCGGATCCGGGGTGAAGTGGAGCTCCGGCTCAAGCGGCCATTACGGAGCTCTCGCGCATGCGCACTCCCTCAAGGTACATTTTTATATAACTAACAGTGTGAATGCTCAACATTTTGGTGCATAGGTATTTGCTTGAGGCGACCATTTGATTTATATACTGTCCATGGCAGTTACTAGTGGCTGTCATTATTGCATTCATTTTGTAAAAGCCAGTACATATTGTACACAAAAATCAGCTGGAAGTTCACATTCATTAAGACAAAACCCAGTGTCCTAAGCCAAGAGCCCTAAGCTTTGTGCCTGAGTATAATTTACAAAGCTTAATGTGCTAAACTGCAAAACTACAACTTATATTTAATCTCCCCTGCCAGCTATTGCATTCAGGCAGCTATGGCACCTGCCACTGTCTGAATGCCTCTGCAGTGAATGCATGAGATTAGAGACATTTTCATAATAATTTTCTACCCCACCCCTTTCTTTTTTGTAATTGAGTTTTGCCAAGCTGAGAGGCTACCAAGAGCTCAAACTTCAGTCAATTCAGCCATAGTTCAAGCTGTGTATGACAAATATTAGTGGGGAACACATTTTGGTCTTAGGCAGGTAAATGAAGCTAATTTGTGGCCTTTTTATTGAAAAAAGCCAAACTAATTTAAAAATGTAATGTTCAGCTGAACAGAGCCATAGGGCACATGTACATACCAAACAAACAAAGCAAAGATATTACAGCAAGGAGAAACCTGTTGTGAAGCTTCAAGATGCAGTTAAAATAACACAAATCATTTAAATAACATGCTTTGGAGATGCCTAAAAACTGTCTATGAAGTACAATGTAGTCCTCGGAAAGCAGCATTTAAAAAATTAAATAACAAAAAAACGCAGTCGTTGTTCCACTTACAACTGAAACGGAACACTTATCAAGACATGCAGCTTGGGTAGCTTCCTGTAACAAAAGAGGCCACATGCCTGTCAACATAGTGGGGGACTTGCAAGGGGGGCAGCTAAGCCTTCCCCTCAAAATGCAACTTGTCCCCATATTGAAAAGACAAGAACCTCATCCTTACATTCTGTCCAGCCTGTTCCCCAAAGGGATGTGGAAGTTTGCGAGGAGGACTTATCAGAATCTTAAGGCCCCTGTAAGAATGAGGAGGCACAGCTATCTTCCATCTCGATTAGGAAACGAATAGAAGACTTTGTTGAGGTATCTGGAGCCATAGGCTCACGCTGATGTCAGTAAAATTCTTGCCCTACCTGTGTCTATTGATACAAGCGTGGCTCCAGATCACATGACTTCCTATGGTGACACACCGAGAAAAGCAGGAGCACCATTGGGGGACCCAAGAAGAGGAGTATTGGAGCAGTTCTGTGCAATTCTATTGCACAGAGCAGGTAAGTATAACATGTTTATCTAAAAAAAAAATAGACTTTATAATCACTTTCAATTTTAGATCATTTAAACACAGATGTACCAGATAGATGTGCTAATCACTTGGAAGGCCAGTCACATGATAAACATCATCAACTTCAGTTAGTAAATATTCTGAATAGCAAATGCTACACACATTTGTCATAATAAAAAGATTGACAAACATTTAACATTGTGCTACAGACTCAAATACACAAGATTCATTATGTAATTTAAATACTTTACAAATGTTTTGGGGGTTCCATTACCATAAAGATGGAAATTCAGGGAATTCCATGGTAACCATTAGCTAGTTTCTCATGCCTAGAAGTTTTAAGTGTGTGCCAGTAATTATGTTTGAGTTGTAGGCAGTTGTTTTTACAGTAAAAGTGTTTTGGTCCTTTCATAGTTAGGTAGAGATGGTCAAAAATTTCCAAATTTGCTTAAGCAGCACAGCATTGCACAATTGGAGGGATATCTTTCTGGAATCAGTCATTTTGTGTGAAATCAAATTAGATTAAATAAATTTACTCATCCCCACTTGTAAGTTCCATTCAGCTATAGGTCCCCAAACAATCGGAACATGATCTTTCTCCTAAATGCTACATTGAAAACAAAAAGAAAAACTGCCTATTTTTCGAAATATTCTCTCTTACTGCTATTTTCCCTTAAATATTATAAAAATATACTGTTGTGCATGATATATACTAAACATTAAATAAACACCCTGGTTTCATATATGAGAACGTTTATATAAAGGATTCTGACTTTTTTTTTTCGCTCTTTAAACTCTTTAAAGTAATTCTTTTGTTCTGTATCACAATAAATATACGCCTGTTGACCTCCACAGACAACAATGCACTAGCACTGCACATGCTTGGTCTCTGTAGTCCAATGAACACTGAATATATTGGCTCTTGATAGAATTCATTTTACACAGGAGACTTGATATTTGCAGATAACATACTGCAAGGTTAAATAGGTTAATTGATGTTGTTGGACTTGCAATTTTCTTTGTATGACCAGCAAAGTATTTGTGTAAAGAGTTATACAGAATTGATTTGTGCAAAAAGACTGTATATAGCTTGATGTGGTTATAGTGCTATTATATAATATAGTTTGAGTTTATTAAATATTTCAATGCATTTAATGTGCTAATATATTTTTATTGGACTCACATTGGTAACATTATGCGTTTGTGCATCATGTTTAAAGTGCTATATGTGGGGATATTTACAGTTTTCATTATAATGTGAGCATTAGAAAATGATTGCATCTCAGTAGCCTTATATTTGAATTTGTACATGCACTCATTAGGATGCTAAGTGGGGCATCATGTGCAACACAGCAGGATTTAATATATTTGTAAAAGAGATGTAGTAGTTATATAACTAAACTGTATCTGTATATTTAAAGTAAATCGGTCATGAGAAAAGGCATTGCTATTGCTGACATCCTTCTGAAAATACTAAATGCCTGGCTTTTTTATGAACAATTAATGTCAGTGCTTTTTAAATCACTGGTGTAACACAGCTATGTAAAATGCAATACAAATATGCAGTATGTAGCTAGAAAACCATCTTCATGGCCAAGACTAAAACTAAGAGACTTAAAACCCATTTTTCTGCAAGTCAAAACAAAAAATATGCATGAATCTATAAAACCAACCAAATGTATTATGTACAAGGTGTTTAATAAAGCCATGCATACATACAGAAATTAAGAAAACCATGAACATTTGAAAAAAGAAATGAATATCTACATCCCAACTATTCTATGAAATTCATTTTAGAAATGAGGAAACATCGTATCCTAGCCAGATCAGGCTGCTTCACAGGTTGTGCATATCCATAGTTATTAAACTATTTGTCCATATCATGTATGATTGCCTGTTTTTTTTCAACATTTTTTTTTATGTTCGGTCAAAAGTCACTGGCATAAAGACTGGAATCTCCACAGTAATAAAACCACAAGGGTTCAAGCTTCCTGCTTTATATAATATATCATTTTTCAACACCTTATAATGTCCTAGTCTCAAACTATCAAAACAGCAGTGAAATCATCTAAAAGCCACCACAATTCAAATCAAAAGCTATTTTCAACTGATTCTTTATTTTAATTTTTGATTGCATAGATGCTTAAATCTCAAGTCAGAAACAATATAAACCATTAGTGGTAAAGTACTGCAAGCCATTTATTTTTTTATCGAAAGTTAAAGAAAAGCTTTTACAATGGACCTGAAAGTTTTGTTCAGCAATACAGCTTCTTAACTTAAAAAATATTAACATTATTTACTTGAATATTTGTGAAAATAAGGGCAAATATTATTTTTTAATAGTGATAGTAATAAATGGTTCACTTTTTATATGTTTAAAAAACACTTCAGGAAAAGAAGCACCTAACAGCACCAGTAACAATAGTTTCAATATAAAAAAATATTAAAGTTTGGTATATACCAATTTAAAAATCCTTAAATCCTTAATGAAAAGATATACTTTCATATAAAGTAATATTATCCTACCTAACTAGTCCAGTTCACTCCCCCCCCCCCCCCCCTCCCCCCCAAATGGTGCTCCTGAGTGCTTCTGGGTGTGCCTGTGTGCCTGTGAAGTGGATCCCAATAGACAATTTTACAGAATCATTCCAGTCTTATTAGAACCCCATGGTAGTTTATACGGATTCACTAGGCAGTCACAAACAGAAGCCAAAAAAGAGGTTGTGAGTTGTAAATGTGAAAAACAGAATCCATTGCATTCAAGTAAGTATTGATTTGAGACATGGATGAGGGGTTAAGTAAACAAAGTAGCTTTACTTTATATGAAAGTATGCTTACCATTTTTGATAAATTAATATATAGTTCATATATGCCTTCATTCAGGTCATAATTCTGCAATGGGTATCTTCAACTTTGATGTCATGATAGTTGTACAGGTATTATCTATTGGTTTGTTTGCAAACTGCACAGAAATACCTTGATATTTTATTATATAGTTTTAGCCTGCAAATAACAATGAAACATATATAATTTCTAATGGATGCTTTCCTTACAGAAGCAGCATTCAGGAAATTTGAAAAAAATATTTTTCTTAAAAAGTCAAAGAAATACAATATTTGGGGTGTAACAGGTTACATGTTACTAAACTAGCATCCGCACATCCCCCTAGTCCCCATAGTGACAGGTACAGTATATTCTCCCCGCACTCACTGTCACATTTAAAAAAATAAATAAATAAAAACACTGGCATGCGGGGCTCCATGTCATTCATTTACAGAGTTCTGCGAATGGGAGAATTACAACTACAGTCATCTATTGTGGCTTATTGCTGGTTCTCAATGAACTACAAGGGCACAGATGAGTGCTCTAGGTAGTTTGTTGAAGTTTCCTGTGATTCAGTAACTGCCTGCCTGCACAAGGTATGGGCAGACAGCTACACTTACAGTCTGCATGAGCCTGAGATTGCACCAATAATCTGCTGATTATAGGTGTGATGCTTTACAGGCTCCTAATAATAAAAAAAAAATAGTTACTACATTGGGTATGAGAAGCTCCTTGATCGCACATTCTTGCACTAGAGTAACCTGACTCTATCTTGTTAATAAATTTAGCATGACACTTTAATCCTAAATGATCTATGAGTTTCTTGCACTTACATCTCTCAACACATATAAAAAACAAACACAAGAGGGTACATAGTTACATAGTAGGTGAGGTTGAAGTATTACATTGTATATCCCTGTATGTTGAGGTCATTCAGGTGCTTATCTAATAGTTTTTTTTAAACTATCGATGCTCCCTGCTGAGATCCGCCGCCTGTGGAAGGGAATTCCACATCCTTGTCGCTCTTAAAGTAAAGAACCCTCTACATGGGGGCATGTCCAAGATGGCAATCTGAGAGGTCGCAGGATCCAGAGCTCTGCTGGATACATGACAATTATCTGCACTCCTGCCTGATTTATTTGCCAAAAAACTACACTACATACTCTGGATGTCCTACAGAATGTGGCACAGGGGAAAAAATCTTAGTTTTCCACTGGGTATGGAGAATACAACTCCACGAGCGGCATCACACGTGGCAATCTCCCCCACGCATGTAGGCAATATGGCGTCACAGACTGAGATGGAAGAGCAGACGGCTTAGACACGTCTTGGGTTCCAGGAAGTGATGGCAGCGATTGCAACCTGCCAGGCTACCCTGACCAACAAAATCAAAGCGGTGCAGCTAGATGTGGGTCTCTAGCTTCCATCCTAGATCTCTTGTAAAATCCATTCCGTATGGTGAATACCTGCGTATCAAACACAACTGTTCCAACCAGTTGGACTTTAAACGCGAGGATAACAATTTGAAAAGACGTCTACTTGAACGTGGCTACAGCCACAAATGCCTTAAGAAAGCATTCCAACGTGCAAATGCCAACAACAGACATGAATTACTTGTATCAAAGAAACCTAAAACCTCAAAGGAGAGCCATTGAATAGTCACAACCTTTACTAATGATCATACCAAACTTATGCAAATATATAAAAAATATTGGCATTTGTTAACTTCTGACCCCACAGTAGGCCCCTTTGTCCCCCCATTTCCAATAATCACCTACAGACGAGCCACCTCTGTGGGTGACCTACTGGTTCAGAGTGAATTCCATGGCTCAATGAGAGGTGACCCTTGCAAGACAGTGGGAACTTTCCCGTGTGGATCATGTTCCTACTGCAAGTACATGAATACCAGAAAAAACATTTACCTGCCCAATGGCATGCCATTTAAACCAAAGCATTATTCTAACTGCCAAACAGGAGTGGTCTACTTGATTCTATGCAATTGCAATTGCTTCTATATAGGTAAAACACTACAAAAATTGTGGCAAAGACTATAACGCCACATTAGGGCTATGGAGACTGCTAACCCCGACCTACCATTGGGCAGACATGTTACCTAGACCCACAATGGCATTTGCCCCACCATATCAGTTTTAGTCCTTGATCGGCTGCACCAAAGCCCACGAGGTGGAGATTTTGACAAATATCTCCTACAGCGCGAGCTTCGGTGGATCTCAAACCTCAATGCCACCTCTCCACCTGGCTTAAACGAAGCCTTCAACCTCAAACTCTTCCTGCCAGGTTTTGCAACTGGAAATTTTGATAAAGACCTATGAGACTCATGAATAATTCTCTTATAGGTTATTATATGTTCCCAATGATGTTCTTTCGTTTCACTATTTCTTCTCTCTCAATATCTCTCCCCTCTTTTCCATCCCCTTCCCTCTCTTATGTTCTGGCCATGCTTTGATATTACTAGATCTCTATGAGTTGAATATTTTGGTTGCTGATTAAGCTTACTAACCCAAATTCTCATCAAAATTGTTATTAAATGACAGTTTGTTGGATGTAAATATATTCAAACTTCTCTATGTTCTTTTGCAGGCTTTTTGTTACACTACCTTCTGGGGCTCCCATATTCATTCTAAAGCTCCAATTTTTAATAGTACTTTATTACTATAGCTCTTTATTCATATTGATGCACAGGGTCATTACAATATAACGATTAGGAATGAGCCGAACACCCCCCTGTTCGGTTCGCACCAGAACATGCGAACAGGAAAAAAGTTTGTTCGAACACGCGAACACCGTTAAAGTCTATGGGACACGAACATGAATAATCAAAAGTGCTAATTTTAAAGGCTTATATGCAAGTTATTGTCATAAAAAGTGTTTGGGGACCCGGGTCCTGCCCCAGGGGACATGGATCAATGCAAAAAAAAGTTTTAAAAACGGCCGTTTTTTCAGGAGCAGTGATTTTAATAATGCTTAAAGTCAAACAATAAAAGTGGAATATCCCTTTAAATTTCATAGCTGGGGGGTGTCTATAGTATGCCTGTAAAGGGGCACATGTTTCCCGTGTTTAGGACAGTCTGACAGCAAAATGACATTTCGAAGGAAAAAACCCATTTAAAACTACTCGCGGCTATTGCATTGCTGGTCCGACAATACACATGGAAGTTAATTGATAAAAACGGCATGGGAATTCCCCACAGGGGAACCCCGAACCAAAATTAAAAAAAAAAAATGATGTGGGGGTCCCCCTAAATTCCATACCAGGCCCTTCAGGTCTGGTATGGATATTAAGGGGAACCCCGGCCGAAATTTAAAAAAAAAATGACGTGGGGGTCCCCCCAAATTCCATACCAGACCCTTCAGGTCTGGTACGGATTTTAAGGGGAACCCCGTGCCAAAAAAAAAAAAAACCGGCGTGGGGTCCCCCCAAATATCCATACCAGACCCTTATTCGAGCACGCAACCTGGCAGGCCAGAGGAAAAGAGGGGGGGACGAGAGTGCGGCCCCCCTCCTGAACCGTACCAGGCCACATGCCCTCAACATTGGGAGGGTGCTTTGGGGTAGCCCCCCAAAACACCTTGTCCCCATGTTGATGAGGACAAGGGCCTCATCCCCACAACCCTGTCCGGTGGTTGTGGGGGTCTGCGTGCGGGGGGCTTATCGGAATCTGGAAGCCCCCTTTAACAAGGGGACTCCCAGATCCCGGCCCTCCCCCCTGTGTGAAATGGTAAGGGGGTACTTGTACCCCTACCATTTCACTAAAAAAGTGTCAAAAATGTTAAAAATGACAAGAGACAGTTTTTGCCAATTCTTTTATTTAAATGCTTCTTCTTTCTTCTATCTTCCTTCATCTTCTTCTTCTGGTTCTTCTGGCTCTTCTGGTTCTTCCTCCGGCGTTCTCGTCCAGCATCTCCTTCGCAGCGTCTTCTATCTTCTTCTTCTCGTGCCACTCCGCACCCATGGCATGGGGGGAGGCTCCCGCTCTTCTCTTCATCTTCTTCATCTTCTTCTTTTCTTCTCTTCTTCTCTTCTTCTCTTCTTCATTTTCTTCTCCGGGCCGCTCCGCATCCATGCTGGCATGGAGGGAGGCTCCCGCTGTGTGACGGCATCTCCTCGTCTGACGGTTCTTAAATAACAGGGGGCGGGGCCACCCAGTGATCCCGCCCCCCTCTGACGCACGGGACATGACGGGACTTCCTTTTTATGACAATAACTTGCATATAAGCCTTTACAATTAGCACTTTTGATTTCTCCCATAGACTTTTAAAGGGTGTTCTGCGGCATTCGAATTTGCCGCGAACACCCCAAATTGTTCGCTGTTCGGCGAACTTGCGAACAGCCAATGTTCGAGTCGAACATGAGTTTGACTCGAACTCGAAGCTCATCCCTAGTGTGTACGTATTCACCCCCTTTGTTATGAAGCCAATAAAAAGCTCTGGTACAACCAATTACCTTCAGAAGTCACATAATTAGTGAAATGATGTCTACCTGTGTGCAATCTAAGTGTCACATGATCTGTCATTACATATACACACCTTTTTGAAAGGCCCCAAAGGCCACAACACCTAAGCAAGAGGCACCACTAACCAAACACTGTAAGGAAGACCAAGGAACTCTCCAAACAAGTAAGGGACAATGTTGTTGAGAAGTACTAGTCAGGGTTAGGTTCTAAAAAAATATCCAAATTACATAGTTACATAGTAGGTGAGGTCGAAAAAAGACACAAGTCCATCAAGTCCAACCTATGCGTGTGATTATATGTCAGTATTACTTTGTATATCTCTGTATGTTGCAGTCATTCAGGTGCTTATCTAAAAGTTTCAATTAACTGTTGATGCCCCCCCCTCTGAGACCACCGCCTGTGGAAGGGAATTCTACATCCTGGACGCTCTTACAGTAAAGAACCCTCTACGTAGTTTAAGGTTAAACCTCTTTTCTTCTCATTTTAATGAGTGGCCATGAGTCTTGTTAAACTCCCTTTTGCGAAAAAGTTTTATCCCTATTGTGGGGTCACCAGTAGGGATGAGCTTCATGTTCGAGTAGTAGCCGATCGCCTCTCCCTGTACCGCTGTGCAGGGAGAGGCGATCGGCTGCTGAGTCTGAGCGAGCAGGCCTCTGTTCTTATCCTTCCTGGCTCTCTCCTCATTTGTACTGTGAGCGTTGTTGCAGATCGCGGCAAATCCAGCGGATGATCCCAAACCCTGCCAAGATTTGACGATCGGAGCCGGTGGCTCTTCCCGACCTACCAGACACTTCCTCTGGATTGGAATCACATCTAACCTTACCATTTTGACGGTGCAAGCTTGTATGACTCACCGCCAACGGCCTGTGAGTCCAACTTATCCGGTAAGGGCATTATATTTTCCCATGACGGAGTGTGTGCTTTAAGAAGATCCTGCTTATCAGTTGCCTTACACTTCATAGTGAAGAGCACTTGCACAAGTTTGGAACTTTTCACTCTCCCTGTGATTTTTTACTACACATATGGACTTTTTTATTATATCATACCCATTCCTATAATTTTTGATCAATATTTTTATATTTTCTGTCTTGATAAACATGTGTCACCAATTTTTTTTATGCTAACATAATCTTAGTGTCACCTATTATTATGTTAACGTAATTTCTCTGAGCACTTATGCACTCCTGACTTTTCCATTTGTACCGCTTTTTCCAACTCCTTTTTTTTTCTTTTTTTTTATATACTCCTCTGCCCTGTTTGATGTCACAGTGAGATACATTTATACAGTTTATGATTTCTAAGCAGGTGGAATACTCCTTTGACATAGGAGTTGCCTTTTTTGATGCTATACACCTTATAAGGTGTATTATTTTTACACTTTGTCACCAAGGTGATTTTACTTTTTTCAGATTTTTGGTTATAGCGCTACACTTTGTTGTTTTATATTTTTTACAAATTAGTGTAGTGTGTCCTCTGCACAGTGTGCACCTAAAGCTACCTGAAGAAAATTAGTGGTGTTCTTCTGATCCTATTAATACCACAGGCAAGCAGCTACAGTATTTACAGTTAGTGTAGTGCATCCTCTGCACAGTGTGCCCCTATAGCTACCTGAATTAAATTGGTGGTGTTCTTCTGATCCTATATTAATACCACAGGCAGACAGCTACAGTATTTACAGTTAGTGTACTGCGTCCTCTGTACAGTGTGCACCTAAAGCTACCTGAAGAAAACTGCTGTTGTTCTGCTCCTATTAATACCACAGGCAGGCAGCTACAGTATTTACAGTTAGTGTACTGTGTCCTCTGCCCGGTGTGCACCTAAAGCTACCTGAATAAAATTGGTGGTGTTCTTCTGATCCTATATTAATACCACAGGCAGGCAGCTACAGTGTTTACAGTTAGTGTACTGCGTCCTCTGCACAGTGTGCACCTAAAGCTACCTCAAGAAAATTGGCGATGTTCTTGTGATCCTATATTAATACCACAGGCAGGCAGCTACAGTATTTACAGTTAGTGTACTGCGTCCTCTGCACAGTGTACACCTAAAGCTACCTGAAAACAATTGCTGGTGTTCTCATACTAATAATACTACAGGCAGGCAGTTGATTCTGCTAGCTGCAGTATCAGTATATATATACATTCCAGCTTTGTGCAGCTACATCTCACTGTAGGCCATTAGTATGTTTGGAAGGCCAACAAGGAGAGGCAGACAGTCACAAGCCAATAAAAGAGGGCAAGCAGGCTCTGTGTCTAGAGGCAATAGTGCTGTTCATGGAGACGGAGCATCCTCATCAGCACGTGGCCATGGGACACGCTAGTCCTTTTTTTCAGCAGCTGGCTGTGTTGAGCCGCAACATGCGGAAGACTTGGTAGAGTGGATGACTAAGCCGTCCTCATCCTCCTTATCCTCTCTCACCCAGGCTCAGGGTACTTTGTCTGGCAAAGCAGCTGCCAACGCTGCCTCTTCCCTCGGCTCAATGGCCCCACCATGTCCTCCTGAGGAGTCCCCCGAACTGTTTGACCACAGTGTTGGGTACATGCTCCAGCGTTTTGAAGGCTCCAAAGATGGTACCCAGCTAGAGGAAGGCAGTAACATAAGCCCAGAGAGAGGGGGTGTCCAAGAAGGACAGCAATCTGGCAGTCATGTTCCCCCAGCTGCAGCATACTGCCAGCTTTGCTCCAGTGATGAGAAGGGGATGATGAGGTCACTGACTCCATGTGGGTGCCTGATAGGAGAGAGGAGGAGGAGGAGGAGAAGGTGGAGGCACATCACCAATGAGGCAGGATACCCTCCAGGGGCCAGCTTAAGGGCAGCACACCAACTCCATCACACTGCAGAGCTCCGCATGTGCTGGGCGCTGCTGTCTCTGCACATTATTCTAAAAGTTCTTTGGTGTGGGCCTTTTTTGAGACGAGTGCATCAGATCCCACTGCTGTTATTTGCAACATATGTCTCAAGCGTATCTCGCGTGGCCAAAACATCTCCCGCTTGGGCACTACATGCTTGACCAGACATATGTTGACCTGCCATGCAGTTCGTTGGCAAGCGTACCTAAAAGACCCACACCAAAGAACAAAGAGGACCTCTCCTTGCTCCTCATCAGCTGGGATCTCCAACCCCACTATACCTTCAGTCCTCTCTGAGACCTGCACTGAGAGGAATGAAGGTGTAGAATTAGGTGTGTCACAGCCAGGTACTTGGGGGCAATCTGCTATCGGTACACTGACGTCAGATTGTACCAGGCAAATTTCCTTGCCCCAGCTGCTGCACCGCCGAAAGAAGTTCGCTCCCAGCCATCTACATGCCCAGCGGTTGAATGCTAGCTTGGCTAAATTGCTAGCACTTCAACTGCTGCCTTTTCAGTTGGTAGACTCTGCCCCCTTCCGTGAGTTTGTGGAATGTGCGGTTCCTCAGTGGCAGGTTCCCAAACGCCACTTTTACTCACGGAAGGCGATTCCGGCTCTCTGCCGGCATGTGGCAGGCAATGTCTTGGCCTCGCTGGATAGGGCTGTCAGCGGTAAGGTGCATATTACCGCTGACTCATAGTTCATTAGACATGGACAGGAACATTACCTATCTTTCACCGCGCACTGGGTGACTCTTCTGGCAGCTGGGAAGGATGCAAGAGAGGGTGCAGTAGTGTTGGAGGTTGTTCCGCCACCACGCCTCCAAAATACCACTAGTGGTGATTCTGCCACACCTTTCTCCTCCACCTCCTCCTCTTCTTCTTCCTCCATGGCCTCTTCCTGTGCTGATTTGTCTTCGGAACCAGCGGTGCTCCGTAGGCGTTCAAGGGGCTACGCAAGCACGCAGACCAAAAGATGCCATGCGGTGCTTGAGCTGGTGTGCTTGGGGGACAGGAGCCACACTGGGGCAGATATTCTGTCAGCTCTGCAGGGGCAGGTTCAGAGGTGGTTGACACCATGCCACCTTAAGGCAGATATGGTGGTTTGCGACAATGGCACCAACCTCCTCTCCGCCCTCCGACAGGGACAGCTGACCCATGTGCCCTGTTTGGCTCACGTCCTTAACTTGGTGGTGCAGCAGTTCTTAGGCAGGTACCCGGGCTTACAGGATGTCCTGAGGCAGGGCAGCAAAGTCTGTGTGCATTTCCGCAGGTCATATAATGCCAGTGCTTGGCTGGCTGACCTCCAAAAGGAATTTAACCTGCCCAAGAACCGCCTAATCTGTGACATGCCCACCAGGTGGAACTCAACGTTGGCCATGCTGCAGTGGCTGCACACGCAGCAGAGGGCCATCAATGAGTACTTATGTGACTATGGCACCAGGACAGGGTCAGGGGAGCTTGTTTTTTTTTCCCACGCCAGTGGGCCATGATCAGGGATGCATGCACTGTCCTGTCACCATTTGAGGAGGCCACAAAGATGGTGAGCAGTGACAGTGCATGCATCAGTGACACTGTCCCCCTGTTGGAGCACACGCTGCGTGGAATAATGGACAGGGCACTTGAGGCAGAACAAAGGCAGGAAGAGGAAGACTTCCTTAGCTCTCAAGGCCCCCTTTATCCAGACAGTGTTCCTGCGTGCCCGCCGATCACACAGGAAGAGGACGAGGACAAGGACAAGGAGGAGGAGGAAGAGGATTGTGTCAGCATGGAGGTGGAACCTGGCACTCAGCATCAGCAGCAGTCTTTAAGGGATCATTTACAGTCCCAAGAAACCCATGGACTTGTACGTGGATGGGAGGAGGTGGCTGCAGATCATGTCGTCCTTAGTGACCCAGAGGATTCCGGACCGAATACCTCAGCAAACCTATGCTGCATGGCCTCCCTGATCCTGCAAAGCCTGTGGAAGGATCCTCGTATTCGTGGTATCAAGGAGAGGGATCAATACTGGCTGGCAACCCTCCTTGATCCACGTTACAAGGGTAAGGTTGCGGACCTTATCTTGCCATCGCAGAGGGAGCAAAGGATAAAAAAATCTTCGGGAGGCCTTGCAGAAAGGTCTGTGCAACGCGTTCCCAGAGACTGGGAGGTTATAAACTCCTGTTCCTGGACAACGTGTTGCTGAGGCTTCAGTCAGTCAAAGAAGGAGTGGTGGCCATCTGACCAACAATTTTTTAGTCCGCAGCCCCAAGGTATGATCGGTTCCAGCAACCATCGCCAGCGTCTTTTTTATATGGTGCAGGAATATCTAGGGGCAAGATCTGACTTGGACACCTTTCCCACCAAAAATCCTCTGGGTTACTGGGTCTTGAGGATGGATCACTGGCCAGAGCTTGCACAGTATGCAATTGAGGTACTGGCCTGTCCTGCATCCAGTGTTCTTTCAGAACGCACATTCAGTGCTGCTGGGGGCTTTGTAACCGTTCACAGTGTGTGTATGTCCACCAACTCGGTCGATCGACTGACCTTCATAAAAATGAATCAGTCTTGGATCACCACCAGCTACCAAGCACCTGATGCTGATGTAACCGAATAATTTTTTTTGAAATGTCAGATCCCTTCAAGACTACCTATGCTGATGCTGAGTGACTATTCTGTTATGCTGAGTGACTATCCTCCTCTTCCTCAATGATCATGCTTATTACTATTTAAGAATATTTTTGGTTCTGGGCGCCGCCACCAGGGCTAAGGCCCAATTTTTCAGCCCCTGTTTAACAGGGGCATGTAATTACAATTTTTGATGCAATACTTTGCAGCAGGGCTCCTTCCTGCGCTCCAACTAGAGTATCTGTGAGGGGTTGCAGTGTTGTGGTACCAGTGCCTAAGGCCCAATTTTTCTGCCCCTGTTTAACAGAGGCGTGTATTTACAATTTTTGATGCAATATTTTGCAGGAGGGCTCATTCCTGCGCTCCAACTAGAGTATCTGTGAGGGGTTGCAGTGTTGTGGCACCAGTGCCTAAGGCCCGATTTTTCTGCCCCTGTTCAACAGAGACATGTAATTACAATTCTTGATCTAATATTTCACAGCAGGGCCGTTTCTGCACCCACCAAGAGTAACTGAGGACTTACAGTGTTGTGGCACCAGCACCACCAACAAAGGCCCAATTTTTCTGCCCCTGTTCAACAGGTGCATGTAATTACAATTCTTGATCTAATATTTCACAGCAGGGCCCGTTCCACCTCCCACCAAGAGTAACTGTGAGGGCTTACAGTGTTGTGGCAACACCAACACCTAAGGCCCCAATTTCTGTGAGTATATAGGGCAGGCCCCTACTTTCAAACATCCAACTTACAAACGACTCCTACTTGCGAACGGAAGGAGACAACAGGAAGTGAGATGAAATCTACTCCTAGGAATTCTCTCCTGTAAGAGTTAATATAGGAAAAACGTGTCTCCTCTCCACTGAAGCTTTATCATCAATCCTTGTTTCATTAAAAACCCCAAATTGTCAAAAAACATTTGTCATTGGGACAGAATGTGAGGTGAAATCTTCTGAAGAGGTGCACAGACAGCAAAACAAATGTCACAGAAGTGATAACCCTTCCCTATGTTTTCCAAAAAGGTTAAAATATAGATTTTTTTGGCTGGAGCTACACTTTAAAAATGTACCAGTTCAAAATTACAAATAGAGTCTACTTAACAACAAACCTACAGTCCCTGTCTTGTTTGCACCGCCTGTATACTGCTGTTCAGAGTATATTGGGGCTGGGGGCTCCACGCCTTTCCTTTTTTTAATTTGGTTGTGGGGTTCCCCTTAATATCCATACAAGACCCAAAGGGCCTGGTAATGGACTGGGGGGTGGGGGGTACCCATGCCGTTTGTCTCACTGATTTTCATCCATATTGCTGGGACCCGACATTACATTAAAGCCACAAACAGTTTTAAATGACTTTTATTCCTTTAAAAATGTCATTTTGTGCAGGGACTGTTCTAAGCATGGGAAACATGCACCACTTTACAGGCATACTATAGACACCCCCCAGGTACGATATTTAAAGGAATATTTCACTTTTTTTTTTTTCACTTTAAACATCATTAAAATCACTGCTCCTAAAAAAACGTCTGTTTTTAAAAACTTTTTTTTTGCATTGATACATGTCCCCTGGTGCAGGACCCAGGTCCCCAAACCCTTTTTAGGACAATACCATGCAGATTAGCCTTTAAATTTAGCACTTTTGATTTTGAATGTTTGAGTCCCATAGACTTCAATGGGGTTCTAAAATTTGCGCAAATTTTCGGTCCGTTCGCAGGTTTTGGTGCGAACCGAACCGGGGGGTGTTCGGCTCATCCCTAGTCACTAGTATGGTATTTGTATATTGAAATCATATCCCCTCTCAAGTGTCCCTTCTCCAGAGAGAATAAGTTCAGTGCTCGAAACCTTTCCTCATAACTAATTTCCTCCAGACCCTTTATTAGCTTTGTTGCCTTCTTTGTACTCGCTACATTTCCAGTACATCCTTCCTGAGTACTGGTTAGCAGCAGCTTGCATGCCATTGCTGAGCCTATCATCTACTAGGTCTTTTTCCATCCTAGATTCCCCCAGAGGTTCACCCCCCAGTGTATAGATTGCATTCATATTTTTGCCACCCAAATGCATTATTTTACATTTTTCTACATTGAACCTCATTTTCCATGTAGTTGCTCACCCCATTAATTTGTTCAGATCTTTTTGCAAGGTTTCCACATCCTGTGGAGAAGTTATTTCCCTGCTTAGCTTAGTATTGTCCACAAATACAGAGATTGAACTGTTTACCCCATCCTCCAGGTTGTTTATGAACAAATTAAACAGGATTGGTCCCAGCACAGAACCCTGGGGGACCCCACTACCCACCCCTGACCATTCCGAGTACTCATCATTGATGATCCCTAGGAGCACCATCAAATCTATCATAACTAAATGGAAAGAACATGGCACAACAGCAAACCTGCCAAGAGACGGCCGCACACCAAAACTCAAGGACCGGGCAAGGAGGGCATTAATCAGAGAGGCAGCACAAAGACCTAAGGTAACCCTGGAGGAGCTGCAGAGTTCCACAGCAGAGACTGGAGTTTCTGTACATAGGACGACATTAAGGCAAACGCTCCATAGAGTTGGGCTTTATGGCAGAGTGGCCAGAAGAAAGCTATTACTTTCAGCAAAAAACAAAATGGCACATTTTGAGTTTGCGAAAAAGCATGTGGGAGACTCCCAAAATGTATGGAGGAAAGTGCTCTGGTCTGATGAGATTAAAATTGAACTTTTTGGCCAACAAAGAAAACGCTATGTCTGGCGCAAACCCAACACATCACATCACCCAAAGAACACCATCCCCACAGTGAAACATGGTGGTGGCAGCATCATGCTGTGGGGATGTTTTTCAGCTGTCGGGACTGGGAAACTGGTCAGAGTTGAGGGAAAGATGGATGGTGCTAAATACAGGGATATTCTTGAGCAAAACTTTTACCACTCTGTGTGTGAATTGAGGCTAGGACGGAGGTTCACCTTCCAGCAGGACAATGACCCCAAACACACTGCTAAAGCAACACTTGAGTGCTTTAAGGAGAAAGCCAGAAGTCAAAGCCCAGACCTCAATCCAATAGAAAATCTGTGGTCAGACTTAAAGATTGCTGTTCACAAGTGCAAACCATCCAACTTGAAGGAGCTGGAGCAGTTTTGCCAGGAGGAATGGGCAAAAATCCCAGTGGTAAGATGTGGCAAGCTCATAGAGACTTATCCAAAGTGACATGGAGCTATAATAGCCACAAAAGGTGGCTCTATTGACTTTAGGGGGGTGAATAGTTATGCACATTGACTTTTTTCTGCTATTTTGTCCTATTTGTTGTTTACTTCACAATAGTAATAAAAAAAATCTTCAAAGTTGTGGGCATGTTCTATAAATTAAATGATTAAAATTCTCAAACAATACATGTTAATTCCAGGTTGTGAGGCAACAAAACATGAAAAAATGCCAAGGGGGGTGAATACTTTTGCAAGGCACTGTAAGTCCATATCCAAACATGCCATAGTCCCTTAAATGGATGGGGAAGATAGAGGAGGAGGTATCCCAGAAGCTGGCATCATGGGAGCAAGGCTGGGGGCCTGACCTGTTTCGCCGTTTTGTAAATTTGTAAATTTTGTAAATGTGCTTAAAATGGCCTACATTGGCATCATTGCGCATGACCAAAATGTCATCACTCAAAAAACATCACGGCACACTCATAATTACATCACTGTACATGAATGTGGCAGCAGATACAATGCCCAGGGGACACTAGGAGACAAAATAACCATAGATGTCTCCCAATTCCAGCACTAAACTTGTAAAAAAAAACTAAATGAAAAAATTATGACTGTAAACAGAGGAATATTGTATATAAACATACATAATTATTCCAAATACTCCTTGGATTATATCATATTATACAATGTGCATAGGTGTGTGCAGGGGTTGTGCCAGGTGTGCCTGGGCACACCCTAATCACCTTGTGCAGCACTGGTTCCCCCTGCTGTCCCACCACCCGCAGCATTTCTGGCTTTCCTCCTCTCCACTTCTGTCAGCTGCTGCAGGGGATGTGTCAGGATGGAGAGTAGGGGAAGAGGCTGGTAAACATGTAATTTACCAGCCACCTCATTTACTGAATGTATACAGTGAGTGAACGATACCGATCACTTCTGTGTCCATTCATAACTGTAGCATTGGAAACTGTGTTTGTGATGGAACAGGAAGCCACTCAGCACTGAGCACTTCCCATTCATTCACTGTCCAGTGCAACTGAGGTTACAGAGTGAAGGACTGGGGAATCTCTGTCCTCAGTCCCTTTCTCTATCTCAAAAGTGAGACATCAGGGGTCTGTTTGGTCCCACAACAGGGCTTGTAAATAAATTGTAAAAATAAATAATAATACTATTAGAAAAAATAATGTAAAAAATGACACCATCCACTGCCCTACTGATACCGTCTACTGCTCTACTGACATTGTCCATGTTTTATTACATTTTAAAGTTTGTTTACATTCATTTATAATAGTGTGTGTATATGTATGTATGTAAACTTTGGGGTGCACACCCTAATGCAATAGGCTGCACACACATATGACAATGTGTCAGGCCACTTTAAGGGTACTCAAAATGAACAATATATATTAACACACAGGAAAGAGAAATGCCCAAGATCAAACACCTCCAAATGCACAACACAAAAGTAAAATTAAGCCAAAAAAGGGACAAAATACAAACTGTCATTCAAACCTAGGGGATTGACCGCTCCCAAATCCCCTTAGTTTCTCTCTGTAGAATAATTGGATCAAAATAACCTCCCCTGAAGTTGGGTTTGACTAACTCCAACACCCATCATTTTAATGATGTACTGTGACTGAGGCAGTGGTGGATTTTGGTTTTGTGCTGCCCTAGGCAACACTAAAATTGGGCACCCCCCATGTAAATTTGCCCCACCCCTTCCTGTTTAATGGATGTGACTCCTTCCAAAATTGAAGAACTACAAGTTCCAGTATGAACCCCTGAGCTATCATGGGTTCATGCTCAAAATCTATAGTCCTTCACTAGTTTTGGGGGGGGTGTCATATCCTCAGCTCTGAGGGGTTCATGCTGGGACCTGCAGTATTTCACTTTTGGGGGTCACATACCTACATCTCATGCTGAAACCTGTATTTCTTCACAATTTGGGGGGGCGTGTCACATCCTCAGCTCTGAGGGGCTCATGCTGGCGGGTCACATCCGCCAAAAGTGAAGAACTACAAGTTTCAACATGAGTGCCTTAGATCTAAGGATGTGTCTCCCTCCAAAATCAAAGGACTACAAGTCCCTGCATGAACCCCTAAGATCTAGGGATGTAACCCTTTAGATCTCACGGGCTCATGCTGGGACCTGTAGTCCTTCATTAGGAGGATGGAATCAGTGGCAGTGGTGGTGGTGCTTGACGGGGTGGGTTCAGTGTCTGTGCTTGGGGGGGTGCAGTGTCAGTGCTTGGGGGGTGGGTTCAGTAACTCTTACTTGCTGTTACCTGTCAGTCAGTGTCCAATTGATTCCCCCTGCCTGCATGCAAGAGAGGGGGGTTGAGAGGGGGTTAGGGAAGGTGAGAGAGAGAGGGTGAAAGAGAGGGAGAGAGAGGGGGGTGGGGTGTGAAAGAGAGAGGGGGTGGGGGGGCGGAAGAGAGAGAGAGAGGGGGTGAGAGAGAGGGTGGGTGGGGTGGGAGAGAAAGAGGGGGTGTGAGAGAGGGTGGGTGTGTGGGGTGGGAGAGAGAGAGGGGGTGAGTGTGTGGGTGAGATAGAGGGGGTGTGAGACAGAAGGGGGGTGTGGGTGTGTGGCATGTGAGAGAGAGGGGGTGGGGGAGAGAGAGGGGGTGAGAGAGTGGGTGTGGGGGTGGGAGAGAGAGACACACAGCAAGAAAGGGGGAGAGAGAGAGAGAGAGAGAGAGAGAGGGGGTGGGAGAGAGAGAGGGTGTGGGTGTGTGGGGTGGGAGAGAGAGAGAGGGGTGGGAGAGAAAGAGGGGTGTGTGGGCTGGGACAGAGAGAGGGGGTGAGAGAGAGAGGGTGGGTGGGTGTGTGGGGTGGGAGAGAGAGAGGGGGTGTAAGAGAGAAGGTGGATGTGGGAGAGAGAGAGGGGGTGGGTGTGTGGGGTGGGAGAGAGAGAGTGGGGTGAGAAAGAGGGGGTTGGGAGAGAGAGAGGGGGTGTGTGGGGTGGAAGAGAGGGGGTGTGAGAGAGAGGGGGGGTGGGTGTGTGGGGGTGGGAAAGAGAGAGCGAAGGGTGTGAGAGAGAGGGGTGGGTGTGTGGGGTGGGAGAGAGAGAGGGGGTGGGTGTGTGGGGTGGGAGAGAGAGGGGGTGAGAGAGAGAGAGCGGGTGGGTGTGTGGGGGTGAGAGAGAGAGGGTGGGAGAGAGAGATGGTGAGAGAGAGGGGGATGAGAGAGAGGGGGTGGGAGAGAGAGAGAGAGGGTGTGAGAGAGAGGGGGTGGGTGTGTGGGGTGGGGGAGACGGGGTGAGAGAGGGGGGTGGGTGTGTGGGGTGGGAGAGAGAGAGGGGGTGTGAGAGAGGGGGTGGGTGTGTGGGGTGGGAAAGAGAGGAGGTGAGAGAGGGGGTGGGGTGTGTGGGGTGGAGGAGAGAGAGGGGGTGGGTGTGTGGGGGTGTGAGAGAGAGGGGGTGTGAGAGAGAGGGTGGGTGGGAGAGAGAGGGGGTGTGAGAGAGAAGGTGGGTGGGAGAGGGAGGGTGGGAAAGAGGGGGGTGGTTGTGTGGGGTGGAAGAGAGAGAGGGGTGAGAGAGAGTGGGTGTGTGGGGGTGGGAGAGAGAGAGGGGGTGTGAGAGAGAGAGAGGGGTGGGTGGGTGTGTTGGGGTGGGAGAGGGGGGTGGGTGTGTGGGGTGGTAGAGAGAGAGAGGGGGTGTGAGAGAGAGAGGGGGTGGGTGTGTGGGGTGGGAGAGAGAGAGGGGTTGAGTGAGAGGGGGTGGGAGAGAGAGAGAGAGGGGGGGTGGGGGGGAGAGAGAGGGGGTGTGAGAGAGAGGGGGTGGGTGTGTGGGGGTGGGAGAGAGAGGGAGAGGGGGTGGGAGAGAGAGGGAGAGGGGGTGGGAGAGAGGGGGGTGGTTGTGTGGGGTGAGAGAGAGGGGGTGAGAGAGAGGGTGGGTGTGTGGGGGTGGGAGAGAGAGAGGGGGTGTGAGCGAGAGAGAGAGAGAGAGAGGGGGGTGGGTGTGTGGGGGTAAGAGAGAGGGGGTGGGAGAGGGGGTGGGTGTATGGGGGTGGGAGAGAGGGATGTGAGAGAGAGGGTGGGTGTGTGGGGGTGGGAGATTTAGGAGGGTGGGAGAGAGAGGGGGTGGGTGTGTGGGGGTGGGAGAGAGAGGGGGTGGGTGTAAGAGAGGGGGAGAGGGAGGAAGAGAGGTGTGGGTGTAAGAGGTGAGGGTGAGGGGGGTGGGAGAGAGAGAGACCCCCTAGCCCTGCCTGCAGTACCTACTGTGCCCCCTGTGACTGTCCCAGGCAGCCCTTCTCTGTGTTGGTAGGCGTCTGTGATGCACCTACCTCACACCCCTCCTCAGTCAGCCTGTCTTCTTGATCCAGGACAGTCACAGCTGGGTGAGGAGTTGGAGATGCTGCTCAAGTCAGGGTGACGGTGAGGCGTAGTCTTCTCTCACTCCCTCTCGGTTATGGCAAGCTGTCAGCCTCTTCCCAGCTACCGGGACCTCAATCTTGCTATTTGAAAAAGCCGCTGCCCTGCACCCCACCGCCAGTGGACCAACAGTGGACTCTCCAGGACCATGACAAAGGGGTGGGGCTCAGCTCAAGGGGCCGGGCAGCTGCTTTGAGCCCCTCCGCGCTGGAGGAGGAGGAAGTTAAGTCCTCCTCTGCTTTGATTGCTGGGCAGGGAGGGAGTCACAGTCGTGATATCACCAGTGCGTCAGGTGGAGGCAGAGCCAGCACTACCGTGGCTCAGTCTGCCCCTGTCCCCTGCATTCCGGACTGCTCCCAGTGTCACTTTTATTCTGTACGGGAGTCGAGAACTCGTAAGGACGGGTCAGAGGGGGGCTTTTTTCGTGTGGGGGGCTGCTTTTTTGCTGCCCCCCTGCAGAGTGCCACCCTAGGCCTGGGCCTTGTTGCCCTAGGCCAAGAGACAGCACTGCATTGAGACATATGTCTCTGGCTACGGATACCTTTAAGTGATATGTGACAATGTCATATAAATAACCCTGAGCCTACTAACTGTTCTTATCGTCTTTCCGATATAATATGCCCTGCATAAACATGTCAGAACATAAATGACACCTGATGTATTACAGTTAGCTGATCCCTTGCATTTTAAAATTTTACCATTGGACAAAGTAAGGGACTCACCTTTAATTATATATATGCAATAATTGCAGGTGTCACATCTCCTCAGGCCTCTGTAAATACCACAAGGAAAGGGACACCAAGAAATAAGACTATGGATGAGTAGTTGACTCAATGAATAGGCTCTTCTGAAGATGAATGGTGGGCAGCGGTATTCTAACCGTCTCATCGTCTGTCAAAAGGTGCCAATGTGTGGCACAGATGTCCCTAATTTCAGATACCAATTCACTAAATTGTAAGCTTGTAGCTAGGGACTCTCCATCACTATCCTTCTCTATCTGATAGGCATAAGCTAACCTCCTCCGATAGCCACGTTGGATAAATTTCTTTCTCAAGTTTTTAGCCTCCATCTTAAAGTCTGTATTCTCTGTGCAGTTGTGATGTGCATGTAGATAATGGCCCACAGGTATATTATGGGCTAATGATCTAGGGTGGAAGCTATCTGCATGCAGGAAATTATTGGTGGTGGTCGGTTTCCTGTACAGTTTAGTTTTAATCCCACCGTTGTCTCCCAACTCTATAATCAGATCCAAGAAATTGACCCACAGTGGGTCACACTCGCTGGTAAAGGGCAGGTTATAATTATTACTGCCCAAACTATCAACAAATTGTAAACAAGAAATAGAACATTACAAACAAGAGATAAAATGCCCCATTGAAGCAAACTCTGCTGCTGGAGATAAAGAGAGTGACGATAAATTGAGATACTCAAATTCGAGCAGAGAGCAACGGAGGAAAGAAGGAAAGGTAGCGCTGCACTCCCCCTCCTTTTTTTGACCATAGAAAAACTAACGTCCCAGATTGACCATGAATCCATGAGCTGAAGTCGCTTAGAGGAACTGGAAATGGAAAGACGGAAATATTCATATTTCCAGGGGACACAGGTAAGTCACAATGAGACAGGGTCAGAATACAGGTCACCACCTAAGCTTCAAAAATACTCCCCAGAGTGTACAGAGAAGGAAGTAGAAAGAGCTTCATATGGGCAAAAAAGGAAGCCTAGGACCCCAGTTAAAAGGTATGACACCCCCAAAATGATAAAATACTTAAAATAAACTGTTACCGTTTTTTTCCAAGAAGGGATCCCCAACCATCACTGACCATCTAGGAACATACTGTACAAACATACCTTAAAAATCTTAGACATCCAGGACGATCGTACCAAAATTGAGTTGCTACCATACATATTTGAAGAAAAGTACAGACAATTCTTTGATTCATTACAGGCCCTGTATGGTCAGTCATGGAGGGAGATTACACATAGGTGTCAAATGGAGTTTGGACCCTACAAAACTGTCAAAGCCGTGGCCTACAATTTAAAATGTGGCCTTAATCAGTGTCCCACAGAATTTCTGGCCGTATTGAGAAGTGCTTACTTTCTGTCTGAAAAGGACCCCAATTTGGACCAGCCAGAATGCAAGACTCTATTTTATGAAGCATTACGTGCTTATATAAAATTGGGGCTGGCAAGGGATTTTAAAAAAGGGAGGTTCCCTGGATTGGTTAGTTAGAGAGAGTGATCACCTATACTCAATCCAGCAATCTAGCGAAGGTGGGGTGAAAAGAGAAGCCAAACCCAACCCTAAAACCATAGCAGCCACCACTGTGACCCCTCAACCTCTTGGTCTGCAAACAGAGATAAAATCGTATGCTGAGGCAGTCCGAGATGGGAGACCCACGGGACCTCCCGGAATTTCGCCTCAGCCACGGCAGATGATGGAGGGCAGACAGAGGTTGCAAGGTTACGTTAGTGAGGGTGAAAGGAGTCACAGAATACGTAAAACCCAGACAGTCCTCCAGCAGGGGACAACCCTGGGTGCGATGACAGGGGGCACATACCATACCCCTAAACGGGGGGATCAGTGTTGGATTGTTAACTCTGATCCTGTTTTTCAGTATCCTTCTAACCCTCTAATGTAGCTGAGCCACTGGGAGTCGTTGTAAATGATCAATCGGGCGGGATGCCTCCTACTCCGTGTGCTTCCCTCTCGAGTAGGCCATGTAGGCCAATCCTGCAGGAATCATAAGCACAAAGAAGCTGTGACATGCAGTGAGATAAATACTAACTGTAAATTATTGGAAAGCCCAGAGATCCTCAACCACGCTAATTTCATGTGTGAGTTGACTGAATCTGATGGAAGATATTTCTCTACGGTAAAGGTATGTGAGGCCGGTGATCACCCCATATCAGGTTTAACTGACACGGGATCCCAAGCAACCATCCTGTCGCAAGAACAATTTAATAAAGTAATAAATTCAATGCCCAACAAACCAAAACTTAGGAGCTTTGATTGCTCACTAATCGGGGTGGGGGGAGAGCCACTCCAAGTCATGGGTACTGCCTGGCTTAAACTCAAATTAGGTAATAAGGAAATTAGGCACGCTATTATTATTGCAAATCTCCCAGACCATCACATGATAATTGGAATGGATCTCCTTAAGAGGCTCAACACAATTGTTAACTGTGTGAATCAAGTAATGTGGTCACAAGTCAACCCCCCCGATTAAATATGAGAGACTTAAAACTCCCCATTCCCGGCAACACTGCCACCTGGTGGTAGAAAGGCCTGGTTCACTAGAAATCCACTTCAGGAATAGTCAGTTCCCCAATGTCACAGTTATCCAACCTGACAATGATGGCCTGGGAGTAGGAGATGAGGACCATATTTTTAAAATTCCCTGTGATAAAATAAAAGAGATTTCCCTTCAGGATAACATACTGACCATATCCTTCCATCAGGAAAATAAAATTAATGAAGGGAGAAATCACGCCCAGTTCCCGACAGAAGTGGAAAGGGTTAGCAATGACCTATTTATTCCTATCCGGATAAATGGTCTTAATAGGTCAAAATATGTCAAAATTGATTTAAAGGAAGAGCATAGCTTTGTGAGCCATGGTCTTGTTATCCACCTTTCCGAAATGGAAATGATTTGTTTCTCCACTCCTCAGCGACATTGGATGTCAAATGCTCTTGATGACTCTGAGGACCATAACTCAATTGCTAGATGCCTTTTAAATATCACTATAGGTAATACGACAACCACCCACGTGTTCATAGTGCTGGATAATCCCCAATCCCAAAATTACCTCAGCAACTACTTACTGCATCGTTTTGCCACCCAAATTGACCTGATAAATGACTGCTTATGGAGTCGACTAAAGGGGACCCCAAGGAATACCAAGATATGACCTCAACCCTGAAATTCCAGCAACAGATGCGTTATGCTGTAGAAATTCAGGTAGCTCGAGAAATTATCCCCAGGGACATAAAAAATGTAAAGAAGGGACAAAAACTGAAGGGGTCAGATGCACTAGTATGTCTGTCCCAGAGAATACAGGAGGAGGGAATAAATATGACTCACGCACCTTTGATCAATACTCATCAGTCAATAATATCCATCTACGTCCACAACCTTTCAAATCAGGACCTAAAACTAACCAAGGGCACCCTTATCGGCCTTGCGGTAGAGGCGGGGTATTATACATTTGGAGTCACCAACCAAGTGATTGAACTCATAGTTACATAGTAGGTGAGGTTGAAAAAAGACACAAGTCCATTAAGTCCAACCTATGTGTGTGATTATGTGTCAGTATTACATTGTATATCCCTGTATGTTGCGGTCATTTAGGTGCTTATCTAATCGTTTCTTGAAGCTATCGAGGCTCCCCGCTGAGACCACCGCCTGTGGAAGGGAATTCCACATCCTTGCCGCTCTTACAGTAAAGAACCCTCTACGTAGTTTAAGGTTAAACCTCTCTTCTTCTAATTTTAATGAGTGGCCACGAGTCTTGTTAAACTCTCTTCTGCGAAAAAGTTTTATTTCTATTGTAGGGTCACCAGTACGGTATTTGTATATTGAAATCATATCCCCTCTCAAGCGTCTCTTTTCCAGAGAGAATAAGTTCAGTGCTCGCAACCTTTCCTCATAACTAAGATCCTCCAGATCCTTTATTAGCTTTGTTGCCCTTCTTTGTACTCGCTCCATTTCCAGTACATCCTTCCTGAGGACTGGTGCCCAGAACTGGACAGCATACTCTAGGTGCGGCCGGACCAGAGTCTTGTAGAGTGGGAGAATTATCATTTTATTTTTGGAGTTGATCCCCTTTTTAATGCATGCCAATATTCTGTTTGCTTTGTTAGCAGCAGCTTGGCATTGCATGCCATTGCTGAGCCTATCATCTACTAGGACCCCCAGGTCCTTTTCCATCCTAGATTCCCCCAGAGGTTCTCCCCCCAGTGTATAGATTGCATTCATATTTTTGCCACCCAAATGCATTATTTTACATTTTTCTACATTGAACCTCATTTGCCATGTAGTTGCCCACCCCATTAATTTGTTCAGATCTTTTTGCAAGGTTTCCACATCCTGCAGAGAAGTTATTGCCCTGCTTAGCTAAGTATCCTCTGCAAATACAGAGATTGAACTGTTTATCCCATCCTCCAGGTCGTTTATGAACAAATTAAATAGGATTGGTCCCAGCACAGAACCCTGGGGAACCCCACTACCCACCCCTGACCATTCTGAGTACTCCCCATTTATCACCACCCTCTGAACTCGCCCTTGTAGCCAGTTTTCAATCCATGTTCTCACCCTATGGTCCATGCCAATGGACCTTATTTTGTACAGTAAACGTTTATGGGGAACTGTGTCAAATGCTTTTGCAAAATCCAGATACACCACGTCTACGGGCCTTCCTTTATCTAGATGGCAACTCACCTTCTCATAGAAGGTTAGTAGATTGGTTTGACAAGAACGATTCTTCATGAATCCATACTGATTACTGCTAATGATACCGTTCTTATTACTAAAATCTTGTATATAGTCCCTTATCATCCCCTCCAAGAGTTTACATACTATTGATGTTAGGCTAACTGGTCTGTAAATCCCAGGGATGTATTTTGAGCCCTTTTTAAATATTGGTGCTACATTGGCTTTTTTCCAATCAGCTGGTACCATTCCAGTCAGTAGCTGTAAAAATTAGCAACAACAGTCTGGCAATCACTTGACTGAGTTCCCTAAGTACCCTCGGATGCAAGCCATCTGGTCCCGGTCATTTATTAATGTTAAGTTTCTTAAGTCTAATTTTAATTCTGTCCTCTGTTAACCATGGAGGTGCTTCCTGTGTTGTGTTATGAGGATAAACACTGCAGTTTTGGTTATTGAAGCCCCCCGATTCACTCGTGAAGACTGAGAAGAATAAATTCAATACCTTCGCCATCTCCCCATCCTTTGTAACCAGGTGTCCTTCCTCATTCTTTATGGGGCCTATATGGTCTGTCCTCCCTTTTTTACTGTTTACATACTTAAAGAATTTCTTGGGATTGTTTTTGCTCTCCTCCGCTATGTGTCTTACATGTTCTATCTTAGCCGTCCTAATTGTACCCTTACATTTCTTGTTGCATTCTTTATAAAGTCTGAATGCTGAGGATGATCCCTCAACCTTGTATTTTTTGAAGGCCTTCTCCTTTGCTTTTATATGCATTTTTACATTGGAGTTAAGCCATCCAGAACTTTTGTTCGCTTTTTTAAATTTATTACCCAATGGGATACATTGGCTAATGCCCTTATTTAATATTCTCTTAAAGCAAACCCATCTCTCCTCCGTATTCTTTGTTCCTAATATTTTATCCCAATTTATGCCTTTTAGCAAGATTTGTAGTTTAGGGAAGTTGGCTCTTTTGAAATTCAGTGTCTTTGTATTCCCTTTAGGTTTCCTATTTGTGTGATTTATACTGAAACTAATTGACCTATGATCGCTGTTACCTAAATTGCCCCGTATTTCCACATCCGTGATCAGGTCTGTATTGTTGGTAATCAGTAGATCCAGTAATGTTTTATTTCTAGTTGGTGCGTCTACCATCTGACCCATAAAATTGTCCTGCAAGACATTAAGGAACTGGCGAGCCTTAAATGAATGCGCTGCTCCCTTTGCCCAGTCTATGTCTGGATAATTAAAATCCCCCATTATGATAACACTTCCCATCCTTCCTGCTAACCCAGATTGGGATAGGAGATCTGTCTCCACTTCCTCCCTCAGGTTAGGGGGCCTAAAGTATACTCCCAGTATTATTTTCCCTTTTGGTTCATCCCTTTGGAGCTCTACCCATAAGGATTCCACCTCCTCCCTAGCTCCCTCAGTGATGTCATCTCTCACATTCACTTGTAGATTGTTCTTGATATATAGGCATACCCCTCCCCCTTTTTTACCCCCTCTATCCTTGCGGTAAAGGGTATACCCTTGAATGTTTGCCAGCCAATCATGAGAGCTGTTGAACCAGGTCTCTGAAATTCCCACAAAATCAAAATCCTCCTCGTACAACAGTATCTCTAGTTCACCCATCTTGTCCGCCATGCCCCTGGCATTGGTGAACATGCCACATAGTTTAGACCGGTCGCATATTGTCCTCATATTGGGTATTTCCAGATTGCAACTAGGACTTGCTACTATGCTTACCTTGTGTTTTTGTGCTTTGGTCAACCTACCACTAATGCCCCCAATACTACCCTCTGGAATATCTTCCGGGCTGACTATCTCTACCTCTGGACCCTCCCCCCATCGCCTAGTTTAAAAACCCCTCTAACTTTTTGGCCATCTTCTTTCCCAGCAGATCTGCACCCTCCTCATTTAGGTGCAGTCCGTCCCTTCTATAGTACCGGTTATCGACTCATACCAGATGAATATTTATTTGAGGAGAAATTAATTGAACAATCGTTCAATTCTTTACATGAGGGTATGTTCACCATTGAGTCCATTTACCCCTTTGATTCTAAGGATCGTACCTGTAGGATTGAAGAGATGTCTCGCGTCTTTGATCAACCAATCAACGAACAAGAGTACCCTCTTGGATCAAAACAATGTCCAGCTTTTGAGAGCGATAGCTGTCAAAGACTTTTTCTGCTTAGTTGGGGAGTTTAGTCCCTGTGTATTGCGTGAGGCAATCCTGAGAAGTGGGACGTGGTATGTAGGTCAGCCATGGGTAATCAGGGGTGAAATGCAAAGGAAGCCACCGTCACTTAGCCTCTGTCATTTTCTTTGGATTGAGGCTGGTTCGGCAGCTAAAAAGGGATCATTATGGGGTGAGAATGGAAAAGGATTTGGTTCCAGGTGGTTGGCTAGGTGAAAGAAATGCGTTAGAGCTGGAAAAAGGAAAAACCCAATGGAGAAGAGGAGGAGGGTCTGTAGATAGGACCTCCTTGGATTGGCAGATATGTGTCTGTCAATCTAAATAACATAATGCACCGGCCTTGAAGGTGGGTCTGGCGACCTATCCCACAATAACGGTTTCCTGTGACTATGGGGTAGGAGAAGGCACATGTGGACCACCTCGGACCGTGGCTTCCAATTGAAACTCACGAAAAACAACAATAGCATTGACATGCAAAAACATTAACGAACATTGTGGTGGGGTGTGAAGACCCTCAGGACCATGATGAGGATGACGTCTCCCTCCCTGAAAAAAATGGGGTAGATGAGGTCCCCGAGATGCTTAAGAGGCCTACTCATTGGAGTGTCTTTCAGTGGGCAAGGGAGAAAGATCCATGGTCAGAGTGTCCGATGTCCTTGTCAGGAACGTGAAGTTCGTGAAAGGTGGGAGCTAAAGCTCCAACTATGGGTTGAGCCCCAGATGAAATTGGGGTTAAGGGAGTCCTGTAGACATGGAAGTGGGAAGGGCTATGAGGCCCTGATGATCTTTGAATAAGGGGGCCTGGTGTCAGTGGTTTTATTGCTCTTGGCTTTGTTCCAAACTTGGGCCACCGGGCTGGCTGGAAGAGGACGCTTGGAGGTTCCGGTTGCTGCATTAGGAAAATCCATCGCCGATTCTTGTGTGATTCGTTTCAGGTTCAGCTGGGGTTTTTCTCCATCTGGGAAGTCTTTGAAGGAGTATGTTTTGCCTTTAAAAGGTGAATTTTACAGCAAACGGGAATCCCCACCAATATTTAATTTCCTTTCGGGAAAGAACATTCAGGAGGGGTTTGAGGGATCTTCTTCTTTGAATAGTCGTAGGAGAAAGGTCTGCAAATATTTGGATTTGATGACCCTGGCACATGACCTGAGCTTTGGCCCGAGAAAGTCACATCACTTCCTCTTTTGTGGCGTAAAAGTGGGGCTTGACTACGACATCCCTAGGGGATCCGTCCTTCCTGGGGGGGCCAAGGGCTCTGTGAGCTCTGTCCAGTTCAAGGCGATGTTGGGGGATACCCGGAATCAGGTTCTACATGAGATCCTGGTATGCTGTTGGGATGTCAGTGATTTTCTCGGGGAGACCCCTGACCCTGAAATTATATTTTCTCGACCTATTCTCAAGGTCTATTCTGGAAAGAGCTGTATTGAGCTGGTCCTGTAATACTTGGATGTGGTCAGAGTTCTGAGTGCTGTCCAGTTTCTGCTCTATGGCATCCATTCTGGCTACCAAATTTTGAAAATCGGATTTAATGTCTCCTGTTATTTTTGCAGCTGTATTGGATAGACCCCTGTCCAGTAATTCTGACATTTTGCATAATAGATCTGCAGAAAGGAGGGCTGTGTCCATGCCTGGTAATCCAGGAGAGAAGCCCTCAAGTGGGCAGGCTAGGGTAGGCCCTGCTGGGGAGAAGTTCTAGTCCTCCATAATGTGGCCCAGTAAAGATTCTGTGGATGCTGGGATGGGGCAGGAAAGTGCTGGCCTTTTACCTGAGAGATGGGGGTGTAGGTGAGGGTTGTTGGAGAGATGAGGTGCCTCGTGTCAGCAGGCCCTGGGGACTCAGCACTGAAAGCCTGTGTTTGTCCGGCCGCAGCGGCCATCTTGATACACCCCTCCGGACCCTGACTGTTGAATTGCTGCCTGAGTTCCCTCCGAGCGCCAGCCACCGACATCCGCGGGAGTGGAGAAGTGCTTGGGCGGAGTCTGTGCCTCATTTTTGGCAGTCCCGGTGGCTGTGCTTGGGTGCAGTAAGCGCTGTTGGTCCAAGGCAGTGCGGAGCTCCGGCGCTAGTCATCCATGTCTGAGCTCTCGCACATGCGCACATTGATCCCTTTCTTGTTTTATACAGTTCAACTACCTTTTCCCGCAGATCCTTTGACAATTCTTTTGCCTTTCCTATGACTCAGAATCCAGAAACGTCAGTGCAGCACTGGATGAAGGATGCAAGGGTCTGTCTGGAGTCCAGAAACTCATTGACCTTTTATACACACTAATTACAAGCAAACAGATCACAGGTCGGGATGGTTACCTTTAACCACTTGCTTACTGGGCACTTAAACCCCCTCCTGTCCAGACCAATTTTCAGCTTTCAGCGCTGATGCACTTTGAATGACAATTGCGCGGTCATACAACACTGTACCCAAATGAATTTTTATCATTTTTTCCCACAAATAGAGCTTTCTTTTGGTGGTATTTGATCACCACTGCGGTTTTTATTTTTTGTTAAAAAAAATCAAAAAGACCAAATTTAAAAAAAAAAAAATTATTTTTTTATTTTGTTATAAAATTTTGCAAACAGGTAATTTTTCTCCTTCATTGATTTACGCTGATGAAGTGGCACTGATGGGCACCGATAGGTGGCAGTGATGGGCACTGATGGGTGGCAGTGATGGACACTGATGGGTGGCAATAATGGGCACTGATCGGTTACACTGATGGGCAGCACTGCTAGGTGGCACTGATTGGCAGTACTGGTGGGCATTGATAGGTGGCACTCATGGGCATTGATAGGTGGCACTAATGGGCACTGTGGGCACTGGCAGGTGGCAATGGCAGGTGGCACTGGCAGGGGGTACTGGTGGGCACAGAGGAGGCAGATGTGCCTCCTTCCTCTTCGGGATCGATGTCCCTTGAACATAAGCCAGTGATCGGCTTTTTTTTCTCCTCATGCTGTCACCCTGGACTTCAAGTGGTTAATAGCCATTCAAACCCCTTTGTGTCAACTTGTGTGCATATTATCACGCCAAAATCACCAGAGTATGTAAACTTTTGATCAGGGTCATTTGGGTAGTTTCTGTTGCCAGTATGATTTAAAAAGAGTAAACACAGTTGATTGATAATAAATGGCTTCAGCCAAACACTAACCATGAGTGAAAGAAATGCCTAATGCCCTGTACACACGGTCAGACTTTCTGACGGAATATGTGCGATCGGAGCTTGTTGTCGGAAATTCCGACCGTGTGTGGGCTCCATCGGACTTTTTGCATCGGAATTTCCGACATCCAAAGTTTGAGAGCAGGCTATAAAATGTACCGACAACAAAATCCGTTTGCGTAAATTCCGACCGTGTGTGGACAATTCTGGCGCACAAAGTGCCATGCATGCTCAGAATAAATTAAGAGATGAAAGCTATTGGCTACTGCCCCGTTTATAGTCCCGACATACATATTTTACGTCACCGCATTCAGAATGATCGGATTTTCCGACAACTTTGTGCGACCATGTGTATGCAAAACAAGTTTGAGCCAACATCCGTCGGAAAAAATCCATGGATTTTGTTGTCGGAATGTCCGATCAATGTCTGATCGTGTGTACAAGGCATTAGTGTTATCATTCATATTCTCTGAAAAATGGCCAAGAAATCATAAATTCTGCCAGGGTATGTAAAGTTATGAGCACAAGTGTGTGTGTGTGTCTGTGTATATATATATATATATATATATATATATATATATATATATATATATATATATATATATATATATTTTTTTTTTATTATTATTTTTTTTTATATACGGTCACCAGTAGGGATGAGCCGAACACCCCCCGGTTCGGTTTGCAGCAGAACATGCGAACAGGCAAAAAATTTGTTTGAACACGCGAAAACTGTTAAAGTCTATGGGACACGAACGTGAAAAATCAAAAATGCTAATTTTAAGGGTTAATATGCAAGTTATTGTCATAAAAAAGCATTTGGGGACCTGGGTCCTGCCCCAGGGGACATGTATCAATGCAAAAAAAGTTTTAAAAGCGTCCATTTTTTCGGAAGCAGTGATTTTAATAATGCTTAAAGTGAAACAATAAAAAGTGAAATATTCCTTTAAATTTCATACCTGGGGGGTGTCTATAGTATGCCTGTAAAGTGGCGTGTGTTTCCCGTGTTTAGAACAGTCCCTGCACAAAATGACATTTCTAAAGGGTTGTGGGGATGAGGCCCTTGTCCCCATAAACATAGGGACAAGGAGCTACCCCAAAAGCACCCTCCCCATGTTGAGGGCATGTGGCCTGGTACGGTTCAGGAGGGAGGAGTGGCCACTCTCTCATCCCCCCTCTTTTCCTGCGGCCTGCCAGGTTGCGTGCTCAGATAAGGGTCTGGTATGGATTTTTGGAGGGACTCCACGCCATTTTTTTAAAAAATTTGGTGTGGAGTTCCCCTTAAAATCCATACCAGATCTGAAGGGTCTGGTATGGATTTTGAGGGGGACCCCTATGACATTTTTTAAAAAAAAATTGTCGCAGGCTTCCCCTTAATATCCATACCAGACCTGAAGGGCCTGGTATGGAATTTGGGGGGACCCCCACGCAATTAGTTTTTTAAATTTTGGTTTTGGGTTCCCCTTAATATTCATACCAGACCCAAAGGGCCTGGTAATGGACTAGGGGGATCCCATGCCATTTTTTTCAATGACTTTTATCGGTATTGCCGGACCCGACAATTCATTATAGTCGCGAGTACTTTTAAATGACTTTTTTTCCTTTAGAAATGTCATTTTGTGCAGGGACTGTTCTAAACACGGGAAACATGTGCCACTTTACAGGCATACTATAGACACCACGCAGGTACGAAATTTAAAGGAATAGTTCACTTTTATTGTTTCACTATAAGCATTATTAAAATCACTGCTCCCGAAAAAACGTGCGTTTTTAAAACTTTTTTTGCATTGATACATGTCCCCTAGGGCAGGACCCGGGTCCCCAAATACTTTTTATGACAATACCAAGCATATAAGCCTTTAAAATTAGGACTTTTGATTTCTCTCATAGACTTTTAAAGGCTTTCGAACTTGCCTCGAACACCCCAAATTGTTCGCTATTCAGCGAACAGGCGAACATCGGGCTCATCCCTACTCACCAGTGTCCCTGATCATTGTTTGCATATGATGTTGTTGTACTGCTCTGGTGACAGTATGTAAAAAATAAATAGTGAAAAAAAACAAATGTATTCAATTTCTTCATTTTCAAAAAAATTGTGACAAAAAAAATTACATCTTCAAAACCATACATCATGCCTCTTAATAAATGCCTTAGACTGTCTACTTTTCAAAAAAAGGTCATTTGGGAGGAATTTGTACTGTTCTAGCATTTTAGGGCCCTATAGTACATTAGAATTAATAAATTTTCAAATATATATACCATAGTTTGTCGACGCTATACCTTTCACATAAACCAACTAATATACACTTATTAGGATTTTTTTTTTAACAAAAAATACATTTTGGCCTAAATCTATGATGACATTTGATTTTATTGGATATGTTTTATAATAGCAAGAAGAAAATAATGTTTTTCTTTTCAAAATTTTCGGTCTTTAAGTTATATTGCAAAAAACCCAGTGGTGATCAAATACCACCAAGAGAAAGCACTATTTGTGTGAAAAAAAAATGATAAAAATGTCATTTGTGTACAGTATTGCATGATCACACAATTTTTTAAGTAGTAAAAGTAGCACAGTTAAAGTAGCGCAGTGCTGAATAGCTAAAAATGCCTTGGTCATGAAGGGGGTAAAACCTTCCGGAGCTCAAGTGGTTAAATACATATTTAAATTATTCTAGACCAGTAATTTCAAATTTAACTGTACTTTTGTTATATAATATATATTATTCACAACTAGATGTCAGTGTTGGGTTAGAGTTGAATTATCTTACACTAGTGACAATATGGTTAAAATCTAATTTAAATTTCAATAGGTACAAACTTTTTATTATAATACTAATAAGCAGTAGTACACAATACTATTATTATTATTATTTTTTTTTTTGATTGGGGAATATTTGATGTTCATTATCTTTAACCACTTACGGACTGCCCTCCGCAGTTTATGTCAGTACTTTGAAGAGGAATATCTTTGTTATGGCAGCAGCTAGCTGCCATAACCGCAGTATCCTCTTCTTCAGCGGGCGGTCCGCTTTCAGATAAAAGTGGTCTCTGCAGCGGATTCGCCACGAGATCCACTTTTATGCTGCTTACCGAAGTCGTCGGTAGCGGTGGAGGCGATCGGATCCTTCTCCTGGCTTGACATGGAGATGAGTGAGAGGAAGATGGCCCCCAGCCGTCTCCATATCATTGCAGGGCGGAAGCAATGTCAAAACATCACTGCCGCCCATAGCTCTTAAAGGGCCATTATTTTTTTCAAATGACACATTTTTTTTCTTTTTTTTATTGCATTTTAGTGTAAATATGAGATCTTAGGTCCTTTTGACCCCAGATCTCATATTTAAGAGGTCCTGTCATGCTTTTTTCCTATTACAAGGAATTCCTTGTAATAGGAATAAAAAAAGTGACACAACTTTTTTTTAAAGAACAGTGTAAAAATAAAAAACAAAAAACAAAAATAAAAAACAAAATGTAAAATAAATAAGACTTTTTTTTTTTAAATGTGCCCTGTCCCGCCGAGCTCGCGTGCAAAAGTGAACGCATACGTGAGTATGAAAACTGTGTTAAAACCACACTTGTGAGGTATTGCCGCAATCAGTAGAGCGAGAGCAATAATTCTAGCCCTAGACCTCCTCTAACTCAAAACATGCAACCTGTAGAATTTTTTAAACGTCGCCTACGGAGATTTTTAAGGGTAAAAGTTTGTCGCCACGAGCGGGCGCAATTTTGAAGTGTGTCATGTTGGGCATTATTTTACTTGGCGTAACATTATCTTTCACATTATAAAAAAATTGGGCTAACTTTACTGTTGTCTTATTTTTTAATTCAAAAAAGTGTATTTTTTCCAAAAAAAGTGCGATTGTAAGGCCGCTGCGCAAATACAATGTGACAGAAAGTATTGCAATGACCGCCATTTTATTCTCTAGGGTGTTAAAAAAAAAAATATATAATATTTGGGGGTACTAAGTAATTTTCTAGCTAAAAAACAGTTTTTAACTTGTAAACAACAAATCTCAGAAAGAGGCTACTAGCCGACCAGCCACCGTCATTCTACTGCAACAGTTCGGCTCTCCTGCGCAAATCGCCGTTGCTGTACATTGGCCCTTTAAACAGCTATAGCAGGCGCGTGCGCTCACTGCACGGCTGGGGACCTGATGCGCGTTGCCTGCGGGAGCGATGTCCACCAGCCACGTGTGATCACAGGCACGAGAGCCAGAACAGGGATGTGTGTGTGTGTGTGTAAACACACAAATCCCCATTCTGTCCGGAGAGGATAGACAAATTGTCTGTTCCTACTAGTTAGGAACACCGATCTGGCTCTTCCTCTAGTCAGTCACATCCCTCCACAGTTAGAAACACACACGAGGGAACACAATTAACCCCTTGTTCGCCCCCTAGTGTTAACCCCTTCCCTGCCAGTGACGTTTACAAAGTTATCAATGCATTTTTATAGCACTAATCGCTCTATAAATGTCAATGGTCCCAAAAATGTGTCAAAAGTGTCCAATCTGTCTGCCGCAATTTTGCAGTCCCATTTAAAAATCGTCGATCGCCGCCATTACTAGTAAAAAATATATATATAATAAAAATGCCATAAAAATAGCCCCTATTTTGTAGACGCTATAACTTTTGCACAAAACAATCAATATACGCTTATTGCGATTTTTTTTTTACCAAAAATTTGTAGAAGAATATATATCAGCCTAAACTGAGGAAGAAATTTGTTTTTTATATTTTTTGGGGGGATTTTTATTATACCAAAAATTAAAAAAATATTGCTTTTTTTTTCAAAATTGTCGCTCATTTTTATTTATAGCGCAAAAAATAAAAACCACAGAGGTGATAAAATACCACCAAAAGAAAGCTCTATTTGTGGAAAAAAAGGACATCAATTTTGTTTGGGTACAGCATCGTACGACCGCGCAATTGTCAGTTAAAGGAACGCAGTGCCGTATCCCAAAAAATGGCCTGGTCATTAAGGGGGCAAATCCTTCCGGGGCTGAAGTGGTTAAAAGGGTTTTAACAAAGCTTAGTGATCCTTACAAATCTAGGTCTTTAAATCAGTTGTTCGTTAGCCAAAGAAATAAATAGATTTTATAATTAATACATTTTAACAGAATCACTCATCAAAATTATGTGCATCTTAACGCATTTAACTACCAGCACCAGCACAATAACTCTTCAAAAGTCATAGCTTTCTGTAATGCCGCGTACACATGGTCGGACTTTTCGTCTACAAAAGTCCGACAGCCTGTCCGACAGACTTCCGGCGGACTTTCGGCGTACTTGCGGCGGACTTGCGGCAGACTTTCTAACGAACGGACTTGCCTACACACGACCACACAAAAGTCAGACGGATTCGTACGTGATGACGTGCACCGGACTAAAATAAGGAAGTTGATAGCCAGTAGCCAATAGCTGCCCTAGCGTGGGTTTTTGTCCCTCGGACTAGCACACAGACGAGCGGATTTCGGGGTCCGTCGTAGTTACGACGTAAAGATTTGAAGCATGTTTCAAATCTAAAGTCCGTCGGATTTGAGGCTGAAAAAGCCCGCTGAAAGTCCGGGGAAGCCCACACACGATCGGATTGTCAGCCAGCTTTAGTCCGTCGGCGTCCGTCGGACTTTTGTAGACGAAAAGTCCGACCGTGTGTACGCGGCATAAGAGCTTTCAATTCCCTATTCCTGACTAAAGCCCACCATCTCCTGAATACTATTTTTCTTGTATCATTTTTTAATTCAACCAGACTTTGTGCTTTGGATTGGACAAATGTATTTATCATCTAATCTTTCTAAATCCTCTTTAGCATGTAATCTTCAGTCATAAATTTAATATAACAAGTCTATCTTAGACAAACAATTCATGTAATTACTGATAGTCTAAAATCCTTATGTATTTGAAAGCTTGTTATTATCTCTGGATCTCCACACATTGTTTTTAAACCTGCTGCCACAGGTTCCCTTAAAAAATAAGGCCACAAAGAGAGTGGGAAATTTCTGAGAATTATCCTGGTTAGGAAAATATATTTTGTATAACTGATTACAAGTTGTTGTTATTAATCTGTGCAAAATTTCATCTTCTGTTAAGAACAACAAAGGTTTAGCAGTACAAAATCCTAATAATTATATTTGTCAGATAAGAAGCTGAATGTTGGACCCTGTCACAAGCATATATAAAAAGACTTGATGTATCTAAAAGGAGGTTGCTTAGAGCAGTGGTTCTCAACCTCAGTCCTCAGGTACCCACAACGGGCCATGTTTTGGGAACTTCCCTTAGATAAAATAGCTCTTATCAATACCATGTCATTGATATTGATTTAAAGCAGCTGTGCAAAGTAAAGGAAAACCTGAAAACATGGCCCGTAGGGGGTACTTGAGGACTGAGGTTGAGAACCACTGGTTTAAAGCATGGTTATGGAGGTATACTTAAAATGACACCACATGGTCACTTGTAAAACAAGGCCAGTCCTGTAAAGGTAGCCTATCCGTATTTACCTTTCTGGAAGCCCACTTTATGGCTTTCTGACTGTTGCAGACATTTTAGACATTTTTATTGGAAATGGTACTATTAGAAACAATCAAGATCGATCCATGTAAAGCCTCATACACACGATAGGACTTTGTACAAACTTTCCCATGAATTTTTGTACAAAGGGCGTTGACCTTAAACTAATTAAGCATACACACGGCAGGACTTTTTCCTTTGGTCAACTTCTGTTTTGGCGAGATTTGACACGTTGCGAGCCCCGTCATGGGAGCCGATGCCGAGCTGGCTCGCTCATTGGGAAAGGAAAAATTTGTTTTTTTCCCTTTTGCGATGAGCGACAAGCATTGCCGACAGGTGTTTGGTATGAATCATGAGGGGGAACTCCACGCCAAATTTTAAATAAAAAAACGGCATGGGTTCCCCTCCAGGAGCATACCAGGCCCTTAGGTCTGGTATGGATTTTAAGGGGAACCCCCTACGCCGAAAAAACGGCGTGGGGGTCCCCCCAAAATCCATACCAGACCCTTATCCGAGCATGCTGGTCAGGAAAGGGGGTGGGGACGAGCAAGCAGCCCCCCCTCCTGAACCATACCAGGCCGCATGCCCTCAACATGGGGGGTAGGTGCTTTGGGACAGGGGGGCCCCCCACCCCAAAGCACCTTGTCCCCATGTTGATGGGGACAAGGGCCTCTTCCTGACAACCCTGGCTGTTGGTTGTCAGGGTCTGCTTTAATAAGAGGGCCCCCAGATCCCGGCCCCCCACCCTATGTGAATGAGTATGGGGTACATCGTACTCCTACCCATTCACCTGGGGGAAAAAGTGTCAATAAAAAAACACACTAGACAGGTTTTTAAAGTAATTTATTAGGCAGCTCTGAGGGTCTTCTTCCGACTTCGGGGGTCTTCTTCCGACTTCTCCGCTCTCTCCGGCCTCTTCTCCCGGTGTCCGGTTCTTCTCCTGCTCTTCTGCCGGGCTCCTCCGCCATCTTCTGCTCTTTTGCCGCTGTTTTGCTAGCGAAGGCCCGGTCTTCTCTGTCGTCTTGTTCCCTCTTCTCTTCTTCCAATGTTGACACAACGCTGTCTTCCGCTGTAATGCTGTGTGCGAGGTGCGCAACAACTTATATAGGCTTGGGGCGTGGTCACCGGGTGATGCCACCCGGTGGCCCCGCCCCCTTATGACGTCATACAGTCCCATCATTCCCCGGGACTGTGATGTCATAAGGTGGAATTCCCTCTCGCACTCGCTGCAATAGGAAAATGTGTTTTTCCTATTGCAGCAAGTGCGAGATGTACAGTACCCTGTAGCCGAGAAACATTCTAGCGGGCAGGTACTGTAGTTTGTACAAAAGTCTGATGGCTTTTTGTACACACGATTGGACTTTGCTCCATCGGACTTTTGTTGCCAGAAAGTTTGTCCATTTGCACAGCCAACAAAAGTCCGATGAAAACCAAAAAAAATTTGTCCGATGGAGCATACACACGGTCGGATGTTGCCCCAAAACAGATAATTTGCATGTTCGTTGTAAAAAAGTCCAATTGTGTGTACGGGCCATTAGACTGCTCTTATCAGACCAACCTGTTAACACTATATTAGGACGTTAACAATAGTTTAGATCTGCTTTAGAAGTAATTTATTTCAATTTTGCAAAAGTATTTGACACTATACTTCACAAATGCTTATTTTATTTACTAGTGACTATCAGGGTGGGGAAAATTGTAAATACATGGATAGAGGGCTGGCTTTAACCACTTGCCGACCAGCCGCCACAGTTTTACTGCGGCACAATGGCACGGCTGGGTGAAACAACGTTATGTTACCTAGCTTTGCCTTTTGGCCACTAGGGGTGTGCGCATGCCCATGCCCACAGCATGTGCCCAACCCCGATGCAAGTGCCAAGTGGGCACGATGACCGCTGCCCTCCTGCGATCGCTCATGACAGAGCAGTTCTTTCAGGGGAGAGGAGACAGATTGTGTGTTCATACCATCTATGAACACTGATCTCTGTCTCCTCCTAGTCAGTCCCACTCCCCCCAAAGTTAAAACACATACTAGGAAACACAACTAACCCCTTGATTGCCCCTAGTGTTAACCCCCTCCCTGCGAGTGACATTTACAAAGTAATCACTGCATTTTTATAGCACTGATCGCTATATAATTGTCAATGGTTTCTAAAATGTGTCAAAAGTGTCTGATGTGTCCACCACAATGTCGCAGCCCGATAAAAATCGCAGGTCGCTGCAATTACTAGTAAAAAACAATAATAATAATGATAATAATAATAATAAAAATGCCATAAATCTATCCCCTATATTGTAGACGCTCTAACGTTTGTGCAAACCAATCAGTATATTCTTATTGTGATTTTTTTTTACCAAAAATATGTAGAAGAATACATATCGGCCTAAAAATTGTTTGTTTGATAAAAAATGTGGGATATTTATCATAGCAAAAAGTAAAAGATATTGGGGGTTATTTACGAAAGGAAAATCTATTTTGCCCTTCAAGTGCACTGGAAGTTCAGTCGCTATAAATCTGAGGGGAAGACCTGAAATGAGGGGAAGCCCTGCAGATTTTATCATCCAATCCTGCGCAATCTAAAATGCTGTTTTTTATTTTCCTTGCGTGTCCCCCTCGGATCTACAGCGACTGCACTTGTAGTGCAAAGTAGTGCAAATAATCCCCATCGTGTTTTATCAAAATTGTCGCTCTGCTTTTGTTTATAGCGTAAAAAATAAAAACCACAGAGGCGATCAAATGCCACCAAAAGAAAGCGCTATTTGTGGGAAAAAAAAGGATGTCAATTTTGTTTGGGTACAGCGTTGCACAACCGCGCAATTGTCAGTTGAAGCGTCGCAGTGCCGAATCACAAAAAATGGCCTGGTCATTGAGCAGCCAAATCTTCCGGGGCTGAAGCGGTAAATGATTCAGCTAGGGTCATGAGTGGGGCATCCAGTTAGGTAAAACTGTGCACCAATACGGCCACAGAAAGGAAAAGTATTAACAAAAATAAAGTTTGAAAAAATGGCCGCTAGTGGTAATATTGTCATGAGAGGAACATTACAGCAAAAGCTATCACAATTGGTCTATTAAGCAAGCAAAAATCACCAAGAAAATAATATATTATATTTACCCTCCAAGTTACTAGATATGCTTTTAGATAGCTGATGACCAAATCCCTAAATGGCTGCTGATTAATGGGTGAAGTTTGTCTTCTCCAAAATGACATCTAGCTATACTGGAACTGTGTGTCCTGGCCTCAGTGAAGTGTCGGGTTATGAGATATGATCCCCTCCTGTCTACCTAACTTGCTATCTAATTGAGTGCCAGACAATCAGGACCCATCCTCGGTGGTGCACGGGGTGAAGTGCACCCAGGCGCCACAGAGGTGAGGGCGCTGAAGCGCCAGAGTGCTCCCCTCCCTCCTCCTCTCCTTGTCCAGAGGTGGCTCTCTCCACTGGTCACCACCGTCATGTTTTCTGCCAAAGCCCATCCCCCCTCCTTCCTCCTGTCAGAGGAGGAGAGTAAAACAGCCAGAGATCAGAGCGGCTGTCTCTGTGTGCAGAGACCAGCCACACAGTGACATCACTGGGGGCGCTGTCCGTGCCCGATGTGTTCAAGTTCTCCTCCTCCTGTGTGTAACTCCTGCCTGCTGCCAAAGCCTGACATGCTTTGTTCCCCACCCAGGGGGCGCGGCTGCACACTGTCCTCTCCTCTCCAGCTGTCACTCGGGTGTTTTTAATTAGCCTAATGGAGGGGGGTGGTTTGTCCTGGGGGTTAGAAACTAATGTAGGGGGGTGGTTTGTCCTGGGGGGGTCTATACTAATGTAGGGAGGGTGGTTTGTCCTGGGAGGTCCGTACTAATGTAGGGGGCGTGGTTTGTTCTGGGGGGGTCTGTACTAATGAAGGGGGTGGTTTATCCGGGGGGTCTATACTAATGGAGGGGGGTGGTTTGTTCTGGGGGTCTGTAATAATAGAGGGGGGTGGTTTGTAATCGGGGGTCTAAACTAACAGGGGGGGTCTGTACTGATGTAGGGGGGTGGTTTGTCTTGGGGGTCTGTACTAATGGAAGGGGGGTGGTTTGTCTGGGGGGGTCTGTACTAATGGAGGGGGGTTGTTTGTTCTGGGGGGTCTGTAATAATGGAGGGGGGGTGGTTTGTTTTGGGGGGATCTGTACTAATGTAGGGGGGTGGTTTGTTCTGGGGTCTGTACTAATGGAGGGGGGTGGTTTGTTCCGGGGGTCTGTACTAATGTAGGGGGGTGGTTTGTCCTGGGGGGTCTGTACTAATGGAGAGGGGTTGGTTTGTCCGGGGGTCTGTACTAAGGGAGGGGGGTGGTTTGTCCTGGGGGTCTAAACTAACGGAGGGGGTTGGTTTGTCCTGGGGGTCTATACTAATGAAGAGGGTGGTTTGTCCTGGGGGGTCTGTACTAATGTAGGGGGGTGGTTTGTCCTGGGGGGTTTGTACTAATGGAGGGGGTAGTCTATTCTGGGGGGGTCTGTACTAATGTGTGGGAGTGATTTGTCCTTGGGGGGTCTGTACTAATGGAGGGAGGGTGGTTTGTCTGGGTGGGTCTATATTAATGGAGGGGGTGGTTTGTTCTGGGGGGTCTGTATTAATGTAGGGGGGTGGTTTGTTCTTGGGGGGTCTGTACTAATGTAGGGGGGTGGTTTGTTCTGGGGGGTTTCTACTAATGGAGGGGGGTGGTTTGTTCTGGGGGCGTCTGTACTAATGGAGGGGGGTGGTTCTGTACTAATGGAGGAGGGTGGTTTGTCCGGAGGGGGGTCTATACTGATAGAGGGGGGTGTTTTGTCCTGGGGGTCTATACTGATGGGGGTCTGTACTGAGGGAGGGGTTTATACTTAGTGGGGGGTCTGCACTGATGGCGGGGGGTCTATACTTGGTGGTAGGGATGAGCCGAACACCCCCCGGTTCGGTTCGCACCAGAACCCGCGAACGGACCGAAAGTTCGCACGAACGTTAGAACCCCATTGACAACTATGGGACTCGAACGTTCAAAATCAAAAGTGCTCATTTTAAAGGCTAATTTGCATGGTATTGTCCTAAAAAGGGTTTGGGGACCCGGGTCCTACCCCAGGGGACATGTATCAATGCAAAAAAAACTTTTAAAAATGGCCGTTTTTTCGGGAGCAGTGATTTTAATGATGCTTAAAGTAAAAAAAAAAAAGTGAAATATTCCTTTAAATATCGTACCTGGGGGGTGTCTATAGTATGCCTGTAAAGTGATGCGTGTTTCCCGTGTTTAGAACAGTCCCTGCACCAAGTGTCATTTTTAAAGGAAAAAATCTCATTTAAAACTGCTTGCGGGTTTAATGTCATGTCGGGTCATGGCAATATGGATGAAAATCAGTGAGGCAAACGGCATGGGTACCCCCCAGTCCATTACCAGGCCCTTTGGGTCTTGTATGGATATTAAGGGGAACCCCGCACCCAAATTAAAATAAGGAAAGGCCCTATATACTCTGAACAGCAGTATACAGGCGGTGCAAACAAGACAGGGACTGTAGGTTTGTTGTTAAGTAGAATCTCTTTGTAATTTTGAACATTTTTAACGTGTTTAGCTCCAGCCAAAAAATCTTTTTTAAGCTTTTTGGAAAACATAGGGAAGGGTTATCACCCCTGTGACATTTGTTTTGCTGTCTTTCCTCCTCTTCAGAAGATTTCACCTCACTTTTTTGTCCCAATGAAAAATGTTTTTTGAAAATTTGGGTTTTTTTGTGGAACAAGGATTGGAAAGCATCAGTGGAAAGGAGAAATTGTTTTCCCATATTAACTCTTACAGGAGAGAATTTCCCTTCCTAGGGGTAGATTTCATCTCACTTCCTGTTGTCTCCTTCCGTTTGCAAGTAGGAGTCGTTTGTAAGTTAGATGTTTGAAAGTAGGGTCCTGCCCTATATACTCAGCAGAAATTTGGGCCTTAGGTGTTGCTGTGGCCACAACACTGTAAGCCCTCACAGGGCCCTGCTGTGAAATATTAGATCAAGAATTGTAATTACATGCCCCTGTTGAACAGGAGCTGAAAAATTAGGCCTTAGGCACTGGTGCTGGTGCCACAACACTGCAACCCCTCACAGACACTCTAGTTGGAACGCAGGAACGAGCCCTGCTGCAAAGTATTGCATCAAAAATTGTAATTACACGCCCCTGTTAAACAGGGGCAGAAAAATTGGGCCTTAGGCACTGGTGCTGGTGCCACAACACTGCAACCCCTCACAGACACTCTAGTTGGAATGCAGGAACGAGCCCTGCTGCAAAGTATTACATCAAAAATTGTAATTACACGCCCCTGTTAAACAGGGGCTGAAAAATTGGGCCTTAGGCACTGGTGCTGGTGCCACAACACTGCAACCCCTCACAGACACTCTAGTTGGAATGCAGGAACGAGCCCTGCTGCAAAGTATTGCATCAAAAATTGTAATTACACGCCCCTGTTAGACAGGGGCAGAAAAATTGGGCCTTAGGCACTGGTGCTGGTGCCACAACACTGCAACCCCTCACAGACACTCTAGTTGGAATGCAGGAACGAGCCCTGCTGCAAAGTATTACATCAAAAATTGTAATTACACGCCCCTGTTAAACAGGGGCTGAAAAATTGTGCCTTAGGCACTGGTGGTGGCGCCCAGAACCAAAAATGTTCTTACAAGCTATCAGCGTGATGATTGAGGAGGAAGAGGATAATTACTCAGGGATAGTCACTCAGCATCAGCATAGGCAGTCTTTGAAGGGATCTGAGATTTCAAAAAAAAATATTCGGTTACATCAGCATCAGGTGCTTGGTAGCTGGTGGTGATCCAAGACTGATTCATTTTTATGAAGGTCAGCCGATCGACCGAGTCGGTGGACAGACGCACCCTGTGATCGGTTACCACTCCTCCAGCAGCACTGAATGTGCGTTCCGAAAGAACGCTGGATGCAGGACAGGCCAGTAGCTCAATTGCATACTGTGCAAGCTCTGGCCAGTGATCCATCCTCAAGACCCAGTAACCCAGAGGATTTTCGGTGGGAAAGGTGTCCAAGTCTGATCTTGCCCCTAGGTATTCCTGCACCATGTAAAACAGACGCTGGCGATGGTTGCTGGAACCGATCATACCTTGGGGCTGCGGACCAAAAAATTGTCTGAACGCATCGGTCAGATGGCCACCTTCTCCACCGCTCCTTCTTTGACTGACCGAAGCCTCAGCAACACGTTGTCCAGAAACAGGAGTTTGTAACCTCCCAGTCTCTGGGAACGCATTGCACAGACCTTTCTGCAAGGCCTCCCGAAGATGTTTCATCCTCTGCTCCCTCTGCGATGGCAAGATAAGGTCCGCAACCTTACCCTTGTAACGTGGATCAAGGAGGGTTGCCAGCCAGTATTGGTCCTTCTCCTTGATACCACGAATACGAGGATCCTTACGCAGGCTTTGCAGGATCAGGGAGGCCATGCAGCGTAGGTTTGCTGAGGCATTCGGTCCGGAGTCCTCTGGGTCACTAAGGACGACAACGTCCGCAGCCACCTCCTCCCAGCCACGTACAAGTCCATGTGTTTCTTGGGACTGATCCCTTAAAGACTGCTGCTGATGCTGAGTGCCAGGCTCCACCTCCATACTGACACAATCTTCCTCCTCCTCCTCCTCCTCCTCGTCCTCTTCCTGTGTGATCGGCGGGCACGCAGGAACACTGTCTGGATAAAGGGGGCCTTGAGAGCTAAGGAAGTCCTCCTCTTCCTGCCTCTGTTCTGCCTCAAGTGCCCTGTCCATTATTCCACGCAGCGTGTGCTCCAACAGGTGGACAAGGGGGACAGTGTCACTGATGCATGCACTGTCACTGCTCACCATCCTCGTGGCCTCCTCGAATGGTGACAGGACAGTGCATGCATCCCTGATCATGGCCCACTGGCGTGGGGAAAAAAAACCAAGCTCCCCTGACCCTGTCCTGGTGCCATAGTCGCACAGGTACTCATTGATGGCCCTCTGCTGCGTGTGCAGCCGCTGCAGCATGGCCAACGTTGAGTTCCACCTGGTGGGCATGTCACAGATTAGGCGGTTCTTGGCCAGGTTAAACTCCTTTTGGAGGTCCGTCAGCCGAGCACTGGCATTATATGACCGGCAGAAATGCACACAGACTTTCCTGGCCTGCCTCAGGACATCCTGTAAGCCCGGGTACCTGCCCAAGAACCGCTGCACCACCAAGTTAAGGGCGTGAGGCAAACAGGGCACATGGGTCATTTGTCCCTGTCGGAGGGCAGAGAGGAGGTTGGTGCCATTGTCGCAAACCACCATTCCTGCCTTAAGTTGGCGTGGCGTCAACCACCTCTGAACCTGCCCCTGCAGAGCTGACAGAACCTCTGCCCCAGTGTGGCTCCTGTCCCCCAAGCACACCAGCTCAAGCACCGCATGGCATCTTTTGGCCTGCGTACTTGCGTAGCCCCTTGAACGCCTACTGGTTCCGAGGAAGAGGCCATGGAGGAAGAAGAAGAGGAGGGGGTGGAGGAGAGAGGTGTGTCACAATCAGCATTTTGGAGGCGTGGTGGCGGAACAACCTCCAACACTACTGCACCTTGTCCTGCATCCTTCCCAGCTGCCGGCAGAGTCACCCAATGCGCCGTGAAACTTAGGTAACGTCCCTGTCCATGCCTGCTGGACCATGAGTCAGCGGTAATATGCACCTTACCGCTGACCGCCCTGTCCAGCGAGGCATGGACATTGCCTTCCACATGCCGGTAGAGAGCCGGAATCGCCTTCCGTGCGAAAAAGTGGCGTTTGGGTACCTGCCACTGAGGAACCGCACATTCCACAAACTCACGGAAGGGGGCAGAGTCTACCAACTGAAAAGGCAGCAGTTGAAGTGCTAGCAATTTTGCCAAGCTAGCATTCAACCGCTGGGCATGTGGATGGCTGGGAGCAAACTTCTTTCGGCGGTGCAGCAGCTGGGGCAGGGAAATTTGCCCGGTACAATCTGACGTCGGTGTACCAAAAGCAGATTGCCCACAAGTACTTGGCTGTGACACACCTAATTCTACACCTTCATTCCTCTCACTACAGGTCTCAGAGAGGACTGGAGGTCTAGTGGGGTTGGAAATCTCAGCTGATGAGGAGCAAGGAGAGATCCTCTTTGTTCTTTGGTGTGGGTCTTTTAGATACGCTTGCCAACGAACTGCATGGCAGGTCAACATATGTCTGGTCAAGCATGTGGTACCCAAGCGGGAGATGTTTTGGCCACGCGAGATACGCTTGAGACATATGTTGCAAATAGCAGCGGTGCGATCTGATGCACTCGTCTCAAAAAAGGCCCACACCAAAGAACTTTTTGAATAACGCGCAGAGACTGCAGCGCCCTGCACATGTGGAGCTTTGGGGTGTGATGCAGTCAATGTGCTGCCCTTAGGCTGGCCCCTGGAGGGCATCCTGCCTCGTTGGTGATGTGCCGCCTCCTCCTCCTCCTCCTCCTCCTCTCTCCTATCAGGCACCCACGTTGAGTCAGTGACCTCATCATCCCCTCCCTCCTCATCACTGGAGCAAACCTGGCAGTATGCTGCAGCAGGGGGAGCATGACTGCCAGATTGCTGTCCTTCTTGGGCACCCCCTCTGTCCGTGCTCATGTTACTGCCTTCATCGAGCTCAGTATCATCATCAGAGCCTTCCAAACGCTGGGCATCCTCCTGGAGCATGTACCCAACACTGTGGTCAAACAGTTCGAGGGAATCCTCAGGAGGACATGGTGGAGCTAGGGAAGGAGTCACTGATGACATTGAGCTGAGGGAAGAGGCCGCTGCTTTGCCAGACAAAGCACCCTGGGTGAGAGAGGATGAGGAGAATGAGGACGGCTTGGTCATCCACTCGACCAAGTCTTCCGCATGTTGCGGCTCAACACGGCCAGCTGCCGAAAAAAAGGCCAAGCGTGTCCCATGGCCACGTGCTGATGAGGATGCACCGTCTCCACGACCAGCACTAGACACAGAGCCTGCTTGCCCTCTCTTATTGGCTTGTGACTGTCTGCCTCTCCTTCTTGGCCTTCCAGACATACTAATGGCCTGTAGCTGCACTAAGCTGGGATAGAACACCAGTAATTTTCTTCAGGTAGCTTTATATACTGTAACCAGACAAGCCTGCCTGTCAGTGGGAAGATAACAGGAACGGATCTAGCTGAACACTGTGAGCAGGACGCACTGTACTAAATGTAAATAGTCTAGCTGCCTGACCGTGGTACTAATAGGATCAAATAGAACACCTGTAATTTTCTTCAGGTAGCTTTATATACTGTAACCAGACAAGCCTGCCTGTCAGTAGGAAGATAACAGGAAAGGATCTAGCTGAACACTGTGAGCAGGACGCACTGCACTAAATGTAAATAGTCTAGAAGATAACAGGAACGGATCTAGCTGAACACTGTGAGCAGGACGCACTGTACTAAATGTAAATAGTCTAGCTGCCTGACCGTGGTACTAATAGGATCAAATAGAACACCTGTAATTTTCTTCAGGTAGCTTTATATACTGTAACCAGACAAGCCTGCCTCAAGTGCCCTGTCCATTATTCCACGCAGCGTGTGCTCCAACAGGTGGACAAGGGGGACAGTGTCACTGATGCATGCACTGTCACTGCTCACCATCCTCGTGGCCTCCTCAAATGGTGACAGGACAGTGCATGCATCCCTGATCATGGCCCACTGGCGTGGGGAAAAAAAACCAAGCTCCCCTGACCCTGTCCTGGTGCCATAGTCGCACAGGTACTCATTGATGGCCCTCTGCTGCGTGTGCAGCCGCTGCAGCATGGCCAACGTTGAGTTCCACCTGGTGGGCATGTCACAGATTAGGCGGTTCTTGGCCAGGTTAAACTCCTTTTGGAGGTCCGTCAGCCGAGCACTGGCATTATATGACCGGCAGAAATGCACACAGACTTTCCTGGCCTGCCTCAGGACATCCTGTAAGCCCGGGTACCTGCCCAAGAACCGCTGCACCACCAAGTTAAGGGCGTGAGGCAAACAGGGCACATGGGTCATTTGTCCCTGTCGGAGGGCAGAGAGGAGGTTGGTGCCATTGTCGCAAACCACCATTCCTGCCTTAAGTTGGCGTGGCGTCAACCACCTCTGAACCTGCCCCTGCAGAGCTGACAGAACCTCTGCCCCAGTGTGGCTCCTGTCCCCCAAGCACACCAGCTCAAGCACCGCATGGCATCTTTTGGCCTGCGTACTTGCGTAGCCCCTTGAACGCCTACTGGTTCCGAGGAAGAGGCCATGGAGGAAGAAGAAGAGGAGGGGGTGGAGGAGAGAGGTGTGTCACAATCAGCATTTTGGAGGCGTGGTGGCGGAACAACCTCCAACACTACTGCACCTTGTCCTGCATCCTTCCCAGCTGCCGGCAGAGTCACCCAATGCGCCGTGAAACTTAGGTAACGTCCCTGTCCATGCCTGCTGGACCATGAGTCAGCGGTAATATGCACCTTACCGCTGACCGCCCTGTCCAGCGAGGCATGGACATTGCCTTCCACATGCCGGTAGAGAGCCGGAATCGCCTTCCGTGCGAAAAAGTGGCGTTTGGGTACCTGCCACTGAGGAACCGCACATTCCACAAACTCACGGAAGGGGGCAGAGTCTACCAACTGAAAAGGCAGCAGTTGAAGTGCTAGCAATTTTGCCAAGCTAGCATTCAACCGCTGGGCATGTGGATGGCTGGGAGCAAACTTCTTTCGGCGGTGCAGCAGCTGGGGCAGGGAAATTTGCCCGGTACAATCTGACGTCGGTGTACCAAAAGCAGATTGCCCACAAGTACTTGGCTGTGACACACCTAATTCTACACCTTCATTCCTCTCACTACAGGTCTCAGAGAGGACTGGAGGTCTAGTGGGGTTGGAAATCTCAGCTGATGAGGAGCAAGGAGAGATCCTCTTTGTTCTTTGGTGTGGGTCTTTTAGATACGCTTGCCAACGAACTGCATGGCAGGTCAACATATGTCTGGTCAAGCATGTGGTACCCAAGCGGGAGATGTTTTGGCCACGCGAGATACGCTTGAGACATATGTTGCAAATAGCAGCGGTGCGATCTGATGCACTCGTCTCAAAAAAGGCCCACACCAAAGAACTTTTTGAATAACGCGCAGAGACTGCAGCGCCCTGCACATGTGGAGCTTTGGGGTGTGATGCAGTCAATGTGCTGCCCTTAGGCTGGCCCCTGGAGGGCATCCTGCCTCGTTGGTGATGTGCCGCCTCCTCCTCCTCCTCCTCCTCCTCTCTCCTATCAGGCACCCACGTTGAGTCAGTGACCTCATCATCCCCTCCCTCCTCATCACTGGAGCAAACCTGGCAGTATGCTGCAGCAGGGGGAGCATGACTGCCAGATTGCTGTCCTTCTTGGGCACCCCCTCTGTCCGTGCTCATGTTACTGCCTTCATCGAGCTCAGTATCATCATCAGAGCCTTCCAAACGCTGGGCATCCTCCTGGAGCATGTACCCAACACTGTGGTCAAACAGTTCGAGGGAATCCTCAGGAGGACATGGTGGAGCTAGGGAAGGAGTCACTGATGACATTGAGCTGAGGGAAGAGGCCGCTGCTTTGCCAGACAAAGCACCCTGGGTGAGAGAGGATGAGGAGAATGAGGACGGCTTGGTCATCCACTCGACCAAGTCTTCCGCATGTTGCGGCTCAACACGGCCAGCTGCCGAAAAAAAGGCCAAGCGTGTCCCATGGCCACGTGCTGATGAGGATGCACCGTCTCCACGACCAGCACTAGACACAGAGCCTGCTTGCCCTCTCTTATTGGCTTGTGACTGTCTGCCTCTCCTTCTTGGCCTTCCAGACATACTAATGGCCTGTAGCTGCACTAAGCTGGGATAGAACACCAGTAATTTTCTTCAGGTAGCTTTATATACTGTAACCAGACAAGCCTGCCTGTCAGTGGGAAGATAACAGGAACGGATCTAGCTGAACACTGTGAGCAGGACGCACTGTACTAAATGTAAATAGTCTAGCTGCCTGACCGTGGTACTAATAGGATCAAATAGAACACCTGTAATTTTCTTCAGGTAGCTTTATATACTGTAACCAGACAAGCCTGCCTGTCAGTAGGAAGATAACAGGAAAGGATCTAGCTGAACACTGTGAGCAGGACGCACTGCACTAAATGTAAATAGTCTAGAAGATAACAGGAACGGATCTAGCTGAACACTGTGAGCAGGACGCACTGTACTAAATGTAAATAGTCTAGCTGCCTGACCGTGGTACTAATAGGATCAAATAGAACACCTGTAATTTTCTTCAGGTAGCTTTATATACTGTAACCAGACAAGCCTGCCTGTCAGTAGGAAGATAACAGGAACAGATCTAGCTGAACACTGTGAGCAGGACGCACTGCACTAAATGTAAATAGTCTAGAAGATAACAGGAACGGATCTAGCTGAACACTGTGAGCAGGACGCACTGCACTAAATGTAAATAGTCTAGAAGATAACAGGAACGGATCTAGCTGAACACTGTGAGCAGGACGCACTGCACTAAATGTAAATAGTCTAGAAGATAACAGGAACGGATCTAGCTGAACACTGTGAGCAGGACGCACTGCACTAAATGTAAATAGTCTAGAAGATAACAGGAACGGATCTAGCTAAACTGAATACAGTGTATATATATATATATGCAACACCTGGGATGCATATATATACACAATACACTGTAAGTGCAGCTAACTGACTGACTGTTCTGCCTAATCTATCTAACTCAAATCAAATGACACTGTCTCTCTCTCTCTCTATCTCTCAGCACACCGGAACACACACTACACAGGGCCGCCGTGCAGGCGGCCTTATATAGTGTGGGGCGTGTACTAAATCCCCTGAGCCATAATTGGCCAAAGCCACCCTGGCTTTGGCCAATTACGGCTCTCTCTACTGACGGCGCTGTGATTGGCCAAGCATGCGGGTCATAGTGCATGCTTGGCCAATCATCAGCCAGCAATGCACTGCGATGCCGCAGTGAATTATGGGCCGTGACGCGCCACACGAATTTGGCGCGAACGGCCCATATCGTTCGCAATTCGACGGACGGTCGAACAGCCGATGTTCGAGTCGAACATGGGTTCGACACGAACACGAAGCTCATCCCTACTTGGTGGAGGGGGGTCTGTACTGAGGGGCGACTATAGTTGGTGGAGGGGGGGTGATACCATGTTTAACCACACCGGGTGACACCAACCCTAGTGACGCCACTTCAGCCGCAGGCTCTTATTTCCCCTCTCCTCCTCGCCGCACGCTGCTGTACTAGTGAGCGGCGCACTATGTTTCTTCCCCGCCTTCATATCGGCCAGGGAAAAAAATAAATGAGCAAAGAAGATGATTGTGGGACATGTAGTCCCGAGGACTGGCAGCCCCACTGTAACCTACAAACTGCAGCCCACACAGCATGCTCAGCTGAATGGGAGAGAGAGAGAGCCAGGAGCCCGGGAAAGCTTTCAGGGAAGTGCACTCAGGACTCCCAAGGGAGAGGACAGTGCTGAGGGAAAGAGGGAAAGCTACACAGCCTGGCGCCATGCCTGGTGGAGAAAGGAATGGAGTCATTGCCAGAATACAGATCTGGGCTCTACCCAGCGCAGTCGCCATGGGCAATTCAGAGTGAGCAGACTCCTGATCAGAGGAACCGTTGTTGCTGTATCGCTGGGTCAGGTAAGTGGCCTGATCGGCCGTTATCTACTAACGTCCATAGAAACTGCAGTCTCTGACCATCTCTTGTATCATGTCTGCAGTCTCTGACCATCTCTTGTATCATGTCTGCAGTCTCTGACCATCTCTTGTATCATGTCTGCAGTCTCTGACCATCTCTTGTATTATGTCTGCAATCTCTGACCATCTCCTGTATTATATCTCCAGTCTCTGACCGTCTCCTGTAGTATGTCTGCAGTCTCTGACCATCTCCTGTACCATGTCTGCAGTCTCTGACCATCTCTTGTAACATGTCTGCAGTCTCTGACCATCTCTTGTAACATGTCTGCAGTCTCTGACCATCTCTTGTAACATGTCTGCAGTCTCTGACCATCTCCTGTACCATGCCTGCAGTCTCGGACTATCTCCTGTACCATGTCTGCAGTCTCGGACTATCTCCTGTACCATGTCTGCAGTCTCTGACCATCTCTTGTATCATGTCTGCAGTCTCTGACCATCTCTTGTATCATGTCTGCAGTCTCGGACCATCTCCTGTATTATGTCTGGGTGCTAATTTTTATAAAGATTTAACTTGTTATTTTGTCTAGAAGGCATAAACTATATCAAGGGTCTGGTGGCCATATTTATGATTACCATATTTATCGGCGTATAACACACAATTTTTTGTCCGCATTCTCTGACCATCTCATGTACTATGTCTGCAGTCTCTGACCATCTCTTGTATCATGTCTGCAGTCTCTGACCATCTCCTGTAGTATGTCTGCAGTCTCTGACCATCTCCTGTAGTATGTCTGCAGTCTCTGACCATCTCCTGTAGTATGTCTGCAGTCTCTGATCATCTCCGGTATTATGTCTGCAGTCTCTGATCATCTCCTGTATTATGTCTGCAATCTCTGACCATCTCCTGTATTATGTCTGCAGTCTCTGACCATCTCCTGTATTATGTCTGCAGTCTCTGACCATCTCATGTATCATGTCTACAGTCTCTGACCATCTCCTGTATCATGTCTGCAGTCTCTGACCATCTCCTGTATTATGTCTGCTGTCTCTGACCATCTCCTGTATTATGTCTGCAGTCTCTGACCATCTCCTGTACCATGTCTGCAGTCTCTGACCATCTCTTGTAACATGTCTGCAGTCTCTGACCATCTCTTGTAACATGTCTGCAGTCTCTGACCATCTCTTGTAACATGTCTGCAGTCTCTGACCATCTCCTGTACTATGTCTACAGTCTCTGACCATCTCCTGTACTATGTCTGGGGGCTCTTTCTAACAGACCCTCTAAGAGAAGCCCTCTCTGTGTACATCAGATAGACTCCCCTCCAGGTCTCATTAGTGTATGCTCTTCCTGTATTTACTTTATTGTTAAAAGATCATGGAAGGATCATAGGGTAACAAATATTTCTTAGGGGAGCATCTCTGTGTTTGAGTCGTTGCCATAGAAACATTTGTAAAGGGGAGGATTTGGTAAGATGACCACGCCCACATGGGGGCACCAGAAATATTTCTGCACCCAGGCGTCTGTGACCCTAGGATCGGCCCTGCAGACAATACAGTCATAAAACACTCCCAGGGGGTGTAATCTTCCATCTCGTTGGTAAATCAGGTTACTAATTAACATTTTGTGTAATCAATCAATACCTGACCTGACCACTAGATGGCACCCTTGGACTAGGAATGTCTATTGTAAGTTTATCTGGGAATTTTTCTATAATATCTCATCTGTGTAGTAACTAATCTTTATAGGGTGCAAATTTTTATAAAGATTTAACTTGTTATTTTGTCTAGAAGGCATAAACTTGTCGGCGTATAACACGCACTTTTTTCCCCTTAAAATCAGTGGAAAATCGTGGGTGCGTGTTATACGTCCGATCCCCGCTGTCTGTGAGGGGAAGGAGGGACCGAGCGCCGCTGATATATACATAGCCGAGTGTACTGTGTACTCAGCTAGGCTTGGCTCTGATCGGTTCCGCTCGCAGTCATGCCCAGTCCTGCCATTGGACCTTTGTTATGTCTATCATAGGAGCCGGGCCAAGGGGCGGGACTGGGCGGGACTGTGAGAGGAGACCAGTACACAGGACATCCGACTCTGTCTATCTCGGCGGCAGTCATTTTAAATGAGCAAGGCTGCAATGACACTGGGCAAGGCTGCAAATGACACTGGGCAAGGCTGCAAACGACACTGGGCAAGGCTGCAAATGACACTGGGCAAGGCTGCAGATGGACACTGATCATTCTGCAATGATGGACAAGGCTGCAGATGGACACTGATAAGGCTGCATTGATGGCCATTTAAATGTAAGTTTTTTTCCTTAAAATTCCCTTTATTGCCCCATCATAAAGAGTAACAGCAGTTCAAGCAGATATCTAGCGCATAAGAAAAACTGTTATAGGCTATAAACAAAAATGGTTTTTAAACCATATTTTTCTTTTTAAAAATATAGTAGGGGCGTTTTTTGGTGACGCACTCTAATGGACGCCTGATCACCATGCTCTGGTCTTCAGAGGATCTTTCACCAGCCCAGCGGAGCCATCTACCCCCGCAGACATGGGCAAACCGAAGGGGAACTCATCCCCAATCCGATCTCGATCCCCCAGGGGATCTGACTCCCAAGCGAGCTGCAGCATTCTGGAGATATTCCGGACGCAGCCATGTGAGGCCCCGGTTTCATCTTGGGCCTACTCCTCCTCAGCACGCTCCTCCAGCCTCAGCCCTTCTGGCAGACACCAGGTGCATTCGCCCCTACTAAACACGGTGGCAGAACAGCCCCTAAGCATCAGGGACCTGAGATCTGTGGCAGAAGACATAAAAGCCACATTAGCAACAGCAATCACGGACCTCAGGAGAGACATCCAGTCCATGACGGTGCGCATGGACAACATTAAAGAAACAACAGTCCGCAACGAGAATTCCATCCATCAGCTCCAGACATCCTCCCAGGCACACAATGTCCAGCTCAGAGACCTGCACAGATACATGGAGGACCTAGACAACCATGGCAGTCGACACAACTTACGGGTAAGAGGCATGCCAGAGATGATCGATCACACCCAACTTGCCCAGGCTACTATATCCGTATTCAACGATCTTTTAGGCAGGCCCCCCCCGAGACCCCCATTGAATATGAACGCCTACATAGAGCTCTCAGACCCAGGGGAAGGGACACTGATCCTCTCAGAGATGTAGTGTGCTGCCTGCTCAATTTCAAGCTAAAAGAAGAAATCCTGCACAGGGCCAGAGATCGCCGCAACCTAATGTACCAAGGCACAGATATAAAAATCTTTCAAGATCTATCGCCCATCAATCTCCAAAATAGAAGAGACCTTCGCCCCCTCCTTGACCTACTTCATTTCAGTACCGCTGGAAATTTCTCTTTTGCCTCTCGGCCTCAGCACAAGGGCGTATGGCAAATCTGAGGGTGCCAGAAGATCTCCCCACGTTCTGTGAATCACTGAACATACCCTGCATTGAATTACCTTACTGGTACAGATCTCTTAGACCTCTTCATCTCAGAAGATCTAATTCAATGGATGCCATCCCAGTTCGCGATGACTTCCATACCAGAAGATGCAGATCCAACACATCTGCAGGACCCAGGAGCACCACGAACAATAGCCCCACAGCTTCTCCTCCTCACAGAAGACCCCGCCATGGAGGTCCAGAATAATGGGTCATCTCCTCCTCTTTCATTTTTCACCTGAAGCCCTTAAACCCAGTACTTACCAAACAGCCCATTAAAGTGGAGGTTCACACAAAAATTGAACCTCTGCTTTTCGGAACCCTCCCCCCTCCGGTGTCACATTTGGCACCTTTCAGGGGGGTGCCGATACCTGTCTAAGACAGGTATTTGCACCCACATCCTGGCATAGACTCCCACGGGAGTCTATGCCTCTTCCTGTCCTGCCACGCTGTCTGCTGGGAAACACACGGGTCCCAGAGACAGCACAGACCATTCAGATTGCGCTGCGCGACTCGCACATGCGCAGTAGGGAACCGGAAAGTGAAGCCGCAATGCTTCATTTCCTGATTCCCATAACGAAGATGGCGGCGGCAGCATCTGAGGACCGAGGGATGGTTCGGCCTCTGGTGCCGACATCGCTGGATCCTGTAATAGGTAAGTGTCCATATTTTAAGTCAGCAGCTGCAATATTTGTAGCTGCTGACTATAAAAAAAAAAAAATTTGCGGGACTCCCTCTTTAAGCTACTCTACACTCAAGGTTACCACAAAGAAGCTATCTGCACATGGAACTTCGACATCAGAGACGAAATGCTTCACATCTCCAATGACCAGTCCAATATCTCCCCCTCACCTTGAACTTGGCAGTTGCCATTCACTTCACTATACAGAACCTACCCAAGAAATATGAACCCACCACAACACTCAATCTCCCTCATTGGAGGCAATGAACAGTAACCTTTACTCAGAATGACTACCGCCAACCTGAACATTGTCACGCAAGTATGATACACACCTGCAATGGGATGAACAATTTCTAAGACTACTACATAGTCCTCCAATCAGTCTCCCCCTTCCCATTTCTTCTAAATCTCCTTAACCTTCCACCCCTTCATCCAACTCCCTTCTAATTTCCACTTAATCCCCCTGAAAGAATACTACTCCCTGCAATGGATCACAAACTGGGTATGCTCAAGACAAGGCCCTCTTGTGCTAATCTACAGCTAAAGGACTGGTCATTGGATCTGTATAATGTATGACCAAACCTCTCTCCAGAGGGGTGACTTCACACGGAAACTGAGATCAACTGTCATTACTACCCCTTCCCTCTTTACCCAACCCCAAGCGATTCCTCATTCTCACAAAGAGATCATCTCTATATGCACCTACTCCCCCTCAGCCTCTTCCTAAGTTAGCCAACAAGGGAGAACGGGCCTTATGGCAATGACAACCACTAAATTGCCATACAATGGCTATCCTTTAAATACTAGCTGCCCCCGTAGAAGCATTTTCCATGTGGATTCGTCCACTCTCTAAAATTGAAGACACACAAAGTTAACCTAATGTCTCCAGATGAGACAAACCCCGGGTAAGCAGAGAATCCTGAAAGGGGATACTATTCCATAATGTTCATTGTTAATGATCTCTGTTGGAGACTGCCACATCTCCCCCTCTTGTTGTATATAGGTAACGACTGAATAACTGGTCTCGTTTAAATGTTCTCTTTGTTCTTTATAATGTTTCCTTTATTTTTTTGTATTTCTTTATCATTAATGTTATTTTTCTTAAGCAGCTAAACAGAAGAACCTCGGTGGACCTCTGGCATGTGAGGCCGATCCCTACACCCAACCTGCATTACGTCTCCTACTTCATCGCTTTTAAGGCGAGCATACATTCGAGTGAGTAAAGCCGGTCCATCTTTACAAACGGCTCTCGGAAACCCACTCACAGGCCGACTGGAGTACGGCCACACACCCCAGAGATCCAATTTATACAAGTTCAGAGGTCCTCAGTAGTCCTCCCCTTTTCCCTCCATACCCTCTCTACCCCCCCCCTTCCACCTCTCCATCTTTCTTTCTCACCCACACCTACTCTCCCTATTTTTTCTCCTCTTCCCCTTCCCCACCCCCCTCCTCCTCAGTCTCTGCCACCCTAATATCACTATCTCAGCCCTCTCCCCCTGGGATACCAATATCTTCACAACCCACCCTTTACCACACTTAGATGTGTATATAGATAAAAACCTCAGTCACTCTCACTTATTCAAAGCCTTACCCCCCCAAACATTATGTCACACACAAAACCTACCACTAAACATACCATGCTGAAAGTGACATCCCTAAATGCGAAAGGGCTTAATATCCCAGAGAAACGCAGCCAAGTTTTCTCTCAGATGCACAAACTAAAAACCAACATTGTCTTCCTACAGGAAACACATTTCCGCACAGAGAAGATTCCCAAGCTCACAAACTACTGGTTCCCAAATTCCTACCATTCTACTAACCCACAGGCAAAAACTAAAGGAGTTTCAATTCTGATCCCCAAAAACCTGAACTGGGAACTCACTGACTCGCTTATTGAAAAGGAAGGCAGATACATCTTTTTAAAAGGCAGGATTCAAGGCCGACCTGTAACCCTGGCCAATCTCTACAGCCCTAACTCTGCACAATCTAGCTTCTTTAGACAGATCTCCCAACTCCTGACAGGTTTTTCTGTTGGACTAACCATACTCGGGGGGAACTTTATTGTTGCTCTATACCCACTATTAGACACCTCATCAGGCACCACATTGGTGCTCTATAGAACCCTACGCCAAATCAAACTGCAATTTCAAGAGCTACTCTTACATGACACATGGCGCACTCTCCATCCAAATGAAAAGGACTATACGTTCTTTTCCTCCCCTCATAACAAATATTCCAGAATAAACTATCTCTTCCTTTCCCAGACGACCTTCCTTTCCCATGCAACAATTAAACCAATGCTCCTATCTGACCATCACCCAATCACAATGACATTAACCTTCCCAGACCACCATACCTGTCAGAGAACTCACAGTACTAGCTTCCGTCTCCGTGCAGCAGTGACTAACGGCCATGCGCAGTGTCCCCGCAAGAGGGGATCGAGTTCCAGATCGAACGTGCACACCCACGCACCCGTACGAATGTGTACACGCACCCGCACACCCATACGAGCAGGTGTACATCCTCACGTATGCACGTGCACGTCCACCAATCCTGGCGCTCAGCGCCATATATAAACAAGGTCCTTGCCTGACACTAGTGCTGGATCGTTTTCAGCTAGTTCCTGAGTTTTTGATTCCTGTGTGACCTGTTACCTTGCTCCTGACTACCCGGCTTCCTGACTACTCTCTTGGATCTCCCTTGTCTGCTACCTACCTTTGCTGATCATACCGACCCCGGCTTGGACTCTCTACTACGGCTCTGCTTCCTGACTTTGTACCTCGCTGCCCGCCCATTGCCAACCTCTGCCTGACCTTGACTACGAACTTGCCTGCTGTGTGGATACCTTGTTGCCAACCAGTTGCCAACCCTTGCCTGTCCTGACATTGCAATTGTCCTTGAAGCCATACCTATCTGCCTGGCTTCTACTGAGCAGTTCTGGTGATCAGTCTTCTCGTCTTCTCCTAGAGGATCCTGAATCTCCACGTTCCAGCTTCCAGCCGTGGGCACCTGCACCCTTCTGTGCCCCAGCACTCCCTGTCTTCACTACCAGGGGTGTTGGGACCGGAACCATGCGAGAGGCCTCCCTCAGCATTCAGACTCCGCTGTAAGGTACGTGACAGTACGATCCAGCCAAGATGAGTCTGAAAGGGGGACCTCACCTTTGGACGCTCTGTGCCAACAAACTTTGGCCCTTACCCAGGCAGTCCAGGGCCTACAAGATGGCTACCGGCAACTTGAGCAAAGAGTGGAATCATTGTCTCCAAATCCCTCAACTCACCAGGCGGCTACCGCATCTCGGATTCCCGGCTCAGTGGCCTCAGCATCAGCATCCGCAATAATGGTGCCACCCCCAGAACCTCGAGTTCCCACTCCAGAGAGGTTTTCGGGAGATCGCAGTAAGTTCCGTGCCTTCAAGAATGCCTGCCAGCTGTACTTCCTGCTTCAGCCCCGTACCTTCTCTTTGGAGAGCACCAAGATGGGGTTCATCGTCTCACTACTCCAGGGGGAACCCCAAACCTGGGCTCATCGCTTACTAGAACAGGCCAGCCCACTGTTAGATACTATGGACTCTTTCCTGAATGAAATGGCCAAATTGTATGACGACCCTCAACGTGCCACCACCGCAGAGGCCAGTCTTCATGCCCTCCAGCAGGGACGTAGGCCAGTGGAAGACTACGTAACTGACTTTAGGCAGTGGAGTTCCGATACTCAGTGGAACGATGCTGCCCTCCGCTATCAGTTCTGCATCGGACTCTCTGAGGCACTGAAAGATGAGCTGGCCTGTGCTGGACTACCAGACTCTTCGGAGGACCTGATCCAATTGTCCATCCAGATAGACCGTCGTCCAAGAGAGCGGAGATCTGAGAGAACCAACCAAATGTGGCCTATATGGATGTTGCCTAAAGTTCCTAGCAATCCTCCTATGTCCGCCTCCCATGTACCTACTGCCACCTCCGAAGCTCCAGAGCCAATGCAGATAGGTCTGCTCCGTTCACCACTGCCACCCGAAGAAAAGCAGCGTCGACGCCAGAACAACCTTTGCCTCTATTGTGGCGAGGCTGGCCACTATGCAAACATGTGCCCAAATAAGACCCGTAAGTTTAACTCTCTGCCTCATGAACCTAGTGCATTACCTGTAACAAGATCCGCTCACATTGCTGTCGCTGTTTCCTTGCAGCTTCCAGAAGGAACACTCCGGGTCCGGGCCATAATTGATTCTGGCGCCTGCAGCTGCTTCGTGGATCGTGCCTTTGCCCTGCAACATCACATTCCGTTAACACCCAAGCAACAACAACTCTCCATACGGCTAGCAGATGGGTCAAATATTAAATCCGGGCCTATTACTCATGAGACTCAACCACTGCCTGCCAACATACTACCCAACCATCAGGAATTACTATGTCTGGACGTCATCTCTTCACCATTATTTCTAATCATTCTGGGAATGTCGTGGCTGCAAGTCCATAATCCTCAAATCAATCGGGTTACGGGTGAAGAAGTCTTCCAGTCTATCTATTGTCTCCAGAACTGCCTCAAGGTCATCCACCATACGACCCCAGTCATCGGCTGTTTAAAATCTGCATCAAAATCTCAAGAACTGGTCCCGTCTGTGTACCATAGCTTCCTGGATGTGTTTGACAAACAGAAAGCGGACACTCTTCCTCCCCACCGGGTTTATGATTGCCCAATCAAACTTTTACCTGGAGCAGAAATTCCGTTTGGAAGGATCTTTCCTCTGTTGGAACCTGAACTTTTGGTCCTTAACCACTTCAGCCCCGGAAGTATTTACCCCCTTCCTGACCAGAGCACTTTTTACAAATTGGCACTGCGTCGCTTTAACTGCTAATTGCGTGGTCATGTAATGCTGTACCCAAACGAAATTTGCGTCCTTTTCTTCCCACAAATTGAGCTTTCTTTTGATGGTATTTGATCACCTCTGCGGTTTTTATTTTTTGCGCTATAAACGGAAAAAGGCCGAAAATTTTGAAAAAAATGATATTTTCTACTTTTTGTTATAAAAAAAATCGAACTCAATTTTAGTCATACATTTAGGCCAAAATGTATTCGGCCACATGTCTTTGGTAAAAAAAATGTCAATAAGCGTATATTTATTGGTTTGCGCAAGAGTTATAGCGTCTACAAACTAGGGTACATTTTCTGGAATTTACACAGCTTTTAGTTTATGACTGCCTATGTCATTTCTTGACGTGCTAAAATGGCAGGGCAGTACAAACCCCCCCCCAAATGACCCCATTTTGGAAAGTAGACACCCCAAGGAAATTGCTGAGAGGCATGTTGAGCCCATTGAATATTCATTTTTTTGTCCCAAGTGATTGAATAATGACAAAAAAAAAAAAATTACAAAAAGTTGTCACTAAATGATATATTGCTCACACAGGCCATGGGCATATGTGGAATTGCACCCCAAAATACATTCAGCTGCTTCTCCTGAGTACGGGGATACCACATGTGTGGGACATTTTGGGAGCCTAGCCGCGTACTGGGCCCCGAAAACCAATCACTGCCTTCAGGATTTCTAAGGGCGCAAATTTTTTATTTCACTCCTCACTACCTATCACAGTTTTGAAGGCCATAAAATTCCCAGATGGCACAAAACCCCCCCCAAATGACCACATTTTGGAAAGTAGACACCCCAAGCTATTTGCTGAGAGGCATGGTGAGTATTTTGCAGCTCTCATTTGTTTTTGAAAATGAAGAAAGACAAGAAAAAAAAATATTTTTTTCAATTTTCAAAACTTTGTGACAAAAAGTGAGGTCTGCAAAATACTCACTATACCTCTCAGCAAATAGCTTGGGGTGTCTACTTTCCAACATAGGGTCATTTGGGGGGGGTTTGTGCCACCTGGGCATTCCATGGCCTCTGAAACTGTGATAGGCAGTGAAGAGTGAAATCAAAAATTTACGCCCTTAGAAAGCCTGAAGGCGGTGCTTGGTTTTCGGGGTCCCGTACGCAGCTAGGCTCCCAAAAAGTCTCACACATGTGGTATCCGCGTACTCAGGAGAAGCAACAGAATGTATCTTGGAGAGTAATTTCACATATTCCCATGGCATGTTTGAGCAATATATCATTTAGTGACAACTTTGTGCAAAAAAAAAAAAAAAAAATTGTCTTTTTCCCGCAACTTGTGTCACAATATAAAATATTCCATGGACTCGACATGCCTCTCAGCAAATAGCTTGGGGTGTCTACTTTCCAAAATGGGGTCATTTGGGGGGGGTTTTAAACTGTCCTGGCATTTTATGCACAACATTTAGAAGCTTATGTCGCACATTACCCACTCTTCTAACCACTTGAAGACAAAGCCCTTTCTGACACTGTTTGTTTACATGAAAAAAAAAATTTTTTTGCAAGAAAATTACTTTGAACCCCCAAACATTATATATTTTTTTAAAGCAAATGCCCTACAGATTAAAATGGTGGGTGTTTCATTTTTTTTTTTTTCACACAGTATTTGCGCAGCGATTTTTCAAATGCATTTTTTGGGGAAAAAACACACCTTTTTAAATTTTATTGCACTAAAACACACTATATTGCCCAAATGTTTGATGGAATAAAAAAGATGATCTTAGGCCGAGTACATGGATACCAAACATGACATGCTTTAAAATTGCGCACAAACGTGCAGTGGCGACAAACTACATACATTTTTAAAAGCCTTTAAAAGCCTTTACAGGTTACCACTTTAGATTTACAGAGGAGGTCTACTGCTAAAATTACTGCCCTCTATGTGACCTTTGCAGTGATATCTCACATGCATGGTGCAATTGCTGTTTACATTTGACGCCAGACCGACGCTTGCGCGAGAGGAGGGGGGGACAGGGGTGCTTTTTTTTTTCTTATTATTTTTTTGCTTTTTTATCTTATTTTTAAACTGTTCCTTTCATTTTTTTTTTTAAATCATTATTATCGATTGATACAGCACTTGGGTGGGCTGGGCTGGGCTGGGCCGGGCGGAGGGGCAAAACGCAGGTGCTAGCAGGTATCTGGGCTGATCCCGCTAACGCTGCATTTTTGGGAACCCTAAACTGCTGGGGATGCTAGTATAGGTCTGATCGGATCAGATATTGATCCGTTCAGATACTATACCACTAAGGGAGGTGTACAGTGCGTGCGTGGGTGTTAGCGCTACTGGCACTAACCTGATGCTGCATGGGGCTGGTGCTTGCCAGTTCACCAAAACGCTACAAAAAAAACTGTTAAGGATCGCAGGGATCAGGCCTGACTCTGCGAACGCTGCAGTTATGCATTTAGTGTTTTGTAAGTGACAGTGATCGATCGATACTGCACTTGGGTGGGCTGGGCTGGGCCGGGCGGAGGGGCAAAACGCAGGTGCTAGCAGGTATCTGAGCTGATCCCGCTAACACTGCGTTTTTGGGAACCCTAAACTGATGGGGACGCTAGTATAGATCTGATCGGATCAGATATTGATCCGTTCAGATACTATACCACTAAGGGAGGCGTATGCTGTGTGTGTGGGTGTTAGCGGTACTGGCGCTAACCTGACGCTGCCTGGGGCAACGCATATTACCGATCAGGGGGCTAAACCTTTATTCGGTAACAAACGGCGGGTGCCCTGACACTATAACAAATAAACTAACTAACCAGCATCACCCGTAACAGTTATACGGTGATCACTGGTGAAAGGGTTAATTAGGGGGCAATCAAGGGGTTAAAACCTTTATTAGGTAGTATATGGGGGTCCCTGATGCTATAAAACGCTGACGGCGAACCTAAATATTTACCTCCCTAACTAGCGTCACCAGTGACACTAATACAGCAATCAGAAAAATGATCGCTTAGTGACACTGGCGACGAGGGGTGATCAAGGGGTTAAAACTTAATTAGGGGGGGTTAGGGGTACCCTAGACCTAAAGGGGGCTAAAACTAACTGTCACAAACTGACACCAATGCAGTAATCAGAAAAAAAACTGCTTAGTGTCAGTGTGACAGGGGGGGTGATTAGGGGGTGATCGGGGGGTTAGGGGGGGTGTAATGTGTGCCTGGCATGTTCTACTGTGTGTGTGTGTTTTGCACTCACTCAGATGTCTTCTCTCCTCGGCGCCGGAACGGAAAATACAGAGCCGAGGAGAGATGACATCATTTCCTCTGCTGCTTTTTACTATACAGCAGCCAAGGAATGATTCCATTGGCCGGGAGCGATCAGGAGGGGGAGCGATCAGGAGGGGGTGGCCATGAATGGATGGCTTCCCCCTCACCTCCAATCACCGGGGGAGAAATGCTGACTGCCTCGGGCACCGGCAGGTACGTGATTCTGCCTGCCCGTGCCATTCTGCCGACGTATATTGTCGTGAGGCGGTCGGCAACTGGTTAAGGAATACATTGATGAAAACCTCAAGAAAGGTTTCATCCAACATTCCTCTTCTCCAGCCGGTGCTGGAATATTCTTCGTCGAGAAGAAAGATCATTCCCTCCATCCATGTGTGGACTGCAGAGATTTAAATAAAATAACAGTTAGGAATCGCTATCCTCTCCCATTGATCCCAGAACTGTTTTAGAGACTTCACTCGGCACGGATATTCACAAAGCTGGATCTGCGGGGTGCCTATAATTTGATGAGAATCTGTGAGGGGGACGAGTGGAAGACGGCTTTCCGGACACGCTTCGGCCACTTCGAGTACCTATTTATGCCATTTGGACTCTGTAATGCACCGGCTACGTTCCAACATTTTGTAAACAACATTTTCAGAGATTTTTTGGACTCATTCGCAATTGTCTACATGAATGATATTCTGATATTCTCAACCTCCCTAGAAGCACATTGTGACCATGTGAGACAAGTTCTTTATAGATTAAGACAAAACTGACTTTTTGCCAAAGCCGAGAAATGTGAGTTTGAGCACCAGACCATTCACTTTATCGGCTTGGTAATATCAACTGGGGGTGTGGCAATGGATCCTCAGAAGGTCTCAGCCATCATGTCCTGGCCACCTCCAACCGATAAAAAAGGAGTGCAATGTTTTATTGGATTCTCTAATTTTTACAGAAAATGTATTAAAAATTTCTCCAGTATTATAGCACCCATCACACAGCTCACAAGGAAGCAAAGCTGTTTTTAATGGACCACAGCAGCCCAAGCTGCGTTTGACAAATTAAAAGAGTTATTTACCTCCGCCCCGGTGTTGAAACACCCTGATCCTGCCTTGCCTTATACCCTGGAAGTGGATGCATCAGAAAGTGCTGTGGGGGCCATCCTGTCCCAAGGACCCAAGGCCTTAATGCACCCTGTGGCCTTCTTTTCTAAGAAATTGGGTATATCAGAGAGGAATTATGACGTTGGGGACCGAGAGCTCTTGGCGATAAAAGCAGCCTTGGAAGAGTGGTGGTATCTCCTGGAGGGAGCAGCGCACCCAATATTGATCTTCACAGATCATAAGAACTTATGCCGCGTACACACGAGCGGACTTTAAGGCAGACTTGGTCCGGCGTACTGGATTTCGTTGGACAATTCGATCGTGTGTGGGCCCCAGCGGACTTTGTTTGCTCAAAAGTTGGACGGACTTAGATTTGAAACATGTTTTAAATCTATCCGACGGACTCTTCTTTCTAGCGGACAAACCGGTCGTCTGTGTGCTAGTCCGACGAACTCAAACTGACGCATGCTCTGAAGCAATTACAAGACGGAAGCGCTCGATCTGGTAAAACTAGCCTTCGTATTGAAGCTAGCACATTCCTCTTCTGTGATCTTTTAATACAGCGCTTTTTTTTTCTTTATAATGCGAGAGGAATGAAGTTGTTTTTCTGCTTTATATTCACACACGAACTACTTTCTTCATGATTTATCCTCATGCCATGACTAATATGATATTTTTAAAAAGCCAGATCTCCATAAATAAAGTATTAAATTAGATTTTGGACTCATCTTTTTTTTTTATTGATTTCAACACTATCTATTTTACAATGTGTGCTAAATTATACAAACATTTTTTTTTTTTATTATTGTATTTTTTGTAGTTTCAAGTTACCACAATAACGCTAATATTTTGTGTTGTTTTAATGAACCTTAATGAGGTTGGTGTCCCTTGTTAATTAGACATAGGGGGGTTTATTTTCCAAAGGCAAATTCATTTTTCACTACAGGTGCAAATTGTACTTGGAATTGCACAGAAAGAGCATTTTGAAGTGCCTTCGCTGTGGATCCGAGGGGCACATGCAAGGAACCCCCCAAAAAAAAAACTTTTTCTTGCACATGATTGTATGATAAAATCAGCAGAGCTTCCCCTCATTTCAGCTCTTCCCCTCAGATTTACAGCGACTGCACTTCCAACAAGTGCACTTGCTGTGCAATTTCTAAAGTGCACTTTTCACTAGTATTTTGCACTTGATTTTAGAAATGATTTAGCCTTTTGGCAAAAACACACATAAGGGTTGATTTACTAAAGGGAAAAAGTTGCCCTCTGCAAGAGCAGTTGCTCCAGAGCTTATTAAATGAGCAGAAGCTCTGCTGACTTCCATCATCCAATCATGTGCAAGCAAAAATGCTGTTTTTTTAATTTTCCTTGCACAGGATTGGGTACTCTTTGCAAAGTCAAGCATTACCTCATTTCCTAAGCTCTGGAGCAATTGCACTTGCAGAGGGCAACTGCCCTCTGCAAAGTGCACAGTCTATTTGCTTTTATTAAATCAACCCCATAGTCTTTTTGACCTGTACCTGCCTACTCCCAAACAAAATGTCGTTTTGTAATCAAAACACATAGTCAATAATGTAAGGTAACAAAAAAATCAATTTATTTTGGTTAACAAAAAATTAGGAAGGCAACACTGGAGACACTTTTAGAATCTGTGAAGCCTTTTGTCCCCCAGGACACACATCAAGTTTTAGGACAAGATACGTTGTAGCAATAAGCTCCCCTCTCAAGCCCTTCTGATAGGCCTGAAAAATCAAACCCTCACAGAGGAGGCGTTGCCCCTTTTCCAATTCCAGCAATCTGCTGGCTATATAGGTCCCATAGGCCTCCTCTGCATTGGGTGGTGTACTCAAGATTTGGCTTGCTTCACGTATGAGGGCTAGGGATTCCTCCTCAGTTTGGGTCATTCTCCTGGGCCTTTTGGTGAGAATGCGGAGGGGAGGCACCTGACACTCTGTGTGGCTTCTACTCAGCCCAGCCACAGCCTCCTCCTCTCTCCCACTGGGCAAGGCCTCCCCCTCTCTCCCACTGGTCAAGGCCTCCTCCTGGCTGAGGTCATCCTGTGTCAAAAAAAAAGGGACATAGTTGTAATTTTGTGTTATGCAATCACACACAATTTTCAGCTCATGACTTCCAAATATAATTCGCCACAAATAGTAAAGGCTATCTATTTGACACCACCATTATTCCAGCTGATCAACAATATCTGAAGTACATAGGCGTGCGCACAGGGTGTGCCAGGTGTGCCTGGGCACACCCTAATCACCTTGTGTGGTGCATATTCCCCCCTGTTTAGACCACTGATATTTCATCCCCCAAAAAAATGTTACAAAAGAAAATAATTTTTTAAAAAGAAAATAAACAAAATTACACTGTTCACTGCCCTACTGACACCATCAGTATATATACACATGCATATGTATTTGTATATGTCTACATATTAATATTTGTGATGAAGTCATTTTTTATGAAGCACTTAACAATTTGAGACGTTAACATCATTAATAACATTTACACAATCACAAATTCCACAAAAAAGGATACCTGGCTGAAGCTGGGCGCATCCACTTCATCAAGGATGAAAAGGCCCAGTTCTTCCTGGGACTCCTCAGCTGGGGTGGAGGTGGATGGAAGGCTGGAGAGAAGAGTGGGGGGAAGGCTGGAGGGAAGGGTGGGGGGAAGGGGGGGGTCAAAAGTGATTGCCTAGCTTCTGTCTGGTCATCCAGGAATCGCATTTTGTGGTAGTACCACAACTTGGGTACATAAACTTGGTCGGCTGCTGCTCCGGATCTGAGCGACTCCTGGATTTTATTGTGTTCCCGCTTATACATGTTTCGCAAGATACCAATTTTCTTGTCCACAAATTTGAGGTCTGCCTGGGGGACTCGAGTCTTCACAAATTCTAAAAGTGTGCCCAGTGTTGCCTTCCTTACAGCTCGATTGAAATATAGTGGGTGTTTGACCTCCCACAGGTTTTTGTTTTCCTGATATAAGTCAATAAATCTCGACGAAAAATCTGCCTCTTTAAAGGGATTCATTGTTGCTGAAAGACAAGACACAAGATCAAAACTGTAATGTCAGTCAGAACTCCCAGGATTATTTGGTGAAGAATCTAGGGGACACATATACACACACACACACACACCCCCACGTTTAATCTTACCTTCGTTTCTGACGCTCGTTACTTCCGCATGGACATACGTAGGCCATCGTAATAGCTTTATATACACTGCGCATGTGTCATGCTCTGCCTGCGTCGCCCGCCCCTGACGTTCTTTAGTACAATTTATCCCCGCCCCTTCACTCTTCGTTGTGCAGTGGGAGTAGATAGAGAAAGATGGTGAGAGAGATTAACTGGAAGTAGCGCAGGGGAAAGCCCGGAGCCACAACCATCCACATCCCGGAGGAGATATAAGGCCACCAACATGGCTTTTGAAGAGATGGTGGAGATGGTGTCCATATTGAGAAGGGAGGACTACGATGGCAAAAAAAAACGTGCACACGACCGAATATGCGTAAGGACAAAATAATGTCCTCAGTTGTCACCGCTCTAGAAGCTAAATTTGGCACTAAACGGTCTAAAGAACAATTGAGGAAGCGGTGGTCTGACATCAAAAGTAGGGAGCCAGAACAATATTGGCGAATAAAGAAGCTGCTTAAAAAAGTAAGTACTTGTTGTGTGTTCCTATTGAGATACTTAACTTGCATGCTGATCCATATTTTTTTCGTTTATACAGCATCGTTCGTAAACACCGTTCTTTGTAAAATACACATGATAATTTAGAAAATGACGTTATTTTTTCGCCAAATACGATGGTACAGGGTTGGACATACATTTAGGTCTTGAGAATTTGTCGTATTCCCAAAATTTGTTGATGTGGTGTAGATGTGTTGAAAAATATAATCTTCTTCAAAAATGATTCAGTGTAATGTAAGGACAGGACACAGCAGCTGGTTCCACATCTGGACTCACGAGCACTAGTGTACTATGTGACCATAACTATATTTTTGAGGGGTAATACACATATGAGATCATTGAGGTGTCTGCATCTGTGAAACTTGCATGAAAATGTGTATTGTTTAGAATTGTTGTTCAGAGGGAATGTTCATCCTGTCTTCCAAATTTTTGAGGACAAAAAAAGGCAATTGTACACAACTCATAACCAACATTTCATATTAATTAGAAAAATATAAAATATCACTGTGTTTTAACAATACCTTTTGTTGAATTATCATAGGGGAGAAAAGACTCAGACAACAGTCCAAGGATCCCAGGACCCTCCCAAGTCACCAGCCTGAGGCTGAAGATACCCCAAGCCCCAGCCCAAGACCACGCCCACCCGACGAGCTGGAGGAAGGAGAGTTGGAGGAAGTGTGCAAGCTTTCATCCCCACCAAGTGAGTGACTGACACCCCAGCTTAAGGTAATGTATTTAGGCGTGCATATTTTAACCCTTTTTTTATACACACATTTTAGGTGAGCTTCTGGTTGTGGAAGGCCAAGCGGCAGAGCCATTCAGCACAGACAGTGCCCAAAGACTGATTGGCCAGATAATGTTGTGGAATGGCCAAATTGATCAAATGCATGACCAAATTCACAGCATGAAACTTCGCCTGGACTCCATGCAACAGGAAATGAAGAACATGATTGATGTTTTGGGCAGAATATAATAACGTTTTGCCTAAAAACATCAATCATGTTCTTCATTTCCTTGTGAAGTTTGTTTTTTCTTCCAATTTTGTTTTTTTTTTCATTCAAAAATATTTTTGATGATGCACACGGTGTGTCATCATATGCTATCTTCCATCAGGGGATATCAATGTACTTGTTTTGTGTTTGCAACCCCTTCATCCTCCAAATTTTTTTGTGGTGAGAGGAACAAAGGGATTGCACACACAAAACACGTACATTGCTCCCCCATGATGGGAGATAGCACATGTTGACTTGACACTTTTTTACTGCTCAATTTTGAGCATCTTAATATCTTAAATTAACGATTTACAAGGGTGACATAACCAGCACCGTTATTAAAATGTTGAACTTTGTAAGTTCTTTTATTTTTTTGTATGTTTTTCAAAACACTGTTGTGAATTTTAATATTTGAAACAAGGTCTATTTTTGTTAAAATATGCCTTTAATAACCTTTAAAAAAATAAAAAATATTTTTTGCTAAAAAAAAAAAAAATCTTTCAAAAAATGCACCTTTCAATGTGCACACAGTAAAATGTTTTTACTACTACAATGTGTGTGGCTGATTATTTCTTAATAATATGTTTTGCAACTGTGGTTACAGTGACAAAGGGCCTTATTAACTAAAGGTAAATGCACTTGCCACTACTACAAGTGCACTAGGAGACAGACCAAACTAAATGCAAACAAGAAGAAAAACAAGATATTTTATCCAAAATTTATTTTTTAAATTTTTTGTCAAAATTAAAGCTCTTGCTGAATAGCAATGGCCCCCCGACCATTAAAATAATTCATATATCGCTCATGCACTTGACGTGCGGTTTGGGGGGCCAGGCCCAACAGAGGTAATATATGTAGCCGAATGTCTTCGTAAAAAGTTATGGAGTATGCAGCAAGCCAGTATGACGTGATTAATTTTATAGTCTGCCAGATTAATGGCTGAAAGGAACAAACGGAACCGGCTGGCCAGAATCCCAAAGGCATTCTCCACAACTCTTCTTGCTCTGGCCAGCCGGTAATTAAATACCCTCCTCTCAGGGGTGAGTGGGGGAACGGCCTCATCAAGTGCTCACCGAGAGCAAACGCTTCATCAGCGATAAAAACTGAGGGGAGTCCATCCACATTCTGCTCATCAGGTGGCAATCCCAGGCCACCAGTCTGGAGACGCTGGCACAGCTCGGTCTGTGCAAACACTAATCCGTCAGACATCCGGCCGTTCTTCCCCACATCCACAAACAGAAATTCCAAATGTGCCAAGACCACCACCATCAAAACTACACTATGGAACCCCTTGTAGTTATAGAAATAAGACCCCGAATGCGGTGGTGGCACAATGCAGACATGCTTCCCGTCAATCGCCCCGACACAGTTGGGAAAGTCCCAACGGTCAGCGAACTGGGAGGCCACAGTCTGCCATTCCTGTGTACTGGAAGGAAACTGTGGAGTGAAAAAAATAAAAAAATTAAGATAAGTACTTTTAAACAACTTGCATATCAGATTACACAAAAACATTAGTGAACAACAGCAGTCAAACATTATTAATATGTGTGTTTGTAATTTTAATTATAAAAAACATAAGGCCCACTTATAAGATTAATCACCCCCTCTGATGGCCCATTGATTAATTTGAATGTGGGGGGGGTACTAATTAGGTTAATAAACACACCTGACAGTTTCAAACATTTGAGGGGGTGGGGTTCTAATTAGGGTCAAAAACACACCTGACAGTTTCAAACATTTGAGGTGGTGGGGGAGGGGTTCTAATTAGGGTCAAAAACACACCTGACAGTTTCAAACATTTGAGGGTGTGGGGGAGAGGTACTAATTAGGGTCAAAAACACACCTGACAGTTTCAAACATTTGAGGGGATGGGGTAGGGGTTCTAATTAGGGTCAAAAACACACCTGACAGTTTCAAACATTTGAGGTGGTGGGGGAGGGGTTCTAATTAGGGTCAAAAACACACCTGACAGTTTCAAACATTTGAGGTGGTGGGGGAGGGGTTCTAATTAGGGTCAAAAACACACCTGACAGTTTCAAACATTTGAGGGAGTGGGGGAGGGGTTTTTATTAGGGTCAAAAACACACCTGACAGTTTCAAACATTTGAGGTGGTAGGGGAGGGGTTCTAATTAGGGTCAAAAGCACACCCGACAGTTTCAAACATTTGAGGGGGTGGGGGAGGGGTTCTAATTAGGGTCAAAAGCACACCCGACAGTTTCAAACATTTGAGGGGGTGGGAGAGGGGTTCTAATTAGGGTCAAAAACACACATGGCAGTTTCAAACATTTGAGGTGGTGGGGGAGGGGTACTAATTAGGGTCAAAAACACACCTGACAGTTTCAAACATTTGAGGGGGTGGGGGAGGGTCAAACAGTACAATGGAGCTGACAATATACATTGTTCAAGGGACTATAGGCTAGAGATATAAATGGACCCAGGATTGCATGGTGGGGAGGTTATTGAATGTAAATATGCATGTAGGGCAATAAATGATTAATGTCCAAAAACAGGCATGCATGAAGATAAAGGGATGAAGACATTCACAGCATATTCCAAGCATGGTAAATAGGTAAGGAGGACATTTAGACTATACATTAGCAAACATTTAATACATATAATGTAATGTTAAAGGATAAAGCTTACCTTCATATAGTCCTTCTGCAGGACCTGAATGATGGCAGAACAAGTCTCTGTAATTATTATCCCCAGAGCCTGAGGGGAGATGCCTGTCGAGAACTTCAAGTCCTGAAGACTTCTCCCAGTCGCCAAGTAACGTAAAGTGGCAACTAGCCTCTGCTCCACAGTGATGGCTTGCCTCATGCAGGTATCCTGCCTGCTGATATAGGGGGTCAGCATAGCCAGCAGATGCTCAAAAACGGGGTCCGTCATCTGGAGATAATTCCTGAAATCCTCAGGATTATTCTCATGGAGCTCACGGAGCAAAGGCATATGCGAGAATTGGTCACGCGGGCGCAACCAATTCTTCATCCATGAACACCTCCTCGCCCTGTTCATGGACTAGACTCGGGTCAAAGTATTAACCCCAACACCAAGTCCCCACGCAGCATGAACTCGAGAACGAGTACGTCCACGCGACATGGCTTCAAAATGGTCGGCTGGTCAAACAAACAAACTTATAACAAACGCACTGAAGAACAGCAAGGCCTATGAAGAACGACCTGAAAATCAGGAACGAGCGGACCAGAACGGCCTGCCAGGCAGGTTACGAACTGACCAACACGCACTGAAAAGCAGATACAAACCTCACAAGCACAAACTGAACCGCAGAAAGCGATCAAAATAAGCTGAAGTGTGAAAAGCGCGAATCGTCTCTAACCAAACTTCTACTAACACGAGATAAACACGAGATTAGCAGAAGGAGTCCAAAGGGTGCTGTAATGGGGCTTGAACTTCCTTTTTTTTTTTTTTAAGTTTAAATGTTTTTTATTGAAAATTTTCACAAATAAAGAAGTAAGAAAAAAATGAAAACATACAGTTGTGTACTTCAGAATACAATAAAGTCCTGAAATAGCTACATGCTATTGCTGACAAAAACTTTTCAGTCGATCATAACAGTAAGGATAAAACTGAAGATTCGGTAAGATAGCACAACATTTAAAAGCTGGAGAAGGGTAATAATCAATCGAAATATATAATAAGGAAAATATTAAAACGTTACCGAACAGTAATCCCAGAAATCATAAATCTGGACCTAGTGTACAGGTCAGGATAGTCAGAAGGACTCCCCACCGTTTTAGGAAAATACGAGGTATAAGTAAATTTTGTTTTGAAGGAGAGCCCGCCAGGATCTGCCCGAGCCCACACACACTACCCCATGGGATCTTACTGTAGGTGTGATGAGGGACCTCCCAGAAGCCCTCGCTGTCTCCAGTAATGGGAATTCCTAGAGGAAGGACACAATATTGGTGCCCACTTCCTTCAGGCTCCTGAGAAGGAGAAAATCCAAAGTAACTAGCAGTGGAGATATCCCCCCGACGTCGCATACCCTCTTATCCCGGATCAACCCATCCGATGGGATGGAGAGGGCTAAGTTTTTCACAAAGAGCCTAAGAGACTAAGAAAGACCAGAGAGAAGACAGAAAGAGCGAAGGAAAGGGGGGAAGCAGAGAAAAGAAGAGTGGAGAGTTGAGAGTTGATCAGCTTAGAGTATGAGCAGGTCCAGCAGCCGGCTCCGTCCCCGGTATTAAGGCTATATTACAGAACGTGGCCCAAGGTTCCCATATTGCATAGAATTTTTTCCATATTGTCATTAAGCTAAGCCACTATTTTTTCCTGAGCCCTTATCCAAGAAACCTTCCTTTTACAAGGCTGAAGAGCCACCTTTGTTTTTTTTCCAGGCCTTTGCTATCGTGATTTTTGCTTCTAATATTGGTATTGGTATTGAATTTATTCTTCTCCTCAGTCTTCACAAGTGAATCATGGGGCTTCAGTAACCAAAACTGCAGTGTTTATCCTCATGACACAACACAGGAAGCACCTCCATGGTTAACAGAGGATGGAATTAAAATTAGACTTGAGAAACTTAACATTAATAAATCACCGGGACCAGATGGCTTGCATCCGAGGGTACTTAGGGAATTCAGTCAGGTAATTGCCAGACCATTGTTCCTAATTTTTACAGACAGTCTATTGACTGGAATGGTACCAGCTGATTGGAGAAAAGCCAATGTAGCACCAATATTTAAAAAGGGCCCAAAAAACATCCCTGGGAATTACAGACCAGTTAGCCTAACATCAATAGTATGTAAACTCTTGGAGGGGATGATAAGGGACTATATACAAGATTTTAGTAATAAGAACGATATCATTAGCAGTAATCAGCATGGATTCATGAAGAATCGTTCTTGCCAAACCAATCTATTAACCTTCTATGAGGAGGTGAGTTGCCATCCAGATAAAGGAAGGCCCATAGACGTGGTGTATCTGGATTTTGCAAAAGCATTTGACACAGTTCCCCATAAACGTTTACTGTACAAAATAAGGTCCGTTGGCATGGACCATAGGGTGAGTACATGGATTGAAAACTGGCTACAAGGGTGAGTTCAGAGGGTGGTGATAAATGGGGAGTACTCAGAATGGTCAGGGGTGGGTAGTGGGGTTCCCCAGGGTTCTGTGCTGGGACCAATCCTATTTAATTTGTTTATAAACGACCTGGAGGATGGGATAAACAGTTCAATCTCTGTATTTGCAGATGATACTTAGCTAAGCAGGGCAATAACTTCTCCGCAGGATGTGGAAACCTTGCAAAAAGACCTGAACAAATTAATGGGGTGGGCGACTACATGGCAAATGAGGTTCAATGTAGAAAAATGTAAAATAATGCATTTGGGTGGCAAAAATATGAATGCAATCTATACACTGGGGGGGAGAACCTCTGGGGGAATCTAGGATGAAAAAGGACCTGGGGGTCCTAGTAGATGATAGGCTCAGCAATGGCATGCAATGCCAAGCTGCTGCTAATAAAGCAAACAGAATATTGGCTTGCATTAAAAGGGGGATCAACTCCAGAGATAAAACGATAATTCTCCCGCTCTACAAGACTCTGGTCCGGCCGCACCTAGAGTATGCTGTCCAGTTCTGGGCACCAGTCCTCAAGAGGGATGTACTGGAAATGGAGCGAGTACAAAGAAGGGCAACAAAGCTAATAAAGGGTCTGGAGGATCTTAGTTATGAGGAAAGGTTGTGAGCGCTGAACTTATTCTCTCTGGAGAAGAGAGGGGATATGATTTCAATTTACAAATACTGTACTGGTGACCCCACAATAAGGATAAAACTTTTTCGCAGAAGAGAGTTTAATAAGACTCGTGGCCACTAATTACAATTAGAAGAAAAGAGGTTTAACCTTAAACTACGTACAGGGTTCTTTACTGTAAGAGCGGCAAGGATGTGGAATTCCCTTCCACAGGCGGTGGTCTCAGCGGGGAGCATTGATAGCTTCAAGAAACTATTAGATAATCACCTGAATGACCGCAACATACAGGGATATGTAATGTAATACTGACACATAATCACACACATAGGTTGGACTTGATGGACTTGTGTCTTTTTTCAACCTCACCTACTATGTAACTATGTAACTATTACAAAGAAAGCGAGGACCTGTAGATGTTTAGGTAAATCTGGGATGGTGTGGTTGAATAAGGCTATGTAGGAGCTGGGTCCAACTGGTATCTTCACTAATTTGCTAATTATATAAAAGATTTTCCACCAGAAAGGTCTGATGCGAGGGCAGGTCCACAAAATATGTATCATAGAACCAACTAGCCCGCAACCCCTGAAGCACAAAGGAGAAGTCCCCGGATAGATCAAAGCTAGTTTAGAGGGGACATAGTACCATCTGGACATAACCTTTATATTAGCTTCGATAAGGGAAATGTTACAGATACCTTTAAAGGAACTAGTCCAGGACCTGAACAAACCCGTCGGCGACCATGTTCCACCTAAGTCCTCCTCCCAGGCTCTTGCGTAACTCGGCTTGTCCAGTCTCGACTGTAACGCGTTGTATATTAGGGAGATGCCCCCCTTCTGCTCTGAGATGTTGGAGACCCAGCACTCATAGGGGTAAATGCGGGAGGTTCAGGTCTAGTGATCCAAATGTTATTTAGAAAGTGAGATAATTGTGTGAATCTAAATCGTTCCGATTTGGGCATTTCAAGCTTGTGAATACAGTGTGATAAAGTAAGGGGACCAGTTTGGGAAAAGAAGTGGCCTATCCGGTAGAGACCTTTATCTGTCCACCATCGGAAGGCCTGAATATTTAATCCTGGGGGAAACCTAGGGTTATGGAAAATGTGTGATAAAGGCTTTAGAGGAGATATGAGAGAGGAGTTTTTGAATAGCTTAGTGCTTAAGGAGATGGAGTGTGATAGGGTAGGTGCCATTATAGCCGGCCTTTGTTTGGGATCACACCATAAAAGGAAATCGATGGCGTTGAGGGGTGTTGCCCACCGTTCCATAGAGAGCCATTCTGGTTTTGGGCCCCTAGAGAAGGCTATCGATATCTGGGACAACTGAGCTGGCTGATAGTATCCCCAGAGGTCCGGTAATCCCAGTCCTCCCTGAGACTTCAGGCGTGTAAGTATTTTAGATGGACATCTATACCCCTTGTTACCCCAAACAAAGCAAATTACTTCAGATTGAAAGCTCTCCGGGGGGGGGGGGGGATTGGCAGTGAATGAAATAAATATAGGAGGCGAGGTAGGAGAGTCATCTTCACGGCATGCACCCTTCCCAGCCAGGACAGACCACATCTTGACCAATATTGAAGATCTCCCTTACACTTTGCGATTAGTGGGGGATAGTTGGCTTTAAATAGATCCTTAATATCTGGTGTTAGGTGTATCCCCAAATATGGGATAGCCCTCCTGGCCCAGGAGAATGTGAAGTTATTTGAGAGCTGTGAAAGTGTTTCGGGCGGTAAGGAGACATTTAGGGCCGTGGATTTGGACATATTGACCTTCAATCCCGATATACTACTAAAAGAGTTCAGCACGCCAAGTAAAACTGGTATTGAAATTAGCAGAGAAGGGGGGCAGGAGGCGGAGCCTAGCGGAGCAGACATGCATTGTTAGAGCTCCACACCGCTGAGGAGAGAAGAGAAGGACAAAGCGGAGCCTGCAGGCTCAAAAGGTATCCATTTGAACCTTTTTGCCCCAGGGAACAAACTGTGAAAGTTTGGGCAGGAAATATGGTACTGGGAGGAAACCGTGGCAGAAATAAAAATCACCTCACAAAGAGCTCACAGGCACTCACTGCAGCTGAAGCAGCTCCAGTCACCTCACAAGATACAGCATCAGGGCGCTCTCACAGACAGAAAATGTCACAGCAAGACTCTCCATTTGAGTCAGATACAGAACAAATCCTCTCACAAACTTCTCCACAAGCCTCCTCAGTATCCCCAGTAATATTATTACAATTTGAAAAGATGCTTCATAAGGCTTTAAAACAAACCTCAGACCAAATAACAAAAAGCCTAACCAAAGAAATAAGAGAGCTGGGAAACCGCACCGCAGCCTTAGAAATAAAAATGGATGAAATTGAAATTACAACCCAAGAAAATATAACAGAATTGGAACAATTAAAAAAAGAGAATTTAATACTTCAAACTAAGCTCGAAGATTACGAAAATAGAGCCAGACGTTCAAACTTGCGCATAAGGGGAATACCTGAAACTGGGACAGACCTGCAATCTACTATTACTGCTCTATTACAAGAACTAAAGCCAGATATCCCTATTGAACGTTTAGAACTGGACAGAGTACACAGAGCCCTCACAGCCAAAAAGAAAGATGGACCCCCACGTGATATAATCACAAAATTTCATTATTACAGAACGAAAGAACAAATACTAATTGCTGCAAGAGAAAAAAAGGAACTTAATTTTCAAGGACACAATTATCAAATTTTTGCTGACCTATCCCAACTTACTATTACTAAAAGACGATCCATGAAACACCAACTAATGGAACTGCAACGCCACAACATTATGTATCAATGGGGCTTCCCCTTTTCAGTCAGATTTAACTACCAAGGTACAATTTACAGAAGCAGATCAGCAGATGAACTACAACAAACCCTTTTAAAATTAAATCTGACAGAACCCACAAGCAGCAACACTCCCGCATGCAGAAGAATGGCATCATCTTCACCTTCAGGCAGCACCCAGAAAATTTCAGAACAAAATGGGAATCATCATTCTCACAAAAGAGGCCGTTATGCCACATCATCCATGGACCAAGAAGATTCAATGGACTGACATCCTAATTCCTGATATCTCTTCATTTATTATACTAAGAGATGGTTCTCTATAAAAAAAACTATATTTATAACTGAATGTAACTGCATTCTGATAGTCACACACTGTGTGGGATCATGTTACATTCCAGTTATATTTCTTATTACTTCTGATTCATATAGCCTTAGAATATATAAGTGAAATAAGGAAATTCTTGTTCAGTTATATATTATCAGGTAATAACAATAGATTTATTACTTTTTAGGACAAATATGTTCAATAATCCAGAAGTAATGGAAGCTTTTTTTTTCTTTTCTTAAAACAAATATATTATTACCTAACAAGTTCCTAGAACTATGTTTTTGTTTATTCTAATCTGAAGCAATACAACCTCAATTGTATGAGTTAACATATCTAAACAGTTACATATGAATAAAATATGTAATTGTTTACTCTAAAAGGGTTAAAATCCCAAAATAATTCAAACTATCTTCATCAATACCAAAGTTAATAACAGTACCTTTCTAACTGAATTATTTAGCCTAGGGCAAGACTAACCATATACAACCACCCTGGAATAAATAATTTCAACAAAAACTATATTCTGCACTCCAATTAATGAAACATCATTTTGATGTCTTTTGACATAGCACTTCTCTCCTGTAAGCGGAAGATCCGTGTACCCCCATTAGCCCTCCTCATTCTCCCAACCATATTATGTGGGAGTGTGATGAAGGCACTTATTCCTCTGAGAGAGATATTTATTCTCTTTCACGGGTAAATTGTGATTACTTGCAAAAAATAATTTATACAATGTATCATCTAATCTCATATGTTTTTTGTTTACTCTTTACTCCAGATTTCACTGGTTTCTTTTCTATCTATTCATCTCTTCAGTCCACACAGGTTGATCTGCGCAGTCAGCTCTGCATAACAAAAAGTAAGTCAAAACTATTTGATCTATTGCCATGGCACCACTGAATATACTTTCCCTGAATGTTCAGGGAATAAATGTCCCTCAAAAAAGGACCAAAGCCTTCCGTACTTTCCATAACAAGAAGGCTCACATAGTATGCCTCCAAGAAACACACTTCACCAAAGATTCTACTCCAAAATATATTTCTCCTTTTTATCAATAAATTTACACGGCTTCTGCCTGTACCAAGCAAAGGGGAACTCTAATTGCATTTCACCGATCCACACCATTCACCTTATCATCAGAAATTAAAGACCCAGAAGGTAGATACCTGATACTCATGGGTTATATAATGGATACAGCAATCACGGTGATTTCCTACTACGCTCCTAACAAACAACCTACACCATTCCTCTCACATATATTACAAGTGATTAATACACACAAAATAGGAACAGTGATAATGTGTGGGGATTCGAACCAGGTCCTCCTCCCATTTCTAGATAAATCACCTTTTACACCATCCAAAATAACCTCTAGATTACCTTTTTCTCAACTTCTTTCCTAATACAATCTGGTAGATTAGTGGAGAGAAAGTAACCCAATGAAAAAGAAATTCACTTATTTCTCGCACCCTCATCAAACCTTCACCAGAATAGATCATATTTTTCTAACAATAGGAATGATACCAGAAATTATTGCATCAGATATAATTCCGATTCCGTGGTCTGACCATAATGCAGTATACACTACTATAGCCTCAGCCATACCAAAAGCGCATGACCCAACGTGGTACTTACCGGACATAATGCTCAAACACCCACTACATCAGATGGCCATTGAACAAGCTTTAAAGGAATACATATCAATTAATAATACAACAGACATCTCCCCAATAACACTGTGGGAAGCTCATAAGCCTGTCTTGCGTGGTACAATACAAAGACAAATGGCACTATTTAAACGGGAACGCAAAAATCTAGCAAAAAAACTAGAACTCAATTTTAATGCAGCCTACATATCATTTCAAGATAATCCATCTCAGAGTACAAAATCTCATCTGGAAAAATCTAGATTGGAATACGATCTATTTCTCACTGAGTCAGTTGATAAATCCCTCAAATGCTCCAAACACAATTTCTACATGAATACAAACAAACCAGGTACATATTTGGATCGGGCATTAAATTCAACTAACAGATCTTTCAAACCAATACGTTTGAAATTATCAAAAAATGTTTACACTTGTAATCCAGTTAAAATAGTCCATAAATTTCACTCACATCTCGCAACTTTATACAAGACAAACAATGCATTTAATCCTACAGAGGCTGAATCCTTCTTCTCAAAAATAACCTTACCTGAGTTATCTCAGAATCAAAAAAGCAGTTTGGATGAGCCTATAACTATAGATGAAGTTGCTAACGCCATAAAAGACCTAAAACTTAACAAAAGACCAGGCCCAGACGGCTACTCGGCTTTATACTATAAAACATTCTCAGAAATACTCTCTCCCATTCTCACTGAAACTTTTAACAAACTTCTAGATGGACATTCTTTTCGGCAAGAAACACTAATGGCAATTGTTTGTATGATCCCAAAACCCCTTTCTGATGATACTTCCTGTGTGAATTATCGGCCTATCTCTCTGTTAAACCTCGATATTAAATTATTAGCAAAAATAATAGCAAAACGCCTCAATAGCATTATAGGAAAATTAATACATAGAGATCAAGTAGGCTTCATGCCAAATAGACAGGCAGGCGATAATATACGCAGGGCAGTGTTATTGGCACATATTGCTAAAAAACGGAAAATCCCTTTATGTTTTCTATCTCTCGATATTAAGAGGGCATTTGACACAGTATCCTGGCAATATATGCAATATTCATTACAAAAATGGGGTTTTGGACCCCACTTTTTAACATGGATCAAAGCATTATATAATAAACCCAAAGCCTATATAAAATATGCTGGATACAAATCTGAAGCCTTTAATATCGAAAGAGGTACCCGACAGGGTTGCCCATTATCTCCCTTATTATTTGCCCTTATACTCGAACCCATGGCCCAATACATCAGAACAAACCAAACTATAACTGGCATTGAAGTAGGAGGTATTACACACAAACTATGTATATTTGCAGACGATATATTACTTTTTCTATCATCACCACAGGTCTCTGGTGCTAACTTAATACCAGCTCTTGATGGATTTGCAGCCCTATCCGGCCTTATGATTAATCCTAAGAAATGCCTAGTGCTTAATATTTCACTCACAAACATGGAATTGATCCCGGCTAGGGCTGCACTCCCATTCACATGGGCAGAAAAATCAATCCCATATCTTGGAATTCATTTAACAGCATCTCATTCTGACTTATTCTCAACCAATTATCCTCCTGTATTAAGACAGATCACAAATCTAATAAAACAATGGTCGCAACTTCCTTTATCCTGGATAGGGAAGATTAATGCAATCAAAATGACTATTATACCCAAATTGCTTTATCTATTCAGAGTCCTCCCTATTCCAATTCCTTCCTATTTTTTGAGAATAGTGCAAAAAAGAGCAACTTCGTTTATATGGGGCTCTTCTAAACCATGTATACCTATGCACACACTACATCTTCCCAAAAATAAAGGAGGCCTGGGATACCCTAATTTTACTAACTACTACAGAGCAGCACATTTGGCCAGTCTGTCCAAATACCATGCAAAACAGAGGCTTCAGAAAATGACCCTCTATTAATATCAAATTTATTATGGCTTGATCCTAAAGACCGCTTTAAAATTCATAATCCCATAACTAAACACTTCTTATCTCTCTGGGATAAACTAAAAACCAAATATCAGTTACAATCTCCACACAATCCTCTCCTTTCTTTTATCAGAAATCCGGCCTTTTATCCGGCATGGATCTACCCAAATTCTTTTAAAGCTTGGACAACATCAGGCATTCAGACACTAAATGACTTCATAGCATCTAAATCATTCCTTTCATTCCCATTGCTTAGAGAAAAATATGATCTACCAAACTCTGAGATATTTAGATATCTCCAAATCAAAAATTTCTATACACCATTCCTAAAGGGGGATACACCATTATCCCAATTATCCATTTTTGAATCAATCTGTACAAAAGATCCATTTGCTAAAGGTATAATTTCATCACTTTATAATCAATTATATGGAGTAGCAAATCTTAATAGACCCTCTTACGTTCAAAGGTGGGAGGAGGACCTGGGACGAACTTTAGAAGACACGGACTGGTCTAACATATGGCTCACATCTAAGTCATCTTCACCCAACATCTTAGCACTGGAGACAAATTATAAAGTCCTAACTCGCTGGTACCTTGTACCCGCTAGAGTGACAAAATATTCACCTAATACCTCAGCTCTTTGTTTTCGAGGATGCCCAGAAATAGGCACATATTTACACATATGGTGGACGTGCCCAGTAATCCAAACCTTCTGGAAGGAAGTCTTCGTGATTGCATCTAAAATATTTTAAAAAATAATACAACCAGATCCATATTTAACTTTACTTAATCTAAAACCGGAATGGTTAACACTCTCTCAATTCAAACTTATGATCCAACTAATAACGGCTGCAAAACAAACAGTGGCCAAGGCATGGAAATCTCCTACATTGGTACTAGCAGAAACAATTCACAGAATGAATAATACAATGTCCCATGCTAAGATGGTAGCCATCGATCAAAATCAAATTCCAAAATTTGAAAAACTTTGGCATCCTTGGATAAAACAACAGTTCCTGTCAAACTTCAATGACTCTGTTCTGTTGCCATGGTAACAGATTAAATGACTTACAGAGACACCCATTCTAAGGCTTCAAAGAGAACTACAAAGAATAATAAACTGACGAGCGGGACAACCTTGTGGACCATACCTCTACCTTTCAACCCTTTTTCTTCTTTCTCTTTCCTTTTCTCCACCTTACGATTAAAGCTCATTATCAGAATTTATTTGACCTATATACACTCTACTTGTAAACAATATGTATAGTAGGTATAAATCATTTAAATACCTACAAAAGTAACTAAGGAAATGATATATATCTTTAATTTAGGTTTACGTGAACCCGATGTTTAATATTTGAAATTCCATGATATTTACCTATATAAACCCTACTGTAAAACAATGAGCTTACTTTATAGATCCTTGTAAACTTACTTTATGTATCTTTATAACATTGTATACTCAATAAACTTCTTTTGACAAGGAAATTAGCAGAGAAGTTATGTAGAGTAGAAGGTCATCCGCGTATAGGGCACACTTGTGTATCCTGTCTCCGCAGGTAACCCCTTTAATATCTGGATTCGATCTAATAGCGATAGCCAGGGTTTCAATGGCTATGGCAAAGAGGAGTGGGGAAAGGGGACAACCCTGTCTAGTCCCCCTACCTATTGTAAATGATTCTGAGTATCTAGCCATTAATCTCACCTGAGCAGTGGGTGTGGAATACATGGCGTGAATTAAGTGCATAAAGTGAGGACCCAAGCCCCATCTTCTCAAAATCTCAGACAAATAACCCCAGTCTATGGAGTCAAAAGCCTTGTGTAGGTCAATTGACAGTAAGAAACCATTTTGTGACGGGTTCCCAATGGAGTCTTAAGGAGGGAAATTACATCAATGGACCGTCTGATCTGGTCGGGACCCTGCCTCCCTGGAATAAATCCCACCTGATCTCTGTTAATATAAGAGGGTATGAAACTCGCTAGCCTATTCGCCAAGATCTTGGTCATAATTTTGATGTCGTTATTAATTAACGATATAGGCCGATAGTTCCCTACTTCGCTTGTGTCTTTTCCTGGCTTAGGCATTACCGATATATACACAGTGTTTAAATCTGTTCCCAACGGGGCACCTTTCCTGAGAGAGTTAAAGAACTTTGAGAGGTGAGGCGCTAATGTAGCGCCAAATTTTTTATAATAACCAGTAGAGAACCCGTCTGGACCAGGAGAGGAGCCAGTTTTCAAAGATTTGATCATGTCTAGGACCTCAGATGGTGAGAACGGGCTGTCTAACAGGTCCTTATGCTCTGTAGTCACTGTTGGTAAATTTAATGAATCAAGAAAACTATTTTTGGATTTCCCAGATGAGGTACTATGCGGCTGGTACAGATCCGAATAGAATCAATGAAACTCCTCCATAATTTTTGTGGGGTTTTGAGATAGGTCTCCTTTTTGCAATCTAATTTTAGGAAAGGCTAGCTGGCGTGGTTTAGGGTTAAGTTTAACCGCCAGTTTTGATCCCATCCTGTCTTTCTGGGTTTAAAATCGCGCCCCAGTCCACCTGAGGTGCTTTTCTGCTGCTGTAGTGAGGGACAGATTGAGCTGGGCCCTAGCTTTGTCTAGGTTGGCTAGTGAGACAGGAGTGGGATGAAGTTTGTGTGCTTTTGATAGGGATTTAAAGTCTGCTGTTAGTTTTAACAAGTCTGCTCTGTGTTCTGCCTTTAGTTGAGCTGCCAATTGAATTAGTTTACCCCTTATCACCGACTTATGCGCCGCCCAAACCGTTGTAGGGGATACTTCCGGCGTAGTGTTTAGACTGAAGTATTCCTGAATTGCAACTTCTATGCTAGAGGCTAGAATGGGGTCACTAAGAATTGATTCCTGTATACGCCAACGTGGTCTATCACTATGGCCCGCGGTTCTCCGGGTCAACAAAGTGACCATAGAATGGTCCGATAGAGGGGTATCAACTATCTGGGATTTTACAAGTAAAGGGATTACTGTGGCGCGCGTGAAGATGTGGTCTATCCTGGCATAAGATCCATGGGGAGCCGAGAAGTGTGTGTAGTCTCTAGCTCGAGGGTTCAGTTCCCACTAGGTGTCTATCAATCCCGCCTCCTGAAGTAGCCTCGCTGTTTGGAAGGACGTTTAGGTTTTGACACCCCTGAACCGGATTTATCCAGGGAAAAGTCTATGTTAGAATCCCCTCCCATAAAGTTTGTGCCGTTTAGGTGCGGCCCAAGATTATGGAGTAGTGTTTAAAAAAAAACTCTCTGTCCTTTGTTAGGTGTATAGTATGATATAAAGGTGTACAGTTCCCCATCTATATTCCCAGAGACCAACAGAAAACGACCTTGGGGGTCAACTACCGTTTCTGGTTGAGATAGGTTAATGTGTTTTGAGAAGCATATTGCTACCCCTTTTGTTTTATTGGGCGCTGAGGATAAAAAAAATTGGGGAAAACGTTGGTGAAGAAAAGTGGTGTTATAGGAAGCGGGAAAGTGAGTCTCTTGCAAGAGGAGAATATCCGCATGCATAGACTGATAGAGTTGGAATAATTTTCTCCTGTTAATGGGGGAGTTCAGACCCTGTGTGTTATGCGATATAATTTTCAGGGTGGAGGAAATTGTTGATTGTTCAGGCATACCGTGTGTGAGGTGTGATCCTATTTGTTAGAGTGGCCTTACCTGACCAGTGAGAAGAGGAGATTCGTGGATCCCAGAGACTGGAGAATGCCGAGAACGCCCGTCCCAGGAGTAAAAGCCAGCGACGGAGGTCGCCACCAGACCAACCCATGTGGAGATAAGAAGGGAAGGAGAGAAAAAGAAAGAAAGAGAAGAAAGAAGAAACGACATTGATTGCATTAGACTGAAACCATAAACAAGTCTGCATGTAAAAAAATTGTATGAAAATAACCCGGGGATCCCCAGGTCCGCCCCATACCCCAGGGCAGGCTGGAATTGCCATCCCGTGCCCTATTCCTGAGAGGTTCGGCGTCCGAACAGTAGGACTGCCAATCAAGAAACCGAATGCACTAGTAGTGCACTAGGTTTCCACTTGAGGTGCATGTGCAGCACCGCGGCCCTGTCACCTAAAGAAGAACTCAACTGGAGACTGTAAAAAGTCTAACTAAACATACAAGAACCGAGCATTCCCGCTATTAGAAAGAAGCCGAGGCAAACTGCCAATAGCTGGGCGTTACTTACTAAGTCCTACTCTCTCCCTTGGACCCCCTCCCCCCCTTCCCCGGGCCCAGGAAGACCAGTAAACACGTAACTTCGGGATGAGCATAAATTAAAGAATTATAAATTCTGCCATCCTATATGAGAAAGTGGTAGGTTACACTGCATCACCTGGGCCCGGGTCCTGCAGGGCGGTCCAGTGTAATCCGTGAGCTGGGACAATAATTCTATACCTTACTTAACACTGATCAGGATATCAAAACATTATCCACATAGTATAAGTATTGGTGAGATTATATACAGAGCCTTAAAATTCCCTGAGATGAGATTTGTAACATAACCAGAACCTTCAACGAGACCCAGAGGTAATTAGGCAAAATAATTCCCCTTCTCTCTGCCCCAGCACAATCCAAATGTGAGCCCTGTATATCTTTGGCCTAGGAGAACCTGTATAAAGACATACACTTTAAATGAGACCAAGACAGTCAAACCCTCAATGCGGGAGAACTCGCGTGGAGCGCGCTGTGATCACCGAGTCACTGAGACTCGGGTGATCACCGATCCAAGTAAGGGGCCGGTCCCGGCCCCTTACCATGTGATCAGCTGTCAGCCAATGACAGCTGATCACATGATCAAAACAAAAGCTCTGTGATCGTTTTTTTTTCTCCTCGCGCTGACAGTGCGAGGAGAAAAAAAAGCCGATCACCAGCTCAGCAGCAAGGGACATCGGTCCCGAAGAGGAGGAGGCAATAATGCCTCATACGTGCCTCAATTGTGCAACAAGTACCCCCTGCCAGTGCCACCTGTTATTGCCACATCACAGTGCCCACAGTGCCCACCAGTGCCACGTATCAATGTCCATAAGTGCCACCTATCAATGCCTGCAAGTGCCACCTATCAATGCCCACCATTGCCACCTAACAATGCCCACCAGTAGTGCCAATCAGTGCCACCTAGCAGTGTACAAGATCAGTGCCTATTATTGCCACCAATCAGTGCCCCTCACTGCCACCTATCAGTGCCCATCACTGCTACCTATCAGTGCCCATTGGTGCCGCCTTATCAGCGTACATCAATGAAGGAGAAAAATTACCCTTTTAAAAAATTTTATAACAAAATATAAAAAAAATATATATTTTTTTTTTAAAAATTCGCTCTTTTTAAATTTTTTTAACAAAAAATAAAAACCGCAGAGGTGATCAAATACCACCAAAAGAAAGCTCTATTTGTGGGGAAAAAATGATAAAAATTTCATTTGGGTACAGTGTTGCATGACCGCGCAATTGTCATTCAAAGTGCATCAGTGCTGAAAGCTGAAAATTGGTCTGGATAGGAGGGGGGTTTAAGTGCCCTGTAAGCAAGTGGTTAAAGAAAAAAGTGAGAAGAGAAGTCCGGATCAGGGCCCTGATCCTTGGCTAATGTGAAACGTCATGGGGGAATATTTTCTTTCGACCGATTCGAGCTTTGCTTCAGCCAAGTAGGTTGTAACGGGCTTGCAGGCGGAGGTCGTTTCGTAGACGAGGTGGAGCTCCTGCTGTTCTGAGAGGGAAATGGTTCAAAGGGGATCAGACCCAGACAAAGTAGAAGGTGTTCTCCCTCTGCGAAGGAAGAGAAGCCATAGTTTTTGTTTCTGTAGGAGAAATTCAGACGTAGAGGGAAAGACCATCAGTACGTTATTTCCTTCTCCATCAGCAGTTGTAGCAAGGGCTTGAGGGAGCGTCGCTTTTGAACTGTGTATGGTGACAAGTCCGCGAAGATCTGGATCTTATGACCCAGCAAGTTAAGGTTGTCAGTGCCCCTGGATCTTCTCATCACTTCCTCTTTCACAGAGTAAAAATGGGGTTTAACGATAATGTCTCTAGGGAGTCCATCCGAGCGAGGGGGTTGCAGAGCCCTGAGAGCTCTATCTAGTTCCAGGCGATTCTCTGTAATATTGGGAATGAGATTCCGCAGCAGGGTTTTCACACAATTGTGTACCTCTTTTTCAGATTCAGGGAGCCCGCGAATGCGAAAGTTATAGAGACCTATTCTCGAGGTCATCGACTTTCAATGTTTCCAATTGTTCCTGCATATCCTGAATCCTTGCGAAGCTTTGATTTATGCGTGACACAGCCTGATCCGCTTTCTTTTCAATAGTGTCTATTCTTTGCCCTATTTGTTGTAGATCCGCATGGATAGATGCTGTAATTTGGGATGCATTTAGGGCTAAACTTTTGGAGAGTAGCTGGGAGAATGCCTCCATCATTGAGGGAAAGTCTGTGGAGCAGGAATGGCTGCAGCTGTCTCTGAAACGGATAATAGAAGTCCTGTATGAGGGTCCGTCATAGGAGTGGATGGGAGGCCCGGGCATAACCTGCCTAAAAGGGACTCTGTTGATGAAGGAGATGTGGCCAGAGGCAGGGGTGGAAAGACCATACCTGGTGACAGAGGAAGCTGATTGTCCTGGTCAGCAATGGAGACATCTGTGCTGTCTGTGCTGAGCGTGCCTCGTGGGACCGCCGCCATCTTGGCATAACTGGCCTGGATGCAGGACGCCTTCATCTGACCCTCCAGACACCGCCGGACGTGTGCCGTTATGATATGTCAATGCCTGGGGGTTTCCCCCGCTAGTATATCCCGGCTGTGCGGTTCTGGGATTGCTCCGTTCGCTCCGGTGGTTAAAGCAGGGCCGCGGTGTGACGGAGCTCTAGCAGCCGGCGGCCATCTTCGGAGCTGCCGCGCATGCGCCTGGCAAACTTCCTTTTTATAGTCCCGTCGTACGTGCTGTACATCACCACGTTCCAAACCAGCGGACTTTTGCAGTGATCGTGTGTGTCCAAGTCCATCCCTTTTTAAGTCCGGCGCAAGGTGCCGAGCAAAGTCTGCCGTAAAGTCCGCTCATGTGTACGCGGCATTAGCGTATCTCAGGACAGCCAAGCGTCTCAGACCCAGACAGGCAAGATGGGCTCTCTTTTTTTCTCATTTCAATATCCACCTTACCTACCGGCTAGGGTCTAAAAACATCAAACCCGATGCGTTGTCCCACATGTTCACAGAGGCTGAGGTTTCTTCTCCACCAGATACAATCCTGCAAGCTGGAAATTTCTTATTAACTCAATCTAGCTTTATATCACAAATCCGTCTTGCATCTCTAAGGACATCAATACCCCCAGGAACTAATCTCCAAGAAAAAGACGGGCTCTTCTGGCGAGGAAATAAATTTTTTGTCCCTCAAGATTTACGTACTTCCACCCTGCAGGTCTGCCATGACTATCCTTTAGCAGGCCACTTTGGAGGTCACAAGACCATGGATCTAATTCAAAGGCATTTTTGGTGGCCCAACCTTGCAAATGACTGTAGAAAGTATGTAAATTCTTGCTTGACTTGTCTCAGGAATAAAAGTAGCAAAAATAAAGCATGGGGACTATTGAGACCATTGCCCATCCCTGAAAGACCTTGGGATAAAATTGCAATGGACTTCATTGTTGAGCTTCCTCTGTCTGAGGGATTTTCACCTGTCTTCGTGGTAGTTGACCGTTTTTCCAAAATGGCACATTTTATTCCCATGAAAGGGACCCCGTCGGCAACCGAGACTGCCAGAATTTTTATTAAGGAAATCGGTAAACTTCCCGGAATTCCCAGTGACATTGTTTCTGATCATGGAGTACAATTCACATCAAAATTTTGGAAATCATTGTGTGAGGCACTAGGCATCAAAGCTTTTTTTCAACATATCACCCCCAGACCAACGGGCAGACTGAACGCACTAATCAAACATTGGAACAGTACCTACATTGCTTTTCTTCTTTTTCTCAGGAGGATTGGGCCTCATTACTGCCCTTGGCGGAATTCGCATTCAACAATTCTACACACTCTACTACAAACCAGTCACCATTCTTCTCCAACTACGGGTTTCATCCCTCCTTTTTGCCAGTACTCATAACAGACTCTCCTGTACCCGCTGTCCAGGACAGACTAAACTTCTTTGTCGCAAACAATCGGTTGCTTAAAGAAACTATCTCTAAGGCTCAGGAAGATAATAAAAAATTATTCGACAAGAAAAAAAGAGGAGAATTGGATTTAAAGGTTGGTGACCGTGTATGGCTGGCTACTACAAACCTGAAGTTGGCATGCCCTTCTAAGAAACTGGGACCCAGATACTTAGGGCCCTTCCCAGTCAAGAAGAGAATTAATCCAGTCGCATACGAACTTGAACTCCCCAATTCATTCAGGATCCACCCTGTTTTCCATGTTTCACTACTTAATAGGGATGAGCTTCAAGTTCGAGTCGAACTCATGTTCGACTCGAACATTGGCTGTTCGCAAGTTCGCCGAACACCGAACAATTTGGGGTGTTCGCGGCAAATTCGAATGCCGCGGAACACCCTTTAAAAGTCTATGGGAGAAATCAAAAGTGCTAATTTTAAAGGCTTATATGCAAGTTATTGTCATAAAAAGTGTTTGGGGACCTGGGTCCTGCCCCAGGGGACATGGATCAATGCAAAAAAAAGTTTTAAAAACGGACGTTTTTTCAGGAGCAGTGATTTTAATAATGCTTAAAATCAAACAATAAAAGTGTAATATCCCTTTAAATTTCGTACCTGGGGGGTGTCTATAGTATGCCTGTAAAGGGGCGCATGTTTCCCGTGTTTAGAACAGCCTGACAGCAAAATGACATTTCGAAGGAAAAAACTCATTTAAAACTACCCGCGGCTATTGCATTGCCGTCAATACACATAGAAGTTCATTGATAAAAACGGCATGGGAATTCCCCACAGGGAAACCCCAAACCAAAATAAAAAAAAAAAAAATGAAGTGGGAGTCCCCCTAAATTCCATACCAGGCCCTTCAGGTCTGGTATGGATATTAAGGGGAACCCCGGCCAAAATTTAAAAAAAAAATGACGTGGGGTTCCCCCTAAATTCCATACCAGACCCTTCAGGTCTGCTATGGATTTTAAGGGGAACCCCACGCCAAAAAAAAACGGCGTGGGGTTCCCCCAAAAATCCATACCAGACCCGAGCACGCAACCTGGCAGGCCGCAGGAAAAGAGGGGGGGACGAGAGTGTGCCCCCCCTCCTGAACCGTACCAGGCCACATGCCCTCAACATTGGGAGGGTGCTTTGGGGTAGCCCCCCAAAACACCTTGTCCCCATGTTGATGAGGACAAGGGCCTCATCCCCACAACCGTGGCCGGTGGTTGTGGGGGTCTGCGGGCGGGGGGCTTATCGGAATCTGGAAGCCCCCTTTAACAAGGAGACCCCCAGATCCCGGCCCCCCCTCTGTGTGAAATGGTAAGGGGGTACTTACCCCTACCATTTCACTAAAAAAGTGTCAAAATAGTTAAAAATGACAAGAGACAGTTTTTGACAATTCCTTTATTTAAATGCTTCTTCTTTCTTCCTTCATCTTCTTCTTCTTCTGGTTCTTCTGGCTCTTCTGGTTCTTCCTCCGGCGTTCTCGTCCAGCATCTCCTCCGCGGCGTCTTCTATCTTCTTCTCCTCGGACCGCTCTGCACCCATGGCATTGGGGGGAGGCTCCCGCTCTTCTCTTCATCTTCTTCTTCATCCTCTTCTCTTCTTCCTTCTTCTCTTCTTCTCTGTTTCTCTTCTTAATTTTCTTCTCCGGGCCGCTCCGCATCCATGCATGGAGGGAGGCTCCCGCTGTGTGACGGCGTCTCCTCATCTGACGGTTCTTAAATAACGGGGGGCGGGGCCACCTGGTGACCCCGCCCCCTCTGACGCACGGGACATGACGGGACTTCCCTGTGGCATTCCCCATGACGTCACAGGGAAGTCCCGTCAAGTCACCGTGCGTCAGAGGGGGGCGGGGTCACCGGGTGGCCCCGCCCCCCGTTATTTAAGAACCGTCAGATGAGGAGATGCCGTCACACAGCGGGAGCCTCCCTCCGTGCATGGATGCGGAGCGGCCCGGAGAAGAAGAGAAGAAGAGAAGAAGGAAGAAGAGAAGAGGATGAAGAAGAAGATGAAGAGAAGAGCGGGAGCCTCCCCCCAATGCCATGGGTGCGGAGCGGCCCGAGGAGAAGAAGATAGAAGACGCCGCGGAGGAGATGCTGGACGAGAACGCCGGAGGAAGAACCAGAAGAGCCAGAAGAACCAGAAGAAGAAGAAGATGAAGGAAGATAGAAGAAGCATTTAAATAAAGGAATTGTCAAAAACTGTCTCTTGTCATTTTTAACTATTTTGACACTTTTTTAGTGAAATGGTAGGGGTAAGTACCCCCTTACCATTTCACACAGGGGGGGGCGGGATCTGGGGGTCTCCTTGTTAAAGGGGGCTTCCAGATTCCGATAAGCCCCCCGCCCGCAGACCCCCACAACCACCGGCCAGGGTTGTGGGGATGAGGCCCTTGTCCTCATCAACATGGGGACAAGGTGTTTTGGGGGGCTACCCCAAAGCACTCTCCCAATGTTGAGGGCATGTGGCCTGGGACGGTTCAGGAGGGGGGGCGCACTCTCGCCCCCCCTCTTTTCCTGCGGCCTGCCAGGTTGCGTGCTCGCATAAGGGTCTGGTATGGATTTTTGGGGGAACCCCACGCCGTTTTTTTTTTTTTTTGGCCGGGGTTCCCCTTAATATCCATACCAGACCTGAAGGGCCTGGTATGGAATTTAGGGGGACTCCCACTTCATTTTTTTTTTTTTTAATTTTGGTTCGGGGTTTCCCTGTGGGGAATTCCCATGCCGTTTTTATCAATGAATTTCTATGTGTATTGTCGGCAATGCAATAGCCGCGGGTAGTTTTAAATGGCTTTTTTTCCTTCGAAATGTCATTTTGCTGTCAGGCTGTTCTAAACACGGGAAACATGCGCCCCTTTACAGGCATACTATAGACACCCCCCAGGTACGAAATTTAAAGGGATATTACACTTTTATTGTTTGACTTTAAGCATTATTAAAATCACTGCTCCTGAAAAAACGGCCGTTTTTAAAACTTTTTTTTGCATTGATCCATGTCCCCTGGGGCAGGACCCAGGTCCCCAAACACTTTTTATGACAATAACTTGCATATAAGCCTTTAAAATTAGCACTTTTGATTATTCATGTTCGTGTCCCATAGACTTTAACGGTGTTCGCGTGTTCGAGCGAACTTTTTTCCTGTTCGCATGTTCTGGTGCGAACCGAACAGGGGGGTGTTTCTTCTCATCCCTACTACTTAAGGTCAATGTACCAAATTCCTTTCCGGATCGGAAGGTAGGACCCCCTGAAGCTATAATTGTGGATGGGGAAGAAGAATTTAAGGTTGAAGCCATTTTGGACTATAGGAAAGGGCAAGGGCAAAATCAATATTTAATCAAGTGGAGATGCTTTGGCCCAGAGGAGAATTCCTGGGAACCCGAAACAAATCTCCATGCTCAGAGACTCATACAGGCTTTTCACTGCTCCAGCTCAGAGGGTTCCGTTTCAAGAGTCATCCGGAGGCTGCCCTTAAGGAGGGGGCAATGTCAGAGAACTCACAGTACTAGCTTCTGTCTCCATGCAGCAGTGACTAATGGCCATGCGCGGTTTCCCCGCAAGAGGGGATCGAGTTCCAGATCGAACGTGCACACCCACGCACCCGTACGAATGTGTACATGCACCCGCACACCCATACGAGCGGGTCTTTGCCTGACACTAGTGCTGGATCGTCTTCAGCTAGTTCCTGAGTTCTTGATTCCTGTGTGACCTGTTACCTTGCTCCTGACTACCCGGCTTCCTGACTACTTTCTTGGATCTCCCTTGTCTGCTACCTACCTTTGCTGATAATACCGACCCCGGCTTGGACTCTCTACTATGGCTCTGCTTCCTGACTTTGTACCTCGCTGCCTGCCCATTGCCAACCTCTGCCTGACCTTGACTACGAACTTGCCTGCTGTGTGGATACCTTGCTGCCAACCAGTTGCCAACCCTTGCCTGTCCTGACATTGCAATTGTCCTTGAAGCCATACCTACCTGCCTGGCTTCTACTGAGCAGTTCTGGTGATCAGTCTTCTCATCTTCTCCTAGAGAATCCTGAATCTCCACATTCCAGCTTCCTTCACCCTTCCGTGCCCCAGCACTCCCTGTCCTCACTACCAGGGGTGTTGGGACCGGAACCATGCGAGAGGCCTCCCTCAGCATTCAGACTCCGCTGTAAGGTACGTGACAATACTGTTTTGAAGATTTGGCGCTTAGACTCAACTCTATTGACCTCGGAAGAGGACATCAAAAACATTAGGCAAGCCATATATGATTTCTTTCTAGACAACGACAATGAAGAAACAGCCCCGCTAACACAATGGGAGGCCCACAAATACGTCCTAAGGGGAAAATTCATTGCCCTAAAGACTTTGTGGAAAAAGTCCCACCAAGCCAAAATCACAAACCTGATTCAAAAGATTAAAACTCTAGAGCTAGCTCAAAAACAAACTCAAGCTAGGGGCGTGGCTTGGACTCCACCGAGATGACGTTGTGACTCCTGAGCTCCAGCATACAGCGGGACGAAACAGCGTCTCACAACGAATAGAGGCACAGTAAACCCCTCTAATACCGGCGGATTGCTCCCCTAACCATCCGGTAACATGCCTAGAAAACGGCAAGCAGAACACCGCCTGAAAAAGCTCACAGACTACTACACACAGCCACAGCGGCCTCATGGGCAAGATGGCGCCGGCTCCTCTACCTCACAATGCGCGGCTCACAAACATCTACAGGGCCGCGACTCCCAGGCTTACAGACGTGCTTTCGATATGGAGGAACCCTCACAACCCTCTTCACCACTAAACAGAAGCCCAGCCAAGGCCCGCTTCAGAATGGATGATTCTGGGACACAGAACTGTGAGGTAAGATCTAATGCAGACTCACAAGAGGACACAAGAGAGCTCCCAGACTCCATAGTCTCCTTCCCCACGCTGAACCAGCCAGTGTTAGACACTACACTAAAAGACATGCTCATATCTTTAAGAAGCACACTGCACACCGACATGATGGCATGCATGAGGAAGTTTAACACAGAACTAACTGCAGTGGGAGAAAGGGTAGATCATATAGAGACCAGAATGGGGGCCACTACGCCACCACCATTAACGACCTGGTAGACGCACACGATACAGCGGAAGAAGAACAAACATCGATCAAAGCTAAATTAGCGGATTTAGAAGACAGATCCAGACGCAATAACGTTAAAATCCGTGGAATACCGGAAAAAAGTGCAACCTTCGGATCTGCGTTCCTATGTGACCGCAATGCTAACCACCCTTATGCCTGAAGTACCTGCCATAGAGCTGTCTATAGATAGGATACATAGGCTACCTAAACCTTCATTTATCCCAGAAAATGTACCTAGGGATGTGTTATTCAGAATGCACTTTTACCAATCAAAAGAGCGCCTGATGACAATCACACGTAAAGGGGAGCACCGTGACACAGAATATGCTGCATTACAATTTTACGCAGATCTATCACAATTTACCTTGCAACTGCGCATAAATCTGAACAACATTACCAAAGCATTAAGGAACCATAACATTACCTACAGATGGGGCTATCCAACTAAACTACTAGTCACTAAAGATGGCGTTAACCACGTAATTACATCTCCATCTAAGGGATACCAACTGCTGCAAAAATGGAAAATCACCTCAGAAGAACATACCACCCCCTCTGACGACAGGAACCTCAACAAAATTCTTCCAGATTGGCAGCAAGCCTCAACCTACAAATGACAGTAGCCACCTTAAGCTTTTAATGTTATGCCTCATATTGCTAGCCCAACATAAGGCCCTGCTTATTGGAGCTTATGCCACACCACAAGCTCCTGAAACTTGAGCAGACATGCTCTGCACAAGGGTTAACATAACCCTCTTTTTAAGTTCTAGTTTATATGGTTCTCTTCTTTTGTTTTGCTTTCCATTTTTACCTATTTTACAGGAACTATACCCACAATTCTATCCGGAGGAATTTATCGATCACTCTTGCCACAAACAAGATATCTACAAACTCAACATGATCGTCCACAAGAGGAACAAAAGAACATTATCAGAACACATCCAACCTGCATATGCTCCTGACTGTGAGTACGTTTATCATCAGACACAAACACATCATTTAAAGTACCAAGATGCCAATTAACATTCTCTCAATAAACGTCCACGGCTTAAATCATCCAGCCAAGAGAGGATCTTTGTGGAGGGAAGCAGACTCATCTAAATGCAATGTGCTTTGCGTCCAAGAGACCCACTTTCACCAAAAGGCACCACCTAAATGTTCACATAAATCTTTCCAACATTTTCTCTTCTCTAACATGCCAGCAAAAAAGAGAGGGGTGATGATCGCGGTTAAGGATACAATCGCTTTCAATCTAATTTCAGCTACGACGGACATTGCAGGACGCTATCTCATTATAGTCTGCGATATCAACAACACCCGATACACTCTACTAAATGTTTATGTGCCTAATAAACGGCAAATTAAATTTTTACATGGGCTCATAAAGAAAGTAAAGAACTTACACCAAGGCTCTCTCATAATGTGCAGGGACTTTAACATTGTTCCAGATCCACAAATGGACTCTACTACAACCCCTTCTAAAAAAACGTATTCTCTAAACAATTTTTTACGCTCACATGATCTATTCGAAGCTTGGCGTTGTCTACATGCCAGTGAGAGGGATTACTCTTTCTTCTCACACAGGCACTGTACATACTCGAGAATTGACCTGATCCTAACGGACAAGTGGCTATTACAAAAAGTGTCCCAAGTCAAAATAGGAACGATAGCATGGTCAGACCACGCTCCTATTCTACTTACACTAAAGGATTCTTACCCTAACACCACCACTTAAAGGGGTTGTAAAGTTAATTTTTTTTTTTTTTTAAATAACAAACATGTTATACTTACCTTCACTGTGCAGCTCGTTCTGCACAGAGTGGCCCCGAACCTGGTCTTCTGGGGTCCCTTGGCGGCTGTTTCAGCTCCTCCCTGCAAGCATTTACCACCTTAATGCGAGCTCCCTCGCACGGTGGTGAGTGCTTGCGGGCGCGCTCCCGTGATACAGCCAGCGGCTATAGCAGCTCGCTGTATCACTCGGCCCCGCCCCCCGGCGCGCCGCGTCATCGGATGTGATTGACAGCAGCGCGAGCCAATGGCTGCGCTGCTTTCAATCCATCCACTGCAGCCAATCAGCGACCAGGCTGAGCTGCAATGAAGATGACGAGGACGAGCAGCGAAGATTTGAGGCGTCAGGTAAGTAAAACGGGGGGCCTGGGGGCGGCGGTACTGTCAAAAGTTTTTTCACCTTAATGCATAGAATGCATTAAGGTGAAAAAATTTTTTACCTTTACAACCCCTTTAAATGTGGCATGCCAACTCCTTCATCATCCAAAATCCTAAAACTAAAAAATTACTAGAAGACCACTTGTCCAGTTATTTTCGGACCAATTCACCATCCACAAATGATGCTTTTCTATTATGGAATGCCCATAAGGCATACATAAGGGGAATATTTATACAGCTAGGAGCTAGGCTTAGGAAGCAGCGGCAGCAAAAAATCACTAATTTACTAAAAGAAATTGATACTTTGGAAGCTCTTAACAAAACTAACCCTACCCCCTCCATAAGTACTAAACTTTCTGAATTGAGACATAATCTCAGAATAGTATTAATTCAAACATATGAACAAGCAGAAAAACAATCAAAAATGTCCTTCTATTCTACTAGCAATAAAGCTGGTAAAGCATTGGCAAGGAGGATACAAGGACAACGCTTTAAAACCAAAGTAGCCTATCTTATACACCCTAACAAACAGCAAAAAATATATGACCCACAAGGCATCGCAGACGCATTTAGTGACTATTATGGCTCACTATACAACCTGAACAAAGACAATACAACACCACAACCCTCACCAAAAACAATAAATGACTTTCTATCCAACATCGATCTTCCCACACTCACACCATTTCAACTACAAACACTCAACTTACCATTTTCCCTGTCAGAATTACTAAACACTATAAAAACACTCCCGAACAACAAATCACCAGGACCAGATGGACTAACAGGCGAGTACTGTAGGAGCTTCCAATCAATTTTAAGTCCGCACCTCCTTAAAGTAAATGATGGAGCTGCTGCCTCTGCTTCCTTTCCCCCTGAGATGCTTGAAGCAATTATTGTGACGTTACCTAAACCTGGGAAGACACCGGATAAACCCCAAAACTTCAGACCAATTTCATTACTAAACAATGATTTAAAAATCTACGCCAAAATGATAGCACTAAGAATGATAAAGAATGATAGATATACTCCCTACCTTAATTGACTCAGATCAATCGGGTTTTACAAAAGGCAGGCGGGCATCAGATGTGACCAGACGCCTAATAAATATAATCCACATAGCTAGGAGGAATCAAACGCCTTCTCTGCTTCTAGCCTTGGATGCAGAGAAGGCGTTTGACAGGGTGCATTGGCTTTACTTGTCCCAAACCCTAGAGAAATTCGGATTCACAGGACATATGCTATCTGTCATCCTGGCCTTGTACACTGTTCCGTCAGCAAGGGTATACACATCAGGCATGCTATCTAGATCCTTCGGGATTTCAAATGGCACGAGGCAGGGGTGTCCTTTGTCCCCCCTCATTTTCAATCTACTTACGGAACCACTAGCGGCAAAAATTAGACAGACATCTCAAATACAAGGCTTTATGATCAATAAAAGAAAACATGTCATCTGCCTTTTCGCTGATGATGTGATCCTGATGCTTACTGATCCGGTGTCTTCCTTGGAGAAAGTATATTCCCTACTTAGGGTTTACGGCAAAGTGTCATATTATAAAGTAAATGATACCAAATCATGCATACTAGATCTAGGAGTATCCCACCAAAACAAAATAGAACTACAAGCTAAATACCCATATATATGGAACAGCCACATGATTAATTATCTGGGGATTAACCTTACTTCACACCCTGACCAACTGTTTAAAGCAAACTATTTACCACTTGAAGGGAAGGTAAAAGAAGGAACGCAGAAACTAAGCAAACATATACTATCATGGTCAGGTAGACTCGCAGCATTTAAGATGCAAATATTACCTCAAATACTGTATATTTTTAGAACAATTCCCATACCAGCACCAAAAACCTTTTTTAAAAATCTACAACGTATACTAGCCACCTTTCTATGGAAGGGTAAAAAAAGCACGAAGTTCCTTCTCTAAACTCAGCAAAACAAAAAAAGCAGGGGGCGTGGGAGCTCCAATTCTTATCAAGTACCACATGGCGGCAGTATTAGCACAGATCAGAGGGTGGTTTCCTAATCAAGCAACACCACTTTGGGGAACTCTAGAACAATCTCGAATACCAGGGGGGAACCTACACAATTTCATTCTGGCCTCACCCTTCCAAATCCAAAAATTTAATTATTTATCCCCCACAATACAAGCGATTCAAGATTATTGGAAAAACCTAGTATCAATTAATCCTACACCATCACCCAATATTCATCTTGATATACCAATTGAGGTAATAGCAATAGCTGTTCCAAACTTATGCTTAGCCAAGTGGTCATCTGAAGGAATAAAATGGCTATCTAACCTATTCAAAGATGATAAATTAAAATCCTTCATACAATTGCAATCAGAATTTGTCCTTTGTCCGGCTTCTGAACAATTTAACTACATACGAGTATCCTCATTTCTCAAGAGTAACAAATCCCCACAATGCAAGTTATTTTGGAAAATACATATTTATCTTACTTCCACAGTGACTCGCAAGGGGGGGATTTCACTTTCCTATAATTCTTTAGGCAACAAATCAGTTCTAGAGAAATCTAATCCTATGATAGCATGGGAAAGAGACCTAGAAACATCATATACTGAAGACCAGTGGCACAAAGCACTACAACACATATACTCAGCCACCAAAAGTACAAATCTATGGGAGCTATCCCATAAAATTACACAAAGATGGTACTTAACACCATACAGAATGGCAAAATTTGACCCCTCTACACCTCCGTTGTGTTGGAGGAATTGCACACAAACAGGAACCCTGTTCCACATACTATGGACATGTGGAAAATTGGCCGTATTTTTGCCCAAAGTATTCACAATCTTTAAACAAGTCACAGGATCAACCATCCAGTACTCACCAGAATTGGCCATCTTAAACCTAGGCATCAACAATATTCCACACCTACTCAGGTCTTTTACCACACACCTATTCCTAGCAGCTAAGTTGGTCATACTTAGACTCTGGAGATCTCCAACTCTCCCTGACATTGCAGATGTCATTCGCACACTCACAATTCACTTTACCTATGAAAGTATGCTAGCCTACAGAGAGGGGAAATATACAGAATTCCTTAAACAATGGGAACCATGGATAGAATGATAGATATAAAACCTATAATAAAAATACAAAATAACAAATCTCAAGTGGACACAAGATGACACCAACCACAGGAAATTAGTTCCTACCCCCCCTTTTTTTTGTTCTTTTTTTTTTCTTTTTATTATTCTCCTTTTTATTTTACTTCTGCAATACCCTACTTCCAAGTTTAATCTCCCAACAGTTTATTTTCCATCACATAGGAAGATGAAAGTAAATTTTTCCGGAAACATACACTTGCTTCAAAAAAATAGATATGTTAAAAGTAATAATTACAGAAATAAGAAATATAACGGGAAATTCCTTACTCCTGATCGCAGTTAGATCTCATGGGGGGCGATCAGGATGGGGGGTTAGACCAAAGGTTAAGACGAATGATAAGTATTGATATAAATAACGTTTTAATGAACAGTTATATGTATACGATTGTTAAAAAAAAAAAAAAACTTTTTCATTGGAATATGTACTTGTATTGTACTAACTTTACATGGTTTTTCATCTTCTGTAATATTATAAAAACAAATAAAAATTATTGTTTAGAAAAACAAACTCAAGCTCAACAGACATACCAGGACCTCACACAAACCAGAGAACTCATACTTGCAGAGTTATTCCACAAAATAAAACGTAAATTTATTCTACAACAGAAATTATTCTATGAATTTGGGAACAAAAGAGGCAAATACCTAGCCAAAGCCATTCAAATGAACAAAGCTCGCACCAACATCCATACTATCAATGATTGGCAAGAAAGGCCTAAAGTCACAGCCGCAGATATACACTACCGTTCAAAAGTTTGGGGTCACATTGAAATGTCCTTATTTTTGAAGGAAAAGCACTGTACTTTTAAATGAAGCTAACTTTGAACTAGTCCTAACTTTAAACAAATATACTCTATACATTGCTAATGTGGTAAATGACTATTCTAACTGCAAATGTCTAGTTTTTGGTGCAATATCTACATAGGTGTATAGAGGCCCATTTCCAGCAACTATCACTCCAGTGTTCTAATGGTACAATGTGTTTGCTCATTGGCTCAGAAGGCTAATTGATGATTAGCAAACCCTTGTGCAATCATGTTCACACATCTAAAAACAGTCTAGCTCCTTCCAGAAGCTACAAAACTGACCTTCCTGTGAGCAGATTGAGTTTCTGGAGCATCACATTTGTGGGGTCAATTAAACGCTCAAAATGGCCAGAAAAAGAGAACTTTCATCTGAAACTCGACAGTCTATTCTTGTTCTTAGAAATGAAGGCTATTCCATGCGAGAAATTGCAAAGAAATTGAAGATTTCCTACAACGGTGTGTACTACTCCCTTCAGAGGACAGCACAAACAGGCTCTAACCAGAGTAGAAAAAGAAGTGGGAGGCCGCGTTGCACAACTAAGCAAGAAGATAAGCACATTAGAGTCTCTAGTTTGAGAAACAGACGTCTCACAGGACCCCAACTGCCATCTTCATTAAATAGTACCCGCAAAACACCAGTGTCAACATCTACAGTGAAGAGGCGGCTGCGGGATTTTGGGCTTCAGGGCAGAGTGGCAAAGAAAAAGCCATATCTGAGACTGGCCAATAAAAGAAAAAGATTAAGATGGGCAAAAGAACACAGACATTGGACAGAGGAAGACTGGAAAAAAGTGTTGTGGACGGATGAATCCAAGTTTGAGGTGTTTGGATCACAAAGAAGAACGTTTGTGAGACGCAGAACAAATGAAAAGATGCTGGAAGAATGCCTGACGCCATCTGTTAAGCATGGGGGAGGTAATGTGATGGTCTGGGGTTGCTTTGGTGCTGGTAAGGTGGGAGCTTTGTACAGGGTAAAAGGGATTCTGAATAAGGAAGGCTATCACTCCATTCTGCAACGCCATGCCATACCCAGTGGACAGCGCTTGATTGGAGCCAATTTCATCCTACAACAGGACAATGACCCTAAACACACCTCCAAATTGTGCAAGAACTATTTACAGCAGAAGCAGGCAGCTGGTATTCTATCGGTAATGGAGTGGCCAGCACAGTCACCAGATCTGAACCCCATTGAGCTGTTGTGGGAGCAGCTTGACCGTATGGTACGCCAGAAGTGCCCATCCAACCAATCCAACTTGTGGGAGCTGCTTCTAGAAGCGTGGGGTGCAATTTCTCCAGCTTACCTCAATAAATTAACAGCTAGAATGCCAAAGGTGTGCAATGCTGTAATTGCTGCAAAAGGAGGATTCTTTGATGAAAGCAAAGTTTGATGTAAAAACAATGTTATTTCAAATACAAATCATTATTTCTAACCTTGTCAATGTCTTGACTCTATTTTCTATTCATTTCACAACGTATGGTGGTGAATAAGTGTGACTTTTCATGGAAAACACAAAATTGTTTGGGTGACCCCAAACTTTTGAACGGTAGTGTAGCTTCCCAATTTGAGCATACTATTCCACTCTGTACAATCTCAATACGCAATCAGACGGCCCCACTACAAACAACACTAGACGCTCCCTTATCAAAAACTTCTTAAAAGAACACTGCACTAAACCCATCGACAGAGAAGATGCCCGCCAATTAGAAAATCCCATTTCCGAAGACATACTAAAAAATGAAATCAAACAACTAAAAGCAGGAAAAAGCCCAGGCCCAGATGGATTCATAGATGCTTATTTTAAAACCTTTACAGAAGTACTTACTGGCCTCTTCCTCAAGGCCTTTAACTCCCTCTCTTCCTCCACGCTTCCCTTCGACAGACTTCTTAAAGCACACATTACAGTTATACCAAAGGAGGGGAAGGACACGACACTAGTTACTAACTACATGCTGAAAGTGACATCCCTAAATGCGAAAGGGCTCAATATCCCAGAGAAACGCAGCTAAGTTCTCTTTGAAACAAAAAAAAAATATGGAGAGTGAATCGGGGGGCTTCAGTAACCAAAACTGCAGTGTTTATCCTCATGACACAACACAGGAAGCACCTCCATGGTTAACAGAGGACGGAATTAAAATTAGACTTGAGAAAATTAACATTAATAAATCACCGCGACCAGATGGCTTGCATCCGAGGGTACTTAGGGAACTCAGTCAGGTGATTGCCAGACCGTTGTTCCTAATTTTTACAGACAGTCTATTGACTGGAATGGTACCAGCTGATTGGAGAAAAGCCAATGTAGCACCAATATTTAAAAAGGGCCCAAAAAACATCCCTGGGAATTACAGACCAGTTAGCCTAACATCAATAGTATGTAAAATCTTGGAGGGGATGATAAGGGACTATATACAAGATTTTAGTAATAAGAACGATATCATTAGCAGTAATCAGCATGGATTCATGAAGAATCGTTCTTGCCAAACCAATCTATTAACCTTCTATGAGGAGGTGAGTTGCCATCTAGATAAAGGAAGGCCCATAGACGTGGTGTATCTGGATTTTGCAAAAGCATTTGACACAGTTCCCCATAAACGTTTACTGTACAAAATAAGGTGCGTTGGCATGGACCATAGGGTGAGTACCTGGATTGAAAACTGGCTACAAGGGAGTGTTCAGAGGGTGGTGATAAATGGGGAGTACTCAGAATGGTCAGGGGTGGGTAGTGGGGTTCCCCAGGGTTCTGTGCTGGGACCAATCCTATTTAATTTGTTTATAAACGATCTGGAGGATGGGATAAACAGTTCAATCTCTGTATTTGCAGACGATACTAAGCTAAGCAGGGCAATAACTTCCCCGCAGGATGTGGAAACCTTGCAAAAAGACCTGAACAAATTAATGGGGTGGGCGACTACATGGCAAATGAGGTTCAATGTAGAAAAATGTAAAATAATGCATTTGGGTGGCAAAAATATGAATGCAATCTATACACTGGGGGGAGAACCTCTGGGGGAATCTAGGATGGAAAAGGACCTGGGGGTCCTAGTAGATGATAGGCTCAGCAATGGCATGCAATGCCAAGCTGCTGCTAATAAGGAAAACAGAATATTGGCATGTATTAAAAGGGGATCAACTCCAGAGATAAAACGATAATTCTCCCGCTCTACAAGACTCTGGTCTGGCTGCACCTGGAGTATGCTGTCTAGTTCTGGGCACCAGTCCTCAGGAAGGATGTACTGGAAATGGAGCGAGTACAAAGAAGGGCAACAAAGCTAATAAAGGGTCTGAAGGATCTTAGTTATGGGGAAAGGTTGCGAGCGTTGAACTTATTCTCTCTGGAGAAGAGAGGGGATATGATTTCAATTTACAAATACTGTACTGGTGACCCCACAATAGGGATAAAACTTTTTCGCAGAAGAGAGTTTAATAAGACTCGGGGCCACTCATTACAATTAGAAGAAAAGAGGTTTAACCTTAAACTACGTAGAGGGTTCTTTACTGTAAGAGCGGTAAGGATGTGGAATTCCCTTCCACAGGCGGTGGTCTCAGCGGGGAGCATTGATAGCTTCAAGAAACTATTAGATAAGCACCTGAACGACCGCAACATACAGGGATATGTAAGGTAATACTGACACATAATCACACACATAGGTTGGACTTGATGGACTTGTGTCTTTTTTCAACCTCACCTACTATGTAACTATGTAACTATGAGATCACTAGAAAATAATTTTTAAATAATCATAAAAAAAGATCTTGATGAAATAAAAAATAATAAAAGATGACTCAAAAAATAAATTTGTAAACATTATTATGGAGATCGGGATTTTAAAAAATACAATATCATTCATGAGATCAAGACAAATAATCCAGAAATCTGTTTGTGAGAAGACAATAATGCGCTGCATTAAACGATCACAGAATTTGCAGCATGAGGAATGTGCTAGCTCCAATACGAACACTAGTTTTATCAGACCGAGCACTTCAGTCTCTTACTTGCTTCAGAGCATGCGTCGTTTTTTGTCTGTCGGACCAGCATACAGACAAGAGGATTTCTTGATAGGAACTGGGTCTGGCGGAGTTCCGTCGGAAAGATTTGAAACATGTTCCAAATCTAAAGTTCGTCTTATTTTCGACAAAAAAAGTCCGCTAAAGGTCCGATGCGATGAAGCCCACACACAGTCGGATTGTCCTACAGATTCGTTCTGTTGGACCAGTCCGGTCGAAAAGTCCGCTTGTGTGTACACAGCATTAGATTGCACACAGGTGGACATCATTTCACTAATTATGTGACTTCTGAAGGTAATTGGTTTCACCAGAAATTTTTATGGGCTTCAGTACAAAGGGAGTGAATACATACTCACATGCCAATTATCCGTTTTTCATTTCTGAAAAATTGTTTTATGTATATATTTTTCTAATTTTACTTCACCAACTTAGACTATTGTGTTTGGATCCATCACATATAATTCAGATTAAAAAAAAAATTGAACTAAAAAGGCTGTAATGTAACAAAATAGGTAAAAAGGCAAGGGGATGAATACTTTTGCAAGGCACTCTATGTACTGGAGGATGCCCTGGTGTACCTGTTCAATCTTAAAATCAAATTTATTGATTAGAGACACTGTTATAGCCTGGAGAGAGGTTCAGAAACTCCTGGGTCTACCCTACACCATCTCATCCCACCTGCCTATACTTGGCAACCCAATGTTCTCCCCCCCAGGACACATAAAGCCTTTGCATAATGGTCTGTCTCTAGCCTACAGACTTCAATCCTACCCAAGGAACTCTTATGCCGCGTACACACGGTCGGACTTTCCAGCATACTTGGTCCGGCAGAGCAGAGTCTGCCGGACAATCCGCCCGTGTGTAGGCGCCGGCGGACTTTTCCGGCGGACTTTTTCCCAAAAGCCCGCCGGACCTAGATTTGAAACATGTTTTAAATCTTTCCGTTGGACTCAGTTTTGGGCAGAAAGTCCGCTCGTCTGTGTGTTGGTCCGACGGAAAGCCCGCTCGTGTGTATGCTGGTCCAACGGACCAGATACGACGCGAGGGCAGGGTATTGCATTTCGCGCTCGCTGCAATAGGAAAAACAAATTTTCCTATTGCGGTGAGCGCGGGGCATACCAGGCCCTCAGGTCTGGTATGGATTATAAAGGGAACCCCCCTACGCCGAAAAAACGGCGTGGGGTCCCCCCTAAAATCCGTACCAGACCCCGATCCGAGCACGCAGCTTGGCCGGTCAGGAAAGGGGGTGGGGACGAGCGAGCGCCCCCCCTCCTGAACCGTACCAGGCCGCATGACCTCAACATGTGGGGTGGGTGCTTTGGGGGAGGGGGGCGCCCTGTGGGGCCCCCCCACCCCAAAGCACCTTGTCCCCATGTTGATGAGGACAAGGGCCTCTTCCCGACAACCCTGGCCGTTGGTTGTCGGGGTCTGCGGGCGGGGGGCTTATCGGAATCCGGGAGCCCCCTACGATAAGAGGGCCCCCAGATCCCGGCCCCCCACCCTAGGTAGCTCTCTTGCCAGCAGAGGTCCGGACTTCTGGGCTTCTTGTCTTCTGGGCTTCTGGGCTTCTGGGCTTCTCTTCTCTTCTCCAGATGTTGACACGACGCTCTCTCTGGCTGGACTGCTCTCTGAGGGCTGCGTTGTGACGTATATAGGCGGAGACCCCGCCCCCTTTTGATGTCACAGTCCCTGGGCATGCTGGGACTGTGACGTTTTAGGGGGTGTGGTCACTGGGTGATGTTGACCACACCCCCTAAAACGTCACAGTCCCAGCATGCCCTGGGACTGTGACATCAACAGGGGGCGGGGTCTCCGCCTATATAAGTCACAACGCAGCCCTCAGAGAGCAGTCCAGCCGGAGAGAGCGTCGTGTCAACATCTGGAGAAGAGAAGACAAGACAAGACAAGACAAGAAGCCCAGAAGACAAGAAGCCCAGAAGACAAGAAGCCCAGAAGACAAGAAGCCCAGAAGTCCGGACCTCTGCTGGCAAGAGAGCTACCTGAACACAGCGGAGGAGCCGGCCGAAGAACTGGAACACCGGGAGAAGAGAGCGGAGAGGAACGAACCGGACGCCAGGAGAAGATGAACCAGAGGGACCCCCGAAGCCGGAAGAAGACCCCCGAAGCCGGAGGAAGATCCCCCCGGAGCTGTTTAATAAAATATTGTTTTATTTACACTTTTTCCCTGGGTGAATGGGTAGGGGTACTATGTACCCCATACTCATTCACATAGGGTGGGGGGCCGGGATCTGGGGGCCCTCTTATTGTAGGGGGCTCCCGGATTCCGATAAGCCCCCCGCCCGCAGACCCCGACAACCAACGGCCAGGGTTGTCGGGAAGAGGCCCTTGTCCTCATAAACATGGGGACAAGGTGCTTTGGGGGAGGGGGGGCCCCACAGGGCCCCCTCCCCCAAAGCACCCACCCCACATGTTGAGGGCATGTGGCCTGGTACGGTTCAGGAGGGGGGGCGCTCGCTCGTCCCCACCCCCTTTCCTGACCGGCCAGGCTGCGTGCTCGGATCGGGGTCTGGTATGGATTATAGGGGGGACCCCACGCCGTTTTTTCGGCGTAGGGGGGTTCCCCTTATAATCCATACCAGACCTAAGGGCCTGGTATGACCCGCGACGGGGCTCGCAAGGTGTCAATCTCGCCGATAAAAGCAGCAAGATTGACATCCTTTTCTAGTCCCGTCGCGTTCAAAATGAACGGACTTGTCCGTGTGTGGGCAAGTCCGGTCATTCTGAAAGTCCGCCGTAACTCCGGCGAAAGTCCGTCGGAAAGACGGGCGGACTTAGCCCGCCGCAAAGTCCGGTCGTGTGTGGGCACGTCCGACCGTTTTAAAGTCTGGCGCACCTGATGGACAAAGTCCGTCAGAAAGTGTGCCGGACCAAGTAGGACAGAAAGTCTGACCGTGTGTACGCGGCATTATACCCTTCTCAGAATTGACCCAACAATACTCCTTACCCCCATCACAGGTGTTCCACTACTATCAACTAACCAGCTACCTCAAATCCTGCTTCAGTTCATTACAAAACCCTTGCCAGCGCTCATTCATTGATACAATGTGTAAGTGGTAAGTAATACTCTATTTCAGAAATATGCTCTAACCTTGTCACTCACCAGGCCTCCAAGTACCGTACCCTTCCTTTTTTTTCCTGGGCATCCATGCTTGACATCTAAGATGCTCCAGAAAAGATTCTTGCAGGATACCAAAAAAATCAGCTCCCCAGTGGTCTGCAAAGAATGTTGAGAAACTCAATTCAAAATCGCTCATCGTGCATATATCCCATTTCAACATAACAAAGTAGATCCCTCCCTCTCTCTGTTTCATAGACTGTGAACTTGCCAAGCTACCTCCACCTTCTGGAATCAGGTACTAAAATATATCAACAAGAATCAGAGACTCCTCCCTAAAGACCCTTTGTTTTGCCTTTTTAGCATGATGCCTTGATGTTCTCTTCATCCACCTGTGCCTCTCTCCCTCAGTGGGTCCATATTTGCTTTTTGATAATTCATAGAGTCCTCACGCAGGCCTGGATTCATCCCACCCCGCCTCATATTGCTTCAGTAAAACATGCGCTACAAACCCTATTTCTCATGGAAAAGATGGACACTGTTACCCAACACTCTAATGCCCTGTACACACGGTCGGACTTTCCGATGGAAAATGTGCGATCAGAGCTTGTTGTCGGAAATTCTGACCATGTGTAGGCTCCATCAGACTTTTTCCATCGGAATTTCGGACACACAAAGTTTGAGAGCTGGATCTAAAATTTTCCGACCACAAAATGCATTTGCATAAATTCCGATCATGTGTAGACAATTCCGACGCACAAAGTGCCATGCATGCTCAGAATCAAGCAGAAGAGAAGCACTGGCTATTGAACTTAATTTTTTTCGGCTCGTCGTACGTTTTGTACGTCACCACGTTCTTGGCGTTCGGAATTTCCGACCAACTTTGTGTGACCGTGTGTATGCAAGACAAGTTTGAGCCAACATTCGTCAGAAAAAATCAGATGGATTTTGTTGTCGGAATGTCCAACCGTGTGTACAGGGCATAAGTCGTTGAAATGTTTTATCGCCAAATATATACATTTTTTTAAATTTTTTGATGCCCCTGTAGAAGTCCTATTAGGACGTAACGCATAGGGCTTTGCTTTCTGGCTCTCCACATTGCTTTTTTAACTGTGATCACAATTTTTTGTCATTACACGCTGGTTTTATGAAAATAAATACCCGATTTGCTTTTGATCTGTACCACCTGGAGCATTTTATTCTCTTTATTCCTTCACCATGAATATGCTTATTCCATCCATCCGGTCATCATTGGCCCAAGGGCTGATTCCCCTGTGGTGATTCCATTGGAGAAGAGCTGACTCTCGATCATACCTGTGACTGTTCCAGTGTACTTGCTGACCATCTCTGGATACTTAAAGCTGTTCCTGTTCATGCCTGTTTGATCTGGTGTCACTGACATCCAGATCCATTGGTTCCAGTAAGAATACCCATTTATTATTTCTCTTCTGTGATGCCTGCTGTTAACATCACACCTGGTGTTCCTGACTGCCTGCACGAAGATGTCTCCAACTTGATGTACACCTCTCTTTATTTGTGGTGTATACACCACTCTTTTTTCATTGACTCATTTTCGATTTATCACTCATTGGGACTTGTTTGCTTGTCAATCATATTTTGCATATGCATATTTATATGCTTCCTCATTTTTTACATTTTGGTCTACCTAGCTGTTCTACACAGTTTTTATTAGCGCTACATTTTCACCTACGACGTTATATGAAGCACTCTTTTTTTCCAGAAGAGATCTCTCAACATATGACACCCTTCCGATATACGAACTAGTACTTGCGTGCAGATCTTACCAATACGCTGGGTAAACTCAGGATCCAAGATACCCCTAAACACCAGAATCCACTCGCCCCCCCCCCCCCCCTAGCATTCCATGTACTCCATTTTGCCCTATTTGAGTTGAAGTGTGTACTTGTTATTAACCCTAATAGTCTCTCTTCCCTTATCCAGTTAGAATGTATACTCACTTCCAATCCTCAGGTTGTTTCTTTGGTGCAATTTCTTAGTTACTCTTGTTACACCAGAAGTGCTATTATCAGTTAACTATGATTATTCTGACTTTAGCCACGCTATCAAGGCTGATTGTTTTATTACTGTTACTTTTGTTCTAGTCTGCGAAGGCTATGTTATCTGTCTTGAAGCCTTCATGGATACATGATACATGCCTTCATGTTTGTAATACTTTTATATTTTTTGTATGAAAATGTAATCAATTCAACAATAACAAACATATTCTAAAAAAAAACACACACACACACACTAAAATGTGAGGCATTTTTAGAGCTACCTGAATTTGCCAGATGCGTTGCTGTCAGGACCAAAATTGCCATAGATGCTTCATGAATTTTGCACAGCACATTTACAAGAAGAATTAACATCAGAAAAGTACCACAGCAGCTTTATTGGGAGCAGTGATTTTAATAAAGCTTAAAGTGAAACAATAAAAGTAAAATATTCCTTTAAATTTTGCACCTGGGGGGTATCTATAGTATGCCTGTAAAGTGGCACATTTTTCCCATGTTTACAACAGTCCCTGCACAAAATGACATTTCTAAAAGGAAAAAAAGTCATTTAAAAGTACTTGCGGCTATAATGAATTGACGGGTCCCGGCAATAAAGATAAAAGTCATTAAGAACCCTAAACCAAAGTTAAAAAAAATTGCGTGGGGGTCCCCCCAAATTCCATACCAGGCCCTTCAGGTCTGGTATGAATATGAAGGGGAACCCTGCGCCAATTTTTTTTTTAAATGTCGTAGGGGTTCCCCTCCAAAATCCATACCAGACGCATCAGATCTGGTATAGATTTTAAGGGAAACCCCGCAACAAAATTTAAAAAAAAATGGCGTGGGGGTCCCCCCAAAAATCCATACCAGACCCCTATCCAAGCACGCAACCTGGCAGGCCGCAGGAAAAGAGGGGGGAAGAGAGAGCACCCCCCTCCTGAACCGTACCAGGCCACATGCCCTCAACATGAGGAGGGTGCTTTGGGTTAGACCCCCAAAGCACCTTGTCCCCATGTTGATGGGGACAAGAGCCTCATCTCCACAACCCTTGCACGGTGGTTGTGGGTGTCTGTTGGCGGGGGCTTATCGGAATCTAGAAGCCCCCTTTAACAAGGGGACCCCAAGATCCCAGGCCCCCCTGTTTGAATTGGTATATTGTACCCCTACAATTTCACAAAAAAGGGGCAAAATCTTAAAAAAACCACAAGACACACCTTGGGACAAGTCCTTTATTAAAAAATAAAATAAATAAAAATGTCCCACAAAGTCCATTCATCTGCTTCTCTCGCTCCACTGACGGACCGAAAAAAAAATAAAAAAGATCCGCCTCCATGGGAGGCACCTGCCGTATGACGCATTCTCGCAGCTGACAGTAAACGGGTGTCCCTGCCCCCCTCTGACACCACGGGGAAGCCATTGGGAAGTCCCCGTGTGTCAGAGGGGGGCGTGGTCACCTGGGTATGTCATCGTGTGGCCCAACCCTCAGTTATAAAAGGACGCGTTATACAGCGGGTGCCTCCCATGGAGGCGGATCTTTTTTATTTATTTTTTTCGGTCCGTCGGCAGAGCGAAGGAAGAAGATGAATAGACTTCGTGGGACATTTTTATTTTTTTATTTTTTAATAAAGGACTTGTCCCAAGCTGTATATTGCATTTTTTTTAACATTTTGAGACTTTTTTTGTGAAATGGTAGGGGTACAATGTACCCGTTACCATCTCAAATGGGGGGCAGGATCTAAGGGTCCCCTTGTTAAAGGGGGCTTCCAGATTCTGATAAGGCCCCCGCCTGCAGACCAGCTCAACCACTGGGCAAGGGTTGTGGGGATGAGGCCCTTGTCCCCATCAACATGGGGACAAGGTGCTTTGGGGGGCTACCCCAAAGCACCCTCCCCATGTTGAGGGCATGTGGCCTGGTACGGTTCAGGAGGGGGGCGCTCTCTCATCCTCCCTCTTTTCCTGCGGCCTGCTAGGTTGCGTGCTCTTATAAGGGTCTGGTATGGATTTTTGGGGGGACCCACATGTCATTTTTCTTTTAAATTTGGCATGGGGTTTCCCTAAAAATCCATACCAGACCTGAAGGGTCTGGTATGGATTTTGAGGGGGAACCCTACGCCATTTTTTTTTTAAATTTTGGTTCAGGGTTCCCCTTAATATTCATACCAGACCCTAAGGGCCTGGTAATGGACGGGAGGGGATTCCATGCCATTTTTTTCAATGACTTTTATCTGTATTGCCAAGACCCGACAATTCATTATAGCCGCTAGTAGTTTTAAATGACTTTTTTCCTTTAGAAATGTCATGTTGTGCAAGGACTGTTCTAAACATGGGAAAAATGTGCCACTTTACAGGCATACTATAGACACCCCCCAGGTACAACATTTAAAGGAATATTTCACTTTTATTGTTTCACTTTAAACATTATTATAATAGCTGTTTCTGAAAAACTGACTTTTTTAAAACTTTTTTTTGCTTTGATACATGTCCCCTGGGGCAGGACTCGTGCCCCCATCACTTTTTATGAAAATAACTTGCATATTAACCCTTAAAATTAGCACTTTTGATTTTTCCTGTTCGTGTCCCATAGACTTTAATGGTGTTTGAACAAATTTTTTGGCGGTTTGCATGTTCTGCTGCGAACCGAACCGGGAGGTGTTCAGCTCATCCCTAATAGAGAGCTTCATAAAAAAGGGTTTAGAATTGATAGAACATCGGTATTGTTTTTGTTGTCTTTGCCACTATTAGAATTTCTTTCTTCCAATCCAAGACTTGACAACCTGAGAGAGGTTTAAACTTTTGCCATCTCTATCCAAAACTAAAATGTTTTTGTGTATTCATGCACATTGGTACTTTTACCTGTCCAATGCTTAGCAGTGCAATTCATTTAATTTTTGCTTGCAGCATTTCCTCCTTCGACGTGAGAACATGTACTATGTGTACAAGAGATGCCATCTTCTCCTAGTTAGTACAGCCAGTTTTGACAGGTGTATCTGTAAATGTGCCTGTTTGCATGTTGCTTATATGAGCAATTATTTGTGTATAAATAATTGTATTTAGAGGATGTCACTTAATCCTGGTGTACCTAACATGGGATGTGTAGTTTCTTACTGACACTCACATTAGTCTGAGTAGGAGGATTATTATTATAGTCATATAATTTATTGAACATATTCAACTTTTAAGAGCAAGAATATCCTATTGTGGTAAGAAGTTAAAGTCGATTAGAAGAACTATATGCTTCTTCGTATTTCACAATGGTATAATTGCAAGATGACCAATTTTAAACTTAACATATTTCCTGTAGTCAGTTCTGTCATCCAGACTGTAACTAAGTTATTTGAAGGTGCAGTAGTGCAATAAAAGATCAGGCACCTAAAATAGCTTTTTAATCAGCTCTTGGCAGATGGGCTGTAATGTTATTAAAATGTCATTAATTATGTGTTCCTTTTATTAGTGTTTAATTTAACTGAAAATAATTTATTGGTTAATTTTATGATCTTTTTTTAATATGATGTAATATTAGCTTGTAGTTGCCCTTTGAAAGTTGTTTTTAAAGGTCTTATATTTAGAAATGCAAAGGCCAGGACAGGCGGTTAATAGTGGAAAAATAGCTGGGTTGAGAAAATGTGAATTATACACATACACACACACTATCTTACAAATGTGAGTACACCCCTCACCTTTTTGAGAATATTTTAATGTATCTTTTCATGTGACAACACTGAAGAAATGACACTTTGCTACATTGTAAAGTAGTGAGTGCACAGCTTATATAACAGTGTAAATTTGTAGAAAGGTTTAGAGAAATTTAACGTGCATCCTCACAGGGTGACACTGTGGACACACTAGTAACAATATGCCAACATCCCTATATAGATCAGAAAAAACAAATAAAACAATATTTGCAGAAATGGACTTTATAGGCACATACATACAAGATAAAAATTGGAATTTTAATTGGATAAAGTTAAAATCATATTTTACAAAGCATAAAACAAAAACACATCATATTAGTGCATGGCCTCAAGGACTCAAGTAACACCTCTATATATTATATTCTAAACCAATGGGATGCAAAAATAAAGATTAAGTACAGCGCTACATTTAGAAAAAATGAAAAAGCAGCCAACACACCTATAGACTCAAGGCAATAAATATCAAAAGAAATAAAAGTGTAGCGCTATGTATCACATCCACAACCGTGTGTATTACAATGAGAACATATATAAATGGTGAATACTACCAAAATATGTATGACCATAATATGGATAGTGCCAAATAATTAATCAGTGTTGATCACATATAAGGTAAATAAACAATAATATTTAGTTATCAGATGTGCCAGTGATTAGTAGAAACCCGTGCTGGTTCCATGAACCAAACACCAAACATAAAAAATCATAAAACATAACAGTCATTATTGAGTATATAAAAATGTGTAGAAAAATATTGAAGAAAACATCAGCAGAGTTCAATGGGGGTGATGAATGGCCAGGTGGTAGAAAGAAACTCCCAAATTCACAGATGGATGGTTACACCAAATCTGGCGAGTGGGTAGTAGGAAGACCACAAGTGTGCATAGGTTGTACATCAGTGCCGGGGCCAACATCAGAAGTAGAGGAGGCTTACCGGAAAAAAATTGACCTGAAATGGCGTACGCCAGACAAGTCAAAAAGGCTTAATAACCACTGTTTCTGAGAAGTGCGTCTTGTCAGATGTCATCAACAGATGGTGGAAAAAAGAGTGCCCGCATGGCTTCCTCTCCCATAGGCAATCCAGCATAAGCCAAACGTGTAGTTCATCTGTGAAATCCTCGTGGAAGCTGGAAATGACTGTAGTAAGCACCACTTATACAGTGATCTCCACTACCTTCTGGATCTCATGCCGAGCAGCTGCCCTTGGATGAAATTAGAATAACCAGTAGCAGCATCCAAAAGGAATAAAGTGCATGGAGTGGTTGAGTCACAGTATGGGGTCGCAAGAGGGTGAGGGTAAAGGTGATGGACTGGCCAAGCTGTACACTCACTACTTTTTACATTGAAGAAATTACACTTTGCTACAATGTAATTACATAGGGTACGGCTAGCATTCCTTGTATCCCACATTGCCTTCATTTTTTATCAGCCCTTTTTTGTGATCACTTTTATTGTACCAGTGTCTGTTACTGACCTTTTATTATTAAAAACCATTCTGGTTTGACCTGCACCATTGGAGTCCTCCTCCTTCCCTTGTTTTTACATGACCATTTCTTGGAGCCTATGAGGGAACAGTTTGGGAGACGGCTATCTGGCTGGAGAGTACCTGGAGATTCCACCGACCGAGAGTTAAGGACATCACTTCGAACTGGTTCCTCTCGTCTGTGTCCAGTAGCTGAGCAGCATCTGATCCATACTGCATAGGATCTCAAGCCTTTTCGACCCCTTTGCCGTACAACATTTGGGGTCCATCATAGCTGGTAAGAGTATTCATTTATCTCTGGAGTGTCACTGAAAATGACTACAGACAAGCCTCACATTATTTTTCTGTGATTGAGATTACCTTCCCTGGAAGAACACACCACTTTACACCTCTGTGGACTTTATATCACACACATTTACTGGGTCACATCCAGTTTCGTTGATTTATATTTTGTTTTATTAGATTTGTTTGGAGTTTTCATTTTGTGAATAATTTCACATCCCTCAGTAGCGCTACATTGTCACTTCACTCCCAATATTCTATGCAATATAGTGTGTGTGTGTGTGTATGTGTGTGTATCTAAGTATATTGAACATACGATCAACACTTTGTCTTATAACACTGTTCTACCCCATTTGCCACTTTTTCCATTGGAAGCATTGTGTTTAGTTTCAATGTAACAAAAATCAGTGATACTCCACATCTGGCCAACAAGTGGATAGAAAGGTTTCTTTACATTCTTTTTGAAAGCAGAAAAGCCCTTTTAATTACAATATTTACTAATTTAAAGATAATCAAATATGTCAGCAGTAGCATGTTTGTAATACTAAACAATATAACAGTAGGAAAATTTCAGCAGCAGAACATTAGTACAGCTTTAGACCATAATTTGTTCTTTTTAATTTCAGCCTAGTGTAATGTCAATGAATTAGAATTTCAAAGTGGAAGGAGATCTAAAAGCATATTCCAATGTAATGGCCTGATGACACTCTTCGCTTGCAAGAAAAGAAAGAGAATGAACATTTACAGTTCCCCATTTAAACTATACTGCACAAATGGAAATTTGATTATAGGTTTTTGTGAAAAGCTCTCTAAAATTGCATATTAAGATTAGACTTTGACAGCTGATGTTTTTAAGCCAGGTATTACTTTGTAGACAAAGACAGATGCTCTTCACTAGTTTATTCACGATATGTAAATTCATGAATAGGAGTAAATCACGCCACATGAAGCACTATGAAATCTCATCCCACCATCAACATTTGAGTGGTTCTTCTTGCTAAATAATCTTTTATATGTTTAAATATTAATTCTATACTGTAATGTTCATTTTAGTTGTAGCCTATTTTCCTTGAGACATGCTAAGATAACATCCTATTTATTTATTTTCATATTTATAGAGTTTTAACCCAATATACAAAGTTAATCATACATAGAGGCATTTACAGTACTACCTGCCATCTAAAGGAAGAGTCTATTTTCTCAGCTACACTTACTCAACCTGAGAGCAATATAAAAGTAAATCAACTTCCTGCAGTTACCATTTTTAGTGAGATCCAAACCCAGGACCATAAAGCTCAAAGCAAGCATGCTAGCTACGTAACTTGCATGCTGCCCATCTATTCATGGAAAGCCAAATTCCAGGCAAACAGCTAAATACACAGATGAAATGGGAGATGGATCCTGCCAAAAGAGTTGCACTTTGGTCAAATGAGTTCTGAGGTTTACACAGATCTTACAGAACTGCCAGTTAAGGCTGGGCAGAAGACCTGTTTTTTCTATATAGTGGTTATGTAATACCACTAGGTCTTGTTTCTCCATCACCCTATGAATTAAAAGAGAAGCAGCACACTAATGAGATCAACTCTATTACTCTGTTTTTACATCCTATCATCATGTCCCTTGTTAACACATTATCATTAAAACACAACTGATTGCCTTCTTGTGATTTTTCACCCTGTCCAAGTAAGAGTGCTGTTGTACAGGGCATTGTAAAAAGCTGATACAAAATCATATCCTGGTACTTACATGGCTTTTATTTAAATATACATTTAAAATGTACTACTGAATACAAAGCTGCATTAATTTGTGTCCTTTATACCTCCATGGAGTTCAGCTTTAAATCCAAAATATCCTCCCATCTAGGAGCATTGTTCATTACAAAATTAGATTTTAATCTGTGTATTCAACTGTTGTTTTCTAGACATGTGCACACTGAAATATTTTGTTTCGCAATTTTGTTTTCGTCCGAAAAATACATTTATTTAGTTACTCCCGAAATTAGTTTTTATTTATTTTGTTTTTCGTTAAAAATTGCATTCGTCCGAAAATCCAAATTAAGGTTGAATCTGTCATTGAAGACTTATAGTGTCTGTTGAATGTTCAAAGAAGATTCGACGGAGCAGCTAAACTGTACGACACCGTATAGTTTACCTGCTCCGTCGAATCTTCTTAGAACTTTCAACAGACATCATAAGCCAAAGTACGTGTGTACTTAGTTCTAGTTATTTTACTGCTCCTCCTCTTTGGTTACAATCAGCCAATAACATTCATCATCATCAATATTTTTATTCATCTTTTCTCCCCTACATCGAATCTTTTCTCCCCTACATCGAATCTTTTCTCCCCTACGTCAAATGTTTTCTCTCTATGTAGAATAATCTTGGACTAACAAAGTTAAGGTTAGGCACATTCGACCACAGGTTTGATGGACACAGATTGTTATTGTCATCATCATGTCGAATCTCCTATCTATATCGAACTGTTGTAGCAACGAAAACAAAAATAAAGCATTTGTTTATGTCGGATCTTTAGTTTTTCGGATTCTGCACTTTCGTTATCGTTTGTTAAAACGATAACGAAAATACCTGAATTTCGGACGAAAATGCATTCGGACAAAAACGAATGCACATGTCTATTGTTTTCACCAACCTATTTAATAGACATGTGCATGATGAAAAAATGTGTTTTGTTTCATTTAGATTCATGAATCTAGTTATTAAGTTTAGTTAAATTGAGTTGATTTATTCAATGAGTATTCAGGATTCGTATTCGGAATTTGTTTTATGTCTTTTTCAATTTTATCTTTTTTTTCCAATTCAAAACATTTGAATCGGTCAAATCAAAAACTTTAGTTTTTTTTTTTTTTTCGATTCAAAGTGAAACAAACAAAAGAAAAATCTTCATCAAATGATTACAATGATTCTTTAAATCACCTTTGGCTTACCAAAAACAGCATTATTTCAAAATGGTACTCTACTAACACAGTCTTTGATTTCCAAAATATGTTTACAGTTTCGAATTAGACTGGAATTCGACAAATTTTGTTTCATTATTTGGAGCATTCAGTAAACTTTGTTTATACTGTAATTCTGATATTCGGAATATTGGAATCTCCAAATAACAAAACGAACCACACATGTCTACTATTTAACCACTTGCCGATCAGCCGCCGCAGTTTCACTGCAGCAGAATGGCATGGCTGGGCTAAACGATGTTATGTAAGATCGCTTTGCCCTGTGGCCAATAGGGGCGTGCACGTGCCCCCTGCTCATCCACGGAGCCGATGCTGGGCTTCCGCGATCGCTTGGGGCACAAGGAGAACCGGGATCTGTGTGTAAACAGTTTCCGGTTCTCTGAGGGTAGAAGTGACAGATCGTCTGTTCATACAGAGTATGAACAGTGATCTATCTCTTCCCCTACACAGTCTCCTCTCTCCTTCAGTTTGAGCACACACTAGGGTACACAATAACCCCTTCACTGCCAGTGACCTTTTTTACAGTAATCAATACATGTCCACCATAATGTCCCAGTCAAGATAAAAAAAAAAAATCTCCGCCATTACTAGTGAAAAAAAAAAAATTAATAACAAAAATGCCATAAACTATCCCCTATTCTGTAGTCGCTATAACTTTTGCACTAACCAATCAATATACACTTATTGCAATTTTTTTTACCAAAAATATGTAGAAGAATACATATTGGCCTAAACTGAGGTAAAAAAAAATTGTTTTCTTTATATATTTTTGGGGGATCTTTATTACAGTAAAAAAGTAAAAATATTGTGTTTTTTTTTTCAAAATTGTCACTCTTTTTGTTTATAGCGCAAAAAATAAAAACTGCAGAGGTGATCAAATACCACCAAAAGAAAGCTCTATTTGTGGGGAAAAAAGGACCTCAATTTTGTTAGCTGCAATGTCGCATGACTGTGCAATTGACACAGTGCCGAATCGCAAAAAGTGCTCTGGTCAGGAAGGGGGTAAAATCTTCCGGGGCTGAAGTGGTTAACTTTGAAATTGGTATTGGTATTACACAGTAAGTATTAGTAGCACTAGCTAATTATCATCTATTATTATTGTGGTTATGTTTTCTGCAAATAAAATTAATTATTTATTCTATGTACCATTATTTCTATCAACAGAATTTTCTGTGTTTTATCCAAGCAAAGTAAAAAGCACATTAAGAGACTTTAAATGTGTGGTTGAAAAAACACACTCAGATGAGAGTCTACCTCCTTGTTTGGAATAAGTGTATATTTCTTACCTTAATTCAGAACTTACAACCCTTTAGTATTTCTTTGTCAACATCGCCTTTAACTTTGCTGAAAAAAACATTGTATACAGCTTGGATATACTCAGGAAGTTCAAAGTTACCCATTGGGGTTGTATTGCTCTTTGTGTCCTTATTGGATAGGTTTTCCCACATTTTCTATCATGTCATGAATTGATTGGATGCTTCCAAAGAGGACACAGACAAAACACTTTAATGTTACAGTAGGAAAGAATTAAAACTGGACAATATTTTTAGTCCACTTGCCATTGAAATATCGGTGTTCTATCGAGAAATGCCCCCCATCTAAAAATGCCTCTGATGGGTCTGCTCATGCGCACATCATCGGAGGCATTATCTGATACTATGCAAACAAAAATAAATTCCATCAAATTTATCATTGTAGCAAAACATGTTAAATCCTAACCCCTAAGTAGATACCTTTTACAGTTAATTAATTACCAGTTGCAGACTACCCTCTACCCCATATTATATTGTTTACCCCATTTATCCATAGGACAACAAAGAAAGCTATTATCAAGTGGTTCTGCACACAATCCCCCTCTCTGGCCATCTAACAAGAAGCCAGGAAGAAAAGTTAAAACAGAAGATTTTGTAAATAATTGACTCAATGTCCTCAGATTACTCCAAAAAATTAACAAACTCTATATTTTGAAAAACACATGCAATTATGTTTAATTTCTATATGTTATCCAACTGTTGGCCATTATGTAATGAACATATGCAAAGCAACAATACTCTAGCGTGCTCTTTGTCTTCTTTTAACTAGGCCTTTAAATGATGTCCTGTCTTGTAACAGAGTCATTGGAAGAAGATGTAAGTGATACTACAATTGCCGCACAATCCTTTTGTTAACTAAAAGCTAACAAAATTTTTTTAAAACATTGAGCTTAAAAAACATTTTGCAAAACCATTTTGCATGCCAGATAATATGCGCTAGTTAATTTATAATGAATTATGAATTATTTTTGGAAAAAAATACTAATTGCTTAAACTACTATTTTCACATTTAAAGGTAGCAAGTTGTGCATCAAATTTGCAAATTGTATAGCATTTTTATATAAAGTTTGTTTTATTACACGTGCATGCTCTGCTTTTTTTCTGAACCTACTGCATACTATGCAAATAAACATAATGTTAGAAAAAAATATTTTTTGGACTGGATCTCATGAAGAGTATACATTGTAAGATAAATATTGTTATTGGAAGATGCTTTTTAAGGCAATATGTACAGTATTTGCCTTTGTGAAAGTTGGGCATGTGTGTTAAAGTAGAACTCCAGTGATAAAAAAACGAATAGCCCATTAAAGGATAAAATAACAAAACCAGCATGAGTTTTGCTGATTGCAGAGCTCCAGCTCTAACAAAGCAGGAGACATGTCAGACCGCGGCAGAGAGACTGATGCTTCAATTTAAAGAGCAGCAGCCCTTCTCTGCAGCATACTGTACTAACACAAAAACTCCTTTAGAATAACAGCATGTTAATACTACCTGAGACTCCGTTATAATAACAGGGTAGGAGACCCTAGGCTAAACCAAGAAACAGCTTTAAAAAATACTTAATTTTATGTTTATATTATCCAATTAGTGTGCCCCCATACAGTGTTATTGAATAGTGCAATCACCATTTCTTTCCTTTACAGAACATGCTATAGTTTGTTAGAGCACAAACACACACAAAAATATTGTGCAAGTAATTTTCTTGAGCTTTCAACAAGTTAAATGTAGAAAATATTTATTTTTTTCTTGCTGTATGTTGCTTTTCGACCCAAGAAAACAAAGATTTCACTGAATTAACCTTTTAATCTCTTAGCAAACGCCTCAAGCAAACCAGCATAGTTGAAACATCAATAGTAAAAATTAATTAACTGGCACTTAAGCTAAATACTGTATCTTGTCAATTACCTTCATTAAACTTACCGAGGCATACCTAATTAAAAACTGAACCTGTGATCTTTTCAGATAAAAACAAGGTCCCTCAAATATATATATATATACATATATGTATATATGTATATATATATACATACATATACACACGCACAAATGGCTAATATTATTATGGATGACTTCTAAAATATTGAATGCTCTGTTGGATCTCCAAAATTTCAAGAAATATAGAGATGATTGCAGATGTGGAAATTAGGGATAATTTGGGTAACTGTTAGATAATGAGTTGATCTGAAATCTCCATTAACAGTTGTAAAATATATTCTAGCTATATGGGAATATATTTAAATCGTTTAGTACCTTTCGACATTATACCAGTCTTAGCTTCTTGTTGGTACTGTAAACATGTTTCTATTTCAAAGGTCTGGCCATTATTTTTTTTTTCCTATCACATCTCACATATGCTGTAAACAGCTGCCTTCTTTGAATCCTTCAATCAGGCTGCCAATTAGAGGGCATTATATTAGCCACCATACAAAAAGGGGAGGGTGATTTAACGAATTGCTACCAAGTAGGGTTGGGCTGTCTGTTCGGGTCGAACATGAGTTCGACTCGAACATTGGCTGTTCGCCTGTTCACCGAATAGCGAACAATTTGGCGTGTTTGCGGCAAATTCAAAAGCTGCGGAACACCCTTTAAAAGTCTATGGGAGAAATCAAAAGTGCTAATTTTAAAGGGTAATAAGCAAGCTATTGTCATAAAAAGTGTTTTGGGACCTGGGTCCTTCCCCAGGGGACATGTATCAATGCAAAAAAAAGTTTGAAAAAATGGCCATTTTTTCAAGAGCAGTGATTTTAATAATCCTTAAAGTGAAACAATAAAAGTGAAATATTCCTTTAAATTTCATACCTGGGGGTGTCTATAGTATGTTTGAAAAGTGGCGCATGTTTCCTGTGTTTACAACAGTCCGAGAGCAAAATGACATTTCTAAAAAAAAAAAGAAAGTCATTTAAAAGTACTAGCGGTAGCGCCGGCAGCTATAATGAATTGCCGGGTCTCTGCAATACTCATAAAAGTCATTGAAAAAAACGGCCTGGGATTCCTCCACAGTGCTTTACCGTGGGAGTCCCACCAAATTCCATACCAGGCCCTTCAGCTCTGGTATGGATATTAACGGGAACCCCGCACCAAAATTTAAAAAAAAATGGCGTGGGGGTCCCCCTAAAAATCCTAAAAATCCATACCAGACCCTTATCAAAGCACGCAACCTGGCAGGCTGCAGGAAAAGCTCGCCCCCCTTCCTGAACCATACCAGGCCACATGCCCTCAACAGAAAACAGGTGATAAAAGAACCAATATACTCTGTGATCAAGTATTAATGAAGCAGACTGGAGGCACAAATAGCCACGTCTGTATAAATTAAGGACAATTGCTAACACCAACCATAAATGGGTGTGTTCCTCTGAATTCATATAGCATATAACAAAAAACAAAAAGGAAAGTGAATTCTTCAATAAGGAACACGCAATGGTCGATATGATAAATATAAATGCTATTTATTGAAAAACTCACTATGAACACCAATCCAAAAATATACTGTAAAAACAGGTACCATCACCACACGTCCTGGTGATGGTACCTGTTTTTACAGTATATTTTTGGATTGGTGTTCATAGTGAGTTTTTCAATAAATAGCATTTATATTTATCATATCGACCATTGCGCGTTCCTTATTGAAGAATTCACTTTCCTTTTTGTTTTTTGTCACATGCCCTCAACATGGGGAGGATGTCCCCATGTTGATGGGAACAAGGGCTTCATCCCCACAACCCTTGCCCTGTGGTTGGGGGGGTCTGCAGGCGAGGGGCTTATCGGAATCTGGAAGCCCCCTTTAACAAGGGGACCCCCAGATCCCGGCCCCCCTGTGTGAAATGGTAATGGGGTACAGATGTACCCCTACCATTTCATTAAAAAAGTGTCAAAAAGTTAAAAAAGACAAGAGACAGTTTTTGAGAATTCCTTTATTAATGTCTTCTTCTTTCCCCGCTTATTCTTCCATCTTCTTCTGGTCTTCATTCGGTTTTCTTCCTCCACTTCCCGCCCCCCTCTAACATCACGGGGGAAAAACAAAGGGAAGTCCCTGTGAAGTCCCGTGCGTCAGTGGGGGGTGGGGTCACCGGGTGGCCCCGCCCTCAGTTATATAAGAACTGTCAGCAGAACAGAAGCGTCACACAGTGGGAACCTCCCATGGATGCGGATCGTCCGAAGAACGAAACGGGGAAGAAGAAGCTGGAGGAAGATGCGGACGAGGAGACTGAAGGAAGAAGCAGAGGATTGGAGCAAGAAGAGGGGGAAGAACAAGATGGAGGAGGAAAACCGAGTGAAGAAGACATTAATAAAGGAATTGTCAAAAACCACCTCTTGTCTTTTTTAACATTTTTGACACTTTTTTTGTGAAATGGTAGGGGGTACATTTGTACCCCTTAACATTTCACACAGGGGGGGGGATCTGGGGGTCCCCTTGTTAAAGGGGGCTTCCAGATTCCGATAAGCCCCCTTGCCCGCAGACCCCCACAACCACTGGGCAAGGGTTGTGAGGATGAGGCCCTTGTCCCCATCAACATGGGGACATCCTCCCCATGTTGAGGGCATGTGGCCTGGTACAGTTCAGGAGGGGGGCCACTCTCTCGCCCCCCTCTTTTCCTGCATTCTGCCAGGTTGCGTGCTCGGATAAGGGTCTGGTATGGATTTTTAGGGGGACCCCCACGCCATTTTCTTTTTAAATTTTGACATGGGGTCCCCCTTAAGAGCCATACCAGACCCTTCAGCTCTGGTATGGATTTTGAGGGGGACCCCCACGCCATTTCTTTTTAAATTTTGGCACGGGGTTCCCCTTAATATCTATACCAGACCTGAAGGGCCTGGTATGAAATTTGGGGGGACCCCCACGCATTTTTTTTAAATTTTGGTTCGGGGTTTCCCTTAATATTCATACCAGACCCAAATGGCCTGGTAATGGACTGTGGGGGAACCCCAGGCCTGTTTTTTCAATGACTTTTATGAGTATTGCAGAGACCCGACAATTCATTTTAGCTGCTGCTTTAGAAATGTCATTTTGCTCTCGGACTGTTGTAAACACGGGAAATATGCGCCACTTTACAGGCATACTATAGACACCCCAGGTACGAAATTTAAAGGAATATTTCACTTTTATTGTTTCACTTTAAGCATTATTAAAATCACTGCTCCCAAAAAAACAACTGTTTTTAAAACCTTTTTTGCATTGATACATGTCCCCTGGGGCAGGACCCAGGTCCCCCAACGCTTTTTATGACAATAACTTGCATATTAACCCTTAAAATTAGCACTTTTGATTTTTCACGTTCGTGTCACATAGACTTTAACGATGTTCGAATGAATGTTTTGCCTGTTCGCATGTTCTGCTGAACAGGGGGGTGTTCAGCCCATCCCCACTACCAAGCTGTGGGGCCCCTTTTGTCCTTGGACACACAGCAGGCAGCATGAGCAGACCTGAAATTGAGAAGTAAACTAACTTCATACTTGCATTGTACATTGTACTGTAAATATGGCTTTGTGTGTAATTTGTAAATATCATGTAACCCAGGGGAATAATACTGTACATTTAGTTGTATACTGTTTAGTGTGTAATTTGTATATATTATTTAACCCTATCAATAAATGTGTATTGCAGATGGAATTACCTCTTTTGTGTAAGAATCCTTAGATCCAGCTGTGAATATGTAAATACTTCTACAATTATGTAAGTGTATTCACATTATACACATAACCTAGCTAACAGATGGCAATCAATCCTTGGACACAAATGTGGTGGTCTCTTTCAGCAATATTTTAAGTAGTTTCAATATTCACATGGCACACTAAAGAAGAGTTTTTGTTTTAATGCTAAGAATGAACATTGGGTGCTCTATATGCTTGATATAGAAATAGGCTATAACAAATAGCTGTGTGGTGGAGTTTGTAATCAATACGAGCCTATTGGCAATATATTAAGGAACACAAAAGTGAAATATAATATAGAATCTGTACATGAGGAGTCCAGATCCATGAGAATGAGATGAAAAGAGCTGTTGCCCAATATTTATATGCACAAAGAAGCAGTCTATTAAAAAAAAAAAAGGTTTCCTGCATCTGATGAAGGGCATGTATGCAGATCAACGGGAGTTGATCGTGCAGCACAAAAGATGCATAGTGAGCACAGGCAGTCTTTAGAAAATGTGCCACTTGTAGTTAATAATATTGGTAAACTACTGCCAGGAGTGCACATAACATTTCATGCAGACAATGGGGTTGATTTAATAGAAGCAAGTCCACTTTGCACTACAAATGCACTTGGAAGTGCAGAGGCTGTAGATCTGAGGGGAAGATCTGAAATGAGGGGAGGCTCTGCAGATTTTATCATCCAATCATTTACAAGCAAAAATGCTGTTTTTTATTTTCCCTGCATGTCCCCCTCAGATCTACAGTGACTGCACTTTTAAGTGCACCTGCAGTGCACTTGTAGTGCAAAGTGGAGTTGCCTTTAGTAAATAACCCCCAATGTCTTACAACAATGTAAATTACTAGGAGTTACCAACTCAAGTGACCAGATAAAAGTTTTACTTTTAATAGTTGAATTAGACACAAGATTTTACTTACCAGACCAAAATAGAGAGAAGAGTGAACTAAAATGGAATTGTAGATGATTTGCTAAACATATTACATCCCTTTGACATTGGCTTTAAGGCAATATATAGAACAAAGTAGGAAATAACGAGAATCCACTTCTTTATACAAACAGGCTATGGCCTTCTAATATCTAATGCCCAGCCTAAATTTAAAATGAAATGTGGATTTTTTATGGATTCTCCTAAAGATTCATATCCATTCATTAAAATCCGAGGAACATCAGAAGAATACAAACAATACCTATTTAACAAGTCAGTGCCGATGCACACTGCTGCATGGTGCGAGATTGCATGTGATTCGCACCGCACTGCAGTGAAAATCACATGCAATGTCCGTGCAATGCGATTTCAGCCATACAGATAGTATGTGTCAGGGAAGAATCCTGAGAAGAACTGGCAGATATGCCAATATCCAATATTGCCGGACTAATTCGTGCAAGAGTGATCAGCACGCAACGGCAAACATGCGTATGCAAAATGTGCTAATTACCAGTGTTTACTGGCCTGTAAGGACACCAGTGGCTCTCACAAATTGCTGGATTCTTGTCAGCCTTGTATCCTGTGTCGTGTGCTCCTGTTTGATTACCTGTTACTGACACGGCTTACCCCTGACTTGCTCTGGCTTCTCTCCTGGCTCTGAACGCAGCTTGCTTCACGGACCTGCTTCTGCCTGTTCCAGATTGACATCCTGTGTTTGACCTCAGCTTTATCTAGACTGCGCTTCCTGCCTTTCCTCCTGACTGACTTCTGGTGTTTGACCCTCAGCCTGGCTTCTGACATTGCTTTCTGCTTACCTATCTGTCAAGATCCACCAGTATCTCCAGAGAACCATTGGCTGTGACCACCTTCTCTGCTCCAGGGTTTTTCCGCATCTGGAACCATCAGTCAATTTCATCTGCAGGCAACCCGTGCATCTCTGGGCATAGCATTCTCTGTCACCAACTCCAGATGTACTCTGAACTCAGCCGTAAGGGAAGCCCTCTCGTCACCTCAGCCTCCAGTCTAGTATGTGACAGTATGGCTAAAATCGCATCGCATTCAGACTAAACTCGCTCAGGACCCTCTTTTTGGTCCGCACCAGAATCAGATTGCATGGGTGTTCACACCCATGTAATCTGATTCATGTCTGAACTGACAGTTTGCAGTGCAATATGCAAGCTGAAATTGGGGTGTCAGTAACATTGTATTGACACTCCTGGCAGTTTGCATATGGCAGTGTGAACTGCCGTGGTAGTCGGATGCAATGCGGGAACCCACAGTGGATTCGCTGGGTTTCCGCATTGCACAAGTATGAACCGGCACTCATGGTGCAAGATAAAAGGCCACCTTTTTAAATAGAGAGAGGCAATTATAATGTCTCCAAAGATAAGATCAATAGACATGGCCCCGCAGTTACTAGTCATAGGCAAATAGCATCAGGTTCCACTCTGGCTGCAAATTCCTTAAAAAGCGATCTAAGATTACAGCGCAGAATGTCTGTTCTAAAGTAACTTGATTTAAATACCACAATTAACTCTCTTAAAATAAGATTGAGCTACTAAAGTCTAATATTTGTAATTGCAAAAATACCAATAAAATGATGGAAATATCACCACAAGCTCTCAAGGTAAAACATGAAGCATGCCATGCATATGTGGTACGGTGTAGGAAAGAACCGAATGAAGTAAAAAAATATTTTTGATCAAACTGTCAAGATTCCACAGAAAACAGTCTGTTCCATTCAAACAAAAATTACAGAAGGGGGGCCCAACCTATCTTTATCTGCTAGGACTCCACCTTATTGGGAACAAAACACACATATGTATATATATATATATATATATATATATATATATATACACCCCGTATTTATCGGCGTATAACACGCACAGGCGTATAACACGCACAGGCGTATAACACGCACATTCATTTTAAGAGGGAAGTTTCAGGAAAAAAAACTTAAATTTTAAATAGGGAACTTTGAAGCAAAAAAAGGGTCCATGCCCATCTGCAGCCTCACCATTGCCATCAATGCAGCCTGATCAATACCCATCTGCAGCCTCACAAGTGCCATCAATGCAGCCTTTTCAATGTAGCCTCACCATTGCCATCAATGCAGCAGCCTCACCATTGCCATCAATACAGCAGCCTCACCATTGCCATCAATGCAGCAGCCTCACCATTGCCATCAGTGCAGCCTGATCAATGCCCATCTGCAGCCTAGAGGGGACAGGGAGGGGGTGGGACGAGCACCGACAGATTACATACAGTGAGAATCTCCTATGATAGACAGAACAGTGGTCCAATGGTGGCCCAGGGGACAGGGCTTCCTATTACAGAGGCCGCCAAGTAAACAGGAGATTCTCACTGTATGTAATCTGACGGCGCTCATCCCGCTCCCCTCCCTGTCCCCTCCGAGGCAGCTAAAATTGAAGTATTGGTGTATAACACGCACATGCTATTTGCACCCGATTTTCATTGTGAAAAAGTGAGTGTTATACGCCAATAAATACAGTATATATTTATTTATTTATTTATTTATTGTTATTATTATTATACAGGATTTATATAGCGCCAACAGTTTACGCAGCGCTTTACAATATAAAAGGAAGACAATACAGTTATAATGCAATAAAATACAAGAGGATTAAGAGGGCCCTGCTCAGAAGAGCTTACAATCTAATAGGGTGGGGCAGGTGGTACAAAAGGTTGTAACTGTGGGGACTGAGCTGTTGGAAGTGGTAGGAGATTAGTTGGAGACGTGATAGGCTTTCCTGAAGAGATGAGTTTTCAGGGATCGCCTGAAGGTAGCAAGAGTAGGGGATAGCCGGATAAATGGAGGTAGTGAGTTCCAGAGGATGGGAGAGGCTCTGGAGAAATCCTGGAGACGAGCATGGGAGAGAGAGAGTTTGAAAGCAAGAGGTCTTGAGAAGAGCGGAGAGGTCGATTTGGGTGATATTTGGAGACAAGATTGGTGATGTAGCTCGGGGCAGAGTTGTGAATGGCTTTGTATGTTGTGCTTAGTATTTTGAATTTAATTCGCTGGGTGATTGGGAGCCAGTGTAGGGATTGGAGTAGAGGGTTGGCAGACACTGCGCGGTTGGTAAGGTGGATAAGTCTGGCAGCAGCATTCATGATAGACTGAAGAGGGGATAGCCTATGGAGAGGTAGGCCAATGAGAAGGCAGTTGCAATAGTCAAGGCGAGAGATAACGAGGGAGTGAATGAGGAGCTTGGTGGTTTCATTTGTTAAAAAGGGGCGAATTTTAGAGATGTTACGGAGGCGAATTCTACAAACTTTTGACAACGATTGGATTTGAGGCTGAAATGACAAGTCAGAGCCTAGGGTTACACCTAGTACCTTGGCGTGAGGGGAGGGACTGATGGTTGCATTGTTGATTTTGATGGAAAAGTCATGGAGGGGGGCACAGGCGGAGGGGAATATTAATAGCTCAGTTTTAGAGAGATTTAGTTTAAGGAAGTGGTGCGACATCCATGCTGATATGTCAGTTAGTAAGTTAGTAATGCGAGAGGAGACTGCGGGAGGGGACTGAAGGAGTGAGGTGAGGAGTAGACAGATAGATTTGAGTGTCATCAATGTATAAGTGGTATTGGAAGCCGTGGGCGGTTATTAAGTGACCAAGGGGGGAGGTGTAGATAGAGAAGAGAAGGGGTCCAAGAACAGAGCCTTGGGGGACCCCCACAGAAAGGGGCAATGGAAAGGAGAAGACAGAGTTGTAGGTGACAGGAGCGCTGTGATAAATAGGCAGAGAACCAGGATAGAGCAGAATCTCGGAGGCCAAGGGAATGTAGTTTATTGAGAAGGAGCGGGTGGTCAACAGTATCAAAGGCCGCAGAGAGGTCAAGTAGTAGGAGTATGGAGTACTGGCTGTTGGTTTTAGCAGTTAGTAAATCGTTAGTGAGTTTTAGTAAGGCAGTTTCCGTGGAGTGCTGCGAGCGAAAGCCAGACTGTAAGGAGTCAAGAAGGTTATTTTCACTGAGGTAGGAGCTAAGACGGTTGTAGACTAAGCGTTCTAGAAGTTTAGAGGTGAATGGGAGCAATGAGATGGGTCTTAAGTTGTTCAGGTTGGTAGGGTCAAGTGAAGGCTTTTTAAGAATGGGAGTGATCTGTGCATGTTTTAGAGGGGAGGGGAAGATGCCACTAGAGAGGGAGAGATTGAAGATGTGGGTGAGGGAGCATAGGATAGAAGAAGAGGGTGACCGTAGTAGTTGTGAGGGAACAGGATCCAAGGGACAATTGGTTAGGTGGGTATCCAAGAAAAGTTTTGTAACCTCTTCAGTAGTAGCCAATTCAAAAGAGGAGAGTGTTGAATGTGCTGCTAGGCAGGGTATGTTGGGTGGGGAAGACGTACGCACAGTGGAGGTGTCCTCACGAATTGCATCGATCTTGTCTTTGAAGTGATTGTCAATCTCTTTATACATACATATATATATACATATACACACAGCATAGAAACAGCGGATGAAATACCATATATAATGTGTGATTCAGATTTCTATGGTCTGAGTATCTTATTTTCAACAACACCAATTAGTCTCTGTGTTAGTACTTAACCATCTCAATACAGTGCACTTTCACCCCCTTCCTGCCCAAGCAATTTTTCAGCTTTCAGCGCTGTCACACTTTGAATGACAATTGCGCGGTCATGCAACACTGTACCCAAAGGACATTTTCATTAATTTTTCCCCACAAATAGAGCTTTCTTTTAGTGGTATTTGATCACCTCTGCGGTTTTTATTTTTTGCGCTATAAACAAAAGAATAGTGACAATTTTGAAAAAAACACAATATTTTTTTACTTTTTGCTATAATAAATATCCAATTTTTTTTTTAAACAATCCTTTTTCCTCAGTTTAGGCCAATATGTATTCTTCTACATATTTTTGGTAAAAAAAAAAAATCGCAATAAGCGTATATTGATTGGTTTGTGCAAAAGTTATAGCGTCTACAAAATAGGAGATAGATTTATAGCATTTTTATTGTATTTATTTTTTTTAATAGTAATGGCAGCGATCTGTGATTTTTATCGTGGCTGCGATATTGTGGCGGACATATCGGACACTTTTGACACATTTTTGGGATCATTCACATTTATACAGCGATCCGTGCTATAAAAATGCACTGATTACTGTATAAATGTGACTGGCAGGGAAGGGGTTAACACTAGGGGGTGATCGAGGGGTTAATTATGTTCCTAGGGAGTGTTTCTAACTGAAGGGGAGGGGACCACGTCCTGTCAGAGAGGAGACCGATGTGTGTTCTCAGTATAGAGCAACACCGATTGGTCTCCTCTCCTCTCTGACAGGACGTGGATCTGTGTGTGTGTTACCGGGCAATCGTAGGTGCCTGGCGGACATCGCGGCCACCAGGCATGCGCATCGGGTGCCCAGTGACACAGCGATTACCGCCAGAGGCGCGCGCATGCCCCCTGGTGGGCAGAGAAGGCGAGGGCGTCATATGACGCCCTCCCAGAACGAGAGCCGCGCCACCTGGCCATCATATGACAGCAGGCGGGCGGCAAGTGGTTAATATATAAGTTCACCTTTTTGGGCAGAATTTCACTTTTCATAATAAATAAAAGCGTTTTCCAATGCCATTCATGATCCAGTCCTCCCAATGTGCTTTTCTCTCACTTACCTCATTCACATGATATTTAGAATCTTGTCAGTCTTGTTGTATCTTTGAATGGATTTTCAGATTACATCACTTCCTGTAGCTTGTATCAACATTCACTTCCTGTTAGGTCATCTCCCAGAAGCCATCACTTCACTGTTGCATCACAGAAGAGGGCGTGATAGGGTGTGTTAACCACTCTGGACCTCCCTAATTACAATACTACCTTCCACCCACTTCCTATACAATCCGATTGTACAATCTCCTTTAGATCTCCCATCAGCTATGTAGTATAAGAGCCTGCCTGATTTGCTACAAATTGAATGGATTGTTCAGGTGTGTCCTCTATTCCACAGTTCTGGTAAATCTAAAGGAAACTGTACAGAGATTGTAAAATCAGATTGCATAGTGTATGGCATCTTTATACAAGTACATAGGAGGGAGTGGACAGAGATACTCAGTTATGAGGATTCATTCACATCTCCACCTAACACATTCCCGCATGGATTTATTTTGTGTGTTTGCACTCGTCACGCATAGGGCAGCCCATTAACTTGAATAGACTACCCTATGCGCAACAAGTGCCCCAGAGAAGCTCCAGAACTATTTTTGGAGTGGTGCATGGTGCGTTACTGCAGTTTTCAGTGTGTTTGGCGCACTTGGGGAGCCTTTAACATGTAATCACAACACAAACACAATGCAAATTTGCAGCATTTATGAAACACATGGCAAAGCACACATTTTCTGTGCAGTTTGCCATGTGTTTGGAAACACACAGATGTAAATGAAGCCTCCTTGTTCTTGTGTAAATGCACCAATTTTACTTTAAGGCCCCATTCACACCTAGAGTTGTGGGAGTGCATGTTTTTTGGCTCGTTTTTCCAGTGACACACATAGGGCAGCCTGTCGATTTCAATGGGCTGGCTTCCACCTGGCAAAGTAGCTCATAGGACATTTTTGTAAATTTGTTACAGCATTTGTCACCTGTTTTTTCCATGTGGCAAAATGAGTTTTTTCTTCTGTGTTTGGTGTGCCGTTAACAATTAATGACACTGAAAGTGCAACTAGGTAATTTTAGGTGTATAAATGTGGCCATACACTATACAATCTCCTTTAGATTTACCAAAACTATATAATAGGAGGACACATCATCAATCCAATAGCTCTGTATCCAATCAGGTAGGCACTTGCACTACATCAGGGATGTCCCGTGGGCTGCATGTGGCGCCAGGGAATTTAGCATGCACCCTGAGCCTGCCGAAGGGATGCTGGAGAAGCCAGGCAAATTCACACATGGAGGAATGCCGGGGGTGCTGTGAAAACTTAGTTGATGTGTGAAGGTGTGCAAATGAGGACAGCTGGTAAAGGTTTCCTGGGTCATACTGGCTGGTCTGTCTTCTGTCTACCAGGAAGTTTCTGAAATTATCTGCAAACTGCATCCATGGATGGAGATAGGCCTGGTCTTCAAAACCAAAGAAAACTTGTATTTTTGTGCAACAGAGGTACATTACTGGTACATAGGGGAGCTGGATTTTAGAAGAAAAAAAAAAAAGGGGTGAACTTCGCCTTTCAAGATTTGTATTGTAGCACCGCACTGATGCTTAAAAACCCTTTCACGCCTAAGCCCATTTCTGACATTAGTTGCTTACAAATTAAAATCCATATTTTTTGCTAGAAAATTACTTAGAACCCCCAAACATTATATATATATATTTTGGCAGAGACCCTAGGAAGTAATATGGTGACTGTTGCAATATTTTATGTCACATGGCATTTGCGCAGAGGTCTTTCAAACACATTTTTTTTTTGGGGGGGGGGGACGACACTTTCATGAATAAAAAAAAATCAAAACAGTAAAGTTAGCCCATTTTTTTTTGTATAATGTGAAAGATGATGTTATGCCGAGTAAATAGATACCTAACGTGTCATGCTTTGAAATTGCACACACTGGTGGAATGGTGACAGACTACGTACCTAAAAAAAATCTCCATAGGCAACATTTAAAAAAAAATAACGGTTACCAGGTTAGAGTTACAGAGGAGGTCTTTTGCTAGCATTATTGTTTAAACTCTAACAATCGCGGCGATACCTTACATGTGTGATTTGAACACTGTTTACATTTGCGGGCGTGACTTGCGTATGCGTTAAAATAAAGTAAATAAGATTTTTTTTTTTAACCCAGCCACTGTGTGGTCCACGCATAAGTGCTTCATTAGAGGAATACTAATCAAACACGGTCATGCGGCCAAAAAAACGTTGCGTTAAAACCTTGTCTGACCTCCTGGCTCAACTCCACACTTTGGAACGCCAACATAAGAATCGGCCGGATAGTGCTACTGAGGCGGAATTGATCCGTCTTCAGGAAGCTATAAGAGATCATTCCATGTACGAAGCGAAACATGTACTACTGAAGGCCCATCGTTCTTTTTACGAGTACGGACAAGTGTGGTTGGCTATTAGCCAACGCTTTACGTCCAAAGCGCTCCTAGACATACGTACCCGCTCTTCTCTCATCATCGGGCTCCAGAGTTATCTCCAGAACTAGCAGATACTTTCCACGTTTTCTACTCCAAATTGTACAATTTTTGGATCCAATCCCCACCCCTCAGTTGTTGCCCCAAAAAGCTTTGGATTTCTGCAATTATCTACAAGAAACTGACCTTCCTACGCTAACGACAGAGGAGCGAGAGGATCTGTCCAAACCTATTACCACAGAGGAATTCGTAGCCGCAATAGCTGACACCCAGTCTGGTAAGACACCCCGACCGGACGGTTTCACCCTCCCCTATTACAAAATGTACCAGGACACTTTGGCACCTTCTTTTCTTGCGGCCTTCAATGCTGCGATAGATGGTCACAACCTCCCTGCTGACATGTTGCGTGCCTCTATATCTGTGATTCCTAAGCCGGATAAGGACCCATTACAATGTGCCAGTTATAGGCCCATTTCACTTTTAAACTGTGATATGAAACTATTCACCAAAATCCTTGCCTCTAGGATGAATGCCTTATTACCACGTCTAATTGGAATAGACCAAGTTGGGTTTTTTTTTTTTTTCCATAATAATGTTTATTAACAGAAGTAATTGTACAGCAACTTACACTGAAATAGTGGTATTTTACATTCCGTTTGTACATGTTGATCTCGGTTACATATGTATTACATTAATATAGTTTGGTACAGACATATACAAATTTACACTCTTTGGTTGTTGCAATCGCATGGTACTGCGCGTAACCACACCTAATCTGCTCAGACGGGGGTTGTAGGAAGCCCCCTGTGGTGGCAGGGAATGTATTTCGTGGGAAAGGTAAAGAAAAGAAAAAAGAGATACAGAGAGAAAGGTAGCGAAAAGTCTGGTCCGTCCAATCTCCCGACGAGGGACTCCCCCCCCCCCCCCAGATTTCTCAAATTGTAATGATTGTAATGATTCTGGGTTATACAGTTATATAATTGTTTGTCCTCTTGAATAGGCCATCGTAATTGTCAGTGTTGGAGTGTTCTGTATCGCTGGGTTGTTTTGAAGTAAATCCAGCAAGACCACGTGGTCGTGAACTTTTGAATCCGTTCCTGAGAGATATGTACTAACTCCTCCATCTCCTCTATCCTGGAGACCTTCCGGAACCATTCCCCTATCGTGGGGATGGAGGTGGATCGCCAATGTGTTGGTACACAGAGCCTAGCCGCATTCACCAAATGCATAGCCAAAGATTTGAAATACTCATTCTTAGTTAGGTGGGTGGGGTGGAGAAGATATTGAGCAGGCGAGTAGGTCAAAGTGTATGTTGTGATATGTGAGATAAGATTGTGTACTCCCTTCCAAAAGGGTTGTAGTAGTTCACAGTCCCACCATATGTGTAACTTTGGCTTTCCCGCACCTCCAGCAGGTGTCTGGGACAGTAGGGCAGAACCTATGTAGAAGTGATGGAGTCCTATACCAGCGTGTTTGGATTTTATATCCGTTCTCCTGAATGGCTACATTAGGGGAGCCCTTATGTATGTATTCATTAATCCGTGTCCAGTCCTCTTCTGTCAGGGTCATCTGAAGGTCTGTTTCCCAAGCTTTATGTGCTGTGTCAAGAGAGCATGTGGCGCCTTCTGAGAGTGTGTTGTGTATGTGGGAGATGAGATGTCTCTGTGGAGAGGTGCGGGTGCAAATGTCCTCGAATAGGGTTAGTTGTCTGGTCCAAGTTGGGATTGTTCCTTGAGTAGAAAGGAAATGTCGAATCTGTCTGTACGTCCAAAAGGGGAAGGATTTGAGCAGAGAAAGGTCGACTAGGTTCTCGTACGATCTAGGTATTTTGTCAGCAAAAAACTGATGCGCTAGTATTTTATCGTACGGCCAAATTTGTTTAAGGAAAGAGTGTGATAACCCAGGAGCGAAATCAGGGTTCCCCCTCAGGGGAGTTAAGGGGCCTGGTATAGAAGATATATGAAAGAGTTTGGTTGCTCTTCTAAACGAATTTAGTGAGGCTGATATCAAAGGGTGTGTTGATGCCTGCTGTGGAACCTGTCCAGGTAGAATCCAGGGTAGAGATTCTAGTGGGAGGAGAGAAAATGACTTCTCCAGAGTGACCCATGTTTTGCCCGGTTTGTGGACATTCCAGTCCACCACTCGAGCCAAATGGCTTGCCAGGAAATATTTATGGAGGTCCGGCAGGCCTATGCCTCCCTCAAGTTTTGGTCGCGTGAGTCGAGTGAATTTTATGCGTGGGGGTGAGCCTCGCCACAAAAATTGATTGCACATCTTCCTGTATGTAGCAAAGAAGGCAGCCGGTAGATTGATAGGTATGCATTGGATGAAATATAGAAGTCTTGGTAAGATTATCATTTTTAAGAGGGCTGAATGGCCGAACCATGAAATGTTGAGGGGTCCCCATTCTGTTAAGTCATATTGGGCTTTTTTCAAGGCCTGGAGGAAATTGATCTTGTAGAGATCATCTAATTTGGTGGGGATTTGAATGCCTCCTCAGTAGAGAGTAAGTACATTTAATACCATAAACATCCAGAGATAACTAAAAATTCAAAAACTTGTGATAAGCAATAAAGTAAACATTAATATAGGTAGGAGGCCAATTATCGTAACTCTAGCTTCCATACGATAGCCTAAATGTTTCGTGGATGTATGGTAGCTGCCTCACCACAAATGAACATAATCTAAACCTTTCACATAGAAGTATAGAGTGGTATGGTTCTAGAATTTTTGCTTTTGCTTATATCCCATGTGTTATATAGAAGCCTTTCTGCAAGGGAATTTAAGAGCAAGCCTCTGAACCAGCGAATCTCGCCAGTTTTGATATAACAGTGGTCCTCAAGGCAGTCTAAATGATGTGCCGTATATGATTGGGAAAATAGTGGACTTTAATAATAGGCAATAGTAAGGGGTGTTATTCCCCAATCTGTTTAGGTGTCATTGACCTCTATTGTGCAAACCATGAATAAGCGTCTGCGTCAAAGTAAAAATGGGGGGGGGTCCGTTTGTAGCTGCCTTGGTGACTCCAGGTCCCTCATGAGTCCTCCTACTATTCATGGGTTATATCATTTAGGGCAGATGACTCTATTGACAAATTAATGGGATATTGGAAAAATGGGGAGGGGGGAGGGGAAAGGAAAGGGAAGGCTGGGGGGGGACGGAAAGAGGAAGAGGGAAGTGTAATGGGTGGAGGACTGTGGGAAAGGGGGGGAAGGGGGGGGTAGGGAGGGGAGAGGTGACGAGAAGGGAAAGGGGCAGGGTATAGAGAAGGTGGGAGGTAAGGAGTGGGATTGGGAGGGCATGAGAGCAAATCTAGGGAGAATGGGTTAGGGGAAGGTCCAGTGAAGTTGAATGGTGACCCAGTTACTACAGTGACATTACTATGGTTATTGTCCTTAAATTAAGAACAGTGTGTCTGTTCATCACCTGAAGTGGTCATTGTCGGTAGCTTCAGTAAGAAGAGAATGTTCTAAGAATCATCTGTGTGGGTTGCTTCATCGGTGCTGGTTCTGTAGCTTATTGAACAGTTCCTGTTACCCATGATGGCTTGGCGATGATCTCGTCTCAAGGTCCTTTGGCTGCTGCGTTCGGTTCCTTGCTTTAGCTGTCTCCTCCTATTCTGTGTCTCCTTGTCATTCCTGGTTATATGAGATGCGTTCCATTCCTCTTAGCGTAATGGGTTTCTATGTTCGTTTGAGTGAGTCTATTATGTGGCTGGTTAGCAGGTTGTTTTCTGCTACTTATAGAACAAGTTGTTAGACTTCCTTGTGAGTATGCTGGAAACGATGCACGGGATGGGCTGGGAAGCAGAGAACGAATCTGGCAAAATAAAAAGTCAATAACAGTAATGTGAGTCTCTCTGGAAAAAACGGCCTACTCAGGTAGAATCAGGTACTGTGTGTTTCAGGCTTCATGGTTGTTCCTCCGGGGGGTTACAGGTTGTCCCACCTCGCGGTATGTCGAATCCCGGCGGGATGTGTGAGCACCGGGAGAGGGGGGACCCGATCTTCTTCGTCTGGAGCAATGCCTCTGTGCTTTAGGCGAGGGGTTGTGTGAGAGTGGCCTCCATGGTTCCGACGGGAAGTGGAACGAACACCAGTCCGGAAGCTCCGTCAGCGGTAGATCGAGCTGATCACAGAAGGCTGCTAGATCGTCTGGTGATCTCAGGAGTGCAGTGCGGCCCCTAGCGGTGGCGGATAAACAGAAGGGAAACTTCCAGCGGTATGGTATGTTCCGCGCTCTGAGTTGGTCCAACAGAGGGCGCAGTGCCCGTCTATTCTGCAGAGTGGTTGGAGAGAGATCTTGGAAAAGCTTAATCTCAGTGCCATTGTGGTGTATCTGGCCCCTCTCCCTAGCTTTTCTCAAGATTTCCTCTTTCAGCGGAAAGTTCACCACACAACATATAACATCCCTCGGGGGCTCATTGTCTCGGGGGGGAGGTCTGAGGGCTCGATGCAGTCTCTCCATCTCAATTGGGGAGTCCGGAGGACGATCCAATAGATCGTTAAAAATGGCACAGACTACTTGGGGGAGTGAGCCCGCTTTCAAGCTCTCCGGGACCCCTCTAACCCGAATGTTATGCCTCCGTCCTCGGTTGTCGAGGTCTTCGACTTGGCGGTGTAAATCATATAGATATGATAGTTGGGCATCATATGTATGTTGCACTTGCCTGATAGCTGCTGTGTGGAGCTGCGTGGTTTGCTCCACGTCTGTGATCCGGGCCGCTACTGCTTGGATGTCCATCTTGAGATCTAGTATGGCTGCTTTAAGGGTGCCTGTAATGTTATTGGTGATGTCCACCGCAAAATGTTGTAGGTCCGAGAGATTGACCGCTTGGCTGTGTCGGTGGGATCGCGTGTCCCCGTCAGTCAGCTGCGAGTCCGAGTCATGGCTGGGCGAAATAGAGCCTGAGGCCTGTGGTATCTGCAGGGCCTCGTGGTCGCCGGACCGGAGTGTTCGGAAAATCTCCGGGATATTGCGGCTGAGCTGGGTTATCGGCTCCTTCGGTGTCCGGGAGGCTGAGGCACTTATGTTAGGTTTTCCCATCGTGGAATATTGCGACGTTCCCCAATAAAAGGCTGGTTTTAATCCTCGAGTGGCCGGAGCTCCGTATTCAGGCAGCCATTTCGGACTCCAGGCAAACCACGCCCCCGACCAAGTTGGTTTTATCCAAACTAGAGAGGCCAGGGACAACACCACCCGGACCCTAAACATCATAGAAAAAGCGAAGCATTCCCGACTACCCCTGCTGCTCCTTTCCACAGATGACGAGAAGGCTTTTGACAGGGTGGACTGGTACTTTCTCCGGGAGACACTTAAAGTGGAGTTCCACACAAAAATGGAACTTCCGCTTTTCGGAACCCTCCCCCCCTCCGGTGTCACATTTGGCACCTTTCAGTGGGGAGGGGGGTGCAGATACCTGGCCTACACCCAGGCACTCTATTACATATTTTCTGGGACTGCCCTGTGCTCCAAACTTTTTGGCAGCCGGTGCTTAAGCTCGTACAGAAACTCACAGACATCTCCCTTCAGGATAACTCAGCAGTGGTTCTCCTAAATCTTACTCCCCTGTCAAGGAAACGTTACCACAAATCCCTCCTTAATCATCTTCTTAATGCTGTTCGTGCCAGCATCCCACCTCTCTGGAAGCAACAGTCTGTGCCAACGGTAGCCCAATGGTTCACAAGGGTGAAGGATTTTGAGCAAATGGAAGATCTGACCTCTGCTTTGCAAGATAAGTCGGAGGAACATAAGTCCAGATGGTTTCATTGGAACCTCTTTCGCTTCTCCGGCGAATTCCACCAATACATGATCTCTCTCTCTCTCTCTCTCTCTCTCTCTCTCTCTCCCTCTCTCTCCCCCTCTCTCTCCCCCCCCTCTCTCTCTCTCTCTCTCCCCCTCTCTCTCCCCCTCTCTCTCCCCCTCTCTCTCTCTCTCTCCCTCTCTCTCTCTCTCCCCCCTCTCTCCCCCTCCTCCTCCTCCTTCTCCCAATAAAGACACAAAAAGTGATGGGCACAAATGTTTATATACCCTATATTAGACTAGATTAGCAAGAGGTACGAGTCAGATTTTACTCACATGCAACTGTTTTGAATGGTTGTTATACTTGATTTGTCCGTTACAGTCTATATGCAAAGTGAAGTTGTCTTTATGCTTGTTTCTGTGTCATATCTTTAAATAAAAAAAAAAATAAAAAGAGAATCATCTCTCAAAAAAAGGGGGGTCTATAACTTACAAAATGGTCCACTAGCGATGTCCAACCTATATCCAAACATATCACAACCATGTGTATCTTGTGTGTATTTGACAACCCACACTGCTCTACAATGATATGTAAATGAGACCATGTGAGAACTGTGAAGGTGATATATGGTGTGTGATTGCTGCAGTGAACTGAAGTGTGCTAACTAAAAGGACTGCGACCAAAAAAGATGTGTGTGCATGTACCCACCAAAATTAAATCCAAATCCAAACCCACCATTTGATAACTATGTGCACTCCATAATGATGGTGGAATATAATAATTGATACTAAAATAGACCTGAAAAGTGGTGTGTGTGTGTGTGTGTGTGATATAAATGAACATCTGTTACCTTATGTGGATGTGAGCATGCCTGGGATCCCTCTCATGTGAATGACCCATGTGGAATGGTCAGCTGGCCAGCCCAAACCACTCTTATTAACGGAGAGGGGCGGGTCCCCACCAACGTCATGCAAAAACCCCACCAATGCGGTAGAGAATAGCGACAAGCATCAGTGGCATATGAATCCACTGCCGAACCAAGCAAGTCCCAGCCCCAACTAGATGGAAGGTTGTGACGTTGCTTCCATGTGTTTACATAGGAGACTGGATCAAAGCCATTTCCGGCTTTATTTCAGTCTCACTCTAGCTGAGGTAAGTGCCGGATCGTTGATCTGGTCTCCCCAACGGGAGGCGTGAAGGTGTTAAGGTGTTTAAAAATACAGTGCCTAATTAGGATGAAAATCCACCCTAATTGGGAACTGTATTTTGGGACACCTTAAGCATCAGTGTGGTGATACAAGTCCTAAGCACTAAGCCTTCATTCCCACGAGGCGCATCCGCTGCCACGGAGTCCGCCTCTGTCCGCTGGCTCAGCGCGAGATCTCTCCGTTGATCTCCGCTGAGCCGGCGGATGACAGGTTTCTCTCTGCTCACTGAGTGGTGAGGGACTTTTCGAGTGCCGCTGGTCACTATGGAGAGATCAGACGAAAATGGACATGCTGTCCATTTTCATCAGATCTCACCCGATCCGATCCACCAGGGACTGATGTGAATGTAGGGCCATCCATCTGATTTTGGTGGATTGGACTGGGTCGGATGTCAGCGGACATATCACCGCTGACATCCGTCACTCCATAGCCTTACATGGAGCGCCCAATCAGGTCTGCCGACAAAAACTGACAGGCGGACCTGAACAATCCTTTTCATGTGAAAGGGGCCTTAAACAGAGACTAATTGGTGGTGTTGTTCTTTGTTACCCCTTCCAAGGGTCATTTCTAGCAGCTATATCTTCTGTGATGAATTGCCTTGGTCTATTATTTTTATATTGATGCCTGATCTTTTTTGTGTGTGTGTGTTTTTTTTTTTTTTTTGTATTTTATTTTCACCAGATCAAAGTGTGATTGTCAACGACCATATACCAATGTAAATTTAACAATGTGGTATGGTTTGCTTTCTCTGTGTGTTAAAGAAAAGAAAAGGAAAAAGAGTAATAATTTTTTTCAGGTTCATGAAAAAGTATTGACATATAAAGCAGGTGTATCTATATATAGTAGATGTATACTGTATATACTGTATATACATGAATACACACACCTAACAAAGGTAAAGTATATTAGGCCAGGTATACAAACAAGTTGATTATTAATATATATATATATATATATATATATATATATATATATATATATATATATATATATATATATATATATATATATATATATATATATATATATTATTATTTTATCTTCCCCAAAGGATCTGAAGAATGCCATAAGTATTTGAGGATATACTGTATATGTTTTATACAAGTATTACTTAGGACAGAAGCTTACTTCTAAACTTAGTTAGGGGAATCACATGGTAATTAAGAGGGCAACTATATGCTGTTGTCTTATTTACCCTTAATAAATGGAGACTTTTTTTTTTTTTTTGTCACTGAAATAAGGATGGAGTCAGGGTGGTGGCTATATTTAGCTACCTCAAACCTGACTCCATCCCTTAAAATAAATTAATAAACAATTCACTTTTACATTTTAGGTAAATGTGGTAAATTCCCGGTTGGTAAGAGGGAGGGGGCTTGGTTTGTCGTGTCTCCCCACCCCCACAGGGACAGTGGGGTGGTTGTTGGAGGACGAAGAGAAGGGTGAGAGAACTTTAGAATCTAAGAAATTTGAGTATATTTTGGAGGATTTTTAAAATGTTTTATAATATGCATATTCTAGGAATGATACACATGTTTGTGAATGTTATGTTATGTTTTTTTTAATATTAAAAATGTAATAAAAAAGATTTTAAAAGAAGCTTACTCCTTTTTCAATGGATTTTTTTTTTCTCTTTCAGAGAAGTTCGATCTGGTAAAACAACAAACTGGAAGTGTCTGCTTTGTTTTATGACATGATAACTATTAGTTTTACTAATTTTTGTTTTGTTTCCTTTTTTTCTTCGCCTGTTTGCAAGAAACCCATAGTAATCCATTTGGAATTGCATAAGCTTTCTCTATATATAACATATTTGAATCAGTTATTGATTTCAAATATTCTGTATGTGTCTGTGTGATGTAATGGATGTGTATCAACTGTCTATACAGTATGTGTAAACAAATTAATTTTTTTGTTTGGTGGCCATCAATAAGAAATGTGATCACATTTACGTGTATGCATTTAGTTTAATTATTTTCTTTTTCTTTCTGTCCCCTTTCTAATGAGCTCAGTACTGTTACCAAAATGTTTTATCTGGTAATGAACTTGTGTGCAGATATAAAATCTCAATCACCATAACTCTCAGAAAATGTAGGAAACCTATTTATTTCTCCTGGGGCTCAGAGTGAAGTTTATTCACTCTCACACCGGTAAAGTAAATGATTATACGCTATTTTGCACCCTAATACATCTCGTGGATTCAGTATGTTTTGTGTGTGTGGTGTTTTTTTTTTTTTTTTTTTATCCTTTCAAATTGACTCATGTCCTATTGATGTGTGTAAGTTATATGCTACATGCTGTTATTTTAGAATTTCAGCACTTAGAAACCCACCAAGTCTGTCTCTTCTTCCTTCTTCTTCTTCTACAATTTTTTTTTTTTATAACCTTTTTGTCACAGTATAGATGTATGTGTATGCAAGCATTTTTGAATGTAGTTACTGTTGACTGACTTGTTACCTCTGCTGGAAATCTGTTCCAAGCATCCACTACTAGTTTAGTCCATTAGGAACCTCTCAGAGAGGTAGAGTGATGTGTTTTTATTAATAGTTTTTGAGTTTTTGTATGATAGGAAAAATCAAACATCATTGGAAAATCTAGATCTGACCCAGACTGGGCATAAAAAAACTTTAAAAAAATACAGAGGACCTTAAGCACTTACCCACTGGGCACTTAAACCCTCTTCCTAACCAGACCAATTTTAAGCTTTTGGTGCTCTCACAGTTTGAATGACAATTACTCAGTCATGCAACACTGTACCCATATGACATTTTTGTCCTTTTTTTCACACAAACAGAGCTTTTTTTCACACAAAATCACTGCTAGGGACTGCGTTCCTTTTTTGTCCTCCTCCAACGGACCTACATTTCTTTTGTTCCTGAGTGACGTCCAGTGAGGATATTTTTCCGGATTACGACATGCCTTCTGTGCGGTGCAAGCCCAGAGCCCAGCCATGGGTCGGTGAGGGGCTGTTTTTCAGGCGCAATAGGCACGTCTGATGGACGTCTGACTAGCTCAGCTGGCAAGGTCTGCTGATTCTGTTCTCCATGGCAGCTGTTTGTGTGTCTCTTTGTATTTCATCTTGTTGTCACCCTTTCCCTGTTAGTTTATTTTTACTTGTTAGCTCCTTGTAGGGAACCTCTCATGGCGTCTGGAGCGCTTCTGAGTTCCAGGATGCCTCAGCACTTCCGGGTTGCGGCCGCCTCCACTATGGTCAGCGCATGCGCAAGGCCTCTGTGACATCAAGGCTTGGCTCACACATGCGCAGAGTGGTGGAGCACCCGGAGGTCATACAGGCGCTGTTGGGTGGCTTTACACAGCGGAGGCGCAGGGGACGGCGGTGACGTCATCTAGGCAGGGGATTCAAAAGAGCTGTCAGCCTCTGCCTAGTGGGGATATCTAGAGGCAGTGAGCGGCAGCAAGGTCAGCCCCTGTTGGGGTGTGGTATCTTAAAGGAGCAAAAGCTAAAAATGTTTTTAAAAATTTATAAATAATAAATAAAATATGTGTATTCAAAAAAATAATTTTTTTTGTAAAGATATATATATATATAATTTCCTTTTTTGGTTACCTTTTGTTTTTTGTTAGCACTGTAGCCTGTCCCAGAGGTATCTGCATATTGCTGCAATCCAGTGCAATTTCTTCCTTTTTTTTTTTCTATCCAGGAGTCATGGACAGGTCACCACCTTTGTGCGGCAGCCCTCTCGCACAAGGTATGTGCAGATGAGGGGGTGGGGCTGAGATTCCTTTCAATTGACTGAGAATGCGTTTTAACATCAGATCTCATTTGCTCCCCCCCCTCTTGTTTTTCTATCTTCTTCAGCCCTTCCAGATCAGACCACCAAATCGTGGTTCAAGATGACAGACCTTGCCAGGCCGCAACATCACCACTCATCATCCAGGTCCCCACGTGATTCTCCGTCTAGGACCCAACAGCAGAGGAGATGTTCCCATTTCTCCTCCAATCATAGGAGATGTTCCCATTCCTCCTCCAGTCACCCCACCCACCGCCAGGACAGCCACTCTGATTGCAGAGCCTGCTGGGGATGTGGAACACGAGTTCCGAGGGCAAGTCACTGTGTGACCCATGTTTTGTCCGGGCGGTTGGAGAAAAAGAGACGGAAAACCAGCAGATGGAGTCTCTTGTCAAGTGTGTGGTCCAGCAGTCCCTAAGAGAGTGGGTTATGACCTGCACATGGAGCCAGTCCACCACACTGTCTGGCTCCCTGGCTGATGAGGCCCAGGAGGATCCAGGTCCATCCCAGCATTACGATGCTTCTCCCAGATCTTTGGACAGTGAATTAGTTAGTGGGGGCGGGGTCACCGGGTGACCCCGCCCCCCGTTATTTAAGAACCGTCAGATGAGGAGACGCCGTCACACAGCGGGAGCCTCCCTCAATGCCAGCAAGCGTGAGGAGCGGCCCCGAGAAGAAAATGAAGAAGAGAAGAAGAAAGAAGAGAAGAGGATGAAGAAGAAGATGAAGAGAAGAGCGGGAGCCTCCCCTCATGCCATGGGTACGGAGCGGCCCGAGGAGAAGAAGATAGAAGATGCCGCGGAGGAGATGCTGGATGAGAACGCCGGAGGAAGAACCAGAAGAGCCAGAAGAACCAGAAGAAGATGAAGGAAGAAAGAAGAAGCATTTAAATAAAGGAATTGTCAAAAACTGTCTCTTGTCATTTTTAACATTTTTGACAGTTTTTTAGTGAAATGGTAGGGGTAAGTACCCCCTTACCATTTCACACAGGGGGGGGGCCGGGATCTGGGGGTCCCCTTGTAAAGGGGGCTTCCAGATTCCAATAAGCCCCCCGCCCGCAGACCCCCACAACCACCGGCCAGGGTTGTGGGGATGAGGCCCTTGTCCTCATCAACATGGGGACAAGGTGAAGGGCCTGGTATGGAATTTAGGGGGGTCTCCCACGTCATTTTTTTTTTTTTTTAATTTTGGTTCGGGGTTGCCCTGTGGGGAATTCCCATGCCGTTTTTATCAATGAACTTCTATGTGTATTTCGGCAATGCAATAACCGCGAGTAGTTTTAAATGGCTTTTTTTCCTTCGAAATATCATTTTGCTGTCAGACTGTTTTAAACACGGGAAACATGCGCCCCTTTACAGGAATACTATAGACACCCCCCAGGTACGAAATTTAAAGGGATATTACACTTTTATTGTTTGACTTTAAGCATTATTAAAATCACTGCTCCTGAAAAAACGTCTGTTTTTAAAACTTTTTTTTGCATTGATCCATGTCCCCTGGGGCAGGACCCAGGTCCCCAAACACTTTTTATGACAATAACTTGCATATAAGCCTTTAAAATTAGCACTTTTAATTTCTCCCATAGACTTTTAAAGGGTGTTCCGCGGCATTCGAATTTGCCGCGAACACCCCAAATTGTTCGCTGTTCGGCGAACTTGCGAACAGCCAATGTTCGAGTCGAACATGAGTTCGACTCGAACTCGAAGCTCATCCCTAGTCTTCAGTCATGGCTAAGCGGGCCCTGTGGTTATGGCCTTGGGTCGTGGAGCCGGCGTCTAAACAAGCCTGGTGTAGGATCCCTTTTGAAGGCTCCTCGCTATTTGGTAACGGGCTGGACAGCGCTATAGCCCAGGCCATCGGTGGGAAGTCGGGCTTCCTGCCTCAGGATAGGCATCTGTTCGGTCAGAAGAGACCTCAATTTAGAAGATGCAGTACCGAGCATTCATGGGAAGAACGCTCTTACAGGTCCAGACGGGACTTCAGAAGGAATTGGAACAGAGGGCAAGCTCCATTTCGGAAATCTGCTAAAAGTCAGGCGTCCAGTGGAAGTGAGCCGGCTAAGTCATTTTAAGATTGGGCCTGCCCAGGCGGGTTGGGTAGGGGCTCATTGCTTCTTTTCCGGCACGTCTGCGTGGCCTCAATCTCAGATTACTGGACCATAAAGACGATATCCTCAGGCCACACATGGTCCTTCACCAGTATTCCTCCCCCCAGATTTATTTCCACCCTGCTTCCACAGTTCATGGCGTCCACTGATAGATCTAACTTACCTCAACAAATTCATAAAGTACGAAAGATTCAAAAATGGAGACCCTGTCCACCATCCAACAAGATGTGCAGCCAGGTGATTGGCTAATCTTAATCGACATAAAAGATGCTTACTTCCATGTGCCTGTGGCAGAGGAATCCTGCAAATACCTCCAATTCCAAGTCGGGCAAGAACATCTGCAGTTTACCTGCCTCCCTTTTGGGATGACAACCTCACCCTGGGTCTCAAAGGTTCTTCTGGCCCGTGGTGGCTCTCATCAGAACAAGAGGGATATGCTTGTACCATTACCTCGACGACCTTCTGCTACTGTCTCAGGACAAGGAGAAATTGTTGATCCACAAGGAGCAGGTTATCTCCACATTGATCGACTTCGGATGGCTCTTAAATCTGGAGAAAAGCCATCTAGTACCAGTCCAGTGCCTGACCTACTTGGGGGCCCAGTTTGACACGGTGTAAAGCACCATCTTGCGGGATTTGAGCTCCTCATGCCTGAGGGCCTCACGGTGCCTGAGTATTATTGGCACAATGGTCTCTATAACCCCTATGTTCAAGTGGTATCTGTGGAGGCTATGCCCCTTTCAGATAGGGTTTCTTCAGCAATGGAGTTCAAGAGACATCAATCAGTCTATTTGTATAACATCGGTGATGAGGAACAGCCTCTTCTGGTGGCTCCAGCGCAAAAATTTGCTCACTTGCCACTCCATCCCCCATCTCATGGGTCACAGTTATGACCAATGCCAGCGGTGCTGGATGGGGAGCCCTCTGCAGGTCAGAACTTGCTTAAGGCAAGTGGGATGCTCATCCTCACAATCTGGGATAAAACGTCTTGGAACTTCGGGCGGTCTGGTGTGCCCTCAAGCCTTCTCTCAACTCCTGAAAGGGTAGTCGTGGTTCTAAAGATTGACAACATCACAGTGGTCTCCTATGTGAGGGGACAAGGGGGCACTCAACGCTCCACCCTTCTCCAAGAAGTCCAACCCATTATGTCTTGGGCCCAGAAAAACCTGGCCAATATTTTGGCAGTCTCCAGTCCCGGAGCCCAGATTGTCCAGGTGGATTTCCTGTCCCGCACACAGCTGGACAACGAGTGGTCTCTCTATGTGCAGACGTTTCGAGTGAATCTTGTCCCTGGGAGTCGATCCCTGCAACTTAAAGGTCAAGAAGTACTATACTCGAGTCCATTGCAGTCAGGACTTCGGGATAGATACCTTGACAGATCAGTGAATTTTCAACAGGGCTTACGCCTTTCCCCCGCTCCCGATCATCCTCAAGTTCTTACGGATACTTCAAGTGGAAGCAGTCAAGGTGGTGGTCGTTGCTCCTTACTGGCCGAACAGGCCATGGTTTCCCCTCCTGCCCCAGCTCAGCTTCCGGGACCTGGTGCCTCTCCCTCTCAGGCAGGACCTTCTTTCCCAGGAGGCAATCCTGCACCCGTGTCCGGCATTACTGAGACTGATGGTCTGGTTCTTGAGAGGGAGAGGCAGGAATTTCTCGGGTGCGCTTCAAGAGTGATTTCTACCCTCACGAGCTCAAGAAAGGTGAGCATGAATAAAATATATAAGGGAATATGGATCAAGTTTGTCGAATTTTCATTCTCCACGGGCAGATCATTTTAGGGACCCAGAGATCCAAGATATCCTCAGCTATCTGTCTCTATCCATCAGCTCTCTTAGAGTCCAAGTCTCAGATTATCGGCCTTCTCCAGAACATCATGGGCTGTTCACCCACTAATCCGGCAGTTCTTTTGTGGGGCATCAAGACCCAGGCCCCAAAGGAGACCAAGATTCCCCAAATGAGATCCTCCCCTCGTTCTTGACTCATTGTCTGGACTCAGTATCACGGGGTCTACCCCGCTTTCTATCAAATACCTCTCTGCAAAAGTCACCTTCTTGGTTACTATCCCTTCAGCAAAGAGGGTCTCTGAGATTGGGTCATGAAGAACCATTCCTGACCTTTTTCCCAGACCGGGTGGTCCTCATCCCTATGCTCGGCTAAAATACGAAAGTCTCTTTAGTGTTTCATGAGAACCAGGAAATCATCCTGCCTACATTCAGGTCTCCAGGATCTACCGAGGTTCATCCTCTAGTTATTGGTGAAATACTGAAGGAATACCTATGAGCTACTTCTTCCTTTTTAGATGTTCTGAATACCTGTTCATTCTGTACTCTGGTAGTAACAGAGGGAAGCAAGCTTCAACCAGAACGATTGTGGCCTGGATCGCCCAGCCCATTCAGCAGGCTTATAGAGCTAAGGGCTTGGCTCCTCAGGAGGCAGTGACGGCACACTCCACCAGGGGTATAACGGCATCATGGGCAGCAGCCCAGCATGTGGCTCCAGATGTCATCTGCAAAGCGGCCTCTTGGGCCTCAATCAATACCTTTTTTTTTTTATGTCGCATTACTGTATAGACCTGCTTCTCTATCTTCTGTGAATTTTGGTTTAAGAATCCTGTCTGTTGCCGGGGCAAATTAAATCTTTTTCTTGTTCAGCATACCTACCCCGTGTCGTCTGGTTAGTTATTTCCCATACATAGGCTGCCATGGAGTCTGTCAGGAAAACATTTAACATTTAACATTTATTATCAAATACTTACGATTATTTTCCTTTCCTGATGGACTCCATGGCAGACAGCGTTCCCACCCATTTGGTCAAAGAGTTGGCTAGTTACGGAACACAGTCCCTTGCGGTGAATTCAAATTTATGGTTATGGGGTCCTTTAGCATTGGAGAGGAGGCGGGGGTTAACCCACATATAGGCTGCCATGGAGTCCATCAGGAAAGGAAAATTACGGTAAGTATTTGATAATAAATTTTCATTTTTTTCTTCTTTGTTTCTGTTATAAAATTTTGCAAATTTTGTAATTTTTCTTGATCTAAATTGTGGCCACAATTTATACTGCTACATATCTTTGGTAATAATATTTGGTCTGTGACAGCTATAGAGTCCACAAGATGTAGTGCCAATCTTTGAAAATTGATCACACCTGAAGTACTGACGGCCTATCTTGTTTCTTGAGACACTAAGACCCCTTTCACACTGAGGTGTTTTTCAGGCGCTTTTGGGCTAAAAATAGCACCTGTAAAGTGCCTGAAAAACAGCTCCCCTGCATTCTGCGTGAAAGCCCGAGTGCTTTCACGCTGAGTCAATGCACTGGCAGGATGTTAAAAAAAACTCCTGCAAGCAGCATCTTTGGAACGGTGAAGGAGCGGTGTCTACACCGCTCCTAAAGTGCCCCTGCCCATTGAAATGAATAGGCAGTGCCGCCAAACCTCCGCTGTAGCAGCGCTTTGCGGGTCATTTTAACCCTTTTTTTGGCCGCTAGTGGGGGCTAAAAACGCCCCGCTAGCAGCCAAAAACCTCTGCAAAAATTACGGTAAAGTGCCGCTTTACCGCCGATGCCCCAGTGTGAAAGCAGTCTAACAAGCCAGGAAAGTACAAATACCCCCCAAATTATCTCTTTTTGGAAAGTAGGCATTTCAAGGTATTTAGTAAGAGGTATAGTGAGTTTTTTGAAGTTGTAATTTTTCCCACAATTTTTTTTTCACAAAATTGTCATATTAGCAGGTTATTTCTCACACACAGCATATGCATACTGCAAATTGCACCCCAAAACACTTTTTTTTTTGTTTATTGTTTCAAAAAGTTTTTATTTTAAGAAAATTAAGTTGTACAAATGATATAACAGTACATAGTAAAATCTTTCATAAGTACATCTTTAAACCACAAATTGGGAAATGAGATCTGTCAATGTTAGGGTTAATGCTATCCAGATTTGAACACATATGAATATTGGGAGAAGTAAAAGTTTATACGTACATCAATGAGAATATCTCTTATTAAGCACTCGTAAATTCTAGTAACCTTAACTAATCTAAGACAATCCCAACAAAATAGGAGGCCTTTGAAGACAATATGAACTATCTGGCGATAACATTCAGAGGGTGTATCCAGTAATGTCAGGTGAACCAAGGCAAATCCGCTCCCTACCCAAGCACCCCTAACGGGAGCAGACTGTGCGAGGGGGAAGGTAGTGGTTACCAATTGTGAGATAATATCAGTTTTGGTCCACTTGGTGGGTTTGAATTCCCTCCAAATCTTGTAAGACAATTTTTTATTTCTATAGCTGTAAAGATGTAGGGGTGTAAATTGGGAGGGGGGAAGCTAGAAGTGTTGAAGATTTTAGTCTGAAATTTGAAGGAATATCTAATGTTGGATAGAAGAGGAGTGCATGCTTCGTCTGCCTTGTAGGGCGAGAGCTTAATTAAGAGTGGAATAAAGAATGATATGCGCAATGTGGGGGAGGAAAACTAAAGTGAGTGAACATGGTGGACACTCAAACTATATCCTAGGTTAGATAATCTATGGGATGTGACAGTTAGTTCCCAGTGTGGGTCCAGGTTACAGGTCAAGAAGCAGTGTCTTAAACTCCAGGGAGTCTCGAAAGTGTATCCAACAGACCCATGTTTTGCGATACTTTGTAGGGCTATCTTTAGCTTTGTGTATTAAGTCCTCCATCTCTGCTATCTTTTCAACACGTTTCAGCCAGTCAGATATTTTGGGTGGGGTCATGTTTCTCCAAAATAATGGGATACATTGTTTAGCTGCATTGATGAGGTGAAGCATTAGAGACTTCCTGTATGTGGATTGTGGTAGTGACGTGTGGTGTAGTAAATATTGAAATATTGAGCAGCGGTAAAGTCTAGTGTGTAAGTGGTGATTCAAGTTATCATGTTGTGTACTTTTTCCCAGAATGGTTTAATATGAGTACAGTCCCACCAGATATGTAGAAGAGAGCCCACTCCAGAGTTACATCTCCAGCACAACGGGGATATATGTGGATGGAATACATGGATTCGTTTGGGGGTGCGGTACCATCTTGAGTACAGTTTGTAATTATTGTCTTGTGCAGAGATGTTGATAGAACCTTTCTGGGTATGCTCATGTATACTTTCCCATTCTTCTGTGGAGAGGTCTATGTTAAGCTCCCCTTCCCAACTCTTGTTGACCGGGTTAGATTTGTGGTCGATTTTACCAAAAAGCATAGAGTTGACAGTCGAGATTAGGTGACTTTGGGGACTTTTAATGGAGCACAGTGTTTCGAGGTGAAGTTCTCTACACCATTGAGAGATGGGTTTGATGCTATTCAGAAAGTGTCTGACTTGTAAGAATTGAAAAAATGGGATGTTATTATCTTGGAAACGAGAGGGCAGGGCAGTGAATGGGATGATTGAACCATTGTTAAAGAGGCGATGTGCTCTCAATGGATGTTCCGTGTTAGCGTAATTTACATCGTTTACCATAAAAGCAGGGGGTAAGTCGGGATTGCCAGTCAGAGGAGTCATTGGTCCCTGTGAGGGGGTTATTTTGATGGAGTGATAGGTGTTTCTGAACCTGTTTAGCGTAGGTCCCATGAGCGGGTGAGTTGAATATTCCCTAGGTGTAGCCTTGCTGTCAGTCCATGGTATGTGGAATAGAGGGATCTGGGCACAAGAGTCCTCAATTGTGATCCAGTCCTTAGTGTGAGTATGTATGTGCCAGTCTATTAATCTGGTGATGTGGCATGCAGCATGGTATTCATGGATATCTGGTAGGCCTAGCCCACCTGTAAGTTTTGGGAGAATCATTCTATCCCAGCTGATTCTTGGGAACTTGTGGGCCCATATAAAGTTTCTGCAAAGTCTTTTGTACGTCTTAAAAATGTTGGTGGTAGTTTGACCGGGACAGTTTGTAAAATTATATAATATACGGGGTAAGATGTTCATTTTTAAAATGGCAATTCACCCAAACCAAGAAAACTGACCCGAAGACCGTTTGTTGAGATCATGTTTTATAGTTTGGAGTATTGGAGAGTACTTTTTGTCGTATAGTTCAGTTAGCTTGGAGGGTATTTGGATACCCAAGTATGTAAGGGAGTGCGGAGCCCAGCAAAAGGGGAAATTAGCTTGGCATTGAGATACTATCGTTGGTGGGAGAGAGATGTTGAGAGCTTTGGATTTTGAAAAATGTATTTTCAAATTGGATAATTTGTGCAAGAGGGTAAAATCCATCAAAAAGTTAGGTATAGTGATTAAAGGATTGGAGAGGAAGAGAAGAATGTCGTCGGCATATGCCGCTAGTTTGTAGTGTTTGTGTCTGATCTTAATGCCAGTTATATTTGGGTTAGTCCTAATTTTGTGTAAAAGAGGTTCCAGTGAAAGTACAAAGATGAGGGGGGATAATGGACAACCCTGCCTAGTGCCATTTGAGATGGAGAAGGCGTTCGACAGGCAGCCTTTGACTTTTATTCTGGCTGTGGGTGAAGCATATAGTGCCATGATTAATTGGAGGAAGTGTGCCGGAAACCCCATAGCCTGCAGCACTGCTATCATGTAGTCCCAAGCCACCCTGTCGAATGCCTTCTCCGCATCAAGGGACAGAAATAAACCTTGTTTAGAGGATGTTGATAGCCAATGATGAACGTTGATAGCTTTTATAGTGTTATCCCTAGCCTACCTGCCAGGGATAAATCCAAACTGGTCTAGTGAGATTAATTGGTGGAGGAGCAGGAGAATACGATTGGCGAGAATTTTGGCATAAATTTTCATATTGACATTTAGGAGAGAGATGGGTCTGTAGTTGGATACCAACGTCTCATCTTTGCCTGGTTTGGTTATGAGTGTAATGTGGGCTTCTAGTAAGTCTTTATTTAATTGTGAGGAAGAGGAGATATCATTAAATGTCCTAGCGAGGTGAGGGGTAAGTATGTCCTGGAAAGTTTTATATTAACTTAGTCAGACTGTCTGGGCCTGGGCTTTTGCCTGTTTTAAGTTGTTTCAGCACTGCTGTGATTTCGTCTGTACTAATGGGGCGATCTAGACACTCCATGTCTTCCGGTGCAATTGAAGCTGGGCAGTAGGGATGAGCTTCGTGTTCGAGTCGAACCCATGTTCGACTCGAACATCGGCTGTTCGACCGTCCGTCGAATTGCGAACGTTATGGGCCGTTCGCGACAAATTCGTGTGGCGCGTCACGGCCCATAATTCACTGCGGCATCGCAGTGCATTGCTGGCTGATGATTGGCCAAGCATGCACTATGACCCGCATGCTTGGCCAATCACAGCGCCGTCAGTAGAGAGAGCTGTAATTGGCCAAAGCCAGGGTGGCTTTGGCCAATTATGGCTCAGGGGATTTAGTACACGCCCCACACTATATAAGGCCGCCTGCACGGCGGCCCTGTGTAGTGTGTTCCGGTGTGCTGATAGAGAGAGAGACAGACAGTGTCATTTGATTTGAGTTAGATAGATTAGGCTAGATCTGTTCCTGCTATTTACATTTAGTGCAGTGCATCCTGCTCACAGTGTTCAGCTAGATCCGTTCCTGCTATTTACATTTAGTGCAGTCAGTGCGTCCTGCTCACAGTGTTCAGCTAGATCCGTTCCTGCTATTTACATTTAGTGCAGTGCGTCCTGCTCACAGTGTTCAGCTAGATCTGTTCCTGCTATTTACATTTAGTGCAGTGCGTCCTGCTCACAGTGTTCAGCTAGATCCGTTCCTGCTATTTACATTTAGTGCAGTGCGTCCTGCTCACAGTGTTCAGCTAGATCCGTTCCTGCTATTTACATTTAGTGCAGTGCGTCCTGCTCACAGTGTTCAGCTAGATCTGTTCCTGCTATTTACATTTAGTGCAGTGTGTCCTGCTCACAGTGTTCAGCTAGATCCGTTCCTGCTATTTACATTTAGTGCAGTGCGTCCTGCTCACAGTGTTCAGCTAGATCCATTCCTGCTATTTACATTTAGTGCAGTCAGTGCGTCCTGCTCACAGTGTTCAGCTAGATCCGTTCCTGCTATTTACATTTAGTGCAGTCAGTGCGTCCTGCTCACAGTGTTCAGCTAGATCTGTTCCTGCTATTTACATTTAGTGCAGTCAGTGCGTCCTGCTCACAGTGTTCAGCTAGATCCGTTCCTGCTATTTACATTTAGTGCAGTGCGTCCTGCTCACAGTGTTCAGCTAGATCTGTTCCTGCTATTTACATTTAGTGCAGTGCGTTCTGCTCACAGTGTTCAGCTAGATCTGTTCCTGCTATTTACATTTAGTGCAGTGCGTCCTGCTCACAGTGTTCAGCTAGATCTGTTCCTGCTATTTACATTTAGTGCAGTGCGTCCTGCTCACAGTGTTCAGCTAGATCCGTTCCTGCTATTTACATTTAGTGCAGTCAGTGCGTCCTGCTCACAGTGTTCAGCTAGAACTGTTCCTGCTATTTACATTTAGTGCAGTCAGTGCGTCCTGCTCACAGTGTTCAGCTAGATCCGTTCCTGCTATTTACATTTAGTGCAGTGCGTCCTGCTCACAGTGTTCAGCTAGATCTGTTCCTGCTATTTACATTTAGTGCAGTGCGTTCTGCTCACAGTGTTCAGCTAGATCTGTTCCTGCTATTTACATTTAGTGCAGTGCGTCCTGCTCACAGTGTTCAGCTAGATCCGTTCCTGCTATTTACATTTAGTGCAGTGCGTCCTGCTCACAGTGTTCAGCTAGATCTGTTCCTGCTATTTACATTTAGTGCAGTGCGTCCTGCTCACAGTGTTCAGCTAGATCCGTTCCTGCTATTTACATTTAGTGCAGTCAGTGCGTCCTGCTCACAGTGTTCAGCTAGATCCGTTCCTGCTATTTACATTTAGTGCAGTCAGTGCGTCCTGCTCACAGTGTTCAGCTAGATCTGTTCCTGCTATTTACATTTAGTGCAGTCAGTGCGTCCTGCTCACAGTGTTCAGCTAGATCCGTTCCTGCTATTTACATTTAGTGCAGTCAGTGCGTCCTGCTCACAGTGTTCAGCTAGATCTGTTCCTGCTATTTACATTTAGTGCAGTCAGTGCGTCCTGCTCACAGTGTTCAGCTAGATCTGTTCCTGCTATTTACATTTAGTGCAGTGCGTCCTGCTCACAGTGTTCAGCTAGATCCGTTCCTGCTATTTACATTTAGTGCAGTCAGTGCGTCCTGCTCACAGTGTTCAGCTAGATCCGTTCCTGCTATTTACATTTAGTGCAGTCAGTGCGTCCTGCTCACAGTGTTCAGCTAGATCCGTTCCTGCTATTTACATTTAGTGCAGTGCGTCCTGCTCACAGTGTTCAGCTAGATCCGTTCCTGTTATCTTCCTACTGACAGGCAGGCTTGTCTGGTTACAGTATATAAAGCTACCTGAAGAAAATTACAGGTGTTCTATCCCAGCTTAGTGCAGCTACAGGCCATTAGTATGTCTGGAAGGCCAAGAAGGAGAGGCAGACAGTCACAAGCCAATAAGAGAGGGCAAGCAGGCTCTGTGTCTAGTGCTGGTCGTGGAGACGGTGCATCCTCATCAGCACGTGGCCATGGGACACGCTTGGCCTTTTTTTCGGCAGCTGGCCGTGTTGAGCCGCAACATGCGGAAGACTTGGTCGAGTGGATGACCAAGCCGTCCTCATCCTCCTCATCCTCTCTCACCCATGCCCAGGGTGCTTTGTCTGGCAAAGCAGCGGCCTCTTCCCTCAGCTCAATGTCATCAGTGACTCCTTCCCTAGCTCCACCATGTCCTCCTGAGGATTCCCTCGAACTGTTTGACCACAGTGTTGGGTACATGCTTGTAAGAACATTTTTGGTTCTGGGCGCCACCACCAGTGCCTAAGGCACAATTTTTCAGCCCCTGTTTAACAGGGGCGTGTAATTACAATTTTTGATGTAATACTTTGCAGCAGGGCTCGTTCCTGCATTCCAACTAGAGTGTCTGTGAGGGGTTGCAGTGTTGTGGCACCAGCACCAGTGCCTAAGGCCCAATTTTTCTGCCCCTGTCTAACAGGGGCGTGTAATTACGATTTTTGATGCAATACTTTGCAGCAGGGCTCGTTCCTGCATTCCAACTAGAGTGTCTGTGAGGGGTTGCAGTGTTGTGGCACCAGCACCAGTGCCTAAGGCCCAATTTTTCTGCCCCTGTCTAACAGGGGCGTGTAATTACAATTTTTGATGCAATACTTTGCAGCAGGGCTCGTTCCTGCGTTCCAACTAGAGTGTCTGTGAGGGGTTGCAGTGTTGTGGCACCAGCACCAGTGCCTAAGGCCTAATTTTTCAGCTCCTGTTCAACAGGGGCATGTAATTACAATTCTTGATCTAATATTTCACAGCAGGGCCCTGTGAGGGCTTACAGTGTTGTGGCCACAGCAATACCTAAGGCCCAAATTTCTGCTGAGTATATAGGGCAGGACCCTACTTTCAAACATCTAACTTACAAACGACTCCTACTTGCAAACGGAAGGAGACAACAGGAAGTGAGATGAAATCTACCCCTAGGAAGGGAAATTCTCTCCTGTAAGAGTTAATATGGGAAAACAATTTCTCCTTTCCACTGATGCTTTCCAATCCTTGTTCCACAAAAAAACCCAAATTTTCAAAAAACATTTTTCATTGGGACAAAAAAGTGAGGTGAAATCTTCTGAAGAGGAGGAAAGACAGCAAAACAAATGTCACAGGGGTGATAACCCTTCCCTATGTTTTCCAAAAAGCTTAAAAAAGATTTTTTTGGCTGGAGCTAAACACGTTAAAAATGTACCCGTTCAAAATTACAAAGAGATTCTACTTAACAACAAACCTACAGTCCCTGTCTTGTTTGCACCGCCTGTATACTGCTGTTCAGAGTATATAGGGCCTTTCCTTATTTTAATTTGGGTGCGGGGTTCCCCTTAATATCCATACAGGACCCAAAGGGCCTGGTAATGGACTGGGGGGGTACCCATGCCGTTTGTCTCACTGATTTTCATCCATATTGCCATGACCCGACATGACATTAAACCCGCAAGCAGTTTTAAATGAGATTTTTTCCTTTAAAAATGACATTTGGTGCAGGGACTGTTCTAAACATGGGAAACACGCGTCACTTTACAGGCATACTATAGACACCCCCCAGGTACGATATTTAAAGGAATATTTCACTTTTTTTTTTTTACTTTAAGCATCATTAAAATCACTGCTCCCGAAAAAACGGCCGTTTTTAAAAGTTTTTTTTGCATTGATACATGTCCCCTGGGGTAGGACCCGGGTCCCCAAACCCTTTTTCGGACAATACCATGCAAATTAGCCTTTAAAATGAGCACTTTTGATTTCGAACGTTCGAGTCCCATAGACGTCAATGGGGTTCTAACGTTCGTGCGAACTTTCGGTCCGTTCGCGGGTTCTGGTGCGAACCGAACCGGGGGGTGTTCGGCTCATCCCTACTGGGCAGTATTGTATTAGAAATTCTCTTATTGCCTCTTGTCTACCTGGAGCATGACCCGTCTCCCTGGAGGAGGGTAGGTTATAGAGATCAGAGAAATAATGGACAAATTGGTTGGCAATATCTTCTGGTGAGACGAATGGAGTGCCTGAGGAGTCTCTGATTGTGTTAATGTTATTTGTCGCTTTCCTAGATTGTAGTGCCCTGGCCAATAATTTTCCAGATTTATTTCCAAATTCCAAAGTATGGAACGTTCCAAAGTATGGATTTTTTCAGACAGTGCCGCAATGCGATTCCGTTTGAGTTTGTTTCTGTTGGCATTTAGAGAAATTATTTCTCAACGTATTACGCTTTTATGTGCTGCCCATATGCTGGATTGTTTTGATTCCCCAGAGACATTTTCCGTGAAGTATTGTGTGAGGCATGTGTTAAGTTTTTGAGTAATTTCAATGTCTGTTAGGGTTGAGTTATCTATAGGCGCAAGATTATGTTTCTGGATCACACTGCCAGAATGTCTAGGGCAATGGATACTGGGTTATGGTCAGAGAGAGCCATCGGGTCAATGGAGACCTTTGAGAGGAGTGGTAGGTCGGTTTGGGATATGAAGAAGTGATCAATTCTTGTGTATTTATTGCGGGGTGAAGAGAAGAACGTGAAGTTCCTCTCATTTGGGTGCAGTGTTCTCCAGGCATCGTGTAAGGTCAGTTCTTGGAGGTGTTTTTTGATGGTCTTAAGGGCTCTGTAAGGCATGGAGGACATCCCTGTGGATGAATCCTGGGAAGGGGAGAGTGTCACATTGAAATCCCCACCAACAATGAGGATGCCGGAATAGAATTCAGTTAGCAACTGGAGAGTTTCACGGAAGAATAAGCGGTTAACAACCTAAGTAAGAATGAGCAGGCGGCGAGTTATCCGTCTGTAGAAGAGAGCAAATTGGGGGGGGGATATGTGATTAACCTCCTCTACTTGTAGAGAGGTTAAATATGTATGGTGTGTCAGCAGTGGAGTCTGGCCTGTACTCAGGTCCAAACTGTTCTACTGCACCGTATGGGGGTTGGTAGCTACCTAGCACAGAAGATATGTCCAATAGCGAGCAAGTCCGCCGTTACCAGTTCCAGAGGCGTACCAGTGGAGGCAGTGTTTGTAAAAATAAGAAAAAGTAAAGCAGTTATGAGGGGTAAGGTAAGGTATGCGAAGTCAAAAAGTGGGGGAGTTGAGTTCGGGATAGTCTATAAGAATACGAAGGCCGGTGTCCAGGGCATGGGACTAAAGGGTTAGATCCATGTTCTGACACGGCAACGACATGTGATATGAATAAAGAGCATTGTTCGCTATATGAATATGTGCATAGAGGGTGATGTTAACGGCAGGCTAGTGGTCAGTGAATCCCTATGAATGCCAAGCTCCATAAAGCACTTAAGAATGTTAAGAATACAAGAAAACAAGATATCAAAGGAAACTTAAACCGTAACAAAAACATTGCTGAGGTCTTTAAGGTTGTCAATCACAGAGTACCTGTAGCTCTATTAGAGTCTTGGAGGAAGCTGTGTATAGCAATATGCCTAGTCTTATCAACATTCTGTCCAGCTTGCAGTCATCGCCCCCATGTGCCAATGTAATATGTTCATTGATGAACATTCATATACCTGTAAGTATACCGCTGAAGCGATGAACTGACAGACGTGTGGGAGCGGATCTAAACCAACAAATCTCCTGTTTCAAGATCCGTGAGCCTCATAATGCAGTTGAGTGCCTGGAAGGTGAAGAGATTCATCACCACCTGGTATTACAAGTAACCTAGGCCCGTTAGCCATTTGCAGTAAAAGGATAGGTTGAGGTTGCCGGCCAACCGGAGCATCATTCTGTCATGCATTCCACATTCTCCTGCTGAACAAGAGTATATTCTGTATTCATGGGGAAATGAGGGAATGATGCCCCGTTGGCTAATCCCGTATAATTATATGTCCACAATGTGCTGCAGTTAATTCTATGAGATCGAGTCTCATAACGTATAGTGCATGTAAGGTATGAGAGCTAATCGTGAGAGCTAATCGTGACTCCTCCCATACTCACCAATAAAAGGTCGGGGTATTGGAACTTATGATAACACGTGTTGTGTTATGATATGGCGGTAGTGGTTGCCAGTCAAGGAATAAGACTTGCAAACACATGGAGAGGCAATGGTAAAGTATACCTTCCTTATATGCTAAATAAAGAATAGTGAAATCATAATTGTTGTATGTGGAAATAATAAGTAAAAAATCCAATGGGTGATGTTATATAGTATACAGGGGCATATAAGTTGTGAGACAGAGCCTTAATGACCTGTTCCTGTCTAATGCAGTTTAGTCTGGGCTCCTCCTGTAGGAAAGCACATAGCAATCTACTGACAAGTACGCCTGTTATACATTACCAATTCCAATACATGTTCAATCAGCTTAGAGCCAGTGAAATTACATAAAGTTTATTGGCAGGATAGCATTGTTTGGGAGGAGCACGTGTCAGTCATTCCTGGTATAATATGGACTTGTTATGAGGAGCAGGAGTCCAGCGAGGTTGCAGAATAAGGACCAGGTAAGTATCGAAAGTGCAATTGGAGGAATCAACCAAGCAGGTTAGAGCAGGGTTATTCAACAGTCAGTTGATGTGTTGTTTGTGGCATTGCGATGGAGGAGGGGGGAGAGCGTGCAGCACATACAGTCTTCCCAGCGGTGTCACATTGCATACTGTCAGGGTTGTACTGTTGTACTTACTCCTTGTTGGTATGAGCTGTCAGAGCCGGAGAGCGAAAATGAAGCGATCGGGTAAACTCGAACATAACATCTCTGAGGTCCTAAGCCATATAACTTTGCCGAAACATGGCACTAATCAAAATTGAAAGGAATTGTTAGATGTTAGTAATGAGTTTTGGGTCCCTCCCGTATGTGTGAATGGTTCGTTGAAGGTGGATCAAAGTAACTGCTTTGTGAAGGCTCTCACAGGCTGTACAAGAAGCTGGGCATTCACGTCGGGGGGAGGTAGGTATCACCAGCATACCTCGGTGCTGGTGCAATGCATATCTAGCTAGAGAGGTAACGCTACATAGCAATAAGGATTAAACATTCCTAAAAATGTAAAGGCACAGTCTTGTGAACAGGAAATTAAACCGTAGAAACTTGTGAAGTTAGTAAACCCAGCCAGAACGTGGCAATAAAACTCCTGTGCAGTGATCTGCGAGAAGGGTATGTTTAGTGATCTCTTCGGGCTCTTCGAGTGGGGAGCCTGACGGACTGTGTCGGCGATGAGCATCGTGGTGAGTGGCATTTGATCTGGTGCCTGATGGTGATCTTCTCCTTCTTCTATATCGTACATCCTGAGCTTCCATCGGTTCTTCTGGCAGCGCGTGTCTTCTTGTAGTGGAATGGCGGAACTCAGCGTACCAATTAGGAACATCTACTATTATTATTATTATACAGGATTTATATAGCGCCAACAGTTTACGCAGCGCTTTCCAATATAAAAGGGAGACAATACAGTTATAATACAATAAAATACAAGAGGATTAAGAGGGCCCTGCTCAGAAGAGCTTACAATCTAATAGGGTGGGGCAGGTGGTACAAAAGGTTGTAACTGTGGGGAATGAGCTGGTGGAAGTGGTAGGATATTAGTTGGAGACGTGATAGGCTTTCCTGAAGAAATTAGTTTTCAGGGATCGCCTGAAGGTAGCAAGAGTAGGGGATAGCCGGATAGATGGAGGTAGCGAGTTCCAGAGGATGGGAGAGGCTCTGGAGAAATCCTGGAGATGAGCATGGGAGGAGGAGATGAGAGAGCTTGAAAGCAGGAGGTCTTGAGAAGAGCGGAGAGGTCGATTTGGGTGATATTTGGAGACAAGATTAGTGATGTAGCTCGGGGCAGAGTTGTGTATGGCTTTGTATGTTGTGGTTAGTATTTTGAATTTTAATTCGCTGGGTGATTGGTTAGTATTTTGAATTTTAATTTGCTGGGTGATTGGGAGCCAGTGTAGGGATTGAAGTAGAGGGTTGGCAGACACTGAGCGGTTGGTAAGGTGGATAAGTCTGGCAGCAGGATTCATGATAGACTGAAGATGGGATAGCCTATGGAGAGGTAAGCCAATGAGAAGGGAATTGCAATAGTCAAGGCGAAAGATAACGAGGGAGTGAATGAGGAGCTTGGTGGTTTCATTTGTTAAAAAGGGGCGAATTTTAGAGATGTTACGGAGGTGAATTCTACAAACTTTTGACAATGATTGGTTTATCTAATTTATCTAATTATCTAATTATTTATCCGGTGCCCCTGGAAGACGCAATTCTTTTGTGAAATGCAGCGTAGGGCTGAGCGGTATCATCGCACCACCTCCCACTGTCGCTGAACATCCAGCAGGATGGGCTATCTGTGGTCATCCGGCCGGTGCCACAGTTTGTTCTTCCACTGATGATGCTGATTTTCTTGCCTACATGTGAGTGTTTACGTTTTTTATTTTAATAAATTGCCGTCTGATTTTACACTATGGGAGCCCTCCCTTTCTTTCTTCTTATGATGACAATACTATGCTGAGGCCTGAGCCCCTTTCTGTGGACCCATCAATCTCCATCCTAGCACCTGACGTCCTTTCCAGTTTCCATCTCCATCTCCCCCTGGGAGTTCCGGACTAGCAGGACCTCAACGCCCTTTTAGACCCTCTGTAACGGGGGGTCATGGGGTTCTGGTAAGCGGCCAGGCTCTTACTATTGGTGGTGGTCCCACATATCCAAGGTTCCATGCGGTTGAATGACCCGGGATTGCTATTCACTGTTTTGGTTTTTTTTCTTATGGACTATTTCTTCAACCATTCACAGTTATTTTCTACTATATTTATTACACATGGACTCAATTTGAAATTTGCTTGCACTAATTGTGATATATTAATGCATTGATGGTTTATGTATTCACTAATATCTGTTGTATCTAGTGTTTTTGGTGTGGCATTTTTGGCCACACATTCACTAATTTGTATAGCGCGAGTCAACAATTTTTTTCTTGTTATTTCCTAAAGGCAAAAACACTTTGCACTACAAGTGCACTTGAAACTGCACTGAAACTGCACTTGTAGTGCAAAGTGGATTTCCCCTCAGGAAATAACCCCCATTGTCACAGAAAACACCCATTACAGCACAACAAAAGTTTTGTAGCGTTGAGACAATAATCCATACAATCTTGATTAACAATCTTTTTAATAACAGCATAATCACATGTGCATTTAGAAAAGGTTTTTAAAACAAACCAACATGTTTGTTGTATAAAAATTTTTGGGGTCACATTAGAAAAATTAGAAATGTCCATTTTAGATCAAACAGGCATGTTTAAAACCAACAAGAAAGACACAAATCTTTTGAAGAACATCATTAATGTTTTTCTTGATGTTTTCCAATGCAACATTGCACCCCATGATCTCCCCGATCAGGATCTGGGCACTTTCAGAGGTGAAAGGATCAGGATACACAACATCACGATCACCTAAAAAGAGAGAAAACAAAAAAAAACACCATGTATTATAAATCTGCCGGCATTCATCTCTTACCTGAGCCTGTGGTCGCAGACACTCACCTGTTGTGACAATTTCCACCACGTCTTCCTCCTCCTGCTCTGCTTAGCTTTGGGGGATTTCACCTTCTTCCAGTGGTGGGGGGTCTGTGGTCTCCTCAGATGAGGGGTGTCCTCCGAGTCTTTTATCCCCTATGTACAAAAAAATAGGTATACTTAGCACACAGATATTTGATGGCAGAAATATGAATATGAAACATTGCTTGGAAGTGGGGTACAATTGTCTGTTTTGGCAGAGTTCCAAGATGTAGCATTTTTATTGTCCTTTGTCAAGCTTCAATACTTTACCTGTCTTGTACAAGCTTCACAGATGAAGACCCCCCTATAGTATACACTGGAGCACCTGTGTGGGACCCCCTAATAAAAAGGGTGTTCTTGTGTCCCACACTAGTGCTCCAGCGTCCAGATGTGTAAACTGCTGAGTGTCCTCTCCTTACACAGAATCTAGTTTGCATTTCATTCTAGTAACAAACACATCTTTACAACCCAATTCTTTTCACACAAGTAGGCCCCAAAAAATGATGGCAATTGCATATGGCCAAACGAACTATGTTTGATACGAACGAATAATGTGCCCATGAACATGAAAGTTGCCATTTTAAACTGGATAACAGTTAAGAAAAGCACATGGAGCAGCACGAATGTAATAAACATAAAAAGAATAGGAACACAGCACAACTACTTACTTTTTTGCAGCACTCTTCGGATCTTTCTGTACTGCTCGTGTTCTCTTAATTTGAGGTCCGACCACCGCTTCCTGAGCTGATCTTTCGATCGTCGTACCCCGAAATTCCGGTGCAGACTCTTGACTACTTTCGCCATTATCTTGGCCTTTCTGACATTGGGGTTGGGGTAAGGTCCATGCTTCCCGTCATATTCGGCCTTCTTCAGGATGTCCACTATCTCCAACATCTCCCCAAAGGACATATTTGATGCCTTAAATCGTCTCCTTCTGGATCGGGACGTTTCTGGCTCCGGGCTTTCCTCCTCCTCCTCCTCGTTGGTGTAATAATCAGACACCTGCTGTGTCTCCGCCATGTGCTCTTCCCCACTGTGCTGAACGAGAAGGGGCGGGGAAGAGACTAGAAAGAACGTCAGGGGCGGGCGGAGTTTCACGCATGTCCAGTGTCTATAAAGCGTAACACGCGTGTGTAGTACGTACGATCTGTGAGCGGAGGAAGGAGTAACGGAGGCGCCGATCGTGATAGCGAAGGTAAGATTTTTCTTTTTTTTTTTTTCTTTTGCCACTTCAGCGAAATTTATCTTAAGAGAAGTTGTATCAACTTTGGAAATCAAAATTTCTCCCATCTCTCTTGTTTTTTTCACATCATTGTGGCTAATATTCTACTTATCTTTATTAATCCTGAACATTATAGTTAAAAATAAAGGTAAAGCACAGTTTTCCTCCAAGCGAGCAGATAATATAAACACCACATGTACAATCTTCAGTGGTATCCCCAAACATTTTGCCCTCCATTTTCCCCTCATACCTCCCCCCCCATCACCCCATTCACCTCCACCCTCCTCTCACCCCACGCACACACCACCCACTCCACCTAATACTCTTATACCTATCCAGCCCATTCACACTCCAGCCATAACTTCCATATGTTCTTATATTCCTTTAAACCGCCTCTCTTTCTATACCAGAATTCCTCTTTCGTGATCATATCCTTAACCTCTTTTCTCCATTCTCCTACTGTTGGGGGTTCTTTCGCCTGCCACTTCCATGCTATAATTTTCCTACCCTGGAACAGGCATCTCATAATTGCGGTCTGGGTGTCTTTCAGCATATCATTTTCCTCCAGCAAACTCAAAAGACAAGTTCTAGCCTCCATTTCTAATGAGGACCCAAATATTGCCTTGATTTCCTCCACTAATTTTTCCCAGTACCTATATAACTTGGGGCATCGCCAAAACATATGCACTAGGTCTCCTCTCCCATCTCCACAACGCTGACATTTCGCATCCTGCCTCTTACCAAACCTAAATAATTTCTCTGGTGTGTAATAAAGTCTATAAATCAAATACAAATAAGAGACCCCTGTGACTGTGATAGAGATATCTTTGGCCCTAATGCCAGAATAAACTTCCATTGTTCCTCCGTTATTGTACCAACCTCTTCCTCCCATTTAATTCTCTTCCTGGACTCCACCTCCCCTTCTTGCCCCACCTTATTTATACTCCTGTACATTTCTAAAGGTAAGATTTTTACATTGGACCTATACTGCTTCTAGACCGAGGCCTGTATTTGCACAAGTTTAGTAGACTTTAGGCTGACATTAGGGTTTGTCTTGTGTTGTGTCTTGCAGATAAAATGGATGGCTTTAATGACCACAACTTCCTCCCCCTGTTCATAGACAAATACAGGGAGCTGCCCTATCTGTGGCAGGTGAGACATCCACATTACAATAATAAACAAAAGAGGCAGACAGCGCTGGAGAAACTGCTGGAGTTGGTGAAGCCGGTGGTCCCCACAGCAACCATCCCCTATTAAAAACCAAAATTGGTGGCCTGGGGAGCACTTATCTTAGGGAGCGCAAGAAGGTCACGGATTCCCAGAGGTCCGAAGCTGCAGCAGATGACATTTATGTCCCCAGGCTGTGGTACTATGAGAGATTGGGATTTCTGCCAGACCACACTGAAGTCAGGGAATCCCTCTCTACTCTTCCTTCCACTCTTCCTTCCACCCTATCTTCCACCCCAGCTGAGGCTTCCGATGTCCAAACTGGGACTTCCAGCCAGGAAGAAGTGGAGGAGCCCAGATGGAGCCAGGTATAGCATTGTTCTACAGATTTCTGGTCAATAAATAAATGATGTTTACTAGATGTTATTATTGATCACTAATTGCTGATTGAAAAAAGTGTTTTACATATCAATAGACAGTAGTGGGCAAAAATATTTTGGACAAGACTGAAAATGGTGGGCTCAGAAGGATAGTCTGTTATATTTGTTAACATTCAATTTGCAACAGTCAGGAGGTGAAAATTGTGTGTGATTGATGAATAAAAAAATAAAACGATGTCCCTTTTTCATACACAGGAAGACCTCAGCCAGGAGGAGGTTGTGGAATGTGGCAGCCAGGAGGAGGCTGTGGAATGTGGCAGCCAGGAGGAGGCGGGGGTTAGTGGCAGCCAGGAGGAGGCGGGGCTAAGTGGCAGCCATGAGAAGCCTGGGACCAGTCGCAGCCTGACCGAATCGCAGGTTCCTCCCCTCCGCTTTCCATACAAAAGACCCAGGAAGGCAACTCACATGCAGGATTCTGCACTCAGGCTCATTCAGGAGGCTTCTGCGTCCCTCAGAGCCTTAGAAGAGGCCTTTGCCTGCATGGCTGCCACAAAACTGCAGGGCATGCAGGAGGGTCAACGCAAGCTATGTGAGGACCTTCTGTATAAAGTCCTAAGTAAGGGGGTGAGTGGGGAACTAACACCCAATACCCACCTGAGTGAGTTGGCCCCTCTTCCTCCTCCTCCTCCTCCTGCTGCCACAACTCCACCACCACAGCCACAGTGTGGAAGGAAGCATGGAAGGAAGACCAGAGAGTGATGGCCCTGGGTTCAGTCTGGTCTGGCCAAAGATGCAGGCTCTTGTATGACCACAGCCTGGGGATACAGATGTCATCTGCTGCTTTCATGATCTCTGGAACTTCTAGACCAGACTGCACTCCCTTAGATATGGACTCCTCAGGCCAACAATTTTGCAAGAAAATAGTTGATGTGTGCCCTGGGGGCCAAAGGCTTCACCCATTTCAGCTGTTTCTCCAGAGTTGACTCCCTCTTTGTTTAGTTGCGATCCCTTAATAAAGGATTTTTTTTTACAATTATACTCGCCTATGTGTGTTTTCCTTTTAAAAGGACAGTTTGTTTGTGAGGAGGCAGGTACATTTCAAATATACAATGTGAACTTAACAAGAGACACCAACACCAAACAATCTCCTTGAGATTCAATAATATAAGATATCAATGGTAAAAGTATGTGGCGCTAATCTAAGTGTACCATTCACAATGATGGACAAAATTACAAAGTAGCCAAAAACTCAGTACTACCTTAATATACAATGCATATGTTGCCTATAAACGATAAAGCAACCAATGAATACTTGGAAAGGGTGAATATGAACCAGTATGTCTGTTATATTCACATGAACACTGTACTGCAGTAAACACTCCTATCTTCTCTCGTGGAGGAGTAACAAAACTATACTAAAGTGTTAAATGCTAGTGATCATTCTAGATAGAATAATAAATAAATAATCCAATGTGCATAATGTTCCTAAAACACATTAAGTAAAATTGTGGTCACAAATATAAAATGAATATTGATGGTGGAAAAATGTTAACGTTGAATAAATAGCAATTCATAAAATAAATACAGTGTGCATAATAATCCATAACAATAAGTGATTAAGTGTAAAACAAAGTGACAATCATGAAAATATATGCATACAAAAATGCGATTCTAAAAAATGATTCCAAAATTCAACGCCCCTCCCACCTGAAAAAATTCAATTGCTAACGAAATAGAGAAAATTGTAAAAAATATAAATAAAAAGACTGTGACATATATTGTGATCAAGTCCAAATAAATGTTGCTTCATGCAGTGCGACTCTTGATATCCATACAAATAGTCAATAATAACATGCCAGTAAGGTGACTTTGTGCTGAATTCATTCACTTCAAAAACTGGTGCGACACACAAGTGTTTCCCCCAGCCTCTCACCTCAATTGGCGGCCCCCAATGGGCCAAGTCAAGCAGATGGTTAATGCTTATGTGCAAGGTCCAGAAGCTGTTCACCTCCTCCAGAGGGTATGCGTGGGTCAGGCTTTCTATAGTAGGCACCACCGCTCAAACAGACCCCAAAAATGACAATAAGAATGAGATGCTCCCATGGTGAAGTATTTCAATTAAAGTTTAATAAACATAAGTAGTAACTTGCAGTTCAAATCGAAAATGACAGCAGAAACGAAAAAAGCTTCCGGGTTCGGCCGCTTTTTTCGTTTCTGCTGTCATTTTCGATTTGAACTGTAAGTTACTACTTATGTTTATTAAACTTTAATTGAAATACTTCACCATGGGAGCATCTCCTTCTTATTGTCATTTTTGGGGTCTGTGTGAGCGGTGGTGCCTACTATAGAAAGCCTGACCCACGCATACCCTCTGGAGGAGGTGAACAGCTTCTGGACCTTGCACATAAGCATTAACCATCTGCTTGACTTGGCCCATTGGGGGCCGCCAATTGAGGTGAGAGGCTGGGGGAAACACTTGTGTGTCGCACCAGTTTTTGAAGTGAATGAATTCAGCACAAAGTCACCTTACTGGCATGTTATTATTGACTATTTGTATGGATATCAAGAGTCGCACTGCATGAAGCAACATTTATTTGGACTTGATCACAATATATGTCACAGTCTTTTTATTTTTATTTTTATTTTTTACAATTTTCTCTATTTCGTTAGCAATTGAATTTTTTCAGGTGGGAGGGGCGTTGAATTTTGGAATCATTTTTTAGAATCGCATTTTTATATGCATATATTTTCATGATTGTCACTTTGTTTTACACTTAATCACTTATTGTTGTGGATTATTATGCACACTGTATTTATTTTATGAATTGCTATTTATTCAACGTTAACATTTTTCCACCATCAATATTCATTTTATATTTGTGACCACAATTTTACTTAATGTGTTTTAGGAACATTATGCACATTGGATTATTTATTTATTATTCTATCTAGAATGACCACTAGCATTTAACACTTTAGTATAGTTTTGTTACTCCTCCACGAGAGAAGATAGGAGTGTTTACTGCAGTACAGTGTTCATGTGAATATAACAGACACACTGGTTCATATTCACCCTTTCCAAGTATTCATTGGTTGCTTTATCGTTTATAGGCAACATATGCATTGTATATTAAGGTAGTACTGAGTTTTTGGCTACTTTGTAATTTTGTCCATCATTGTGAATGATACACTTAGATTAGCGCCACATACTTTTACTATTAATACGTTGTTCATTAGGGTAGGTGAGGACACCTCTTATGTCGGCAGCTGCTCTAATTTTGTTACCATTGTCCATGATCTCTGTGATTGTGGTTTTGCGCACTAGTTCTTTGCTATTTTAGTAAGATATCAATGGTGTTGTGGTAACTTGACACACAAAACACACACAAAAATATTATGGAGTAAAACACACACAAAAAAAAAAAAAAATCTGACTTTTTAAAAATACAAACTACAAAAAATGAAAAAAAACAGCCTTGAAAAAAATACAAACCACCAAACAAATACAAAAACAGCCTTGAAAAAAAGAAAAAATATTTAAAAACCACCCAAAAAATATTTGGTCAGATGTGAGAAATCTAAATATATTGAGGGAATCCCAATAAATAATAAAGAAATAAGTTTGTGAGAAGTCTGTGTGAATATGAGCAGCAAAACTACTTAATTCTTCTCACATTATAAAGAAGAAGAGAGTGCGCTACATTAAACTATTTTTGACATTGCAGCGTGACAAAAGTGCTGTATCCATTCCAAACGCTAATTTTACCAGACCGAGCTGTTCCGTCTCGGAATTTCTTCTGAGCATGCGTGGCACTTTTTGCGTCGGAAATGGCCACACATGGTCGGAATTGACGCGATCGGATTTTGTTGTCGGAAAATTTTATAGCCTGCTCTCAGACTTTGTGTGTCGGAAAATCCGATGGAAAATGTCCGATGGAGCCCACACACGGTCGAAATGTCTGACAACACCCTCCGATCGGAAATTTTCCATCAGAAAATCCGACCCTGTGTACGGGGCATTACTGTTCAGTAAGGCCATCTCAGATGTTTTTTGTAGGGTTAAACCAGTTACTTTACACAGCAAACAAAGATCCTATTCCAGAAACCCCACATATGAGGCCACTCCCACCAGGTGGGTAAGAAAGAACCCAGAAGACCTCATCCTCTAAAACATAGCGGTGAGGAATGTGGAAACATGTTTGCCAGGCGGGAGGGAACCGGGTACCAACAAGTGATAATTTTGATACTAGTGTCACGTACCTGGTAGGTTTTGAGCCTGAAGTGCAGAGAAAGACCTCCCTTACAGCTCCCACTCCTGTTCCCCTGGAATGGAGACAGAAGGCCCAGGAGTGAGGAGTGGTATGGGTGCCTGGCAGGATCAACAGTCACCAGAAGTTCAGGAATGGTGACACCCTCTGGAACCTGAAGCTGGAGAGGAGGCTGGAATGCAGAGAGGACCCAGAACCACAGCAGGTAGGTAAGCGGGTAAGTAAGCAGGTAGTAGACTGGAACGCTGGACTGGAACCAGGAACAAGACAGCAGGTAGTAGGCTGGATCGCTGGACTGGAACCAGGAACAAAGCAGCAGGTAGTAGCCTGGAACACTGGACTGGAACCAGGAACAAGACAGCAGGTAGTAGGCTGGATCACTGGACTGGAACCAGGAACAAGGCAGCAGGTAGTAGACTGGATACTGGTATTAGACAGAGGGATGGTCAAACAAGCCGGAGGTCGGTATCGGTCGAGCATCAGAGGTACCAGGGATAACACAGAGGGATGGTCAAGCAAGCCAAGAGGGTCTGTTGCAGGCAGATAGCAGGATGGTCTAACAGGAAGCCGGGTCAGATAGCAGAATACACAGGTCAGATCAGGTTAAGGCACACGGAACGCTGTAGAGCAGACAGCAGGGATAGAGTGTGACAGGCCGGTTTAAATAGCCCGCCTAGCACTAGCGGGAGTGTGCGCGCGCGTGCCCGTGCATGACAGCACCCGTGAATGCGCGCGCATGCGCAGTGGAACCCGTGGCCGTGTCCCCGTGCCTCTGGATCGCCGATTACTGGCAGGATCTTCATGACATTGCCCCCCCCCAAGGGGCAGCCTCCGGATGCCCCTTTGAAGAAATTTCTCCTGATGGGCTCTTTTAAAAGACTGCAACAGATTTTCAGCATGAATATTATCCTCAGGTTCCCAAGAATTTTCTTCTGGGCCGAACCCCCTCCATTTTATCAGAAATTGATTTTGGTTACCTCTTCTCCTGTGGTCCATGATAGCCTCCACCTCGAATTCCTCCTCCCCATCTACCAAGATTGGATCAGGAGGATCCGTACTTCGGCCTGGAAATGGATTAGAAACAGAGGGTCTGAGCAGGGACACATGAAATACTGGATGCACTTTTAGTGAATCCGGAAGTTCAAGTTCGTATGCCACCTCATTGATTCTTCGCTTGACAGGAAATGGTCCAAGAAACTTGGGACCCAATTTCTTTGACGGGCAAGCCATCCTGAAATTTACTGTAGATAACCATACCTGGTCCCCGGGTGTAAGTAACAGCTCACCTCGTCTCTTCTTATCGAAAGTTGCCTTATTATACTCCTGGGTCCTGGTCTCCTGCAAAACTTGGTTGTTGGAAGTAAAGAAGTCCAACCTCTCCTGAACTGCGGGTACTGTGCACTCTGGAAGAGAATTAGGCAAAAATGAAGGGTGGAAACCATAATTTGCAAAAAATGGAGTTTGTTTGATAGCGGAATGAATAGAATTGTTGTAGGCGAATTCAGCCAATGGGAGAACAGAAATCCAATCATCTTGGGCAAAAGAAGAAAAACAGCGTAAATATTGATCAAGAGTCTGGTTTGTTCTCTCTGTTTGCCCATTAGTCTGGGGATGATAAGCAGATGAAAATGAGAGTTCAATCTTCAATGTTTTGCACAGAGACCTCCAGAATCGGGAGGTAAACTGTACCCCCCGATCTGAAACGATATTAACCGGTACCCCATGGAGCCTGATGACTTCTTTAATGAATGCCTGTGCCGTTTCTGTAGCTGAGGGGGTGCCCTTCATTGGGACAAAGTGGGCCATTTTCGACAACCGGTCTACTATGACAAAAATTGAGGTGAAGCCCCCAGCCGGAGGTAGTTCCACAATAAAGTCTATAGACAGCATTTTCCAAGGCCTATCTGGGACAGGTAATGGCTTTAGCAATCCCCATGCCTTGGTCCTGTGCCCCTTGTTCCTGATACAGGTGGTACAGGATTCAACAAATCTCCTACAATCTTTGCGTAACTGAGGCCACCAAAACGTACGCTGTACCAGATCAGTAGTCTTAGCCACGCCAAAATGCCCAGCCAATGCATGGTCATGACAGAGTTCTAGTACTGAAACTCGTAATTCTTCAGGTATAACGATCCTATTCTCGTGCCACAGTAACCCATCCTTAACTTGGAGTTCTGACCTAATGGAAGATTCCAACTCTGCGGAAGTCTGCTTGATCTGGGAAAGCAGGTCTCCCCGAAGCAAAAGAAAATTCCCCGGGGACAGAATGGTGTCCGGAGGGGAAACCTCTTGGGATTTGTGAAACATCCTGGATAGGGCATCAGGTTTGGTATTCTTGGAGCCAGGGCGGTAAGTGACATGAAAGGAGAACCTGGAGAAAAAGAGAGCCCACCTGGCTTGACGTGGCTTCAACCTTTTTGCAGATCTCAAATACTCCAGGTTCTTATGATCTGTAAAAATTAAGACTGGATGAGCGGCACCCTCTAGCAGATAGCGCCACTCCTCCAACGCTGATTTGATTGCCAACAATTCTCTGTCACCTACATCATAATTTCTCTCTGCCGTGGACAATTTACGAGAGAAGAAGGCCACAGGATATAACAGGGCCTTAGTTCCCTGTCTTTGGGACAACACTGCCCCTACTGCAATTTCGGATGCGTCCACCTCTAGTACAAATGGCAGAGAGGAATCTGGATGTTTTCTTATGGAGGCAGAAGTAAAAAGGCTCTTGAGAGTCTCAAAAGCCTTTTGGGCCTCAGCTGACCAGTGGAAGCGTGTACCCTGTTTAGTTAGCTGTGTGATGGGTGTGATGATGGCTGAGAACCCCTTAATAAATTTACGGTAAAAATTAGCGAATCCAACAAATCGCTGGATCCCCTTCTTGTCTGTCAGGACTGGCCAATCTAGAACTGCAGCGACCTTTTGAGGGTCCATCTTAATGCCTCTACTGGAAATGATTAACCCCAAAAATGGAATACTTTCCTGTTCAAATTCACATTTCTCAGCTTTTGCATATAGACCATGTTGTCGAAGCCGGGCTAACACACTTCTGACGTGCCTGCGATGGGATTCAAGGGAACAAGAGAAAATGAGTATGTCGTCTAAATAGACAATAACAAACAGATCTAGGAAGTCTCGTAAAACATCATTGATGAAGTACTGGAATGTAGCAGGGGCATTGCACAGACCGAAAGGCATCACTAGGTACTCAAAATGTCCATAACGGGTACGAAAGGTGGTATTCCATTCGTCTCCGTCCCTAATACGAACTAAATTGTAGGCTCCGCGGAGGTCAAGCTTAGTGAATATGGTAGCTGTTCCAAGTCTTTGGAACAATTCTGGTACTAGGGGAAGAGGGTAACATTTTTTTACAGTGATTTTGATCAGCTAGCAGTAGTCTACACATGGTCTGAGGGTCTTGTCTTTCTTCTGTACAAAGAAGATACCTGCACCTGCTGGAGACATGGATGAACGAATGAAGCCTTTCTTTAGATTCTCATCAATATATTCTTTTAAAGCCCCTTGTTCTACTTCAGTCAAAGGAAATATTCTTCCAAAAGGTATCTCAGCACCGGGAAGTAATTCGATAGGACAGTCATAGGCCCGGTGAGGGGGTAAGACCTCTGCCCCCTGCTTGCTGAATACATCTAAGAAATAATGATAGGCGGAAGGGATGGAGAGGTGTAGACTAGGATCTGTATGCAAACAGAGCAAGGTAGGGTTCTCCTGAGCATTCTGAAATCTGCAAGACTGTTGGCAATAGGGAGAAGAGAAGGTAACTTCACCTGTGATCCAATTAATGTCAGGATTATGAGCCTGTAACCATGGCATGCCGTGGATTATGGGGAATAGAGGTGAGGCGATGATATCTAAGCGTAGCAGTTCTTGATGAGAATTGAAGATGGAGACGGGTATTGGAACAGTCTCTTGGGTAACAGGCCCAGACTTAATGGTGGTTCCAACAGCTAGATGGATAAAGAGTCCATGGGCTTTAGGTAACAAAGGTATCCGGTGTTGGGTAGCAAAAAGAGAGTCCATGAAACAACTGCAAGCTCCAGAGTCAATAATGGCGGTTATTTGCAGAGTCTCTCCTGGAAGCTGTAACAGGATAGAGAGAGCAAGGTGAGTAGTGTTCTTGACCAGAGGTGCAACATAGTCAGTGGACAGGGATAGGCACTTACGGAGTTTAAGAGGACAGTTCCTGACATAATGCCCAGGTTCCCCACAATACAGGCACAGATTATTCACTCGACGACGTTGTCGTTCCTCCTGGGTAAGAGAAGGCCGCAGGACCCCTAATTGCATTGGCTCAGGTGGGTTAAGCGTGGAGGTAGGTGGTGCTGGTGACGTATGATGAGGAACTTTAGGGTGTCAGGTACAGCTTTGAAATGAAAGACATCAACGCCAACTGCATTAGTCTCATGTATGTTTACTTCAGAATATGCTTCAAACATATGAAGGACCCTTCTCCTTAAAGTCGGGAGAGTGGTGATTATAATGCGGATATCATATTTATAAGGATTTGTTACATTACATTCTATGAAGGGCAAAAGCCCAAAATTACACGTCAGAAGTACGCATTTCACTTAGTATTTCAACACAGGTTTGGCTAACGTTTTGGCTAACATTTAGGGTTCACTGTAACCCAAAATATTTCAACATGACAAGTTGTTTTGACAGAAGGGAGAAATAATTGTAGGAATAATTACTTGGAAAGAAGTTAAGTTGACTTTTAGACAGGGACTTTCTATGTCAACATCTTTCCCTATCACATGTTCCGAGAATTGTGTCAGGTCATTGGCAGAACATTTAATGTCAACTGATCAGCCACATGTGTTGCAATACCAAAGAATTCAGAAACATTTTACAGAAAAACAAGTATAATGAGAATTATCAAAAATACAGTTTTATGTTGAAGAGGAACCCTGGATTTATAAAAAGATATGGTTCCTATATTTCCTATATCTTCACAGCCCCTCCTGTGTTTAGAATTCTTTCGGTATCCCTTTTAAGCTTCTTCTGTGTCTTTAGGTTGATCTCCAGGTATACGGACCACCATCTCATGAGCAGTTCTGACTCGAGACCTTAAGGGTTCAGAAGAACCAATATTAGTATCTGCAGGTGTGATTTTCAAAGAACATTTGCATAACATAGGTGCACATTTAACTATTAGGATTATGAAGACTATAATTCCTACAATGTATAAAATACCATGCAAAATTCCAGAAAACCATCCTGCAATACCGGAAAACCAGTTCAGAGGATTGAGCCAGGAAAGCCAGCTTTCCCAGCTTCCTTCGACCCAAGCAGTTTCGGTATGTTCTTTGCGAAATTTAACCTTCATTTGTTGTACCTTTTCTACATGCGAAATGATGGCATCTTCAGTCTTCGTATCATTTCCGATGTAGTTACAACAAGTAGTTCCCACTATGGCGCATATTCCTCCTTGACTGGCCTTGAGATAATCCAGCACCAGCCGGTGCTGCAAAACCTCTTTTTTGATCATCTTTAATTCTATAGCAAGGGCTATAAAGTTTCTATCATACAGGGCAGTAATGTTATCCATCAGGTCTGCCAAATCAATGATGAAACTGGAAGCCTTTTTAATACAACATCTATTTACCCAAGGAATAGAAAACAATGGTTTAATCTCTCTGTCATGTGATTCAATACTTGTGAAGTTACCATCTGACTTAGGGTAAAATGTAGGCCTGACAGGAGAATCACCATCTTTCTCATTAATCTCAGAGTCCTCTTCTTCCTCTTTTCCTCCTGGGATTTCATCTTCTCCTGGAGCTGACTGGTCAGTGAGATCCCTTTTTAATAAGGTGCACTAAGTCTTTTTTAAGAAAGTGTACAGGTATTTTGTGGATTTGTGTTTCTTGAAAGTCATTATCCTCCATATACCAAGTAGCAGGTACGACTCTACCAAAATAACAAACCCCATTAGAATTCAGAGGAACCCAAGTATATACTTTCTTTCCACATATGAAGTAATAACCTGGTGGGGCAGCACAAGCTTTATTGAAATTATATCCTTGTAGGCACATCAATAGCTTCATATTATTCTGCCGGGAATGTTGACGATGTGTGTAATCATGTAATTCCTGATATCTGTCAGTACTCCACACAACATCCTTACCATCAAACCAATAATTGATATTGGCATTATCCATGCAGTTGGAGTTCCCAATCAATCGGGTAGTATCCTGGTATCCCTGGGAAAGCAATTCAGGTGTATAGGTCCGTGTAAAGTTAATGCAGACAGCTGGTTTTCTCAATGGAGCATTTGTGAATAGTAGGAGTGAAATGACTCTGTCAATCATTGTTCTACTAACATCACCAAAATGTGCATTGTCCTCTATTTCAGTTAGAGTGCTAGGTATTCCTAACAAAGGTATAGTCTTATGAGAAATAGGTGCATATGTGCATATCCAGCAATTAGTGATATTCAGCTTCTTGGCAGCTTGCATGTGCATCGCTACAAAAGAGTTATGAAAAGGCTCTGCCAGCTTAGCATGATACTCATGCGCAGCTTCCCTTCGTGCTCTCAGATCAGCATCTGAAACTGGTTCACGTGGTGACATTTCTTCCATTATAGTAGCATTAAAAAGAAAAGTGTCTTGCATCTTACTCTTTTCTTCCTTGTATGTCCATTCATATGCCATGACTGTAATCCATACCACCACAGAGGATAACACTCCAGAGCTTCACATTCATCTTAGGCCCTAGGAGATTCATTCTGCAGTTTTCTTGCTCGCGCACGAGTCAGTGGAGGAGATGACCTGGAAGGTAAAGGTACAGAACAACTCTTGCCAGCAGCAGACCGGCTTATATTTTCTTTTGGAGTCACAGACTTTTTACAGTGTGAACCATGCACCCAATACTTATAGTCTTTCAGCTTCACTGCAGTAGGAGACACAAGAATGACCTGAAATGGTCCTTTCCACTTAGGAGACAAAGTAGTCCGGGGTGTGTGATTCTTGATATACACCCAATCTCCTGACTTTAGTCCATGAGTTCCTTCACTCGTGTCCACAGGTTGTCCTGCTTTGGCTCTGGAAAAAGTATCAGAAAACACATTTGCCAATTTGCGAACATATTCTATCATGGAATCTTGACCATTTATTAAAGTCACTGTCTCAGGCTGCACAAGAGATGAATGTAGTCTTTTAGGCGGTCGCCCAAATAATATGTCAAAAGGTGACAGTCCATGTTTCTCTTTAGGGGTAGTCCTAATGGTTGCCAAGGCTATAGGTAACGCTTCTACCCATGTGCTTTGCCCATTAGCAGTTATTTTGGCCAAATACCTCTTCAAAGTCTGATTGTTGCGTTCCACCAGGCCACTAGCCTGAGGTCTGTAAGGAGTATGCAGTTGCTGTTTCATACCCAAAATACTCACTACTTCTGCCATGAGCTTGTTATCAAAATTGTAGTGATCGGGTATATGTATGGGTGTATAGATAATTAATATTTCGGTATTATAATGATGATGATGTAAGTACTCTTCCGCAGCAACCCAATTCTTCCAGAGAGATGCACTTTATTGACTTCCAACACAGAACAAAGTCCAAAGTCCACAGATGACAAAGAAATCCGACAGAGGAAATATAATTCAGAGACCCATCTCCTAGGCCTGTGTGTTCCCAGCCATACACAGACAAGCCTCACTCATACAAAGACAAGCCTCACTCCACTATAGATTGAATGCCGTGTTATATTCACTAAATATTGAATGGCCGAGCAATTTGATTGGCCGTTTCAATTTAGGACTTTGATTAGCTTTAGTCTTTCAAACAGACAACAACCCCCAGCCGTGAACAGCCGTGAACCACCCCAATTTTCACTCCCGCATATCCACATCAACAAGTCCCCTTTAGATATGTGTAATTATATTAACAGATACCACCTGAATACCCTTTGAGATGTTCAAATAAACTTGCATAAGATTAACACATCAAAGAGTCTTCAGCTGTTAAAATTCAGTTGGACAAATCAACCATTCTGTCATTGTCATTCTGGCCTGGTCAACATTGACTGCATGTGTACATACACACAACAATGTCCCACATAAATCGGTGAACATATTACAACATATACAACACACAGGAGGGAGCCTCCGCTAGGCCAACCCAAAACACTCCTTGATCCCATTGTTACCCCCTCAAGTCTAATTACCATCAATAAATATTTCTTCTATGGTCCTTTAAACAATGTACCCTTTGAAATGTTCAATTAGGTTAACAGCCCATACCTCACACCCCTAGGTAGACTTGCATGAGACTACACATCAAAGGGTTTTCAGCTGTCCCCTTGCTATGTTAAAATTCAGTTGGACAATGCAACTGAATTTCTGGTCAGCATGGCACTCCAATACAATATTATACATAAATTGGCCAACATATTACAACAAAAATGTGTACCTCTGTCTGAGGAAATTATTGACCCTATACCAAACCTTGGGATCAACTCCCACGTCAAACATTTTACCACAGTTCTGGCATCATTTCTCGACGTGGGCCACGCCTCTGGCCACGCCGAAAATTGATCAATGCAAACCAAAAGATACTTAAATCGACCACAAGGGGGCATATCCGAGAAGTCAATTTGCACAATTTGAAATGGCTCCTCAGTATGCAGAATATGCTTCATGGGAGTGGGCACTGACTTTCCAATATTATGCATTTGACATATAGAACATTCAGTAACCTTTTTAGCAGCATATGCAGAAAAGCCTGGAGCCCACCAATCTCTGGCTACCACCCGACACATCCCTCCTGTTGAGACATGGCAAGGTCCATGGCTCAAAGCAAACAAAGAAGGAAATAATGTTGGAGGAGCAATTAGTCTGTGTTTTAGTTTCCATATACCATCTGCTCCACAAACAGCTCCCTTTGTGGTCCAAAAGGATGTATGAGGCGAGCTTGCCTGTAGAGCTGATACAATATCCAGATCCACTTGAAGATCTGTGAGCAGGAATGTTGGAAGCGCTGTAATTGGCTCATAAGAATGTATAACATCTTTAGCATACCTATCAGCCAAAGCTTTTCCAAGTGATATGCTATCATCTGCCCTGGTATGTGCTTTACATTTAATTACTGCAACTTTAAGAGGCAGCTGGACTGCTGCCAATAGTCTTACAATTAATTCTTTATGGTGTATAGGAGTTCCTGCTGCTGTTAAATAACCCCTTTCTTGCTAGAGTTGTGCACCATGCACTATACCTACAGCATAAGCTGAGTCACTATAGATATTTACAATAGCCCCCTCTGCAAGTTCCAAAGCAACACAAAGAGCAGTTAGCTCAGCTGCCTGTGCTGATTTTGAATTTTGCAGAACTTCTGCATGTAATAATTTACTGTCACCATTAACTACTGCACAAGCAGCAAGTGTGAGGCCATCAGTCCTCCTAATGGAAGATCCATCTACAAACAGATCAGCACAGGATGGCAGACCTGAGATGGGTTCATCCTGCAAGTCATGTCGGGGCTTGGTCACACTGTCAATAAAGTTAGCACAATCATGAGTTAGGTAGATAGAATCCTCAATTTCCTCGTTGTCATATTCCGGCAAGAAGGTGGCCGGATTCAAGGTCTGGCAGCGTTGGATTTTGAGGTTGGAATCTGATAGCAAAACCAAATTATAATGTGTTATTCGTTGAACAGAAAAATGTTTAGTGTAAGCACTATTCAGCATAGCTTCCAAGTCATGCAGACACATTAAATACAATGTATTGCCCAGTACTATGTCAGTAGTTTTCTCCACCAGCAGAGCAGCCGCTGCTACTGATTTTAAACATCCAGGAAGTCCCCTAGCCACACTATCCAGGGGGTAGCTGTAGTACCCTACTGGGCGTTGTTGGCAACAGAAATGCTGTGTCAAAACTCCATTTGCATGGCCATTCACTTCTGTACAAATAGATAAAAATCCTTGCTATAGTCAGGCAAACCTAAACTGGGTACAGTTAACAAAGATTTTTTAATCAATTTAAATGCTTCTTGGACCGCTGGAGTTAACTCATCCGTTGTAAATTTGTAATTGCTTCTGGTATGGCCTTTCAACAAGACTTGTAGGGGACCTATAATTGTAGAATATTGAGGTAAAAACTGCCTACAATATCCCACTAATCCAAGGAATGCTCTCAACTGTTTCAGTGTCGTGGGCATTAGTTGCTTTGCAATTACCTCTTTCGTTTTATTTGTCAAATGTTTGATACCTTGAGAGACACAGTGGCTCAGGTATTGTACTTTTAATTTAACCCATTGCACTTTTGCAGCATCTACTCTTTGTCCTATACTAGCTAAAAAATTCATCAAAGAAATAGAATCCTCAGTACACGCCTGTTCATCAGGGCATGCTAGTATTAGCTACTAATACTGATCCCACGGATGGCTGCCACTCATCTAATTTACTCTTGAGCGCCTGAGAAAAGCAACTGGGGGAATCATGATATCCCATTGGCAATCTAGTCCAGGTAAGTTGCTTCTTCTCAAAGGTGAAAGCTAGCAACCATTGATCATCAGGATGAACAGGAACGCTAAAGAAAGCTGAGGCAAGGTCAATTACAGTAAAGTGAGTAGCTGAAGGAGGTATTGTTGCCAGTATAGTAGAAGGGTTGGGTACTACAGGTACTGATGGTATAATTACCTTGTTGACTGCACGCAAATCATGCACTAATCTCCATCGACGTTTATCCTCTCCTGATTTCATAGGTTTGGGAACTGGATAAATAGGAGTGTTAGCAGAACTCCTACAAGGGGTAAGAACACCCTCCTGTAGTAACTCCTCTATCACTGGTTTAATACCTTCAACTGATTCAGGAGATAAGGGGTATTGAGGTAGCCTAGGTACTGGTAGTGTAGGTTCTCTACTTAACCGCACAGGAACAACTTTCATGAGACCAGGAGTGTTCGCTCCTGTTACCCATATAGAAGGGTTCATTTTTTGTTTGGCCCCTTCTGGAATTCCTCCCTCCATATCAGCTACTAATAAAGGCATGAACAACAGATCAGTTGCCTCTTCTTTTAACCTATGAGGTATGTTAATAACAGTTTTATCCGGAGATAAAGCAATGGTTACCCCCATCTTAGAAAGTAGATCTCGTCCTAATAAATTGCAGGGGGAATGTGGAGACAATACAAATGAGTGTTCTGTTGAATGCTCTCCCAATGTCACTGGTACAGATTGCGTAACTCTTGCTGAGATTATATTATTACTTACTCCCACCAAAGAAACTCTTTCATTGGAAAGTGGTAAGTTAGGATCAAAGACATTTAAAAGAGACCGTGAAGCCCCTGTGTCTATAAGACCACACAAATCAATACCGTTTACATTTATTTCAACCATTGGTTCATCAACAGAATCAACTTCAATTACACTTAAAGCTTGATAAAATGGGTCATCTATATTGTCACCACATCCCACCTCATCCTAGCGCCCCTTACAGTCCCTGGCCATATGCCCACTCAATCCGCAATTGAAGCAAGTGGGGAAGGCGCGAGGCTGCTGGGTCAGGAGCCTTACTCTATTTTGGATGATTTGCTGATATCGAGACTGAATTCTAGGGTTTATGCATTGTCCCTCCTTTTGTCTCCAATTGCCACGCTTTTGCCGTGGCGCCCCATAATTAGAGATATATACCACTCCCGAAGGTGGGTAAGGGGGGGGGGGCGCTACCGGTGCACCCTGAGGTGTTACCTGTACTGTAGATACTGGTACCCCCTTAGGTTCAGGGACTTTTTCTTTAACCTCTGGTAGTTGTATATTCATCATCTTTGTTTTCTCCTTCTTCTCTACCTTGTCTTTCCTTTTCTGTAACACTTCGTAAGCTATTTGAGCAATCTCAACTAATTCAGGGGCAGGTTTCTTTCTCCATCCCACCGTATGAAGCTCTATTTCTTCCCTAATCTCAGGCAACATTCCACCCACCAATACATTCACCAACTCTGCTCGCTTCATATCACTCTCATCATCTGGAATCCAATCAGTATGCCTCTGAATAGCATCTTTGAATCTATTCCAGTAGTCCAACACATCCTCACCTTTCTTTTGCACAACATCCATCAATGCTCGCATATCTTGTCCTTTATCAAAAGTGGTTGTTACCCAATCTTTCAAAATCTAATTTAATCTATCAATTATTTCTTCATACACAACTGGATCTCGTGGTGGATCTTCTATTTTAATAATCCCTTGATCATATGCACCTTTTTTCCTTGCAAACATATTCCATACATCCACATACTTTTCTGGCACAGCACAATCAATCAAGATCCACATATCCATATACGTAGCCTGTTGTGTTTTCTCTATCCACATCAACTTTTTATACCACTTCTTTGGACATCTCTCTAAGTTGGGCAAATCTGAAATAATTGCCCTAATTTCATTAGGTTTCCAGGGGACATAAACTTTTCCTATTCTTGCGTTATAATTACCCTGGTCATCTTCCTCCCCCGGTAATGCCACCTCTATCAAGGGCATTTGTCCAAAGGGTTCTAATTTGGATTTAAAATACTCTTTTGTCCTTAGTCTATCTTCTGGGGTGCGCTGGGGTAGTAATCCCATCCGCTTCACCTGTTGCCTAGTTAATACAGGTGAGGCATGATCTCTAGAACTCCTTGTTGGAGGAGTGCTAGTATCAGTTTTACTCAATTTATTAAATCTTGCTAAGGCATCTGCTCTTGCTGGAGTATATTGCCACAGTTCCCCATCTTTTTCAAATGTCATTGTATTATCTACATCATAGAACGATTGTTCTCTACGGTAGTGCGGGGAATACTGTTTATTAACAAGTTTACCTATGTGTTTATACTGTGGAGTTTCTATCATAATAGCTGGAGTGGTCTGCTGATAACCAGACACCTCTCCTCTATCCCCATCAGCTGGCTCCCCTCCTGCAGTCTGCACTTGCTGTATACCTGGCGCAGATGCTCCTAACAATTCCCTTCTTATCATATCATAAGGGGAAGCCCAAGCATTGGGTATCTCATCCTCATCTACCTGTAAAGCAGCTTTCTCTGAGCACATTTTATAGGGGGGTGGTTTTCTATCTTTCCTAGATAATTCTTCCCAGGCTGCTAAACATTCAACCCCCCTACAATCAGACCTTTTAAAAAGCAAATTAAACAATGCATCAATTGTAGGCGTATCCAAAGACCCCTCTGGCGGCCACCATTTAGATGGGTCCCTTTTATACTCCTTTTTTGTTAGTTTACACCATTTTACATGATGTTTCAGGGCATCTGGGTCTCCACTCACCATCATTTTGATGATAGGAGCACTTGGTTGCAATTTAACAATACTTAGCCCTGTTGCTTTTGCTATTTTCAATAACTTTTTTGCCCTATCCTTTGTTAACCCAAATGTGTTCATGACAGGCAAAACATTTTTTTCAAGCAAATTTCCCATATTTATCACAATTTCTCATTAATCTCTTCAGAAATGACAATAATTTGGAACTCCGGGATTGAGAGCTCCACCGCTTATCTTTATGGCTGTGTACCAGCAGCCCAGTACATAAGTTGAGATATCTCGCTCGTTCTACTCTCAGAAGGATATCTCCTTCTGAGTGGCAATAGGCTAGTCCCTATCTAGACTCCCTATTCCAGAGAACATACAGCAGGTCATTCACCTCATTTGTGACTATCCGCTGAAGGCAATATCTATCCGCCTTAGGACCACAAACGCTCAAAAAAAAATAAAAAACACACAAAAAAAAGCATACACAAAAAAAAAACAACACCACCACCAACTTCTATTCACTCTCTAGAAATTGTGGTACCTGCACTTATACATCCCTTCACAAAATATATATATATATATTGTCATTTCTGGAGACAAGGAGAAAAAGGCAAGCACTTAAAATGATCATTCCTTAGCATGCTTTAAATTATAATAGGTACCTTTAATACTCTCAGTAACCATGCAGAGACAATTAGGCAGGCAAAATCAAAATAGGAAACGTGTTACCTTCTGTGGCTGCACTCCCCCAACCGACCCCTCCACACCGCACAGAAAAGACAGTATTTATCATGAGAAAATAAAAGTTTTCTCACCTGAGACCTCTTTGCTGCTGTCCGTCCTGGAGAAGGTGGGGAGCCGGTGGTGGAAATGCAGAAAAGAAGACGCGTCCATGGGTCACCACTGTCAGGTACAGCTTTGAAATGAAAGACATCAACGCCAACTGCATTCGTCTCATGTATGTTTACTTCAGAATATGCTTCATACATATGAAGGACCCTTCTCCTTAAAGTCGGGGGAGTGGTGATGATTATAATGCGGATATCATATTTATAAGGATTTGTTACATTACATTCTATGAAGGGCAAAAGCCCAAAATTACACATCAGAAGTATACATTTCACTTAGTATTTCAACACAGGTTTGGCTAACGTTTTGGCTAACATTTAGGGTTCACTGTAACCCGAAATATTTCAACATGACAAGTTGTTTTGACAGAAGGGAGAAATAATTGTAGGAATAATTACTTGGAAAGAAGTTAAGTTGACTTTTAGGGGGGCGTGGCTTGGCCAAGCAAGAAGATGGCTGCTTAACCACTTCCCGCCCGCCCTATGGCGGATTGATGTCCGGGAAGTGGTTCTGTTATCCTGACTGGACGTCATATGATGTCCAGCAGGATAACATGCCGCAGCGCGCCCCCGGGGGCGCGCATCGCGGCGATCGGTGGAGTGCAGTGCCACCCATAAGTAACCATCAATGCCACCTACGAGTGCCCATCAATGCCACCTATGAGTGCCCATCAGTGCCGCCTATAAGTGCCCATCCGTGCCACCCATGAGTGCCCATCAGTGCCGCATACCAGTGCCACCTATCAGTGCCCATCAGTGCCACCTATCAGTGCCCATCAGTGCCGCCTATCAGTGCCCATCATCAGTGCCCGTCAGTGCCACCTCATCAGTGCCACCTCATTGGTGCCACCTCATCGGTGCCCATCAGTGCCACCGTATCAGTGCCCATCAGTGCAGCCATATCAGTGCCCATCATTGAAGAAGAAAACTTACTTATTTACAAAAAGTTTTAACAGAAACAAAGAAAAACTTGTTTTTTTTCAAAATTTTCGGTCTTTTTTTATTTGTTGCGCAAAAAATAAAAACCGCAGAGGTGATAAAATGCCACCAAAAGAAAGCTCTATTTGTGGGAACAAAATGATAAAAAATTTGTTTGGGTACAGTGTAGCATGACCGCGCAATCGTCATTCAAATTGCGACAGTGCTGAAAGCTGAAAATTGGCCTGGGCGGGAAGGTGTCTAAGTGCCTGGTATTGAAGTGGTTAACTTGAGGGCTCCCGCTGTCACCTGTCTTTAAACTTCAAAAACGGAGAATCTTTTCAGAAAACATAGCTGCAGACAATGGGAACAGCATCTAGAACCTCATCGACATCTAGATCTCGCTCCCCGAGAAGGCACACTGAAGGAATCAGCCAGAACATCCCTGAAATGTTCCGATCCCAGAGACATAACATGGCGCCTTCCCGCCACAGCTCGCCTCAGCAATCTGACACACAGCAGCTGAACCCTTCTCCCCTGGCCACACCTGCAGATTCACTACCTCCGGAAAACACTGCAGCCTCCGCTCAGCCTCACCTCAACATTCAGGACCTTCGGACCATAGCTGCCGACATAAAGGACACCCTGTCAGCCGCCATTGCTGACTTACGTATCGACATACACATGTTGTCTGACAGGGTCCATGAAGTTGAACAAGTGGCGGCTAAACACGATCAAGTTCTACAAAAAGCAACCAGAAGGATTGATACGCATACACTCCAACTCAGAGAAATCCAGCGGCATGTCGAAGACCTCGACAACAGAGGACGCCGCCACAACCTGCGGATAAGAGGTATGCCCGAATCTGTCATGGCAGAACACCTCTCCCCTGCTATAACCAACTTGTTTAATGACCTTTTAAGCAGACCGCCTCTGACACCACTCGCCATGGAGAGAATTCATAGAGCCCTCCGCCCCAAAGGCAGAGATACAGATCCCCCGAGGGATATAATCTGCTGCTTAGTTGATTTCAAACTCAAAGAAGAAATCCTTAGGCAAGCAAGGAGCCGTCAGCAGGTGCTACACGATGGGCACAATATCCAGATCTTTCAGGATCTGTCCAGTATCACACTTCAACATCGCCGTGATCTCAAACCTATACTGGATGTCCTCCGTACCAAAGGCATTCAGTATAGGTGGAAATTCCCGTTCTGCCTCTCGGCCACACATCTTGGTCACACAGCCCTGCTAAGAGTCCCTGAAGATCTTACCTCTTTTTGCGATTCACTGGACATCCCCTTCATGGATGTGCCTAATTGGTACGCAGAGTTCCGACACCCCACCGCGAGGAAACTGGTGCCACAAGAAGAATTGATGGAAACACAGGACGCACGATCCCACGGGCGGAGATCCCCTTCAAGCAACAGGAGAAGAAACCCGCGCCATACTAATCACCGCGGCTCGAGTCCATCTGACTCTCCCCAGTCTCGAAGAGCCAGAAGGGAATACTGAAATTACCATCCACAAGATTAACTTCTATGTTCAGTTTAATCCGACGGATCAGTTTAGCTTGGTTCCATAACTTTTTCTCTTTGTTATATTAACTTCAGTTCTACCCATTCTACATGCTGTAACTGTATCCCACGGACACATGAGAATGGAAACTGCTTTGCTTCTCAGGCACAGCCACGACACTCAGCAGCACTGATCGTTACCCTATTGGATGTTATCCCACAACTCCTTATTTGTCCTACGAAGCTTACACAACTACGGACTTCAGAACGCTCATCCCCCACCAGGAATCCTATATCCTGACTATAACTGAACTGACACTGCCCCTCCTCCCTTCACCCCATTGCTGACTCCAGGATCGTATAAGCGGTCAGCTTGAATACCGTTGTACTCAATTGCCTAGTGAACCGCATATAGCTCTTTCCACATGCATCGGACTCTAAATGTCTTCTGTAGCTCATGTTACACGCTACTGTACTGGATGGGGTAAGACTTGACAGGCACGCTATCACACTCTTAGAGATGTATTAATCTTAGTTGATTGCCCCACCAGATTGACACACTAACAGATAATCCCATCATTCATCCTCTACGGGTTAACATTCTTTACTGTTCAAAACCTTATAGTATACCCTTTCCACTCTTCATACTTAACACACTACAATGAAGACCCTCCTGTACCCTCCCTAAGTATATAATACAATGATGTCTTATTTTCTTCCCCACACTTTTCATTCTCCTCACACCTTATCAACTAACACTCTTACACCTTTACTACACCTCAAGATCTCTTGCGTCCTGACCATAGCGCTACTTCTTCCACTTATACACTCAGGAGCGTCGACTAACCTCCTATGCCATTCAAAGTCACTACGGGATTGCCAGTTTGCTTCACATCTCTTGTGGAGAGAGGCTTCCAATTATGATTCACACTAATAATGGCAGCGCAGACACACCACCGTCTTTTCACTATTTAAAGACGCTGTTTCAGATGGGGGACTTACATAACACCAGCTCATACGACACCTGAGACGCTGAAGATCTACACCTCTGACATCTCACCTTACACCTCCTGAGGGTTTATACCCTTCTCTGATCACTGCATTCTCTACTCTCCCTATAATTATCAGAGCAGACACCACAGCACTCCCTATAAGTTCTCAGATGATCTATATAGCCAATAGGTTGTAGATCTGACACCTGAATCCTTACCATCCCCTAGATCAGATAGACTACTTAATCACTTCTGATCCTAGATAACTATACAAACTAAAAGCTTACCCCTGCATACGAATATCACCTGATCCAAAAATGATACAGGATTACTAAGCGATGGGAATCTTTAGTTTAGTTTTTATTTTTCTATGTTTATGGTAACTGGTTTAAGACTATACCTTCTCTAAGTTGACTTACTGTGATGGTTTTACTTTTTTGTTCTTAGAGATGCAATTCTTCATACTCATACTATATTATGGTTAACGATATATGTACGCTCTGTTGTTGTTCCATGTTACTGAGCTATCGAACAGATCAGATATATATAAGATTTCTGAATTACACGGAATTGCTTGTATGCTTCCTACCAGAACACGAATATCCCTGACACATTTTGATACACTTAAGTGCAAGACGCACTCAACCTCCCCACACCTTTTATCACTTTGCTATAGCTAATTTATGGATTTACCTCCACACAAACACTCCCATAATGCAAATCTTACGACTTCCTACAGAAAATCCTTCTGCCTTATCAGTCCCACATTCCCTAATACATACATCTCACTGGAAAAATTTCTAGCATTACACGATACTCCTACTATACGCTCCACCGACAGGTGAGGGCGGGTTCACTCAATACCACTCAAATTTATTTTCTTGTTGACATACCTTCTGTGCGAGGCTCTCTCCAACCCCCACACAGTTCATCAGTTCAACCTTAACCCCGGTTAAGGTCAATTTCATCTGACGACCCACTGTACCCTATACTCCTCTTCCTATAGAGGTGGATACTCTGCCCCCCTTCCCTCCCTCCTCCCCCCCTCTCACAACTTAGCTACAGTACACGGACAGACACTATAGGCTCTACCCTACCTGATCAGATCGAATAAATCCCTACGCACCAATAACTTACCATGCACGCCACCTCCCCCACATCACCGGTAGACATTCCGAGCCATGGATCACAAAGCCATAATAAACCACTAATATCCTCCCAAGTAAAATTCCACTCATTGAATATACATGGTCTAAACACACCAGAGAAACGTTCGCAATTATTACACACACTGAAGCAAAACAAAGTACAGATAGCTTTTATCCAGGAAACCCACTTTCGCTCAGACAATATCCCCAAACTCTCCAACCACCACTACCCTACGGTATACCATGCTTCCAACAATGAATCGAAAACGAAAGGGGTATCAATACTGATAGCTAAAAATTGCCCTCTAATAATCTCAGAAATTAAAGCAGACGTTAAAGGCAGATACCTGTTCCTCAAAGGGACACTACATAACAAGCCCATTACATTGGCGAACTCTCCAGCACCTCACTGATTTCTATTCAGGCATCCTCATTGTTGGAGGAGACTTCAATGTAGCTCTCTCTCCCGCACAAGACTCTTCCACTGGATCATCCTCTATGCCATACAGAGCCCTTAGAACCATCAAAAAACTGCTCCAAACCTTGACATTACATGACACGTGGCGAACACTACATCCAAACGAAAGGGACTTCACGTTCTACTCCTCACCCCATAATAAGTATACGAGAATCGATCATTTCTTTATCTCCCAAAAAGACCTGCCACTCCTATCAAAAGCCACTATCGACCCTATGATTCTCTCAGATCACAATCCAGTCTCCATATCCCTGGAAATGCCGACAATTAACTCCAAACAGATGATCTGGCGTCTGGACAACTCACTTCTGACAGATATCGATATTACCCAAAAACGTAATACTCGCCTCATGCACTTTTTCACAGAAAATACTACTACAGACTCAAAACAATCCAACATCTGGGCAGCTCATAAATGCGTTATAAGAGGGGAAATTATATCCCTGTCTGCACACAGAAACAAAACAAGGCGGACTCACATAGCAGCACTTTCGGCAAAAATCCACGCCTTAGAACAAACTCATAAACTCTCATTGGCCGCCAGTTCCCTTAAAGACCTAATCAAAACCAGAGAGGAACTTCTTGAAGCATTAGGCAAATCATTAAAATGCAAATACATCCTCACCCAAAAACTGTTCTACGAACTAGGGAACAAATCAGGCAAATTATTGGCGAGAGCTTTACAATCCAAAAAAGCATCCCACACCATACACACCATTAGAGACTCGTCTGGCACCTCCTTTGCATCTTCACGAGACATCTCCTCCCAATTTATTAAATATTTTTCTGAGCTTTATAACCTTCCATCCGCCGAAGGGCAAGGAATTACTCCAAACCGACAAAGTATCCTTAGAGACTTCTTAACACATCACTGCCCTTCCACCATCTTATCAGAGGACTCCTCTAACTTAGCTCGCCCCATTAGCACTGAGGAAATTAGAGAAGTACTGAAACAACTCAAACCGGGTAAAAGCCCTGGCCCGGACGGACTGACGGTGGGTTATTACAAGACTTTTCAAGATATACTGACTCCCCAACTCGCTAAAACGTTTAATGCTCTTTCTTCCCAGACACAAACTAGTAGAGACCTTCTGGAAGCACACATCACGCTTATACCCAAACCAGGAAAAGACGAAACATTAGTATCTAATTACAGACCCATTTCACTCCTGAACGTAGACATTAAAATGTATGCCAAAATTCTCGCCAATCGCATACTCCCTTTTCTTCCTAAACTAATCTCATTAGATCAAGTGGGTTTTATCCCTGGCAGAGAAGCTAGGGATAATACCATTAAAGCTCTTAATATACACCATTGGCTTTCTAATTCCCCCACAAAAGGTTTTTTTCTCTCTCTGGATGCGGAGAAGGCGTTCGACGGGGTGGCTTGGGACTATATGATTGCGGTATTACAGGCTATGGGATTCCCTGCACACTTCCTACAAATGATCTTGGCATTATATAACTCCCCTACTGCCAGAATAAGGGTCAACGGGTGCCTGTCGGATGCCATCTCCGTCTCCTACGGCACTCGTCAAGGCTGCCCCCTGTCTCCCCTCCTTTTTGTAATCTCTTTAGAACCCATGTTACACAAAATTAAGATTAACCCAAATATATTGGGTATTGATATTAGGCACAAACAATACAAAATTGCCGCTTACGCCGACGATATTCTTCTCTTCCTCTCTAACCCATTAATCACCATACCTAACCTCCTTAAAGATTTCGAGCTTTTTCATACACTGTCCAATTTAAAAATAAACTTCACCAAATCAAAAGCCCTCAACATCACCCTCCCTCTAACGACAGTCTCTTTATGCCAAACTAACTTCCCTTTTAGCTGGGAGAAGCATGCCCTTACCTATTTAGGTATTCAAATACCCTCTAAATTATCGGAGCTCTATGTAAGGAACTACACTCCCATCCTCCACAATATAAAGACGGACCTCGCCAAATGGTCTTCTGGACAATTTTCTTGGTTTGGGAGAATAGCCATATTAAAAATGAACATATTACCCCGCATATTATATATTCTACAGACTGTCCCAATCAAACTCCCCCTAACATTTTTTAGAAATTATAAAAGAATGTGCAGGCATTTCATTTGGGCTCACAAAGCCCCCAGAATCAGCGGGGACAGAATGACTCTCCCCAAACTTAAAGGGGGACTAAACCTTCCGGATATCCATAAATACCATGCAGCATGCCACATCGCCAGATTGATCGACTGGCACATACACACACACTCTAAAGATTGGATTTCTCTCGAAGACTCAAACGCCTTGATCCCTCTCTCACGTGTACCATGGTGTAGCATCACGAACACCCCTAAAGAACACTCCACCCAACCCCTGATAGGATCTACCTTGGAAAGTTTCCGTAAAGTATGTCACTCGCTAAAATTAACACCCTGCCCAGGTCCAATGACCCCTCTAACCGGCAATCCTGACTTCCCACCAGGTCTATCAGAGAAAAATGTGCTCTTTGCCAACGGGAAACATCCTCTAAGAGCCCACCAACTCTTTCACAAGGGATCCATTATTCCATTCTCGGATCTGCCCTCTAAATTCCCTGATCAACATATCCCGTTCTTTACATATCTACAATTACGACACTTCCTAACTTCCATCAACCCCACTTCACAATGGTGTAGAATCCAAACATCTCTGGAGGCCCTTTGTCTCTCTACCAGCCCTCAAAGTCACCTGATCTCAACGATTTACTCTCTACTTTTTGGTCCCACTGAATACAAATCTAATCCGACCAATCAGAAATGGGAAAGTGAACTCAACCTCGACCTCACTGAGGAGGATTGGGGGAATATACATGTACATATACATAAAGGCTCAATGAATGTCACAGCACAAGAAAACAATTACAAGTTGTATTCCAGATGGTACCTCACGCCCGAACGTCTACATGTATTCCACCCAACTACATCTCCGTTATGTTGGAGATGTAATTCCGAAGTGGGCTCTCTCCTCCATATTTGGTGGGACTGTGCTCACATAAAACCATTTTGGGAAACAATACACAAAACGATAGCCCACATTACCACCTATACCCTTGAATTTTCCCCTGCTCAATACCTACTCCACCATACAATCATACCACAATCCAATTACAGAAAGTCATTAACACTCCACCTGATTAACGCTGCTAAACAATGTGTCCCACAACGTTGGAAGAACGCTAATCCTCCCACTCTATCTGATTGGCTAAAACGGGTGGAAAAAATAGCGGAGATGGAGGACCTAATCCACCAAGCTAAAGAAATGCCCACAAAATTCCGAAACACCTGGGCTTGCTGGATTCACTTCAGAGACTCCCAGGAATATAAGTCTATGACGTTGGATTCCCAACCCAGACTCCCCTCTTAGACTTAATAATAATTGACTCTGGAATGCTTATTTTCAACAGGCTCGGAATGTCTACCGTACACCTCAATCACCTTACCCTAACTCATCTACATTTACCCCGAAGATATACCCCGCTACATAAACGCGCGGTCTGAATCAGGCTCTTTCTGACTTTGTCCTTATTCCACGTTGAGCCCACCAGGCACACTACCTTCCCTCTACACTTTGAATTCCCTACCTGACGTTAAACTCAAACCTCTGTTTATCCCTATCACCCCATCCCCTCCCCCGATAAATTACGACACTGAACACCCAAAATCTCAACTAAATCCTGGTTACGTCAACAATCCTAATTATTATGTAAATTCAATACATAACAAAACAGACCAATTCAAACGAAAACTGATCATAGGTATCTCCCTCCGTCTCCCCTCGCACAGTTTGAACCCATTCGGGGTGCGAGGGTCACGAACGGTCTTGCCCTGGTCTTCAATTAATCTGTATGTTCTCGCAGGTTTGCCTGTAATACACCCAAACACCATACGTATTTAGTAAATAGTCTCAATATTTTCCCGGATCAATTGATCCCCCATATTCTTAATAATTATTCTCTTCCTAGAATTAACAATAATACTTCTTTCTTTCTCAGGAACGATCTATACACAAGCATTTCCTGTATGAAACATATCGCTCACTGACCCTTCTCCATATGTTTTTACCCAGTTTTGTACTATATGTAATACCTGTACAACTTCATTCTTAATTATTATAATGTCATGTATTACCATGTCCTTTTCCTGATACTTGTTATATGTTACCTTGAATAAAATATTTGAAACAAAAAAAAAGTTGACTTTCTATGTCAACATCTTTCCCTATCACATATTCCGAGAATTGTGTCAGGTCATTGGCAGAACATTTAATATCAACTGGTCAGCCACATGTGTTGCAATACCAAAGAATTCAGAACCATTTTACAGAAAAACAAGTATAATGAGAATTATCAAAAATACAGTTTTATGTTGAAGAGGAACCCTGCATTTATAAAAAGATATGGTTCCTATATTTCCTATATCTTCACAAGGGGTAACCCAAGTTGGGCGAGAAGTTCCCATAGCTCTCTCAGTCCTACGTTCTCTTAGGCGTCGATCGATCTGGATGGCTAGATCCATCAGTGCATTTAAGGTCTGTGGGGTACCCACCCTGGCCAATTCATCCTTCAGAGAGTCAGAAAGTCCCATTCGAAACTGATAGTGGAGAGCCGCATCATTCCAATTTGTGTCCGCACTCCATTTTCTGAATTCCGCCACATAGTCCTCTGCAGCCCTGTTGAAGCGTGTGCAAAGCTGCTTCTGCAGTCACGGACAGCTGGGGGTCATCGTACAGCTGACCCAATGCGTCAAAGAAGGTGGAGAGACTAGTCAGGGATACGTCCTTTTGCTCCAAGAGGCGATGGGCCCAGGTTTGGGGGTCACCAGAAAGCAGAGAGATTACGTAGCCCACCTTGGTAGCCTCCAGGGAAAAGGTACGTGGCTGAAGAGCAAATAACAATTTACAGGAGTTGCGGAAGGCCCTGAATTTAAGGCGATTTCCGAAGAAACGTTCAGGCGTCTGGACCTTGGGTTCTGGAGGGAGCATCACCACCGTTGAGGAAGGCCCGACTGAAGGAGCAGGAGCGGAAGGAACTCCCTGGGCTCCAATGGGATTAGACAAGGTTAACACTCGTTCCTCCAGCCTGGTGTATCCTTGCTGTAGATTCTTGACTGCTTCAGTCAATCCTGCCAGGTGTGCACAAAGTTCCTCCATGGGAGACGTTCCCTGCTCAGGCTCAGACATGGCTGTCTGCTACTGTCACGTACCTGGTAGGTTTTGAGCCTGAAGTGCAGAGAAAGACCTCCCTTACAGCTCCCACTCCTGTTCCCCTGGAATGGAGACAGAAGGCCCAGGAGTGAGGAGTGGTATGGGTGCCTGGCAGGATCAACAGTCACCGGAAGTTCAGGAATGGTGGCACCCTCTGGAACCTGAAGCTGGAGAGGAGGCTGGAATGCAGAGAGGACCCGGAACCACAGCAGGTAGGTAAGCAGGTAAGTAAGCAGGTAGTAGACTGGAACGCTGGAATGGAACCAGGAACAAGCAGCAGGTAGTAGCCTGGAATGCTGGACTGGAACCAGGAACAAGGCAGCAGGTAGTAGACTGGAACGCTGGACTGGAACCAGGAACAAGGCAGCAGGTAGTAGACTGGAACGCTGGACTGGAACCAGGAACAAGCAGCAGGTAGTAGCCTGGAACGCTGGACTGGAACCAGGAACAAGGCAGCAGGTAGTAGACTGGAACGCTGGACTGGAACCAGGAACAAGCAGCAGGTAGTAGGCTGGAATGCTGGACTGGAACCAGGAACAAGACAGCAGGTAGTAGGCTGGATCGCTGGACTGGAACCAGGAACAAAGCAGCAGGTAGTAGCCTGGAACGCTGGACTGGAACCAGGAACAAGACAGCAGGTAGTAGGCTGGATCGCTGGACTGGAACCAGGAACAAGGCAGCAGGTAGTAGACTGGATACTGGTATCAGACAGAGGGATGGTCAAACAAGCCGGAGGTCGGTATCGGTCGAGCAGCAGAGGTACCAGGGATAACACAGAGGGATGGTCAAGCAAGCCAAGAGGGTCTGGTGCAGGCGGATAGCAGGATGGTCTAACAGGAAGCCGGGTCAGATAGCAGAGTACACAGGTCAGATCAGGTTAAGGCACACGGAACGCTGTAGAGTAGACAGTGGGGATAGAGTGTGACAGGCCGGTTTAAATAGCCCGCCTAGCACTAGCGGAGTGCGCGCGCGCGTGCCCGTGCGTGACAGCACCCGTGAACGCGCTCGCATGCGCAGTGGTGTAGTGGGTAGCACTCTCGCCTAGCAGTAAAAAGGGTTGCTGGTTCGAATCCCAACCACGACACTACCTGCCTGGAGTTTGCATGTTCTCCCTGTGTCTGCGAGGGTTTCCTCCGGGTACTCCGGTTTCCTCCCACACTCCAAAGACATGCTGGTAGGTTAATTGGCTTCTGTCCAAAATTGGCCCCAGTATATGAATGTGAGTTGGGGACCTTGGATTGTGGGCTTCTTGAGGGTAGGGGCCGATGTGAGTGTGCGATATATGTGTGGAGCGCTGCGTAAATTGACGGCGCTATATATGGGTACCTTAAATAAATAGGGATAATTGTAGACAGGCACTCACACTCACTCAGGTTGAACTGGATGGACTGGTGTCTTTATTCAACCTTACTATCCATGTAAACTATGTAAACCCGTGGCCGTGTCCCTGTGCGTCTGGATCGCCGATTACTGGCAGGATCTTCATGACAACTAGCCTCCATAAGGGAGATATTTACCATCCCCTTGAAGCATTTTTGAAATAATAAGAACCAGGTTTCTGCCTCCCAACTGACCTCCATATCCTGTTCCCAAATGGAAAGAAGGAAATGGCAAATTTGGTGTAAGTGGAATCTTTCTGAAGTGGGCATGTCCAACTTACTGATACAATGTCTCACCATCAAGGGACCCATAGAGGACATGAAGTGACCAATCCTGTACAAGCCTGTATTCCTCCACCACTGGAACGCCCCAATGTCTTGACCTGGAGGAAACTGGGGGTTATGAAAAAGGTCTGCAAGCAGACGGAAACCAGAGACCAATGAGGGAGGCTTATATCAAGTGTTACATAGGGTCATCGAATGAGATGTGGGGGCTAGGATTGGAGGTCTATTTTTAGAGGGGACCCATACCAAAAAGCCAATGGTGTGTGAAGGGGCCGCCTGTCTCTCCATATCAACCCAATCTGGTTTATTGCCTTGAGCATAAATGACAGAACTGTGTTGGGCTGCCTGAAAATACTTCCAAAGATTGGGTAACCCCAAGCCTCCTTGAGTGTATCTTCTATACAAGACACTCTTCGGGCACCGGTAGCCTTTTTTTCTCTAGATAAAGCTCGTTAGCTCAGATTGAAACTTTTGCAGGTATAATTTCTGGACTGGGATAGGGAGTGAATGCAATAAATATAGGATCCTTGGGAGGAGGGTCATTTTAACAGAGTTCGTCCTACCCAGCCAAGAGAGGTCGCCCTGCCCCCAGCTGGACAGATCTGCACTCAGTTTTTAGAACATGTGGGGATAATTAGCACTATAAAGCTATGGCAATCTTAACCGCTTGTCGTCTAGCCGCCGTCATTATACTGCGGCAGGTTGGCATGATCCCACAAACCGCCGTAGCTGTACGCTGGCTTTTTAAGTGCCTATAGCAGGTGCAGCCGATGTGAATGGCCGGCGGTCACAATGATCGCTGGCCACACATGATCATGGGCACGAGAGCCAGAACAGGGAGGTGTGAGTGTGTGTGTAAACACACAAATCCCTGTTCTGTGAGGAGAGACAGATCGTCTGCTCCTGCTAGCTAGGAAAAACGGTCTTCTCCTCTAGTCAGTTCCACCCCCCCACAGCTGGAAACACAAACAAGGGAACACATTTAACCCCTTGATCGCCCTTTAGTTTTAACCCCTTCCTTGCCAGTGACATTTACACAGTAATCGGTGCATTTTTCTAGCACTGATCATCGTATAAATGTCAATGGTCCCAAAAATGTGTCAAAAGGGTCCGATCTGTCCACCGCAATGTCACAGTACCACTAAAAATTGCTGATCACCTGTATTACTAGTAAAAAAATTAAAAATAATAAAAATGCCATAAATCTATCCCATAGTTTGTAGATGCTATAACTTTTGCTCAAACCAATCAATATACGCTTATTGCAATTTTTTTTATCAAAAATATGTAGAAGAATATATATTGGCCAAAAATGAAGAAATTTGATTTTTAAATACATTTTTGGGGATACCAAAAGAAAGCTCTATTTGTGCAAAAAAAAAGGACGTCAGATTTTTTTTGGGTACAGAGTCGCAAAAAATGGACTGATCATTAAGCAGGCAAATCTTCCGGTCTGTAAGTGGTTAATGTAACACCAGGTTTAAGCATCAGTCATGCAACTATTTCATTTGTACATGTCATCCAAAGTCCTCTCTACGGTCCTAAATAGGTGTCAATCATATACAGTGTGGCCATTGTTAATTTTTTTTTTTTTTTTGCCAAAACTAAGTTCCAAGGGCATTGCTTATAACCACTTCAATACCGGGCACTTTCGCCCCTTCCTGCCCAGGACAATTTTCGGCTTTCAGTGCTGTTGCATTTTGAATGACAATTGCGCGGTCATGCAACACTGCACCCAAACTAATTTTTTTTAATTTTCTTCCCACAATCCGAGCTTTCTTTTGGTGGTATTTGCTCACCACTGGGGTTTTTATTTTTTGCTAAACAAACTAAAGACCAAAATTTAAAAAAAAAAAAAGTTTTTCTTCATTTTGGTTATAAGATTTTCTCCTTCACTAACGGGCACCGATGAGGTGGCAATGATGGACACTGATAAGTTGGCACTGATAAGGTGGCACTGATATTTAGAATTGATGGGCACTGATAGGCGGCACTGATATGCAACACTGATGGTTGGCACTGGTGGGCACTGATAGGTGGCTGTGATGGGCACTGACAGGTTGCACTGATTGGCACTGACAGATGGCACTGATGGGCAGCACTGATGATGAGGTACTGATGAGGCACTGACAGGTGTTACTGCTGGGCACTGGCACAGTGGTGGGCACTGGTTGGCACTGTGGTGGGCACTGACAGCCGTTATTGATGAGGCACTGATTGAAAGTTGATGGGCACATCTGATGGGGGCTGTGCTGATAATCAATGGCTGATTATCAGCACAGACCCCCTCCTCTGAAAGAGCTGCTGATCGTCTCTCCCTGTCAGCGCGAACTGAGAAGTTACGTTTATCGTCACTTCCTGGTTCATGCAATGATCAGCTGTGATTGGTCACAGCTGATCATTTGGTAAGGAGCCTCTGTCAGAGGCTCCATACCATGATTGGAGATGCAGTGTGTCAGACTGCGGGCATATTATCCTGCTGGACATCATATGACGCCCAGTCAGGATAATAGAATTACCGCCCGGCTGTCAATCCGCTATAGGCCGGGCGGGAAGTGGTTAAATATCATATAGATATACTGGTGATTTGCTAATCACTATGAGACTCATAATGATTAGCAAATTACAGGTATAGTATAGTACAAATGTACTTTAGAATAATTTAGTTTGATTATTCCTGAAGCTACTAGTAACTAGGGACTTTACACTTATTCATATTCTGAAATCAAGTTATTTTGTCGGCTTATTTTACATTGCCTAATCTGCTCTGAGACCTCTTCCTCTGGGACCTCTTCCTTAGCCTGCTAAAGGTATGACATCTTCCTTTAGTCTATTAAAGGCATGGCTCATGCAGTAGCTACACACAGTAGCCACGGATGGAACTGCGTGCACAAATGTGTGGCACCAGCCAAGGTTTTAGCCCATCAGGGCTTGTTAAATTGCACAGTTTCCAGTAACAGAATTTAGTAGTGAGTTGTGATGGCAACAAGATCCCCAATAGAGAGCTGAAGGGTCATACCCACACAGCAGTAGTCAGCAGAAGGCATGGCAGAGTTATTTGCAGGCATATGGCAATGGAGAAAAAAATAGGGCATTGTTAGAACTAGACATGTGCACCCCATTCAGGATGAAGACGTGATGCACCTCACAGAGGGAGGGGCCTGATAGTGTTGTTGATGGAGCGCACGGGGAGATCCGGAGAAAACCGCGGTGGAACCACTGAGTGGGAGGCAGCGGTGAGCCCTGGATAAAGACCCAGCACTCCCCCAGAGATCCTCCGGAGACCCTTCATCCAGCCCGGGAGACAGGTGGATTACTGGATCATGGCGGAGAACTGAGGGTCTATCACCTCTCCTCCCGCCCGCCCCCGCCCCACACCACCCGATTGGAGCGTGGCTCAGGCTCAGCGTCAGTGCCAGCTGGAATGGACGCTTGAACAGGAGGCAGCGTGAGAAGCTGGGCAAGAGCCACAGAAAGGATTCCCTGGAGTGTCTGGCCCTAAGAGGGACGCAGCGGAGGGCTGAATGCTTGATTGAAGCCAGCAGCAGAATGCAAAGCAGGACGGAACAACGGCAGTCGAAGCAGCAAGGTACTTTCCTATTTTGAGTTATAGACTGCGAGCTGTGCTAAAAATTGTTAAAGCATATACCTGCATATATTAGCCTATTCCAGCATACTCCTACAAGCACCTATTTACATCTGCAAGGGCCCGTATATATCAGCATAATTTTGTACATATGAAATGAGCCTGCTTGTGTCTGCAACTATCACCTATCAACTTACTTCTACATGTATCTGTATGCTCCTTTAACAGCACTTGAAAGTACTAGGGTATATACCTGTAAACCCCAGTACATAACAACAAATAATTGTAACAGCTGAAACTGCCATTTATTTCAGCACTCAATTGCATAAAATCCTGCTTGTACAAATACCCTTTTGAACCCAACTGCAATTTTCATTATACATCTGCTGGTGCTTAGAATACACTCGCATATACTTGGAGACATCTGGATACATTGGTATAAATGGATCTATTTATGTACCCCCTGGGGCCTGATTGTCAATGTATTGGACGGCTACAGGAATGACTGATTCTCATAAACCTGCCTATCAGTGTACCAGCTAAGCAGATATAGCTGATAGACTGCAAGTCAGAGCAAAACAGCGGCTGTCTAACATACATTCTAGGCCACACATATGGACCTGAATTTTGTATACATGTTTGACTGAAAGGACCTTTAGCCTAATGGATACTTTGATGTTCAGACTTCTATATACACCTGCATAGAAATCAACGTAAGTCTATAAACTTCAACAAATGTTTGAATTTATCCACAAATACCAGTGTACGCCAGCGGAATCTGGAGCACTTTTGTATGTCCCAGCATACATTTTGAATGGAAACAGGACTGGTTACAGTTTCTATTTGTATATACGTTTTTTTTTTTTTTTTTCCTGATTAGTACTAGATTCTGCGGATGCCTGTTTCTTGAATAAAGTACCAATATCCACAATATTCAGACTTAACCATTTGCAATTGTACTCCCCAGTACAAAATTTTTAGGGACTAGTACTTTCTGGTTAATTCCTGCAAAATAATTAGATCTAACTTCTAATAGACGGTATGTACTTGTGCATCTCTGGACATATTAGGGGAACCAGTACATACCTGTTGTATGGCATTCCCTTGGGCCGCACATAGGAGCACCAGTCATTAACATCTGGGATTTCAACGATAAGTACCTTCACAACCAGCTGGCCAAATTATTTGTACCCGTGCATAACTACTACTAGGCTTGTCTGTCTGATCAGCTACACCTAATTATAAGCCCTCAGCTATACAGAGGGATTTAACCCCATTCTGTTTGATACATAATAATACTTTACATTTTGCAGTTACTTGTTTGGGCAGCTTTAGCTTTCCCGCAGGCCTGTGGATTTAGCTTCTCATCGAATAAATTTGTATAACATACGGCCTGGGGCAGACGTCCAGAAGGAAAGTAGAGAATAATAACGTTCGAACCACCAGATCGTTTCTCGTATAAGGGAATTGAAATATATAAAACTGGGGAAACACAAAATTACGACGAAAAAAAAACAGCATGAAAGGCAGGACCTCAAAGGGAAGCAATCTTAAATCCCCTAAGGGCAAAGCAAACATCAGTACTATCAAACAATACATGACAAAAGAGACAAGCCCTGAGAACCGAGGATCTAGCAGACAACAACTGCAGGTAAAAAAAGATAAGAAGAGAGAACTTGAAAAGAAAAGAGAGACCCCTGACCTCTCCAGAGATAATATAAGTATAGAGAGCAAACCAGAGGCAAGCAGGATGGAAGACCAGAACGAAGGAGCTCAAATTCCAACAAAACTAGAAATGTCAGAGATGCTACTGAGACTAGAAAATTCAATGAAAGGTGAAATCACCGCACTACGAACAGACCTGGGAATGCTGCTGACTAGGGTGGAAGGGATGGAAGAACAAACAGATAAACAAGCTCAGGAACTTAATAAACTCAAAGAGCAAGTAAGAACACCGCAAATAAATCAAAGAAAAATTCTCTGGAAGATCAGGAAAAATCAAAGTCGAAGACAAAACCTGAGAATCCGAGCCCTTCCTGAGGAAAACGTTGAAGACCTAAGGAAAATTATGAAATTAATTTTTAACCCTTGTTGGATAAGGGTGATGATAGGTTAAAGATCAGGAAAACCTAAAAATATAGCAGCAGACCGTCCTAGAGACATTCTAGTCAGATTCCAGAAATATGAGGAAAAAGCAGAAATCTGGGGTAAAATGAGGGGAAGACCACCTATAAAATATGAAGGGGCTGAGCTTTAAATCTTTGCAGACCTTGCCTCGGAGACACTTGCCAGGTGACAACACCTCAAACCATTACTAGAGCAAATGATTTCTTCAAACATCAAGTATAATTGGGGATTTCCAGCATGCCTGATAGGCTACAAAGATGGGAAATCTTCGAGACTGAGGTTCCCGGAAGACTTACAGGACTTCTGTACTAAATTAGACTTACAAGTCCAGAGATACCAGCTTGGTCAGAGGGAGAAAGTCTTTTCTAGGATGTTGGACAATTAAATATTTTTTTTTGTCCCTTAGATAATGATACATTACTCCTGGAAATCAAGGAAGAGTATATGGTGTGGGGGGGGGGGGGTGGGAGGGGAGGATGGGGGAGGTGAAAATGGGGTCTGAATACGGCTACTTCAGGATCTCCGCTGCATTCCCTGCCCAACCCCCCCTATGTTCGGGGGATATGGGGGGAGGGGAATTGGGGACATGGTCAGAGCCTCACCTCAAGCAGAAGAGCCATTGGTAGAAATTGAGTTTAGTTTCACTTTTGGTTCAGAGGTCAGAAGAGGGCAAAAAGGGGGGAAAGGGGGGTGGGGGGGAAAGAGGTACCTCTCAAATATGGTTCTTACTAGTAGTAGATAACAATTAAATTCCTGGCATATAACGTCCGTGGATTGAACACTCCCACTAAGAGACACAAACTTTTGAAAGAATTAAAATCCTATGATGCAGAAGTAGTTTTCTTACAGGAGACTCATCTATCACAAGACACAAATGTTAAACTATTTTCTAAAGATTTCCCGACATGGCACTATGCTGACTCGACAACAAAGAGAGCTAAAGGGATGTCAATTGGATTTGCCGCTGGGGTACGGTTCAAATTGGGGGATAGGATGACTGACCCCAAAGGCAGATACCTCTTTTTGAGGGGCTGCCTGGGGGACATGGAATGTACATTGGCAGACATATATACCCCTAACGTGAACACAATAAAATACCTAAAAGAGGTTATGGAGAAACTGATGGACTTTAAGAAAGGAATTGTGATAATAATGGGAAATCTGAACTTTTGCATCTACCCCGGCCTGGATACGTCTTGTGCCCAGGGGATTAGAAACGTATCACTTAAAATGATTAAACAGAAAATGTATCAACACCAACTATCAGATGTTTGGAGGATTATGCACCCTAAAACACAAGACTACACGTTCTTCTCTCTTGTACACGGGACGTACACTAGAATCGATTACATAATGGTAGAGCATAAAGCTTTGGAGTTGGTAACTGAAACAAATATAGAAATATCCACGCTATCTGATCACTCCCCAGTAACTGAATGAAAATGAGAGTAACAGGAATACAAAGACCATCTTACACCTGGCGATTAAATGAATCTTTAATAAAAAACAAGAAAGAAGTAGAAATAGTTCAAAAGGAATTGGAGAGCTATTTCCAGTCCAATGATACGAAAGATATCTCTTGTGCTACTCTCTGGGAGGCCCATAAGGCCTACATTAGGGGCATTCTTATCTCCATAGGAGCGGGAAAAAAAAAAGAAAGAATAAAAAATATGAAATCAGCAATAGATGAAATATATAGATTAGAACAAGTACATAAAAAACATAAGGGTAAACATCAGGAAACATTTCATCAACTGGTAGCAAAGAGAGACGAATTAAAGGATCTTATGGTACAGGACAAGAAAAAGACATTTAATAGAATTCTAAAAGACAGATATCAATGGGGAAATAAAACGAGCAAACACCTGGCCAGGATATTAAAAAAGAAAAAATCATCAGAAAAGATCCAAACAAGGTATGGGGAAATGGTACATAAGATAATAGAGATAGCAGACATCTTTAACCGGTTCAATACCGGGCATTTTCACCCCCTTCCTTCCCAGACCAATTTTTAGTTTTCAGCACTGTCGCACTTTAAACGACAATTGCGCGGTCGTGCGACGTTGTACCCAAACAAAATTGATATCCTTTTTTCCCCACAAATAGAGCTTTCTTTTGGTGGTTGTCATGGACATACTACTTCCAGACCTGCAACAGGGCTCAGGCGCATCCCCACCAACAGGTTCCCAGTAACGAACAGGCGTGCGCCAATGCGCATGTGCCGATCGCAGAGATCGCACGCACAGTGATTCGGCTTTGGCGCCCAGTGGCCTTTAAGAGGGGCTTCCACAATTCAGCACTTGCTGTTTGATCTGCAGCTTCACCTGTGACCTGTTCCTGTAATCAGCATCCGATCACCTGACCTGGCTCTCTGACCACGCTGCTGTCTCCAATCCTGAACCTTGGCTTTCCCTGACTCTGATTCTGTTTACCTGCCTGTCTGATCTCCTGTTACCAGAAACCAGCCCGAACTTGACTATTCCTTGCCTGCCGAATCTGTTGAACTGATCCACTGTGTATGACCCGGCTTGTCTGACCTTGCTTCTGCCTGCTGTGTGCACCCTGCTGACCTGCATCCAGCTTACCTGCAGCCTGCTGACCTGCATCCAGCTTACCTGCATCCTGCTGACCTGCATCCAGCTCACCTGCAGCCTGCTGACCTGCATCCAGCTTACCTGCAGCCTGCTGACCTGCATCCAGCTCACCTGCATCCTGCTGACCTGCATCCGGCTTATCTGCTGACTTGCATCCAGCTTACCTGCACCCGGCACTCCAGTCAGTTCCAGTGTCTCCCAGTGGACATCATCTCCAGTTCCAGAGAATCCACCAGGCACTCATACCCCACTGTGCTCCTACGGTCACTGTCCTCAACTCCAGTGATCTGGGAACCAGGGCTGTACGAGAGGTCTCCCTCTGCACGTCAGGCTCACATACAAGGTACGTGTCAGTATCAAACAGCCATGCCTGAGCCTGCAAGAGGGACCTCTGCTACTGATGAAATCTGCCAATTACTCTCCGTCCTCACTCAAGAGGTGAAATCTCTTCAGGACAGCTATGAACACCTGGTGAGACAAGTGCAGTCCCGGACGAGTATTACCAATCCTTCTTCCAGTGGGTTGTCATCAGAGGCTTCCCCCGCACTCCCTGTAATGATGTTATCTCCAGAACCCAGGGTCCCAGTTCCGGAGAAGTTTTCTGGGGATCGAAGCAAGTTTCGGACTTTCCGTAATGCATGTGAGCTGTACTTTTCCTTATTACCCTTAACCTTTTCGCGGGAAAACACCAAGGTGGGTTTTGTTGTCTCACTTCTGCTGGGAGATCCACAAGCCTGGGCTCATCACCTGCTGGAAGAACACCATGTTTCTCTGGACTCTCTGTCATCCTTCTTTGACGCAATGTCACTCTTATATGATGACCCCCAACGAACTTCCACTGCCGAAGCTGCTCTTAGCACGCTCCAGCAGGGCCGCAGAGTGGTCGAAGATTATATAATGGACTTTAGACGCTGGAGCGCGGATACCCAGTGGAACCATGCAGCTTTACGGCATCAGTTTCGCCTAGGCTTGTCAGAAGGACTAAAGGATGAACTGGCTCGGGTCGGTGTACCAAATTCCCTGGAATCCTTGATGACCCTAACTATTCAGATAGACCGTCGTCTTCGGGAACGCAGGATGGAGAGTGTGACCCAGCAGACTCAACCAACTTGGATGTTACCCCAAGTGCCTACGACCTCTCGCCCTGTTCCCCTTAGACCGGTCCCAGTTAATTCTGCACCAACCAAACTAAAACCGGACTTTCAGAAATCTGGGCAGGTCGGACTAATGAGACCCGCATTGTCTGCTGAGGAACGTCTACGTCGGCAACAGCTCAACCTGTGCTTGTACTGCGGGGGACCAGGCCATTATGTACATTCGTGTCCTGCCAAGTACCGTAGATCTTCATCCACCCCACCACACAGTCACCCAGCTCTCTCTACTCACCTGGCTATTCCCATCACCCTTCAGTTTTCTGGAAAGACTGTGTCTGTTACTGCAATAATAGACTCTGGTGCATGCAGTTGTTTTATTGATTTGAACTTTGCCAACCAACAACGCATTCCACTCCAGCACAGGGCTCAAGGACTGTCTGTTTTCTTGGCAGATGGATCCCGTATTAAATCTGGCCAGGTGACTCAAGAGACTCCCCCACTGCCTGTAATTACTGTCTCAAACCACAAGGAACTGCTTAAGTTTGATGCTATTGCTTCCCCTCTGTTCCCGATCATCTTGGGTCTACCGTGGCTTCAGGCCCACAACCCGCAAATTGACTGGGGCTCCGGAGAAATCAGGTTTCAGTCCCTCTACTGTCAAGAACATTGTCTGCCCTTACCTTCCAAGATATCTGGTCCTTTGCTGTGCCTGGAAGCTGACTCAGAATTACGCTCAGCAGTACCTGAACAGTATCACGAGTTCTTAGACGTTTTTAGTAAACGAGGGGCAGAGACACTTCCTCCTCATCGTTCCTACGATTGCCCGATTGAGTTACTGCCCGGAGCTGAAATCCCCTTTGGGCGAATTTTTCCTCTGTCTGAGCGGGAGTTGGAGGTTTTAAAGGAATATGTTGACGAAAACCTTAAGAGGGGGTTCATCCGGCCATCCACCTCTCCAGCTGGGGCAGGGATCTTTTTTGTGGAGAAGAAGGACCACTCATTGCGTCCCTGTGTGGACTACCGGGAGCTGAACAAGGTCACGGTCAAGAACCGGTATCCCTTACCCCTGGTACCTGAGCTTTTTCAAAGATTAAGAACTACTGTTGTGTTCACCAAACTCGATCTTCGTGGGGCCTACAATTTGGTTCGCATTCGTGCAGGGGACGAGTGGAAAACGGCCTTCCGTACCAGGTTTGGCCATTATGAATATCTGGTGATGCCCTTCGGCCTGTGTAATGCCCCTGCGACCTTCCAGCACCTGATAAATGATATCTTCAGAGATTATCTGGACATTTTCGTCATAGCCTACTTAGACGATATCCTGATCTTTTCCTCATCCTTGGATCAGCACCGGAAACACGTCAAGATGGTACTCTGCCGACTCCGTCAGCATGGCTTATATGCCAAACCAGAAAAATGCGAATTTGAGCGGCAGAGTATCCAATTTCTGGGCCTGGTAATTTCCACAGAAGGGTTCAAGATGGACCCACAAAAAGTCACAGCTGTTCTGGACTGGCCTGCACCCTCAGATAAAAAGGGGGTGCAACGTTTTGTTGGCTTCGCCAATTTTTACAGAAGGTTCATCAAAGGATTTTCTGCAATTATCTCTCCGATCACCCAGCTAACAAGACAAAACGTCCGATTCCAGTGGAATCCCCAGGCTCAAGCTGCCTTCTCTACCCTAAAGGGACTCTTTACCTCTGCCCCCATCTTGAGCCATCCGGATCCCTCTCTTCCCTACCTACTCGAGGTTGATGCCTCAGAAACAGCTGTGGGGGCAGTTATTTCTCAGCGCCAAGGACTCAAGGATCTCATGCACCCCATAGCATTCTTCTCTCGGAAGCTTTCGCCTGCAGAGAAGAATTATGATGTGGGGGACCGTGAACTTTTGGCCATTAAAGCCGCACTCGAAGAATGGCGATACCTGCTAGAGGGAGCGGCAAATCCCATACTTATTTACACGGATCATAAAAATCTGGAATATTTGCGAACTGCCAAACGTTTGAAGCCGCGTCAGGCACGATGGGCGTTATTCTTTTCCAGATTTTCATTTCACATCACCTACCGGCCAGGATCAAAGAACATCAAGCCTGACGCTCTCTCTCGGATGTACGATGACCCCAAAGAAACTTCAGTTCCGGACACCATCTTATCTGAGGGCAACTTTCTGCTTTTCCAGACAGACCTGATGTCCGGTCTAAAACAAGCCTCAGAGGGGGTGTCCGGTCCTCCAGGATCAATCTTGATACCCAGGGATGGGATGCTTTGGAAGGACAGCAAAATTTTTGTGCCAGAAAGTTGCCGGACAGAAGTGTTGAGCCTGTGTCACGACCACCCGCTGGCCGGACATTTTGGGGTTCACAAGACTCGTGAACTAATCCAGCGCATGTTTTGGTGGCCGAAGCTTGAGGAAGATTGCAAGGACTATGTTAAGTCATGTGTCATCTGTACCCAAAGCAAGTCTGCCAGGACCAAGTCCTGGGGCCTCCTCAGACCACTACCAATTCCTGACAGACCCTGGAGCATGATTGCCATGGACTTTGTAGTGGAACTACCCCCTTCTGAAGGACATACAGCTATCTTTGTAGTGGTTGACCGTCTGTCTAAGATGGCCCACTTCATACCCCTAAAGAGTACGCCGTCTGCTTTGGAAACCGCCCGGGTGTTCATCAGGGAGATCATAAGGCTGCACGGGGTACCAACCAACATTGTATCTGACAGGGGAGTCCAGTTCACCTCCCGCTTCTGGAGATCACTATGCCAAATTCTGAAAATTGAACTTTCCATGTCATCTGCTTTCCACCCCCAGACTAACGGACAAACTGAAAGGACGAACCAAACCCTGGAACAGTACATCCGTTGCTTTACCTCATTTGTCCAAGATGATTGGGTAGCACTGTTGCCTTTAGCGGAATTTGCTTTCAACAATGCCAGCCATTCAGCCACAGGTCAGTCACCGTTCTTTGCGAACTATGGGTTCCATCCTGTCTTCCTGCCTAACATTATTCCAGAATCTCCTGTTCCAGCAGTACAAAGCACTGTCGAGTTCCTGGGTCGCAACAACAAGTTGTTGCAAGAAGCTATGGCCAAGGCGCAGGCAACCAACAAGAGGCTTTATGACAGGAAGAGAAGAGGTGAATTACGTCTCCAACCAGGTGATCAGGTGTGGTTATCTACCACCAACCTCAAGATGGCTTGCCCTTCAAAGAAGCTGGCACCCAGATTCATTGGCCCTTTCCCAGTTAAAAGGAAATTGAATGAGGTCTCCTATGAACTTACCCTGCCTGAGTCGCTCAAAGTGCACCCGGTGTTTCACGTGTCTCTGCTTAAACCCACAGTACCCGACCCTTTCCCGGACAGAGGAACGGGGCCACCCGGACCCGTTATTATTAATAAGGATGAGGAGTATGAGGTGGAGGCTGTCGTAGACTGCAGGAGAAGAGGTAACCAACTTCAATTTTTAATCAAATGGAAGGGCTATGGACCAGAGGAGAACTCATGGGAACCTAAGCAAAATGTGCATGCCCAAGAACTGATCCAGGCCTTCTTCCGCAGACATCCTCATAAAAGAGCTCTTTTGGGCACCCGGAGGTTGCCCTTAAGGGGGGGGCAATGTCATGGACATACTACTTCCAGACCTGCAACAGGGCTCAGGCGCATCCCCACCAACAGGTTCCCAGTAACGAACAGGCGTGCGCCAATGCGCATGTGCCGATCGCAGAGATCGCACGCACAGTGATTCGGCTTTGGCGCCCAGTGGCCTTTAAGAGGGGCTTCCACAATTCAGCACTTGCTGTTTGATCTGCAGCTTCACCTGTGACCTGTTCCTGTAATCAGCATCCGATCACCTGACCTGGCTCTCTGACCACGCTGCTGTCTCCAATCCTGAACCTTGGCTTTCCCTGACTCTGATTCTGTTTACCTGCCTGTCTGATCTCCTGTTACCAGAAACCAGCCCGAACTTGACTATTCCTTGCCTGCCGAATCTGTTGAACTGATCCACTGTGTATGACCCGGCTTGTCTGACCTTGCTTCTGCCTGCTGTGTGCACCCTGCTGACCTGCATCCAGCTTACCTGCAGCCTGCTGACCTGCATCCAGCTTACCTGCATCCTGCTGACCTGCATCCAGCTCACCTGCAGCCTGCTGACCTGCATCCAGCTTACCTGCAGCCTGCTGACCTGCATCCAGCTCACCTGCATCCTGCTGACCTGCATCCGGCTTATCTGCTGACTTGCATCCAGCTTACCTGCACCCGGCACTCCAGTCAGTTCCAGTGTCTCCCAGTGGACATCATCTCCAGTTCCAGAGAATCCACCAGGCACTCATACCCCACTGTGCTCCTACGGTCACTGTCCTCAACTCCAGTGATCTGGGAACCAGGGCTGTACGAGAGGTCTCCCTCTGCACGTCAGGCTCACATACAAGGTACGTGTCAGTGGTATTTGATCACCTCTGCGGTTTTTATTTTTTGCGCTAAAAACAAAAGAAGAGCGACAATTTTGAAAAAAACACAATATTTTTTACTTTTTGCTATAATAAACATCCCAATTTTTTAAAAAAAAACAAATTTTTTCCTCAGTTTCGGCCGATACGTATTCTTCTACATAGTTTTGGTAAAAAAAATCGCAATAAGCGTATATTGATTGGTTTGCACAAAAGTTATAGCGTCTATAAAATACGGGATAGATTTATGGCATTTTTAAAAAGATATTATTTATTTATTTTTTTAACTAGTAATGGCGGCGATCGTGATTTTTTTTTCGTGACTGTGACATTATGGCGGACACATCAGACACTTTTGACATATTTTTGGGACCATTCACATTTATACAGCGATCAATGCTATAAAATTGCATTGATTACTGTATAAATGTGACAGGCAGTCAAGGGGTTAACCACTAGGGGGACACAAGGGGTTAATTATGTTTCCTAAGGGAGTGATTCTAACTGTAGGGGGCGGGGACGTACAAGGGGAGGAGACCGATCAGTGTTCCGCTGTACTGGGAACACAGATCAGTCTCCTCTCAACTGACAGGTCGTAGATCTGTGTGTTTACACACACAGATCCACGGTCCGGCCCGGTTAACGGGCAATCGTGGGTGCCCGGCGGACATCGCGGCCACCGGGCACACGCACCGGGTCCCGAGCAACGCGGCAGGCGCTCGCGCCCCCTAGGCTGCCGGGAAGCCCAGGCCATCATATGACGTCCACCCAGGATGGGAGATCCCATCTGTGGACATCATTTGTCTATGGCCGGGTGCTGAAGTTGTTAAATGTTACTATGGAACATTGTATTCAGTTAATCATATGGGACAACAAAATAAAGATAAAACAATTAAAATAGAAGAGTTTTGTAACAAGAGCGGGGCTTTCCCAAATATCTGAGAGTGACAGGGGATTGTTAGATAAACCTATAACCGAAGAAGAAATTAATAAAACACTACAGGATTCTGCCCCGGGGAAAAGCCCTGGACCAGATGGGTTCACGACGTATTATCTAAAAAAGTTCAAGGGTATTTTAATACCAAGGCTTTGTCAATACATGAATGGACTGGGGGTTGAGTTTGACATGAGTAGAGAGGCCCTGTTAGCCTCAATAACAGTCATCTTGAAGGAGGGGAAAGACGGAGCACTCTGCTCAAGTTACAGGCCAATTTCTCTCCTAAATGCTGACACGAAACTATATGCAAAAGTCCTAACTACAAGGTTAAAAGATTTGATGAACAAACTCGTTCACCCAGATCAGGTTGAATTCATTCTGGCGAGGTAGGGGAGAGACAATGGAGTGAGAACTTTACTCCTCCTTCAGGAAATAAAGAAAAGTGGGTCCCCAGGTCTATTCCTGTCGATATACACTGAAAAAGCCTTTGACAGGGTAGACTGGGGACTCATGATAAAAATACTGGAATTCGTGGGACTGGGGCCTAGAATGATCCAGTGGATCCAAGTCCTATATAAACATCCGACTGAGGCTATAAAGATTAACGGGGAGTCGTCTGCCCCCTTTGAAATTAAAAACTGCACGAGACAAGGGTGTCCCCTCTCCCCGTTACTTTTTGTACTATCCTTGGAACCACTTCTCGCAACGATCCAGGCTAACTTAGATGTAAGGGGTATTAAGATCGAGGAAGAAGAACACAAATTGGCTGCATTTGCCGATGATGTATTATTTTACATATCTAACCCTAGGATTACATTACCAAACTTACATAAAACCCTTAAACAATATGGAGCAATTTCAAATTTTAAAATAAACCTTAATAAATCAGAGATTTTAAATATAAACATAACTAAACAGGAAGAACAGAGTCTACAAAAGGATTTTCAGTTTCCATGGAAGAAGGAGGGCTTAAAATATCTAGGGGTTAAGTTAGCGACTTCTCTCAAAAAAATATACAGTAAAAAACAGTAAAAAACAGTAAAAAAAAAATAAAGTAAATTATATCCCTCTATTAGATGAAATTAAAAACGAAATTTAAAAAATGTCATTAAGATCCCTTTCTTGGATAGGGAGAATCAACACGGTTAAGATGGTTCTTCTTCCAAAGATTACATATAAGTTACAAATGTTGCCCATAGCACTAACGCACTATTATTTCAAAACGCTAAAATCTATACTAATGAAATTTATTTGGTTAAATAAAAACCCTAGAATCTCTTTTGCAGTTCTGAGACAGGGAAAAAAACAAGGAGGTTTAGCGGCCCCCGATGATAAAAAATATTACTATGCAGTGGTTCTATCATGAGTAGTGGAGTGGGCAAGGGAGAAAAGTGAAAAATTATGGGTTATAATAGAAAACAATTTGTGTGAAGCATGGTTAAATAGTCTAATATTCATTCCCACTCAAGACAGGGTACTGGGAGCTAAAATGCACGAGATTACATGAAATGCACTTAAAATATGGGATTTGGCCCATAAACAAAGCAAATGGTAATATAACTCGCCTCTAATCTTTTTGAAAGACAATGATTATTTTGCACCAGGGAAAAGGGCAATACGTGGGAATTGGATAAAAAGAGATAATGCACAATTAAGGGATATAATTAAAAAAGGGAATATAAGCACGTTTTCCGAGTTGCAACAAAACATGGATCTAATGTCGATTAATGAATGGCGCTACCTCCAGTTAAAACATTTTGTAGAAAACCTACCTCAACCAATACAAACAGCAGATGAATTAACGCCATTTTGAGTGGCTTTGTATAGAAGGAAATGCAAAAAAGGCTATTTCTCGGCTTTACAGAATGCTATTGGTAAATGATGAACTGGAGGTACTGCCATTCTTAAAAAAATGGGGAAAATAATTAGGGTCACTTGAGTACAAACACAAGATTGTCAAGATTTTGAATTTAACACATAGCTCTGCTATAGATATTAAGATGGCCAAAATGAACTATAAGCGTTTGACAAGGTAGTACGCTACCTCTGACAAACTAAGTAAATATCAATCGGAGAAATGACACGAATGCTGGAGAGGTTGTAAGGACATGGGAATGATGGCCCACCGATGGTGGAATTGTCCCAAAATCAAAAAATATTGGAAAGAAATTTTACAACTGATAACGGAAATTACTGGTAAAGAAGTCCCCGAGGACCCATGGATACGTTTATTCCATGGAATAGAGGGCTCAGTGAAACAATATAGGGAATCCATAACCCCCCCATTTGTTAAATGCGGTGAAAAGCCTTATACCAAAAAATGGCAGGAAGAGGGAAGCCCCACAATGCGGGACTGGGTCAATGCCATAGAAGGAACATTTGTAATGGAGGGCCTGAGAAATTGTCAGTCGGAAGTATATGAAGGGACCATAGATAAGTAGGACTGTTTGAAGGTGTTTAAGAAGACATGGAGATATGTGGAGTTTATGACTAGTGGAGATTAGGGAGTAAGTCGATTAGGACATAACCTAACTGTCTGGACTGAGCGAGAGGAGGGCCTGGGGAGGCGGTGGGGAGGGGAGGCATTGGGGGAGGTGGGGAAGGGCTTAAATGTATTGTAAGATGAAAACAGTGTTGTGCAGTTTTTTTTTTGTATATTGAAATGTGATTTGATAAAATAAAAGAAATAAAAAAAGAACTAGACTTGTGCAGTTCGTTTCATTCTGAATTGAAATTCGGGCAAATTTTTGTTTTTTGAAAATTCGGATATATTCAAATTTCCGAATTACAATAGGACCAAATTTCAACGAATCCGAAATAACGAAAAAAAAATTCAGACGAAATTCGAATTCAAATCAGTTCGAATAGTTTTTGAATTTCCAAAGCAAATAAAATAGAATAGAATATATATAAGCATAGAAAAAAATTGAATAGAAAAGAATATAAGAGAAAAAGAATATTAAAGAATTTAATATAATAGAGTAAAACAGAACAAAATAGAAAACAAAAGAACAGAATAGAAATGAATAGAATTAAAAAAAATAAAAAGAATATAACTATCTTCTGAAATTCTAATTTCAAATAGAATGAATTTGAATACAAAAGAAAAGAATAGAATAGACTATAATGAATAAAATTACAACAACAATAGAATATAACCATTTCCCAAAATTCAAAAAATCTATTTGAATAGAAAATTATAGAATAGTATACAAAAAACAGAATAGAATGAATATAACCATCTTCTGAAATTCGAATTTCGAATAGAATAAATTTGAATAGAAAAGATTAGAATAGAAAAGGATAAAATAGAATATACAAATAGAAAAAGAATAGAATAAAAAAAATACAATAGTATAGAAAGAATATAACCATTTCCCAATATTCAAATAGAATCAATTTGCTTTGAATAGAAAAGATTAGCATAGGAAGATGGTTATATTCTTTCTATTCTATTCTGTTGTTTTTATATGCTATTCTTTTGATTTCTGTTATATTATTTTCTATTCTATTTTTTTCTATTCCATTCCTTTATTTTTTATTCTATTTTATTCTTTTTGGAAATTGGAAAACTATTCGAATTTGAATTCTGAAAATTTGAATCATATGAACAAAAGTAATTCCGAAAACGGATTAAATGGGTTAAACAAATTTAACTAAACAAATTTATGTAAATAACGAATCAAAACGAAGCAAAACTACTTTTTTCATTCTGCACATGTTTAGTTAGAACCAGAGATATAGGCTGAAGGTAATAACCATCCAAATTTTTAATGTGGTAATGTAAAAGGATCTTGTGATTATGTTGCAGTATATCTATAGAAATTTTAAAACAAAGGTTCATAATACTTGGAATTTCAACATAAGCATCATTGTGAATGAATATGTCTTAAAAATTAGGATTGGTTTTCCATTATTATTATTTTTGTATCCATGATAATAAAGTATATTTACAGAAAGCTAGGAAAGCTGATCCAAAGGCTTCTACTGAATGCACTGTATCAAATTAAAATCACCATTGAAGAATGTCCCAGAGGCAAGTGCAACATGACCAAATCTGCTTTATTGACATTATTATTATTATTACTATTGAACTGTTGAGAAACAAGATCCTTAATTTCTTTTTCTAAGCTCAGAGTTAACCACTTGCCCTCCGGAAGGTTTACCCCCTTCACGACCAGGCCATTTTTTTGCAATACGGCACTGCGTTAGTTTAATGTGTGATGCTGTACCCAAATAAAATGTATGTCCTTTTTTTTTACCACAAATAGAGCTTTCTTTTGGTGGTATTTGATCATCTCTGCCATTTTTATTTTTTTGCGCTATAAACAAAAAAAGGCCAACAATTTTGAAAAACAAATAAAAATCAGTTTCTTCATCGATTTAGGCCAACATGTATTCTGCTACATGTTTTTGGTAAAATAAATCCCAATAAGCATGTATTGATTGGTTTGCGCAAAAGTTACAGCGTCTACAAACTATGGGATAGATTTATGGAATTTTTATATTTTTTATTTTTTTTACTAGTAATGACGGCGATCAGTGACTTATAGCAGGACTGCGATATTGCGGTGGACAAATCGGACACTAAGTGACACTTTTTGGGGACTAGTGGCACCAATGTATAGGGACCATTGCTAAAATATGCACAGTCACTGTACTAATGACACTAGCAGGGAAGGGGTTAACATCAGGAGCGATCAAAGGGTTAAATGTGTTTCTAGGGTGTGCCTACTAACTCTGTGGAGGGTGCTTGTACTGTGGGAAGGCAGAGATTAATTTTCTTGCTTAGCTCAAACACAGGATCACAGCCTTACCTTGTCACAGAAGGGCTATCTGCCATGTTTACATAGGTAGATCGCTGTTCTGCCTGTCTCCCAAACGATCAGTGAGTTCCGATTGGACACAGCGGGAACGGGTTCGCCGGTGGTGCACATGCGTGCATCAGACCCGGAAGTGCAGGATCATGTACAGGTACATTATTCTGCACAGGGGAGCCACTTTTCTGCTGTATATGTACAGTATAGGTTGGAAAATGGTTAAAGGAGATTATACATAAACCATTATTTTGTGTGGCCAATTTCACTGGCCACAAGGGGTAGACTCTGAGACTCTGGACTCTGTGAAGTCTCCATTAACAACTGTAAATAATATTGTAATGATAAAGCTATTGTAGTTAGATGGGAATATATTTAAATCATTGAGTACATTTCAACATTATAGCTTCCCACAGCTCAGCTGTTGGGCCTTTTTTTTAGCAAATGTGCAGCCGATCACATTGTTGCAATCTGCAAACTTTGCCTCAATCACATCAAGCATGGACAAAAACACCAGCCATTTGGGTACCGCATGCTTGAAAAGGCATCTTACCCACACCACTCAGCATGGTGGCAAAAGCACCTGAAAGCCACACAAAAGGGATGCAATTCTTCTCCTCCTTCTCATCTTTCCGGTCTACCCCTGCTATACCTCATGATCTCTCAGCAGCCTCCACTTATGAGATAATGGTATAGCACAGGGTGCCCCAGGTCCTTGCAGCACATCTGCCAGTAGCACACCACCAACTGTAGACTATAGCAGGCACATGTTGTTTAACACAGTATATATTAGTGCATTACTGTACGTTTAACATAGTATATATCAGTGAGTTATTCTAACTCCTTGGCCATAGCTACACCTGCTGACGATGCACAGCCATTACTTGATTCAGATCTTGGTTTTGAGATTGAGGAGGTTGGGAACATGAGCCTACAGAGAGGCGAGAACACTAGTAAACAACAAATTGACAGTCATGCTCCCCCAGCCTCAGCATATTGCCAAGTTGTCTCCAGTGATAATGAGGATGGAGGGGATGATGATGATGTGTCAGAAACCATGAATCAGACTGAGACAGATCTGGAGCCAGAAGGAATGTCAGCCAAGTAAGTCTTTAAAAGGAACACAGGTGAGTGTCTCTAGAGATGTGGCAAAGGCAGAGACCATCTGGGCTGGATGGCTTAAGTAGGCAGGAATGACGAGCAGGATATCAACAGGTGAGTCACTGTGGAGAGAAAGGAGCTGGCAATTATCCGACAGCTGAGTGGCCAGCTTTGAGAAGAAAGGGCTGAGCCCAGCCCTGACAGTACCCCCTCCTCAATGACCCCTCCCCCTCGGACCACCAGGCTTGAGGGGAAAACGTCTATGGAAATCATGGAGGAGGACAGGGGCATGTATGTTTGAGGATGAGACCCACACTGGCTGTTCGCCAGTTCGCCAAACAGTGAACAATTTGGGGTGTTCGCGGAAAATTCGAAAGCCACAGAACACCCTTTAAAAGTTTATGGGAGAAATCAAAAGTGCTAATTTTAAAAGCTTATATGCAAGTTATTGTCCATAAAAAGTGTTTGGGAACCTGGGTCCTGCCACAGGGGACATGTATCAATGCAAAGAAACATTTTAAAAACAGACGTTTTTTCGGGAGCAGTGATTTTAATAATGCTTAAAGTGTTATATAAGAAGTGTCAGAAGAACCGAAGCATCACACGGTGGAAGACTCCCACTGAGGTGCGGATGGAGCAGAGAAGAAGCCGGAGGAAGATGCGGGACGAGAAGAGCGGAGGAAGGAGAATATGGAGAAGAAGAAGATGAAAGAAGAAGAACACCGAATAAAGACCAGAAGAAAGAAGATAGAAGAAAAAGAAATGAATAAAGGACTAGTCAAAAACCGTCTCTTGTGTTTTTTAACCTTTTTGACACTTTTTTTTGTGAAATGGTAGGGGTACATTTGTACCCCATTACCATTTTACACAGGGGCGGGCGGGATCTGGGGGTCCCCTTGTTAAAGGGGGCTTCCAGATTCTGATAAGCCCCCCGCCTGCAGACCTCCACAACCACCTGGCAAGGGTTGTGGGGATGAGGCCCTTCTCCCCATCAACATAGGGACAAGGTGCTTTGGGGGGCTACCCCAAAGCACCCTCCCAATGTTGAGGGCATGTGGCCTGGTATGGTCATCCCCCCTCTTTTCCTGCGGCCTGCCAGGTTGCATGCTCGGATAAGGGTCTGGTATGGATTTTTTTTTTTAATTTTGGCACAGGGTTCCACTTAAAATCCATACCAGACCCAGGTTTGAGGGGGACCCCCATGCCAATTCTCTTTTTAATTTTGGCGCGGGCTTCCCCTTAATATCGATGCCAGACCTGAACTGCCTGGTATGGAATTTAGGGGGACCCCCACGCATTTAATTTTGGTTCGGGGTTCCCCTATGGGGAAATTCCATGCCATTTTTATCAATGAACTTTTATGTGTATTGCTGGACCGACAATTCATTATAGCCGGCGCTAGCGATAGTAGTTTTAGATGACTTTTTTACCTTTAGAAATGTCATTTTGCTGTCAGACTGTTCTAAACACGTAAAACATGTGCCCCTTTGCAGGCATACTATAGACACCCCCCAGGTACGAAATTTAAAGGAATATTACACTTTTATTGTTTCACTTTAAGCATTGTTAAAATCACTGCTCCCGAAAAAACATCCATTTTTAAAACTTCTTTTTGCATTGGGGACATCCCAAGTCCCCAAACACTTTTTATGACAATAAATTGCATATAAGCCTTTAAAATGAGCACTTTTGATTATTCATGTTCGTGTCTCATAGACTTTAACAGTGTTCGCGTATTTTTTGCCTGTTCGCATTTTTTGCCTGTTCGCATGTTCTGGATGTGAACCGAACCGGTGGGTGTTTGGCTCATCCCTAGTCCCCAGGCTGTGGTACTGGGATTGGGGGAGGCTACTGGGCCTGGCCACCTCCTGGCTGACACTTACCCCGCCTCCTCCTGTCTGCCACATTCCAGAGCCTCATCCTGGCTGAGGTCTTCCTGTGTATGAAAAAGGGACATAGTTTTAGTTTTTGGTTTATAAATCACACACAATTTTCAGCTCATGATTGTTGCAAATTGAATGTCAATAAATAGAAAAGACTATCATTCTGAGCCCAGCATTTTTCATTCTTGTATCAATCATTTTTGGCCCCTACTGTCTATTGATATGTCAAACACTTTTTGTTCAATCATTCATTTGTTATCAATAATAACATCTAGTTAACAACAATAATTTTCGGACAATAAATATGTTCAAGAATACTATACCTGGCTCCAGCTGGGCTCCTCAACTTCTTCCAGGATGGAAGGCCCAGGTTGGTCCTCGGAAGCCTCAGCTGGGGTTGAGGGAAGGGTGGATGGAAGTGTAGAAAGTGATTCCCTGGCTTCAATCTGGTCTTCCAGAAACCGCATCCTGTTGTAGAACCACAGACTGGGTACATACACATCCTTTGCTGCTGCTCCCGATTTCATGGAAGCCTGGACCTTATTAAGATCCTTCCTATACGTGCTTCTCAAGCTACCAATTTTCTTCTCCACAAACTCGATGTCTGCGTAGGGGACCTGCGTCTTCACAAATTGCAGCAGCAATTCCAGCGATGCCTTCCTAGCTGGTTTATTTCGATATAAGGGGTTTTTAACCTCCCACAAATTTCTCATATCCCTGTATCTGTCTATGAACTGGCCCATGAATTTCGGGTCTTTGAATTGTTTCATATTTGCTGCAAGACAAAAACACTAATATCAGGCTAAACTCTCCTAATCTTATCCCAATATAGGCCTCAATCTTGAATCAGTATAGGCCACTGATGTCCCAAGTTAAAATGTTGCCTTCGTTCTCACGATCGGCACTTCCTCCACTCACAGATTGTACGTACGACACAAGCGTGTTAGCTTTATATACACTGCGCATGCGTGAAACTCTGTCCGCTTTGCCCGCCCCTGACGTTCTTCCTCGAATATTCCCTGCCCCTTCTCTTTCATCGCAGTGGGAGAGGAACATGGCAGAGACACAGCAGGTGCATAATAGCAATAACGAGGTGGAAAGGCCGGAGCCCGAAACGTCATGATCCCGGAGGAGATTTAAGGCCTCAAATATGGCCTTTGTAGAGATGGAGGACATCTTGAAGAGAGCCGACTATGATGGGAAGTATGGACCTTACCTAAACCCAAATGTGAGAAAGGCCAAGATAATGTTTAAAGTTGTGAAGAGTCTGCACAGGAATTTTGGGGTACGACGATCCAAGGAGTAATTGAGGAAACGCTGGTCAGACCTGAAATTGAGGGAACAGGAGCAGTACAGAAGGATCAAGAAAGTGCTTCCAAAAAGTAAGTACTTGTCGTGTGTTCCTATTATTATTATTATTATTATTATTATTAATATTATTATTAGTATTATTATTACTTGCATGCTGCTCCATGTGCTTTTCTTTACTGTTGTACAGTGTAAAATGGCTACTTTCACATTAATCGGTTGTAGGAAACATTGTTTTTTTGCAAACTAAATACGTTTTGGGCAGATACAGGGTTAACTACATTTGGTTTTGCTAATTTGTATTAAAAGAAGTTGGGGACATTGTTGTCTAGATGTGCTTGAAACTAGACAGAACTGCAAACTTTATTCAGTGTAATGTAGGGAGAGGACACTCAGCAGCTGTTTACACATCTGGACTCAGGAGCACTAGTGTGGGACACAAGAACAAACTTTTTATGGTGTCCCACACAGGTACTCCAGTGCATACTTGGGGTGTCTCCATGTGTGAAACTTGTCCAAAAAAGGTAAGTATTCCAGCTTTGGTAAGGGAAAAAATCATGTCTTCAGCTTGGAACTCTGCCAAAACAGTCAATTGTACCCCACTTCCAAGCAATGTTTCATATTCCTATTTCTGGCCTCAAATATTGGTGTGCTAAGTATACCTTTTGTTTCATTCTCATAGGGGAGAAAAGACTCCGGATGTCTGAGGACACCAGGAACACCCCATCTCCTGAAGAAGGGGAACAGAGGACACCACAACCAAAGGATGTGGAGGAAGGAGAGGTGGTTGAAATTGTCACCACAACAGGTGAGTGTCTGGGACCACAGATTCAGGTAATAGATGTATGCCTTCATATTTATAATACATGGTGTGTATTTTTTATTTTAGGTGATGTGCATGTTGTGGAAGAACAATCCCCTTATTTTACGAGTGACAGTGCACAAAGGCTAATCCAGGACATAATGTTTTGTAGTCAGGATTTAGACATCATAAAGCAAAAAACAAATGACATGGAACAAAAACTGAAGAACATGATTGATGTACTAGGAAGAATCTAAATAACAACAAAATGACACCATTTTCTATTTTTGGGGACCATTTTCTTCTAATTTTTGACACATTTTAAAAGCCAAATTTTGAAGATGCACATAGTGTGTCAACATGTGCTATCTGCCATCAGGGGATATCAATGTATGCGTTTTGTGGGTGCAACCCCTTCCTCGTAACTCAAGTAGGTGAGAGGAAGTGGTTGCACCCCCAAAACACGTCCATTGATCCCCCCCCATGATTGGAGATAGCACATGTTGACATTAGGCATGGGATCAGGAGGGAAATCCCCGGTTTGACTCCCAATTTGTGTGCATCTTCAAAATTTGGCTTTTACAGGGGTGACATCACCCCATCTGATGAAGGCAATATCACAACACATTTTTGACACTATAATGTCTGATATTGCCTTCAGTTTTTCAATGTTGAACTTTGTAAGTTCCTGAGTTGTGTATGTTATGTTTTGAAACATGCCTGTTTATGTACTAAAAACATTTTCAAGGTAAAACTTTATAAAAACAAGATTTAAAAAAAAATAATAATACGTTTAAAAAAAACGCACATGTGAATGTGCACGGAGTAAAAGGTTTTATACTCAGCAATGTGTGGCGTCTTCTTTCAATGCTCAATACCAGTTTGTATTAACCACTTCAATACCAGGCACTTAGACACCTTCCCGCCCAGGCCAATTTTCAGCTTTCAGCGCTGTCGCAATTTGAATGACAATTGTGCGGTCATGCAACACTGTACACAAACAAATTTTTTATCATTTTGTTCCCACAAATAGAGCTTTCTTTTGGTGGTATTTGATCACCTCTGCGGTTTTTATTTTTTGCGCAACAAATAAAAAAAGACTGAAAATTTTGGAAAAAAACTAGTTTTTCTTTGTTTCTGTTAAATTTTTTTGTAAATAAGTATGTTTTCTTCTTCAATGACGGGCACTGATATGGCTGCACTGACGGGCACTGATATGGCAGCACTGATGGGCACCGATGAGGTGGCACCAATGAGGTGGCACTGATGAGGTGGCACTGATGGGCACTGATGTTGGGCACTGATAGGCGGCACTGATGGGCACTGATAAGTGGCACTAATGGGCACTGATAGGTGGCATTGGTATGCGGCACTGATGGGCACTCATAGGTGGCACCGATGGGCACTCATAGGTGGCACTGATGGGCACTCGTAGGTGGCATTGATGGGTACTTATGGGTGGCATTGATGGGTAGTTATGGGTGGCACTGATAGTTGGCACAGATGGGCACGGATGGGCACTGATAGGTGGGCACTGATGGACATGCATGGGCACTGACAGGTGGCACCAATGCACACTGATGGGTGGCACTGGTGACACTGATTGTTTGCACTGATGCCCCTAAGGGTGGCATTGCTGGGCATCACTGCAACATAATTGTGCCAATCAGTGCCCATTTGTGGGCACTGATTGGCACTGACTGGGCACACTGGGCACATGTGGATGGCCATGGGGTACATACCTGGCCATCCACATGTTGCCCCTTCCCTGGTGGTCCTAGTGGCGATCCCTGGTGGTCCAGTGTGGTGATCTGAGGGGGGCTGCGCTAATAAACAATTAGCGCAGACCTCCCCTGCCAGGAGAGCCGCCGATCGGCTCTCCTCTACTCGCATCTGTCAGACGCGAGTGAGGAAGAGCCGATCAACGGTTCTTCCTATTGACATCATGATCAGCCATGATTGGACACGGCTGATAACGCGGTAAAGAGCCTCTGCCGGAGGCTCTTTACCTAGATCAGTGTAGCAGTGTGTCAGACTGACACACCGATCCACCGATCACCGCGATGCGCGCCCCCGCGGGCGCACGGTGGCATGTTATCCTGCTGGACGTCATATGACGCCCAGTCAGGATAACTGAACCACTGCCCGGCCATCATCAGCTATGGGCCAGACGGGAAGTCGTTAAGTTGGTGTTTACAGTGACAATGGGTGTTATTTAATAATGGAAAAACCACTTGGCACTACAAGTGCACTAGTAGAACCTAGGAGACAACTAAAAGAAACACAAGCAGTAAATCAAAATTAAGATTTTATCAGATATTTTTTTTTTTAATATCGAAAATATTTACAAATTTGCTGGCATAGTAATGGCCCCCCTACCCGTAAAATAATCTACATATTTTTGACGCACTTCACGGGCGCTTTGGGGGGGCAAGCCAGGACGGCCAGCTTCCAGGGCCGTCATTGTATTTTCTGGAAGTCAGACCTCAGGCCCAACTGAGGCAACATAATTTGGAGTTTTTCTCTTAAAAAAGTTGTGAAGTATGCAGCATGCTAGAACTATGTGGTTCAGTTTGTACTCCGCCATATTTATTGCCATAAGAAATAGGTGGAACCGGCTGGCCATTATCCCAAATGCATTCTCCATGACTCTTCTGGCTCTGGCCAGCTGGTAATTAAAAACCCTCTTCTTTGGGTTGAGGGTCCTCTGGGGGAATGGCCTCATCAGGTGATCACCCAGACCAAATGCTTCATCAGAGAAAAAAACAAATGGGAGTCCTTCAATGTTCTCTTCTGCAGGTTCCAATCCCAAGCCACCACTCTGGAGACGTCGGTAGAACTCGGTCTGGGCAAATACTCCACCATCCGACATCCAGCCATTCTTCCCCACATCCACATAGAGAAACTTGTATGTCGCCGACACTACCGCCATCAACACAATACTATTGAAACCCTTATAATTAAAATAGTATGACCCCGAGTGGGTTGGTGGGATGATGTGGACATGTTTTCCTTTCGATTACCCCTCCGCAGTTAGGAAAGTCCCAACACAGAGCAAATTGGGAAGCCACAGTCTGCCATTCCTGTGGCGTTGAAGGAAACGGTGGAGTCAAAAAAAAAAAAAATATATTAGTACTTTTGCACATAACATTGCAAGCAGATTAGGCACAAACATTCTTGGCCAACATCAGTAAAACATTTATTTTAAGGAGTTAAAGAGTTACATAGTTAGGTTGAAAATAGACACAAGCCCACCCAGTTCAACCTTAAAAACAATAAATAAAAAATATGGTACAATCCAATATACCCAATTTTATACCCTCAATTGATCCAGAGGAAGGCAAAAACCCCAGCAGAGCATGCTCCAATTTGCTACAGCAGGGGAAAAAATTCCTTCCTGATCCCCCAAGAGGCAATTGGATTTGTCCTGGATCAACTTTACCTATAAATGTTAGTACCCAGTTATATTATGTACATTTAGGAAAGTATCCAGGCCTTTCTTAAAGCAATCTACTGAGCTGGCCAGAACCACCTCTGGCGGGAGTCTATTCCACATTTTCACCGCTCTTACTGTGAAGAAACCTTTTCGTATTTGGAGATGAAATCTCTTTTCCTCTAGACGTAAAGAGTGCCCCCTTGTCCTCTGGGTTGACCGTACAGAGAATAACTCAACACCAAGTTCACTATATGGACCCCTTATATATTTTAAGACAAAAATATAAGGTCCACTTATCAGATTCCTCACCCCCTCTAATGGCCCATTGGAAACATTTTAGGAGGGGTGAGGGTAATAAATGAGTTTTAGCCCTAAAAAAAGCCTCTGGCACTCTGCCCGAATTTAAGGACAACAATAACATATGGACACATTTTAGGGGGTATGAGAAAAATAAGGGGGAATTGGGGGAAAAGGGGACAATTGGGACTTTATATGAAACTCATCACTAGGGCAGGCTGAGTCATCAGGTGTAAAAAAAAATTAAAATTTATTGATACCACATGAGAACCAGAGTGCAATAGATGATACTCACATATAATCAATAGATATGGTACATGTCTTACTGCCATGTTTTACTTACCCTGTACCATATCTATTGATTATATGTGAGTATCATCTATTGCACCATTTTTTTACACCTGATGATTCAGCCTGCCCTAGTGATGTGTTTCATATAAAGTCCCAATTGTCCCCTTTTCCCCCAATTCCCCCTTATTTTTCTCATATACAATGGGATGGAGACCTGTGCACTGGATGGTCATGGTCTCATATAAAGTCCCAACCTAAACCTCTTGTTCCAACATTTTAGGGGGTGTTTAGGGTAAAGCACTACAATGGAGCTGACAAAATACATTGTTAAGTGACTAGGCTAGGTGTATATGGGCCCAGGATAGCATGCTGGGGAGGTTAGTGAAGGCAAATATGCATTAAGGACAAAGAAGGAGCATTAAAAGCTTACAGCATGCATGGGCACAAAGGGGACATTCACAGCATATTACAATCATGGTAATTAGGGAATGATATAAGAAATACAAAACATTAGCATACATTAAATACATAGAATGTGATGTTAAAGGAGAAAACTTAACCTAATATAGTCATTCTGCAGGACCTGTATGATCGCAGAACAGGTCTCTGGAATAATGATCCCCAGAGCCTGAGGGGAGATGCCTGTAGAGAACTTGAAGTCCTGGAGATTTCTCCCCATCGCCAAGTACCGCAACATGGCGACTAGCCTCTGCTCCAGAGTAATGGCTTGCCACATACAGGCGTCCTGCTTCATAATATAAGCGGACAGCAAAGCCAACAGATGATGAAAAAGGGGGGCTGTCATCCAGAGACAATTCCTGAAATCATCAGGGTTATTCTCCTGGATCTCAGGCAGCAAAGGCATATGAGAGAATTATTCACGCTGGAGCAACCAATTCTTGGTCCATGAACTTCTCCCCACCCTGTTCATGGACTGGGCTTGAGTCAAAGCAAGAACCCCAACATCAAGCCCCCACATAGCAGATCCAGGAGAATAACCCTGATGATTTCAGTAATTGTCTCCGGATGACGGACCCCCTTTTTCACTGTCTGTTGGCTTTGCTGTCCCCTTATATTATGAAGCAGGACACCTGCATGTGGCAAGCCATCACTCCGGAGCAGAGGCTAGTCACCATGTTGCGGTACTTGGCGATGGGGAGAAGTCTCCAGGACCTCAAGTTTTCTACAGGAATCTCCCCCCAGGCTCTGGGGATCATTATTCCAGAGACCTGTTCTGCGATTATACAGGTACTGCAGAAGGACTATATTAGAATAAGTTTTCTCCTTTAACATCACATTCTAGGTATTTAATGTATTCTAATGTTTTGTATTTCTTTCATCATTCCCTAATTACCATGATTGTAATATGCTCTGAATGTCCCCTTTGTGCCCATGCATGCTGTAAGCTTTTAATGCTCCTTTTTTGTCCTTAATGCATATTTGCCGATGAGTACGTACCTGCAACATGGCTTCAAAATGGTCGGCTGGTCAGAATGAACTGAAGAACAGAAAGCCCTGTGAAGAGCGAGCTGAAAATCAGAAACGAGCAGACAAGAACGCACTGAAAAACAGATACGAACTGAATACACGCACTGAAAATCACAAACAAACCCACAAGCACAAACTGAAGAGCATTAACGGACTGAAAAGCATGAGTCTGAAAAGCGCGAATCGTCTCTCACCAAACTTCTACTAACACGAGATAAACACGAGCAGAAGGAGCCCAAAGGGTGGTGCACTGGCTATTGAACTTCCACTTTCTAGTCCCGTCTTACGTGTTGTACGTCACCGCGTTCTTGACGGTTGGAATTTGGTGTGACCGTGTGTATGCAGGACAAGCTTGAGGAAGCCGGTAAGCCATGCTACGCACTATACGCCATCACGCTATTACGCCCCATGTTCTCTTGGTATACGGGTGTTTGTTATTGTTTTAACTTGCTTTTTAACTGTGTTTTTATGGCGGAGAGTGTTCCCACCCTATCTTCTTGAGCAATAAAGGCTTTTTATTTCTTTTTTATTTCTCCTACTACACCATTGCAGTCTTTTTCGGTTTTTACACTCACGGTCTCCCCGACCAATGAGTGTTCTTTCCAGATCGGGATTCCGGGTCTGCTTGCTAGTGGAACACTAAGGAAGCTCAGGGATACAGACGCATAGGAGGTTCATCTGTCCCTGCAGAGGGCTGTATCTGCCTGCGAGTAAGACCTTGCTCTCTAGGAGGTCCACCTTTTCTGGTAAGGGCACAGTCTTATCGTTTTTGGATTCACCTCCAGTTCGGGGACCCTCTCTACACCTCCCTCTTCCCCTCCTTTTTTCCCTTTGGGTGAAGGTGGATAAACTTTGGACTCTTGATCTTCTTCTATTGGATCTGCTTTGATTTTTTTCTGCTTTGATCTATGAATGGATTTTTATATTGTATCAATATTCTTTTTGATGAGTATATGAACTTTATACACTTCCATTTCTATTGGTCACTTTTTTTTACATTTTCACATGTATTATCTATGATCACCTTTTATGTCACTAATGATTATACTTTTACTGCAAGCACACTTACACCTTTTTACCATTGTTAAGGACATGGATTACTGTATTGTACTGGAGTACTGTGTCCTGTGGTCTGATGAGACCAAGATAAAAGTATTTGGTTCAGATGGTGTCAAGCGTGTGTGGCGGCAACCAGGTGAGGAGTACAAAGACAAGTGTGTCTTGCCTACAGTCAAGCATGGTGGTGGGAGTGTTATGGTCTGTGGCTGCATAAGTGCTGCCGGCACTGGGAGCTACAGTTCATTGAGGGAACCATGAATGCCAACATGTACTATGACATACTGAAGCAGAGCATGAGCCCCTCCCTTCAGAGACTGGGCCACAGGGCAGTATTCCAACATAATGACCCCAAACACACCTTCAAGACAACCACTGCCTTGATAAAGAAGCTGAGGGTAAAGTTGATGGACTGACCAAGCATGTCTCTATACCTAAATCCTATTGAGCATCTGTGGGGCATCCTCAAATGGAAGGTGGAGGAGCGCAAGGTCTTTAACCACTTCAGCCCCGGAGGATTTTACCCCCTTCCTGACCAGAGCACTTTTTACAATTCGGCACTGCGTCGCTTTAACTGCTAATTGCGCGGTCATGCAATGCTGTACCCAAACGAAATTTGCGTCCTTTTCTTCCCACAAATAGAGCTTTCTTTTGATGGTATTTGGTCACCTCTGCCGTTTTTATTTTTTGCGCTATAAACGGAAAAAGACCGAAAATTTTGAAAAAAAATGATATTTTTTTTTGTTATAAAAAAAATCCAATAAACTAAATTTTAGTCATACATTTAGGCCAAAATGTATTCGGCCACATGTCTTTGGTAAAAAAAATGTCAATAAGCGTATATTTATTGGTTTGAGCAAAAGTTATAGCGTCTACAAACTAGGGTACATTTTCTGGAATTTACACAGCTTTTAATTTATGACTGCCTATGTCATTTCTTGAGGTGCTAAAATGGCAGGGCAGTACAAAACCCCCCCAAATGACCCCATTTTGGAAAGTAGACACCCCAAGGAAATTGCTGAGAGGCATGTTGAACCCATTGAATATTTTTTTTTGTCCCAAGTGATTGAATAATGACAAAAAAAAAAAAAATTTACAAAAAGTTGTCACTAAATGATATATTGCTCAAACAGGCCATGGGCATATGTGGAATTGCACCCCAAAATACATTCAGCTGCTTCTCCTGAGTACGGGGATACCACATGTGTGGGACTTTTTGGGAGCCTAGTCGCGTATGGGGCCCCGAAAACCAAGCACCGCCTTCAGGATTTCTAAGGGCATAAATTTTTGATTTCACTCCTCACTACCTATCACAGTTTTGAAGGCCATAAAATGCCAAGATGGCACAAAACCCCCCCAAATGACCCAATTTTGGAAAGTAGACACCCCAAGCTATTTGCTGAGAGGCATGGTGAGTATTTTGCAGCTCTCATTTGTTTTTGAAAATGAAGAAAGACCAGAAAAATTTTTTTTTTCAATTTTCAAAACCTTGTGACAAAAAGTGAGGTCTGCAAAATATTCACTATACCTCTCAGAAAATAGCTTGGGGTGTCTACTTTCCAAAATGGGGTCATTTGGGGGGGGGGGGGGTTGTGCCACCTGGGCATTCCATGGCCTCCGAAACTGTGATAGGCAGTAAAGAGTGAAATCAAAAATTTACGCCCTTAGAAAGCTTGAAGGCGGTGCTTGGTTTTCGGGGTCCCGTGCGCGGCTAGGCTCTCAAAAAGTCTCACACATGTGGTATCCCCGTACTCAGGAGAAGCAGCAGAATGTATTTTGGGGTGTAATTTCACATATCCCCATGGCATGTTTGAGCAATATATCATTTAGTGACAACTTTGTGCAAAAAAAAAAAAAAAATTTTGTCTCTTTCCCGCAACTTGTGTCACAATATAAAATATTCCATGGACTCGACATGCCTCTCAGCAAATAGCTTGGGGTGTCTACTTTCCAAAATGGGGTCATTTGGGGGGGTTTTGAACTATCCTGGCATTTTATGCACAATATTTAGAAGCTTATGTCACACATCACCCACTCTTCTAACCACTTGAAGACAAAGCCCTTTCTGACACTTATTGTTTACATGAAAAAGTTATTTTTTTTTGCAAGAAAATTACTTTGAACCACCAAACATTATATATTTTTTTAAAGCAAATGCCCTACAGATTAAAATGGTGGGTGTTTCATTTTTTTTTTCACACGGTATTTGCGCAGCGATTTTTCAAACGCATTTTTTTGTGGAAAAAACACACTTTTTTAAATTGTAATGCACTAAAACACACTATATTGCCCAAATGTTTGATGGAATAAAAAAGATGATCTTAAGCCGAGTACATGGATACCAAACATGACATGCTTTAAAATTGCGCACAAACGTGCAGTGGCAACAAAATTAATACATTTTTAAAAACGTTAAAAGCCTTTACAGGTTACCACTTTAGATTTACAGAGGAGGTCTACTGCTAAAAATACTGCCCTCGATCTGACCTTCGCGGTGATACCTCACATGCATGGTGCAATTGCTGTTTACATTTGACGCCAGACCGACGCTTGCGTTCGACTTAGCGTGAGAGCAGGGGGGACAGGGGTGCTTTTTTTTTTTTTTTTTTTCTTTATTTTTTTGCTTTTTTATCTTATTTTTAAACTGTTCCTTTCATTTTTTTTTTTAAATCATTTTTATTGTTATCTCAGGGAATGTAAATATCCCCTATGATAGCAATAGGTAGTGACAGGTACTCTTTTTTGAAAAAATTGGGGTCTATTAGACCCTAGATCTCTCCTCTGCCCTCAAAGCATCTGACCACACCAAGATCGGTGTGATAAAATGCTTTCCCAATTTCCCAATGGCGCTGTTTACATCCGGCGAAATCTAAGCCATAAAATGCTTGTAGCTTCCGGTTTCTTAGGCCATAGAGATGTTTGGAGCCACTCTGGTCTCTGATCAGCTCTATGGTCAGCTGGCTGAATCACCGGTTGCTTTCTCAGGTTCTCTGTTGAGACAGGAGAGCCAGAGAAAAACACGGAAGACGGTGTGGGGGGGGCATTCCCTCCCACTGCTTGTAAAAGCAGTCTAGAGGCTAATTAGCCGCTAGGATTGCTTTTAAATGAAAGCCGACCGCTGGCTGAAAAGAAAGATACCAAGATGATACCTAAACCTGCAGGCATCATTCTGGTATAACCACTCAAAGTCGTGAATGGCGTACCTGAAGACAAAAAATGGTTAACAATAAAGCACAGTAAACAGTAAAGTATAAAAAATTGCATACCTGAAAAGCAAACATGATAAAACATAACAACAATAAAACATTGCAGAATAGAACACAGTAAAAAAGAGCAGAACAATAGAGAGAATAGAGAGAGAGAGAGAACAATAAAACGACAACTATTTTTTTTTTGTGTTTTTTTTGCAAACTTGTAACTTTTATAACGGTAACCGGTTCCAGGTTCGGGTCTCTCAAAATGTGATGGCATCTTGGGAGACCCTGTGAAAGTGTGCCTAGTCTGTGCAATGCTGTCCCCTACGCTAATACTCAACTAGTGAATGGTAGCGTTCAAAACATTCACCAATGCAAAGACCAGGATTGTCAGGACAGGAGGGACAATAATAGCGGGTGTCACGCCTATATCCGCGCTTGCTGCAGACACGACCTTTTTTTTGGGGGGTTCGTTGGGTACGGGTACTCGGGAGGACATAAAAATGCCTCTCATGCAGCCGACTGCATTTGGTTGGGGATGTGAATGGGGGAAGTACGGGCGCTGCAGAAGCGGTGGGTTCCCAATTAGGATTGGCGAATGCAGCAGGAAGGGCATTATGGGCACGATGGGCCTGTGTTTGTCTTTTTGGTGGCAGCGGGACACTACTTGTGCTTGCCACCTCACCAGCTTGAACTGCACTTATGGGACTCGCCACGTCACCAAGTGTTACTGCAGTGCTGGTTTGACTACGACCGGGGTGTACTAGGCCGCTGGCGCTTGCCAGTTCACCAAAACGCTACCAAAAAAACTGTTAACGATCGCAGGGATCAGGCCTGACTCTGCGAACGCTGCAGTTATGCGTTTAGTGTTTTGTAAGTGACAGTGATCGATCGATACTGCACTTGGGTGGGCTGGGCTGGGCCGGGCGGAGGGGCAAAACGCAGGTGCTAGCAGGTATCTGGGCTGATCCCGCTAACACTGCGTTTTTGGGAACCCTAAACTGCTGGGGACGCCAGTATAGATCTGATCGGATCAGATATTGATCCGTTCAGATACTATACCACTAAGGGAGGTGTACGGTGCGTGCGTGGGTGTTAGCGGTACTGGCGCAAACCTGACGCTGCCTGGGGCTGGTGCTTGCCAGTTCACCAAAACGCTACCAAAAAAACTGTTAGCGATCGCAGGGATCAGGCCTGACTCTGCGAACGCTGCAGTTATGCGTTTAGTGTTTTGTAAGTGTCAGTGATCGATCGATATTGCACTTGGGTGGGCTGGGCTGGGCCGGGCGGAGGGGCAAAACACAGGTGCTAGCAGGTATCTGGGCTGATCCCGCTAACACCGCGTTTTTGGGAACCCTAAACTGCTGGGGACGCTAGTATAGATCTGATCGGATCAGATATTGATCCGTTCAGATACTCTACCACTAAGGGAGGCGTATGCTGCGTGCGTGGGTGTTAGCGGTACTGGCGCTAATCTGACGCTGCCTGGGGCGACGCATATCACCGCCGGGCGATCAGGGGGCTAAACCTTTATTCGGTAATAAACGGCGGGTGCCCTGACACTATAAAAAATAAACGAACTAACCAGCGTCACCCGTAACACTTATACGGTGATCAGTGGTGAAAGGGTTAACTAGGGGGCAATCAAGGGGTTAAAACATTTATTAGATAGTATATGTGGGTCCCTGTCGCTATAAAATGCTGACGGCGAACCTATATATTTACGTCCCTAACTAGCGTCACCAGCGACACTAATACAGCGATCAGAAAAATGATCGCTTAGCGACACTGGTGAGGGGGGGTGATCAAGGGGTTAAAACTTTATTAGGGGGGGTTAGGGGGGTACCCTAGACCTACAGGGGGCTAACAGTAACTGTCCTACCACTTCTAACTGTCACAAACTGTCACAAACTGACACTATGCAGTAATCAGAAAAAAAAAAACCTGCTTGGTGTCAGTTTGTGACAGGGGGGGGGTGATTGGGGGGGGGATCGGGGGGCGATTGGGGGGGGGGATCGGGGTGTTTAGTGTGCCTGGCATGTTCTACTGTGTGTGTGTGTTGGTGCAGTCACTCACATGTCTTCTCCCCTCGGCCCGGAACGGAAACTCCCAAGCCGAGGAGAGATGACATCACATCCTCTGCCTCTGTGTACTATACAGAGGCAGGGGATGTTTCTCATTGGCTGGGAGCGATCGCGAGGGGGGGGCCACGATCGGATGGCCTCCCCCTCATCTTTGATCGCTGCCAGACCAAAGCCGCCGCTGGCACCGGGGGGGGTCCGATCGGACCCCCCGCCCGCGGGAAGGCATCACGTATCAGGTACGTGATTTTGCCTGCCCGTGCCATTCTGCTCACATATATAGGCGTGAGGCGGTCGGCAAGTGGTTAACATCCACCAGCTCCGTGATGTCGTCATGGAGGAGTGGAAGAGGATTCCAGTGGCAACCTGTGAAGCTCTGGTGAACTCCATGCCCAAGAGCAGGGGTCTCAATCTGGTGGCCCTCCAGCTGTTGCAAAACTACAAGTCCCATGAGGCATTGCAAGGCTGACAGTTACAAGCATGAATCCCACAGGCAGAGGCATGATGGGACTTGTAGTTTTGCAACAGCTGGAGGGCCACCAGTTTGAGACCTCTGCCCAAGAGGGTTAAGGCAGTGCTGGAAAATAATAGTGGCCACACAAAATATTGACACTTTGGGCCCTATTTGGACATTTTCACTTAGGGGTGTACTCACTTTTGTTGCCAGAGGTTTAGACATTAATGGCTGTGTGTTGAGTTATTTTGAGGGGACAGCAAATTTACACTGTTATACAAGCTGTACACTCACTACTTTACATTGTAACAAAGTGTAATTTCTTCATTTGTGTTGTCACATGAAAAGATATAATAAAATATTTACAAAAATGTGAGGGGTGTACTGTATGTGAGGGGTGTGTGTATGTGTGTATATGTATATGTATGTATATATATATATATATATATATATATATATATATATATATATATACATATATACATATATACATATACATATATATATATATATATATATATACATATATACATATATATATATATATATATATATATATATATATATATATATATATATGTCTTTAAACATTTGTAATGCGGATTACCAATTTATTATACAACTCAAAATACTGTATTAGTGACTGTCAATATTTGTTAACATTTGAAAATTCAATACAAATTTACAACCAAAAAAAAGATAGCAGAAATAGTTTTTTTTATGTCTTTCACTCTGCTAAGCAGAAACTGAGATGACTGTCTGACTCACAGTAAATACCTTCTGATTTGATTAACTGCTAAGTCCTAATGAATGAAGCCTATACCTAATCGTGTTAGAAAATATACACATTTTATTTGTATTCCTTTGCAATCAATTTGACCATTTTAAAGTTGAGTGTTCACTTTTGATTAATGTATGTTTTATTCCTAATTTCAATGATTAAAAAATAAATCTTAGAAAAAAAATAAAATAATAAATTGCATTATATGCGGATAATGCACTCCTTTTACCCCTTTCTTGACCACAGCATTTTTTTCTATTCAGCACTTGGCTACTTTAACTGGCAATTTTGTGGTCATGCAACGCTGTACCCAAACAAAATTTGTGTTTTTTTCACACAAATAGAGCTTTCTTTTGATCACCACTGGGTTTTTTATTTTTGCGATATAAATGAAAAAAATATTATTTTCTACTTTCTGTTATTAAAAAAATATCCAATAAACTCACATTTCATCATAAATTTGGGCCAAAATGTATTCAGCTACATGTCTTTGGTAAAAAAAATTCCCAAAAAGTGTATATAAATTGGTTTGTGTAAAAGCTATAGCGTCTACAAACTGTGGTGTATATATAACATAGGAAAAATTGATCAGATGAGGTCTCAAGGGCACTGCATCCCAAGAATTGTAGAACAGGACACTTGAAATGCTCTTTCAAAGAGCTGGGATTTAAGCGCCAATAACTTAAGTCAAAAAAGCATACATTGAAATTCAATCAATTTGTTCAAATATTTCATATTTAAAAAGACAGAATAAAAGGTTTTTTTTTTTTTTTTTTTTTTTTTTTTAGGGATTTGTTAAGAACATGGAAACAATTCATGTTTGATTGCCAAATTGTGAGATTGGTTAAAGTTGCTTGTTATGGTGTAGCAATCCTGACATGTTTCACCATTTGATAGGCTTCCTCAAGGGATATATGTTACCACAACTGAACATATAAATGGAATACATAAGAAATATATACAAGAAATGACAATGAAATAAATGTACATCAAAGATAACATCAAATAAGCAATAAGTATACATTCAACCCCGTGAAGTTGCAGTTCAGAGTTTGCGTCCTCAGTAGTTCGCTGATTTTTTTCCCAGCCTAGCATTCCCGCTTCATAAGTGCTGGTTCACACAGGGGCGACCTGTCAGGTGACTTGTCAGCCTGACAAGTCACGCTCCTTGCAGTACAAATGAACTGTTCTAATAGGTGTGACTCAAGTTCCTCCGACTTAGAAAAAGGTTCCTGTACTACTTGGGGGCGACTTCAGAGCAGCTTGCATCGACTTCTATGCACAAGTCTTTTTGAAAGCCGCACTGAAGTCGCACCATGCGGGATGATTTCAGAGTCGGACGCCACCTGAAGCATTTAATAAGCATTTATATGCATTTTTTAACACATCCAAAATTTGCAGATTTTCACAATTCGTGGGTGCTCAAAGAACGTAACCCCAGCGAATTTCGGGGGTCAACTGTATAACAAATAAACAAAATGACATTGGAAACCATAATAAACATAATAAACATAGGGGTTGGTGCAGGTGCATCTTACCATAGCAATTAGTTAGTTAGCAATTAGTTGTATAAGCACTGATCCACAATGATTGTGTTCAAACAGGGGGTTAAAATCCAAACTCTGGAACAAGGAGGGGAGGGGAAGAAAGGACACCTCTCTATGGGCCCAGGGGGGAGCTGTAGCAAGGTTAGCTGCAGGAAGAGCAATCCAGGCAAGCAAAGGGCTAAAGAGTGCAAAATGTAATACAACAACCTTTATTTGTGCTGAATATCTATAGATAGAGCCTATTAGCAAACAATGTTTGAAAGAGAGATGCCAATGTAGCAGGATAAGGATACAACACAAGAATCAATACCAATCTCACAATATGGATATCAAACATGAATTGTTTCCATGTTGTTAACAAATCCCTGTCTTTTTAAATATAACAAATATTTGAATAAATTGATTGAATTTTAATGTATGTTTTTTGACTCCAGTTATTGGCACCTAAAAAATCCCAGCTCTTTGAAAGAGCATTTAGAGTGTCCTGTTCTATGGTATATATACTGGAATTTATGCAGCTTTTACATTCTGACTGCCTATCACATTTTTTGAGGTTTTTAAAATGCCGGTGAAGTAACCCCCCCCCCCCCCCAAGATCCCTTTTTCTCTGTTTCAATATATTTTATTTTTCAAAAGTGGATGAAAGGAATACAGCACATGTCATAGAAACAACGTGAGCCATTTGTCTTGGGGTGACCAACACGGTCCTATGGAAAACATAGTAATCAATGATATAATTACAAAACATATCTGCATAAAACAAACATAACTTGTCAAGTGGATTGATCGGAATCCCCAGGTATCAAATATGGTCCCAGGAGCTTTATCCATTGAGAGGTGTGGAAGGGGGGAAAGCTCCGCCACCCCAACTGGGCACAAGCTGTGGCGAAGCTTCCTACTCCCTCAGCCTCCCCCCATCATGGACAAGGAAGCTATTGATTTATCTTGTGTAAATAAAAAGAAAATGTAGAAGGTTAATAAAACTAGTTGTAGAACAGTAAATGTATAAACTAGTCCAAAGTTTCCTGGACAAGGGAACAATTTCGAGTCCTGTATAAGACTGCTCAGTAAATTACAAAAAGGGACACACCCATGGGATCACATGGTGAATATAAGAGGGATTTAGTACCGCAACATGTCCGTAAGAATCTAGTTTGTAGTCAAAGTTGGGATCGGGAGCAGGGTAAATCCTGACCCTGGCTCCGGTCACAACCAGTGACTGATCTAGAGAGGTAGGTGATAGAAAAGAATACGAGAGGAAAGAAAAGGTAAGAAAAAGAAAGAAGGGGTAAACGATAGAAGAGGTGATTACGAGTCGACTGGGGAGAAAGAGAGCCGGAAGGAGACATTCAGGAGGAGATAATTAGAGGGTGACCCCCACAAAGGTAGCCCAGGGTTCCCAAATTTGTTCAAATTTGGCTGAGCGATCCAGGATTACACTTGCCATCTTCTCTTGGTTCATAATCCAAGAGATCTTTCTTTTGGCTAGCAGTGATGAAACCAGTGGTTTTTTCCATGCGTGAGCCAGGGTGAGTTTGGCACCTAAAATGATAAAGAATATAAGGCGTTGAGTAATCCTGGAGGCTTCTTTCACTGGGAAGTTAAGGAGCGCTATGAGGGGGGACATTTGGATCGGTATGGAGGTTAGCTTGCCAATCCAAGAGAAGATCTTGTGCCAATATGGTCGGATTCTGGGGCAAGTCCACCATATATGGAGCATATCGCCTTTAAGACCGCATCCCCGAAAACATAGGGGAGATGCTGACGGGTACATGTGCGCCAGTTTTGAAGGGACCAGGTACCATCTAGTCAACACTTTTAAACTAGCTTCTATGAGGTTGGAGTTAAGGATACCTTTGTAGGATTGGAAAAAGTTCCTGTGCCACGTTTCCAATGTCCAGTGTTGGGAAAGATCAGATTCCCAAGCCTGCATGTAAGACGTCTTGGATTGCGCGGAGGACAGGGCTCTATAGATTACCGAGATGCCCCCCCTCTGCTCACTGGCCTGACCACACCATACTTCATAGGGAGTTATTTGGGGCCCATTCGGGAGTGTTTTACACCTTTTATGTAAGAAGTTTGAGATTTGAGAGAATCTGAAAGATTCAGAGATAGGCATGTCTAAGTTACTAACACAGAATGCTTTGGAGAGTGGGCCAAGAGGTCTAAGGAAGTGCCCTATTCTGTATAACCCTTTGTCGAGCCACCATTTAAATGCTGATATGTCAAGGCCCGGAGGGAAATCAGGATTTCGAAACAAGTGTTGTAATGGTTTTGTGGGGGGAAGTCAGATGTTGGTTGCAACGTAGACTGTCCCAGAGTGCGAAGGAGTGTGACAGGGTTGGGGAAAGTATGGAGGGTCTGAGTTTTCTATGGCTCCAGAGAAGGTAGTCTAGGGTGTGGAGCGGGACTGCCTGTCTTTCTATGTGAATCCAGTCAGGTTGTTCCCAGCGTGAGTATACCGCCGAGATTTGAGCTAAATGAGCAGCTTGCAGGTACCACAGCAGATTTGGAAGTCCCATGCCCCCTTCAGTTCTAGATCTGAACAGGACTGCTTTGGGGAATCTGTGTCCCCCTCTACCCCAAATGTATTTGACGATTTTAGCTTGGAGTAGTTGTAGGCGAGTTTTAAATAATGATATTTGAAGCGCTTCACAATGTGCATGAAAATGAATATATAAGAATAAATATAAATATAAATAGTCAAATAAATCCAGCGGTGAGTAAAAATTCCTAAAAAATCCAGCAATCAAAATAGTGTAAAATTATAAAAAATTAGTGACACCAAATGTGTAAAAAATTCACATAAAAAATCCACATAAAAATAAATATATAGGGATGTATTCAGAAGGTTCAATTGTACAGGTGTAGAATCCTGATTGGTATAGAGCTTTTGATCACTAGCAAAGCTGTTTAAAAACACTTGCTTAATTAAGGTGCTCATTGATAGTACCAATGTGTTTTTTGCTTCTATTCACAACCAATGTGAGAATCATAAACAGGCAGATAAGAGAAAAAACCAATCATTGTGCAATAGTTAGGATACCAAGGTACACAGGCAAACTTCAATCCACTCACGTGTGCCTTATAATGATAAGGCATATGCAGGTTTTACTATAGCAGTCAGCCGCCTTAGACAGGAGCAGATTCACTGCAGTACACTGTGTGAAACTGCTGATCTGCACAGAGCTTCCTTGGCTCCTCCCACGCGTTACATCACAGTCACGTGACTTTTTCAAGGATAATACAAGCTCTGACAGACTCAGCTTTATAGCACAACAGCAGAGTGGTTGCCATGGCTACAGCATGAGTTTGTCATCATTCTGCTTCCTGCATAAACTTCAATCCTGTTAAAACCTACTTTTATTAGACATGTAATTCATATGAATATCGTTGGTTTATCAAAACCACGATTCAATGTGTAAAAAACGCAGTGTGTAAAAAGTAAAAAATATATATATTGATATCTCTAATCACGTTTAATTCTTCAACTCCCTCCAGTGGTCACAATTGGTATAACATCTCACAGAGGGAGTATATGGCAAAGCCTTGTCTCTAATGGTTTTGATAATTGACCAGTGCCCCATGATATCACAAAAATGGGGTATCCACATGCTCTGCTCATAAATGTATGGAAAACGGAGTAAACAAGATGACATGATATATATATATATATATATATATATATATATATATATATATATATATATATATATATATATATATATATATATATATATATATATATATATATAAAATATACATATATAAAATTAAAATAAGATATGATATAAGAAATAGGGAAATAATATTAAAATATAAAATTAAAATCAAAAATTCCATGATAGAATATTGCAAAAATGGATGATGACCATTATTTATATGCTAGAACTGAACCAAACATTGCCACTCAGAAAAAACTGGTATTGGACAAATAATGAGAATATTAGACCAAAAAATAAATAAAATAAAATAAAAATAAAAAATAAAAAATATTAAAATAAAATATATACCATAAAAATATATATATATATAAATCTGAAAAACCTCTAAAAATCAGAAATAAAACAATTCAGGTCGAATTCAATGTTCAAACCATGGGGTTCTAATGTACCCATCTGGAATATCCATTTGGATTCATTCTTGCTGAGTTCCCTCACTTTATGGGAACCCCTCCAATGAGCCTTATACTTTTGAATAGCCCAGAATTGGAGACCCCTAGGGTCTCTATTATGATACCTATCAAAATGTTTTGAAACACTGTGTTTTGGATAGCCTTTTCTAATGTTCTGGATATGCTCTCTTATTCTCTTCCACATTGGTCGCTTCGTTCTGCCAATGTATTGGAGGGAGCAGGAGCACTGTAAAGCATATACCACCCCCTCAGTCCTGCAAGATATAAAATCCTTTATTTCAAATTCTTGTCCAGTATTTGTTGAAGAAAATTTCTGACATTTGTATCCATTTTGATTAGTATTTATGCAGGCATAACACCTTTTACAGGGATAGAATCCTTTACCCTGAAAAAAGGTTAAATCAGTTATTCTCTTGGGTGGGTTGGGTACATTTTTAGCTATGATGTCCCTTAGAGTTGGGGCTCGTCTATAAATGAATCTCGGTTTTTCTGGGAGTATATTTGCCAAAGTAGTATCAGTTTTTAAAATAGACCAATGTCTTTTTATAATCCTCTCCATCCTCCTGTGTTGTATACTGAAGTCCATTATCAGAGGTATGTCATCTGTTTTGTCATTTACCTTGATTTTATCTTGGATCAGCGCTTCTCTTGAGGTTTGATTGACTTCTGTTATTTTTTCTTCTATAAAACATTTATTGTACCCTTTTTCTTCAAACCTCTTACCTATCCACTGAGCTTGTTTAAGATAGTCATTATTTTCTGAACAATTTCTCCGTAAGCGAATAAACTGGCCCTTCGGAATGTTGATTAACCATGGCTCATAGTGGCAACTCGTTACTGGTATATAGCTGTTCCTTTCCACCGGTTTGAAGAAAGTTTTTGTGCTGATGATATTGGCTGTTAGTTCTATTTCAAGATCAAGGAACTGGATTTTAGTCTCACTAATTTGATGTTCAAGTTTAATATTTTTTTGGTTCATATTCAAACGTTGGAAAAAGGATCTTAAACTCAGTTCATCACCCTTGCAAATAAAAATACAATCGTCTATGAATCTTTTATATAGAACCAGTTCCTTTGGAGTATTTAAAAAGATGGCATCCTCCTCCCATTTTGCCATGAATATGTTGGCTACACTTGGGGCATATTTAGCTCCCATCCCAATACCTGTTAGTTGTCGAAAATGAGGCGAGTTTTGTCTACAGGAATCGGGAGGGCTCTAAAATAGTAGAGAATTCGGTGGAGTAGAGTCATCTTAATTGTGTTGATTCTACCCAGCCATGACAATGATAGCCGGGACCACCGGGAGAGGTCTTCCTCCAGTTTCTTGTAGAGAGGTGGGTAGTTGGCTTGGTGTAGGAGTTCTATCCTGGGGGTCAGTTTGATCCCCAGGTATGAGATGGAGGAGTCGTTCCAGGAGAACTGGAAGCTCTCCCTGAGCCCAGTCAAGTGAGGTTCTGGGATGTTAATATTGAGTGCCTGTGATTTATCGTAATTAACTCTAAGGCCTGATGCCGCCCCGAATTCATCTAGGAGGCGACAGATGTTGGGGAGTGACGTTATTGGGGAGGAAACGAATAGTAAGATGTCATCCGCAAATAATGCGCATTTATGACACTTGGGGCCACTTTGAATGCCTTGAATATTCGGGTTGTTTCTGATGGCTATCGCCAAGGATTCAATTGCTATGGCAAAAATCAATGGGGATAGGGGGCAGCCCTGTCTGGTGCCTCTAGCTATGGGGAAGGATTCCGAGTAAAATCCCTGCAGACGCACCTGAGCTGAGGGGGTTGAGTAAAGGGCATGCATGACATTAAGAAAAGAATTCCCAAATCCCCATCTTTGAAGAGTGTTGAAGATATATGGCCATTGGACAGTATCAAAAGCTTTTTGGAGGTCTAGAGAGAGTAAACATCCCTGTCTGGGAGGGCCCCCATCCCAGTTAGAATTGAGAAGAGATATTATATCAATCGCTCGTCTAGTTTGATCAGGTCCCTGCCTCCCTGGGATGAAGCCCACTTGGTCTTTGTTAATGTATAGTCTAATGAAGGAGCCCAGGCGGTCTGCAAGGATCTTAGTCAGAATCTTTAACTCATTATTAATGAGAGATATGGGTCTATAGTTGCTAACCGAGCTGGCATCTTTATCGGGTTTAGGGATGACCGTAATGTATGCCGTGTTCAGTGAGGCCTCTAGTGAAGTCCCCTGCCGTAGCGCGTTGAAGAATCGGGCCATATAAGGGGCAAGAATGGGAGAGAACGATTTGTAATATGGTATGGAGAAACCATCTGGGCCAGGCGCCGAGTGAGATTTCAAGTGTTTAATCACTGCACATACTTCCTCAGCGATAATAGGTGAGTCTAGTGTCTGACGATGTCTTTCTTCTAATTTGGGGATTTGTATGTTGTCTAGGGAGTGGTCCACCGTCTCTGTAGTGGGACCATTTTCACCACTATAGAGGGATTTGTAGAAGGTCAGGAATTCCCCCATTATTCGTTTAGGGTTCTGGGACAGAGTGCCGCCTTGGATTTTGATCTTGGGAAGGGCTGGGGATTTAAATTTCGGGGACAGCCTGCCTGCAAGCATAGGACCAATTCTATCGCCTTGGCAATAGAATCGGGATCTATTCCACCGTAGCCATTTTTCGGCCCGTGTGGTCAGGGCGAGGTTCAATGCCGTGCGAGCTGCATCCAACTTGCTGGTGGGGACAGCTCTTGGGTCGGCCTTGTGTTTTTTAATTAAGGCTGTATAATCCTTATCTAACTTCTCTATGTCAGCTTTGTTGGCTTTATTAATCTGAGAGGCAATTTGGATCAGATGACCTCTAATTACAGCCTTATGTGCTGCCCAAAGACAAGAAGGGCTAGTTTCTGGTTGGTCGTTTGTGGCGAAGTAATTGCAAATATTGGTTTCGATTTCTTTGGTTCTAATCGGATCACTCAGGATGGACTCATTAAGTCTCCAACGCCTGCTGGGTTTAGAGCCCAGTGGGCGTTGAATGGAAAGGATCACCAGTGAGTGGTCTGACCAGACTACGTCTTTGATTTAAGCCCTGTTCGTTAGGGGAATAGAAGCAGAAGCAATGAGGATATGATCGATTCTCGCGAAGGATCTATGGGGGTTAGAGAAGTGTGTGAAGTCTCGTAGGGTGGGATTTACTTCCCTCCATATATCAACGAGACCATGTTGAAAGATTAGTTTGGCTATACGTAGACTCTGTTTAGTGGGACTGGTGAGGCGTTTACCTGGGGGGCGAGACTTGTCTAGGCCCTGGTCAAAGGCCGAATTAGAGTCGCTTCCAAATATCACTGTGCCCTCCAGCAGTGGTGTTAGTGTTGTAAACAGGCGTTGAAAGAAGGCTAGTTGGCCTCTGTTGGGGGCATAGTATGAAATCAAAGAATACAGTTGGTTGTCTAATTCCCCCACAATGAGGATATAGCGACCATCAGGGTCCCTGTGTTCAGATTTGAGAGTAAATTTGCATCGTTTAGAGATAAAAATGCCCACCCCCTTTGTTTTATCTTCCGCATTGGCTAGTGTAAAGAAGGGGAATTTGGAGTGTATAAAAGATGGATTGAAGCGTTTGGGGAAATGCGTTTCCTGGAGGAGAACTATGTCTGCTTTTTGTGCATGTAGGTATTGGAAGACTTTTTGTCGGTGAGTTTAGGCCTTGCGCATTATGTGATATTATTTTAAGTGGTGTATTTACCGGTGGGTCATCAGCCATCGAGCAGTAGAGGGGGCAGGGCTAGGAAATCTGCAGCTCTTACCATCTGACGTCCACGGATGCCAAGACATCCCGCATAGCGTGCGAAGACCGGTGAGATGTCCTGTTGTTGTCCGGATAGATCCCCCCAGCCGACTTCTACAGGGAAATATAAAATAAGACATTGTTGGGGAAGAAAAAAGAAAAAGCATGAAAGAAAGACGGGGGACAAGAGAGTCTCCCGTAGAGTGGAGGGGACAGAGTCCTCCATCGGAAAGTGTGTGTCACACTGAAGTCCCTCCCGAAGGCAGGGAATGGTCCTGTCCAGGGTAGGGTAATCTACCTGTGCCACTAGACAGGAGGGGGCGCATGAACACCACTTCAGCAGAGTGGCCGTTTAATATGGTTAGCGATTAACAGAATGAAGGCACTGGGGCCGGCATTAACCTAGCACTCCCTCTGCTAACATTGATGTATACTAAGGAAAATTTGGTGGTGGAAGTGCATCAGTAAACTGATGATGCTTGTAAAAATTAAACAGTTAACAAACAAATAAATGTGGACCTGGATATGTAATGTGAACTGTGAATATGGGCAAGGGGTACACAGGAGGGGGAAGCGAAAAGGACTGTTGGGGAAGACGTACATTTGGTATGGCGCCCCAAAACCTTGTGGATTTAAACAAAAAAAAAAAAAAAAAAAAAGGGAAAAAATTTCATCTGCATTAGATAGGCTCCATAAGTACTTCCCGCAACTCCCACCTAGAGGTAGTAATGGAGCATCCTAAAGGGGCCAAAAAAAAAGGGGGAAAAAGATTTCTTATTCAGTGTCCTCCCCAGTTTGAGAGGTACCCGACAGGCGAGAGATCATCTAGACAGTGAATAGAAAACCTGTCATGGGAAGTTCAAGTGGGGGGGGGCTCCGTCATCTCAGCCAGTAGCTGAGAAGAAAAGGAGACACAGAAAAAAAAGGTGAGTCCTGGAGAATAAACGAGTCACGGAAGTCATGGAGGGATAGTTTCCTTGGACTTCTTGGATCTGGCCTTCTCCCAAACCGGATTCAGGGGACTGGTGGGCATATGTCTTTTCGCAGAGTTTGGGTGAGGTCCCAACTAACGGGTATTGGGGTCTTGGTTGATGAGGCCCAGTTGTAGAAACAGTCGTTCTCCTTCCTGCAGGGATCCAAAGGTATACGCCTTGCCTTTGAAGATTAGTTTAAGTTGGAATGGGAAGAGCCACCAGTATTTAATTTCTCTGTCCATCAGGATTTGAAGTAGTGGCTTTAGGGCCCTCCTTTTTTGGATAGTGAGGGGGGATAAATCAGCAAAGATTTGTAGCTGATGACCCTGGAACACTATTTTAGGCATGGATCTTGATTTCCTCATGACCTCCTCCTTGACGGAGAAGAAGTGCGGTTTCACCACCACATCACGGGGGAGTCCGTCCGCCCTAGGAGGTCTGAGAGCTCTATGAGCCCTATCCAGCTCCAGTCTGTGTTGAGGTGCATCAGGGAGTAATTCCTTAAGAAAGGATTGTATAGTTTCAGGAATATCCTTAAACGATTCAGGGAGCCCCCTGACTCTAAAATTGTACCTCCGATTTCGGTTTTCGAGGTCATCAAGTTTGGCATTGGCAGTCTCTAATTGCTCCTGGAGGGTCTGTATACAGGTAGTGTTCTGATTTGTTCTCAAAATGGTGGAATCTAGGTTGGACTCAACGAGGTCTATGCGGGTGCCTATCTGCTGTAGGTCTGCTTTAATGTCATTTGTTATTTTCAGGGCTGTGTTGTGCAGGCCTCTGTCCAGTAGTTCAGCAAACTTGGCAAACATTTCTGCCACAGAGGTCGGTTGTAGTAGGCCTGAATCCCCGGGCTGTATTAGCTGGTGTGCCTGGGGAGGGCCTGCATCCATGGGGGAGTACTCCAGTTCTGTCAGGGAGTGTTCTAGGAGAGATGCGGTGGATGCTGGGGAAGCTGGTTCTAGGGGAGAGTTACCTGTGAAGGAGTTTTGTTGTAGCAGGGAGGGGGATGCTGTGAGCTGGGCACAGGGAGGACATGTAGCTGCAGAGCAGTGAGGAGCGGCCGCCATCTTAACTGTCTCAGCGTGGGACAGAGCGGCTTCAAATGCGGGCTTTAAGTTCCTCTTAACTGCTCCCGAGTACATTGGGAGAGTCCCTGGGTCCTCCGGTGTCCGTGGGGGGGTAATCCAGGCGCCGAACGCCGGTCCGAGTGCCGCTGCGGAGGCCCGGTCTGCTGAAGCGGGACGGAGCTCCCTGACTAAGCGTCCATGTCAGGAGCCGCCGCGCATGCGCCCCCAAGATCCCTTTTTCTAAAGTAGCCACACCAAGAAATTTGGTGGGATGTTGGGCCAATGGAAGATTTTATTTTTTGTCACAAGTTTTTTTTTAAAATGTTTTGCTTTTTTTTACACAAAGTTGTCACTTCAATAAGATATTTCTCACACGTACCATGGTTATATGTGTAATTATACCACAAAATTAATTTTGCTATTTCTCCTGAGTATAGGAAATACCACATTTGTCAAACTTTTTGGGGAGCCTAGCCACATACAGGAACTCAAAATCCAATGACCCCTTTGAAAGCCTGAAGGTGCATAATTTCCTAATTTCACTTTCTCACTATCAATCACACTTTCAGAGGCCCAAGAAAGCACCCCCCCCCCAAATGACCCCTTTTTGGAAAGTAGACACCCCAAGCCATTTGCTGAGAGGCATGTTGAGCCCATAGAAGATTCTATTTTTTGCCACAAGTTTTCGGAAAATGACAAAAAATATATTGTTTTTTATACAAAGTTGTCACTGAAATGATATACTGTATTGCTCACACATGCCATGGGTATATGTGGAATAACACCCCAAAACACATTCTGCTACCTCTCCCGAGTATGAAGATACCACATGTGTACAGGCCTCCAAAATCCAATGACCACCTTCAGGCTTTCAAAGGGTGTATCTCCTCACTTCACTTCCTCAATACCTATCACAGTTTCAGAGGCCCTGAAATACCAGGATAGCACAACCCCCCCCCCCCCCCCTCCTCCGCCAAATGACCTCTATTTGGAAAGTAGACACCCCAAGGAATTTGATGAGAGGTATGATGAGTATTTTGTAGATCTAATTTTTTGTCACAAGGTTTTGAAAAAGAAAAGAAAAAGTACATTTTTGTTTTCTTTATTCATTTTCCAAAAACTTGTGAATGTTTTCTCGCAGATCTGGCACCCTCCACCATACAGAAATGGCATCAGATGAAGCCCTGGACATTGGTTCTTTTGGATCATTGCATCAAATATCACTGGGGCTTTCAAACTCACCTTCACTTACCAGGGTCAGAGCCATATGGTCTAAAACCTGGAGGAGGACAAGTAGACCCTGGAGGTGCTTCACCTTCTGGACACACCCAGCAGCCCTGGCATGGCCCTCCAGTGCACAGCCTCCTTCCAGCCAATATGGGAGAAAATTGGAAACTGCAAGTGCTCCCTCCCTTGCACAATCAGGATCCTCACACTCTGACCCAGGTTAAATTGAGATGTATGGGTAAGCCATGGTTTTTTTTGTTCTTATTGTACGGCTTGGTCAACTGGTCGAGAGCCTCTTGATCCTGCCAGTGTAATGACCAAGTGCCCCTTGTTGGACATTATGTCCTTTTTTTTTATTGTTTTTTGTTTGATTTTTGATGAGAACTTTGCCTTGGATGGTACGCAATGGGCAGATAGTGCTGTGCTCCTAGAAGTTGCTCTACGTCAGGCTAATGGATTACCACTGCTTGAGGCTTGAACTCCCCTTTACCTGTTTGGGTTGCACTGCCTTCCTTTATGCCTTTGGAAATTCCCCATCCCCCCTCTCTTTCCTATACCTGCCTCTGAAGTGACCTTGGTAAGATATTATGCTCCAAATAGTTTTTAACACAGATTTTTTTTATCACTTACTGCAAGTTGTCACGTGACACCAGAAGGGTGTTCCTCTCCTTATAGGGGATTCAAACATAATGCTTTACTCTTTGCATGACAGACACTACTTGAGTAGGGCTGTTCCTTCCTCCGATACCTTATCAGAAATGAATGTATGCTCTCTTTTGCGGAACTATGGCCTAGTGGATCTCTGGCGGGAACTCCACTCCAGTTCACGGGAATATACCTTTTATTGGAATCCACCCCAGAGCTCCTGTAGAATTGACCACATATTTACTTCTTCGACATCTGCCATTGGTGGATATGATTTCTATCCCTGCTTCTCTCTGGTCAGACCATGACCCCTTGGTTTTGCTGGTGAGCCTTGTGAACCTCTCTAGACCTACCTACCAATGAAGCCTGAATGAATCCCTGCCCACCACTCAGGCTTCCTGTCTTCAGATACACTCCCATATTCAGTCCTACTTTTCTGACAATCTGGGTTCAGTGATCTCCACTAGGGATGAGCTTCGAGTTTGAGTCGAACTCATGTTCGACTCGAACATTGGCTGTTCGCAAGTTCGCCGAACAGCGAACAATTTGGGGTGTTCGCGGCAAATTCGAATGCCGCGGAACACCCTTTAAAAGTCTATGGGAGAAATCAAAAGTGCTAATTGTAAAGGTTTATATGCAAGTTATTGTCATAAAAAGTGTTTAGGGACCCGGGTCCTGCCCCAGGGGACATGGATCAATGCAAAAAAAAGTTTTAAAAACTGCCGTTTTTTCAGGAGCAGTGATTTTAATAATGCTTAAAGCCAAACAATAAAAGTGTAATATCCCTTTAAATTTCGTAGCTGGGGGGTGTCTACAGTATGCCTGTAAAGGGGCGCATGTTTCCTGTGTTTAGAACAGTCTGACAGCAAAATGACATTTCGAAGGAAAAAAAGCCATTTAAAACTACCCACGGCTATTGCATTGCCGACAATACACATAGAAGTTCATTGATAAAAACGGCATGGGAATTCCCCACAGGGAAACCCGGAACCAAAATTAAAAAAAAAAATGATGTGGGAGTCCCCCTAAATTCCATACAAGGCCCTCTCGACGAATCCCCACCACATTAGCTCAAATTCTAGGTAATCCCAAGAAAGCGAATCAAATGCTTTGTATATGTCGTGGGACAAAAAAATATATACAGTAAGATGGGGGTCAGGAAGGTCGAACATTTGTTATAATAAAGTCCTGAAAACCGCTCTGGGCCAGGGGCCTTGGAGGGCTTTAGAAAGTTAATGGCCCGGGCAATCTTATCCTCAGATACAGTATATCCACATCCAAAACATCACGGGCCACCATAGAGACGAGAGGGGAGACGTAGACACTGAAAGGAGCTCTCAAAATGCTCCAAAACAAAATGGTTTCAGTTTCCTATATAGTAAAGACAAAAAAGTTGCAAACTCTGCCGTGATCTTCGTCGGGTTCGAGGCGAAACCTCCACCCCTGGTACGTAACTGAACAGGCTTGTGCATGCTGCTCACGGGAGTTGAGCATCCACATTGATCCAGGTTTTCGGGTGCTCACGTAGAATTCATGCCTGGCCAAGTGCAAGGCTATGTCAGCCTGTTCAGTGGTGAGGAGATCAAATTCAGTAGCCAAGGTGTAACAGGGCTACGGTTGGCCATGGTTGGTCATGCCTTCCAGTCCTCCTACCCCTGAGTCAGAAGAGAAGTCAACTCCTGTACCCTCTTCTCCCTATCTCGTTTTCTAGAAGTAGTAATATACATAGATCAGGTGACTCTTAAAAGTGGCCTTGTGAGCTTCCCATAGAGATACAGTGGAGATTAGGGATGAGCCGAACACCCCCCTGTTCGGTTCGCACCAGAACATGCGAACAGGAAAAAAGTTTGTTCGAACACGCGAACACTGTTAAAGTCTATGGGACACGAACATGAATAATCAAAAGTGCTAATTTTAAAGGCTTATATGCAAGTTATTGTCATAAAAAGTGTTTGGGGACCCGGGTCCTGCCCCAGGGGACATGGATCAATGCAAAAAAAAGTTTTAAAAACGGCCGTTTTTTCAGGAGCAGTGATTTTAATAATGCTTAAAGTCAAACAATAAAAGTGTAATATCCCTTTAAATTTCGTAGCTGGGGGGTGTCTATAGTATGCCTGTAAAGGGGCGCATGTTTCCCGTGTTTAGAACAGTCTGACAGCAAAATGACATTTTGAAGGAAAAAACACATTTAAAACTACCCGCGGCTATTGCATTGCCGACAATACACATAGAAGTTCATTGATAAAAACGGCATGGGAATTCCCCACAGGACAACCCCGAACCAAAATTAAAAAAAAAAAATGACGTGGGGTTCCCCCTAAATTCCATACCAGACCCTTCAGGTCTGGTATGGATTTTAAGGGGAACCCCGCGCCAAAAAAAAAAAAAACGGCGTGGGGTCCCCCCAAAAATCCATACCAGACCCTTATCCGAGCACGCAACCTGGCAGGCCGCAGGAAAAGAGGGGGGACGAGAGTGCGGCCCCCCCCTCCTGAACCATACCAGTCCACATGCCCTCAACATTGGGAGGGTGCTTTGGGGTAGCCCCCCAAAACACCTTGTCCCCATGTTGATGAGGACAAGGGCCTCATCCCCACAACCGTGGCCGGTGGTTGTGGGGGTCTGCGGGCGGGGGGCTTATCGGAATCTGGAAGCCCCCTTTAACAAGGGGACCCCCAGATCCCGCCCCCCCCCTGTGTGAAATGGTAAGGGGGTACTTACCCCTACCATTTCACTAAAAAACTGTCAAAAATGTTAAAAATGACAAGAGACAGTTTTTGACAATTCCTTTATTTAAATGCTTCTTCTTTCTTCCTTCATCTTCTTCTGGTTCTTCTGGCTCTTCTGGTTCTTCCTCCGGCATTCTCGTCCAGCATCTCCTCCGCGGCGTCTTCTATCTTCTTCTCCATGGGCCGCTCCGCACCCATGGCATGAGGGGAGGCTCCCGCTCTTCTCTTCATCTTCTTCTTCATCCTCTTCTCTTCTTTCTTCTTCTCTTCTTCATTTTCTTCTCCGGGCCGCTCCTCACCCATGCTGGCATGGAGGGAGGCTCCCGCTGTGTGACGGCGTCTCTTCGTCTGACGACTCTTAAATAACGGGGGGCGGGGCCAGTCATCCCTACTCACCACTGCAACTTTTCTCTTGCTAGAGACTTGCCACGCAAATTAACTACAAATTGGAAAAGTGTCAACTAAAACTTGTGCTTCAAGTGATCTGCAAGTGTACAACTTGCCAGTAAAAATGTGCAGTAAGTTACACTTAGCATTTAATACTGCCACAATGTTGTGGAAATTTATCCTTGCTATCTGGGTAATAGTCTTCCCAACTTACAGGCAATGTTGGATCACTTCTCGGCTAATTCTGGACTCTGTATAAATCTCTCCAAACCTACAATGCTGTATATCAGCCTCCCTGCTGATCTGGTTACACATTTACTTACACAATTTCCCTATCTCTGGGCACTCCATTCTATAGATTACTTGGGGATTAAACTTACCTCCCCTACTCCTTCTTGTTTTCGACCAACTACTACCCCTTGCTGCACTTCTTGACGTATCTTCTTTGTTCCTGGCAATTCCTCTCTCTCTCTCTCTCTCTTGGATAGGCCGGATCCATGCAGTCAAGATGACTATGCTCTATTTCTTTCGGATCATGCCTATTTATTTTGCATCCTTTTATTTCCATCTTTTGCACTACAGAGTCCTTCAGTTTATCTGGGCTCATAAATGTCCCAGAGGGCCCAGATCAATGCTCTATACCCATAAAGGTAGCCTGGGAACCCCTAATCTGGCAAAATTTTATTTGACAGCCCAGATTTCTCAAATATGTATTTTACATTCCACCTCTGACATCCCATTGTGGATGCTCTTTGAACTACCTAATTGTGCTCCAATTTCTTTACAAGCATTGCTTTGGCTTCCTCATAAATTACGCCCTCTGGCGTTAAGTCCTCTTATGCTTCATAGCTTGAAGCTGTGGGATTCGATATTCAGGAAATTTGATGTCCACTTTCTTGCCTCCCTTTTTCTGCCTCATTCCTTCTCTTGGTGGACCTCCAATGGCTTTACCAGTGTGCATCATTTTTTAAGTATGCGCTCATTTCAGTCATAAGAGGCCCTCTGGGAGATGCACAAAATCACAGGGCAGGAACATTTCCATTATCTGCAATTGCACTGGATTATTTTTCTCTGTCATATTTCCTCCTTTCCTTTTCGTAAGACATCTTTTGAGCAGACTTCTAAGCATCCCCTGGTCTTATTTTGTTGTTTTACACCTCCCTTAATCGTAGGTCATCTTTGTCAACTTTTTTCTATGTGACACAATGGGAGAAAGAGCTTGGTTTAAGTATTGCGAGGGAAGACTGGAGTAAGGCCTGAATGATGATAGCGAAATGCTAATTCAATACTACCAAGGTGGTCTTCTGGGTCCTGGCAAGGCTTGCCCATGCTTATTCTGGCAGCAGTGACAGATGTTTTGGGAATTGTGGCCAGTGAGGGATGTCTTACATACGTGTTGGTCATGCCCACGTCTGATCGGCTTTTGTTCCAGGGTCTTTGGCCTACTACATTCCTTATTTCATGTAATGGTACATAAGGATGCCCAGCTGGACCTTTTACATTGCCCCATAATGGGTCTTTTCGTAACTCAGCAGAATTTGGCCTCATACCTTTTTATACAGTGTATCTGCCAAGTGAACTATTGCTCAGGCCCAGAAGACTCCATCTGTTGCTTTCCAGGGAATGAAAACCAGGATGACGGCTCTGATGGTTAATGCGCAGATATTCAGTATTTTGAAGGATTCACGTGCAAAATTTTTGAAAGTTTGGAACCCTTGGATAAGTTACTCCTGCCATCCCTGCCCCTGATTAGCTATGGTTGACTGCAGGGCCGCCTTAAAGGGGTTGTAAACCCCTTTCATTCTATGCATTAAGGTGAAAAACCTTCTTTGGTGCTGCAGCCCCCCCCCATTTTACTTACCTGAATGCTGTCATTCTTCGACCGGGAACGAGCATACCAGCTTTAGCTGGTGTCTTGTGTCCTGATTGGATGGATTGATAGCAGTGCAGCCGCTGCTGTCAATCAAATCCAATGACGCAGGCGCCAAGGGGTGGGGCTGAGTCCTGCATTCTGTGTGTAAAAAGGAGGGAGTTGGAGGGAATGAAGAGGGGGTATAAGGTCGGACTAAAAGTAACATTTGGAAGAATAGGTAATATTGGGACTATAAATGAGACTACGGCTGGTAAAACATGCCATAGTCTCCATTCCTGTAACTTGTAAGAAGGGGGAGTTGGGGGGGGTCTTCTCTCCAAGCACGCAGCTTGACATTGGTGGGGTGGACGTATTGGCCTTCACTATCGCACCTTGATGGACTACACACCATACTTGCCTATTGCCCTCTTGTGACAACACCATTTTGGACTTGGTTTCCTACTTCTTGTCTCTGAAACGCTATGGGCATTCACCTTATATTATTCACAACTATAGTTGTCGATTGGGGATTCCTTTCCACTAGATGTTCATTGACTGCTGGTCCTTGCCGTGCTGTTGCCACAGCGCCACTACCTCAGCTCCCCCTGGGGATCATGTTTCCACATTACTTCCAGCTGCCAATTTCATTAGTACCATCTATGCTTTTTTCTTGTAAATCTTCCTATAGAAATATACCCAGGCTATACTTGCTCCTGATGAGTGGAAGTTTATCCACTAAATGTGTTGAGATCTTTACTGATGCTATGTCACAGCAACTATGCAATACCATGTGATTTTTACCTTTGCAAATTTTGAATCATTATTTAATACCATGGCTCTATATTATCATGTTAATCATGCTTGTAGATAACTGGGCATATTTTATTATATAACATTTGGGCACAATGATGCATATTATGTAATTATTAAAGTTACCATTATTCCATTATTATCTGATTTATTATGTGATTTACAAATCATGTTTATTATATTTTGTATGTTATTTACTGTGATGAATTCCATTGCCTAGTATGCTCAAGTTTATCCAATAAATGCCATTTTACTTCATAAATTGATTCATCATATTCCAGTGGTGTGTTTCATGTAAAGTCCCACAATCCCCCCCCCTTTTCCCCAACCTTGCCCCCCCAACTCCCCCCTTCTTACAAGTTACGTTTATGGAGACTATGGCATATTTTTCCAGTGGTCGTCTCATTTATAGTCCCAATATTACCTTTTCTTCCAAATGTTACTTTTAGTCCGACCTTATCCCCCCTCTTCATTCCCTCCAACTCCCTCCTTTTTACAATCAATAGGGATGGAGACAATAGTCTATTATTAATAGGGATGAGCTTCGTGTTCGAGTCGAACCCATGTTCGACTCGAACATCGGCTGTTCGGTCGTTCGCCGAATTGCGAACGATATGGGCCGTTCGTGCCAAATTCGTGTGGCGCGTCACGGCCCATAATTCACTGCGGCATCGCAGTGCATTGCTTGCTGATGATTGGCCAAGCATGCACTATGACCCGCATGCTTGGCCAATCACAGCGCCGCCTGAACAGAGAGCCGTAATTGGCCAAAGCCAAGGAGGCTTTGGCCAATTATGGCTCAGGGGATTTAGTACACGCCCCACACTATATAAGGCCGCCTGCATGGCGGCCCTGTGCAGTGTGTTCCGGTGTGCTGAGAGATAGAGAGAGAGACAGACAGTGTCATTTCATTTGAGTTAGCTAGATTAGGCAGGACAGTCAGTCAGTTAGCTGCACTTAAAGTGTATTGTGTATATATATGCATCCCAGGTGTTGCATATATATATATACACTGTATTCAGTTTAGCTAGATCCGTTCCTGTTATCTTCTAGACTATTTACATTTAGTGCAGTGCGTCCTGCTCACAGTGTTCAGCTAGATCCGTTCCTGTTATCTTCCTACTGACAGGCAGGCTTGTCTTGTTACAGTATTTACAGCTACCTGAAGAAAATTACTGGTGTTCTTTTGATCCTATTAGTACCACAGTCAGGCAGCTAGACTATTTACATTTAGTGCAGTGCGTCCTGCTCACAGTGTTCAGCTAGATCCGTTCCTGTTATCTTCTTTTTTTTTTTTTTTTTTTTCAATAGATTTTATTGAAAGAAATTGCAATACAGAGTATCACATTAGTTGGTATACAACATTTTTGAACATTTTACATATATAGTTTTGAACATTGTACATATAGATATTTACTTATATATATATATATATATACACATATAAATATATATATATAAATATATACAAATACCAGTAGTCTATGCGCATTTATATATAGGTGTAGAACCAAATAACCAGGGTGGGATATATGGTGTGGCTTTTAGATGGACATATCATGACGATATAACTGGATGAATCAACAGGGTGGGTCCTGTGGGAGCTACTGGTATCAAAAAAAACAACAAAAAGAAAAGAAGGGGGGAGGGGGGGAAGATGGGTAGACGGGGGGGGGAGAGTGGAAGCATACATCAGACGGTTAAAGTATTTAAGTAGCTATAGCGTTCCAGGAAGAAGAGAGAACGGGAGTGTCTTCCTCCTCAGGAGTGTTAATGGAAGTGTCATAATAAGCGAATGAAGTATTTTCGAAGTTTTGTAGTTCCTCTTGGGACAGGGTTGATTGCATGAAGGCCCACCATCTTGAGTAAAATCGTGTGTGGGGGAGTTCTTTTTTGAAGTCGGTATTGAGTTTGTCTCTGTGAAGCAAGGTTAGCAGCTCCCTTTTAAGTTGCGAGATCTGTGGGCAAAGAGAGGAGGTCCAGTTTTGTAGAATTAGTCTTCTAGCCAGTAAGAGACTGATCAAGGCCCAGTCCTTATATGTAGGGTGTGTGATTGGGGACCACGGGAGCAGTTGGTCATCCCAGTATCCGAAGATGAGGAGCAGGGGGTCTTTAGGTATTTTTAACAGCGTTATTTTGAAGATGTAGGAGATGATTTGGTCCCAGAAAGCGGAAATGGAGGGGCATGACCAGAAACGGTGGGAAAGTGAAGGTTTTGGCTGTCGACACATGGGGCAATTTGCTGCACCTTGGACAGTCTTGTCCGAGATGAAGGGTATGTAGGCGCGGTGCATAATCTTTAATTGAGTTTCTCTCCATACCTCATTGGGGGTCAGCTGAAGCGTTTTCTGGTACCCCTGAAGAACCTTTTCCACTATGTCTGAGTCAGGGAAGTCCTTACCCCAGTTTGCTACCGATGAGGAGGCAAGTGGGGGAGTAGTCTTTATCAAGAAAGGTTTATAGATATCCGAGATTTTATAAGAGTCACTGTGGAGTAGTAAATCTGTGATGGATGTCTGAAATCTCTTACTTTCCTCTCTGCATGAGTCTTTTATAAAGCTGACGCATTGTGCGTAGTGTAAAGTATGAGATGTAGGGAGAGAGAAAGTTTCTGCGATGACAGAGAAGTTATGAGGGCGTCCTGTTTCCAGATCACATAGGGTGGAAAAATGTGTGAGGCCTTTTTGTTGCCAAATAGTGAAGGGTTTGTATTCCAAACCCGGTGGGAAGCTGGGATTTCCTTGAATCGGGAGATGTCTGGACATAAAGGGTGAAAGTTTCAGTGCTTTCCGTACTTCCCTCCAAGCTATGGCTGTGTCTCTAAGGAGAAGATTGTGTTGTATAGGTGGGGGAGTTGATTTCCACCTGCAATGAAGTAAAGCCACCAGGGAGTACGGCTGGGCCATTGAAGCTTCCATGGAGTAATTAGAGCAGCGAGAAAGTTGCGATATCCAGTCTAGGCTTATCCTGAGTAGGCAAGAGAGGTTATAGGTTCTGATATTTGGGAGACTAATCCCTCCTTCGCGTCTGGGAAGATACAGTTTAGCAAGGGCTATACGTGGTCTTTTGTTCCGCCAGAGAAATTTGGAGATGGCTTTGTTTAAGTTTTTGATATCTGCATGTTTAAGAAGTAATGGTATCGTTTGGAGAGGGTAAAGTAATCGAGCGAAACTGACCATTTTTATTAGGTGACATCTTCCCAGGAGCGAAAGGGGCAGATCCATCCAGTTATCCAATTCTTGAGAAATTTTTTTCAACAGTGGGGGATAGTTTAGATGGTATATAGAATGGGGCAGTCTTCCTATTTTAATGCCTAGATATGTTATGTGTGACTTGGCTACTGGAAAGGGTGAGTGTTGTGCCCAGCGAGGGACAGATAAAGTGCCAATGGGGAGAATTTCGCTTTTGCTGTAATTTATGCGGAGACCCGAGCAGAGTTTAAATTCATCAAAGATTGTTTTGATGGTGGACATGTCAGAGGAGGGGTTGGTGGAGAAAATTAGGATGTCATCGGCGAAGAGTGACGTGCGGAGTTCTTGGGATCCTATTTTGATGCCGTGTAATGGGGCATTTAGGGTAAGGTATCTAGAGAGGGGTTCCAAGGCGATATTAAAGAGGAGTGGGGATAGGGGGCAACCTTGTCTCGTGCCCTTGTAAAGGCGGAATTCATTCGAGAGAAGGCCTGCCGCCACCAATCTGGCCGCGGGGGATGCATACATGGCATGTATAAGGTGTTGAAAAGGGCCCGTGAAACCCATTTTTGATAGGGTCAGCGATAGCCATTCGAAACTGACATTATCGAAGGCTTTTTCCGCGTCCAAAGTGATGATGGCATGGTCCCCCCCTGGGCTGATTTTAGCTTGTTCTAGAGCCATCATTACCTTACGAATGTTCATAGTGGCTGTTCTCCCCTTCACAAAACCTGATTGGGCTGGGTGAATCAGAGAGGGAATGATGGTGGCAAGTCTGGAAGCTACTATTTTTGAGAGAATTTTAACGTCTAAATTTAGGAGTGAGATGGGTCGGTACGAACCCGGTTCTTGGGGGTCTTTGCCTTTTTTTGAAAGTAGTTTGACTATGGCCTGATTCCCAGTCGGTAAGTAGGGGCCGCCAGTCCATATACCATTATAGACGGCGAAAAGAACGGGTTCGGTAATAGTTTGTAGGGCCTTATGGAATTCTCCTGTAAACCCATCTGGGCCTGGGGCTTTAGAGGGAGCTAGGTTCCGGATGACATTAGATATTTCTTGTAAGGAGATAGGTGCGTTAAGGACTTCAAGTTGGGAGGGAGAGATCGTGGGTAGAGATAGCCTGTCTAGGAAGTGTTTGGCTGTGTTCGTGTCGATAGGGTCGGTGGCATATAGCGAGGAGTAGTATTGTAACATTATTTTGTTAATGTCCTGTTGTGAGGTTTTTATGTCACCTGCGGTGTCCCGAAGGGAGGTGATGTGTGTCGGGCGGAAAGGGCCTTTGCAGAGTCTTGCTAACAGTTTGCCAGCTTTGTTGCCAAATTTATGAAGGGTGGCTGTCATATGTGCCCTGTATGTCCGCTCAAGGGTATCTGCCCAGGTATCAAAATCCCTTTTTGCTGCCTGCCAGTGTAGCCTGTTATCAGGGGAGTCCCTAGTATAGAGAGAGCATTGTGCCGAGCGCAGGTTGGCACTGGCCCTCTTATAGTTTGCCAAAGTGTTTCTCTTGTGAGAGGCAGCGTACGATATGATTCGGCCTCTGAGGAAGGCCTTACCAGTTTCCCAGAAAAGGTTTGGGTTGTCCGCATGTGGGGAATTAGTCTCGGAGAATTCAGACCAAGCTTTCTCCATGTAGTGTTGAAAGTCTGAGTTATTTTGGAGATAAGCGGGGAAACGCCAAAGTTTAGGAGTAGGATGTAAGTCAGGGGTATCTAGTGAGATTGAGATGGGGGCGTGGTCTGATATGGCTATGTCATGGATATCAGAATTCGAGATCATGGAGATAAGACTGTCAGTGCAGAAGAGGTAATCGATTCTAGTGAAAATGTTGTGAGGGTTAGAGTAAAAGGTGTATTCTCTATCTGCTGGGTGGAAAAGCCGCCAGATGTCATGTAGGTGGAGAGATTCCATAGTGGATGCGAAGTGTGTGAGATCAGATGGAGTGGCAGATGGACGCGTTCGTTTGGAAGAGGATCTGTCATCGATTGGGTGTATGATGGAGTTAAAATCTCCCCCAACTATGTGTGGGAGGTGCGGAGAGCGTAGAATCCGGGAGGACATTTCATTAAGAAATTTTTTGCTGGGATTATTTGGGGCATATATGTTAGAGATCACTAGAGTGCTGTTACCCAGTTTTATGTGTGTGGAGAGGAAACGACCCTGGTTGTCTGTTTCCACGGACAGTATCTCGCAGGGAAGGTTTTTGTGGATTAATATGATAACCCCTGCTTTGCGATTGAGTGCACTTGAGCCTAGGACAGTACCCATCCAAAGTTTTTTCATTCGGTGGAGGTCTGAGGAGGTTAGGTGGGTTTCCTGGAGCAGGGCGATATCTGTTTTTAGTCTCTTGAGGTGGCGAAGAATTTTAAGTCTCTTAACGGGGGACCTAAGCCCTTTCACGTTCCAAGAGGTGACTTTCATGTGGGTAAGATCGAAGGTAGGTTATGTGCCGGTAAATTGTTAACAATATATGTAGACCTGAGGAGAGGAATTGAACTGGTAGTGTTAGCTAGGGTGGACTGGCTATAAGGAAGGAGTTGTGGCTGAGAGTCTAGTGACAGATGGATGTTGCTGGGGACAAATAATGGGGAGGAATAAGGGGGGGTAGGAGCAAGAAATAAAAACATCTCATAACAATAGAGGAACTTCTCTTTTTTCCGCATAGAGTCACTGTGCAGGCCAGCTCCCCTAACGATCCAGTCGCTGTAGTGGGTGCGCGCCCTGAATGGCTCAGTGTCAATGTCAATGGCCGCGACGGAGGACCTCTCATAGGTGCAGGATCAGGGGGAGGCCATACAAAGTGAGGCTATAGGAGGTGAAGTAGTATTAAAGGAAAAGAAATCTGTGCTATAATAAAAGAGAACAGACAAACCTAAACAAGCCATATACCTGAGTGTCCAGACATTGGAGTCATTAATACCGAGGAGCAGGCAGAACATATGCTCCTAAAGATAATATGGTGGGGTAGCAGCAAGTCTTCTCGTCAGCGGGTGGTGTTACGGTGGGTAGGTCCGGAGGATCTGAAGCGTTTCGGGGAATCTTTCCTCGGGCTTCGCTGGTCTAGAGGGCGATTGTTTGGAGAGGCCCTGAGCGGGGAATCGGAGTGAGATTCCGTGCGCAGTGAACGCAAGAAGGCTTCCGCCTCAGAGGTGTCCTGGAAGGAAAGCTGGTCTCCGTTGGGAGCTTTGATGCGGAGAGTTGCAGGGAAGGCCAATGTGAACTTCATCTGTCGCTGATGTAGCACTGTGCAGATGTGTTGGAATGCTTTCCTCTTTTTTGAGACTTCTATGGAATAGTCCGCGAAGATCAGGATTTTGATCCCATCAACTTCCAGAGATCTGTTTTGCCGAAACTTTTGTAGGATGACAGTCTTGTCGTTGTAGTTTAGGTACTTCGCTATGATTGGGCGAGGGGATTTGCGATCAGGGGCGAATGTTCCCACTCGGTGGGCCCGATCTACCGTAAAAGGGCCAGGGAGGCCTAATGCCTCCGGGACGCGTCTGGCGCAGAATTCTGCAATAGCTGAGGACTGTAGTGATTCCGGGACCCCCACGAATCGCAGGTTGCTCCTTCTAGATCTGTTTTCTAGATCGTCCAGTTTTTGTAGTATGTACTGATTGGTTTTCTCCTGTGCTTGTTCGGTAGCTTGTGCCTGATAAACTTCTTCTTCCAGGCTTGAAAGGCGGTGTTCCACCTCGTGAAGTCTAGTTGAATGTTCTCCTAGTTGTGCCTTGACTTGCCTCATTCCCGCATCCACCGCCTTTTCCACTGAGGAAGTTATCATAGGGGATAGGAGGGCTGCGACGGCTTGAGCTATACGGTCCGTATCATTATCACCCTGGTATGGGGAGGGGGAGGCCGGATGCAGGGAGAGAGGAGAGTGGAGTGAGGAGGGGGGTGCTGTGGGATCGCTCACCTCCATGCCTGGTTCGTCGGGCGTGGAATTCGGGAGGACTGGGGTCTCGGGTTGCGTCCGGGCCGGTTGCATCGCTGCGGCCGCGTAAGAGCGCGCGCCAGTCTTCTCCACAAATCGGTCCATAGGGTAACTTGTGGGGGTTTTGGTGAGACTTCTGGCAGCAGGAGGGGGGTGTGCAATCAATATTGAAGTCCTGTTGTTGAAGGCCTAGACCGGGGCTTCAATTTGCAGCTGGGCCAGGCGTGTATAGGTTGTTCTTTTGATTGCCAACAGTCGATCCGTAAGGGAGTGTGGGGACCCCTATGAGGTGTCAGGCGACGGGGGGAGGTCAGGCGGCTGTATTTGGGCCTTTTCTTGACCTGCTAGGGCCGCGTAGGCCGAGATCGGGACTCCCAATTGGCTGGGCCGGGCGAATCTGGCGTGGATTCGAGCCGTTCCCTTGGTTATTGAATGAGGGGTCCCTGAGGTGGAGCAGGCGGCAGGAGGCGGGGGTACCCAGATTTGTGACGTGAAGGCAGCGTAGGCCGAGACCGGGGCCTCAATTTGCGGCCGGGCCGGGTGAGAACGTTGTGGCCTAGTAGGAGGCCGGTACCTTGGCGATCTGGAGATCCTAGGAGAGTGAGGGGTCCTCGGTTAGGTTGCAGGCGGCAGGAGGGGGGGTCGGGCGGTTGTTTTAAAGCCCCTGTTCGTGACGTGGATGCCGCGTAGGCCGAGACCGGGGCCTCGATTTGCGGCCGGGCCGGGTGAAGTCGTCGCGGCCCAGTTGGAGGCCGGTAACTGGCGATCTGGGGATCCTAGGGGAGTGAGGGGTCCCCGATTAGGTTGCAGGCGGCAGGAGGGGGGGTCGGGCGGTTGTTTAAAGCCCTTGTCCGTGACTGGATGTCGCGTAGGCCGAAGCCGGGGCCTCGATTTTTGGCCGGGCCGGGTGAAGTCGTCGCGGCCCAGTCGGAGGCCGGTAACTGGCGATCTGGGGATCCTAGGGGAGTGAGGGGTCCCCGATTAGGTTGCAGGCGGCAGGAGGGGGGGTCGGGCGGTTGTTTTAAGCCCCTGTCCGTGACGTGGATGCCGCGTAGGCCGAGACCGGGGCCTCGATTTTCGGCCGGGCCGGGAGAGGTCGTCGAGGCCTAATAGGAAGCCGGATTCTGGAGCTCTGGAGGTCGGCAGGAGAGCGGGGAACACCCGCGGAGATGTGCCGGCGTCAAGTGTGGATTGGGCAGGTATTTGTAAGCCGATTTTTGGATCGTGGTGTGGGAGCTGTGAGGAGGCTCAGCTACTCCATACGGCGCCGGAACCGGAAGTTCTTTCTCTTGTTATCTTCTTACTGACAGGCAGGCTTGTCTTGTTACAGTATTTTGAAGAAAATTACTGGTGTTCTTTTGATCCTATTAGTACCACAGTCAGGCAGCTAGACTATTTACATTTAGTGCAGTGCGTCCTGCTCACAGTGTTCAGCTAGATCCGTTCCTGTTATCTTCCTACTGACAGGCAGGCTTGTCTTGTTACAGTATATAAAGCTACCTGAAGAAAATTACTGGTGTTCTTTTGATCCTATTAGTACCACAGTCAGGCAGCTAGACTATTTACATTTAGTGCAGTGCGTCCTGCTCACAGTGTTCAGCTAGATCCGTTCCTGTTATCTTCCTACTGACAGGCAGGCTTGTCTTGTTACAGTATATAAAGCTACCTGAAGAAAATTACTGGTGTTCTTTTGATCCTATTAGTACCACAGTCAGGCAGCTAGACTATTTACAGTTAGTGCAGTGCGTCCTGCTCACAGTGTTCTGCTAAACCTACAAGTTATTGGGGTGCGTCCTGCTCACAGTGTTCAGCTAAACCTACAAGTTAGTGGGGTGCGTCCACCTCACAGTGTTCAGCTAAACCTACAAGCTAGTGGGGTGCGTCCTGCTCACAGTGTTCAGCTAGATCCGTTTCTGTTATCTTCTTACTGACAGGCAGGCTTGTCTTGTTACAGTAAATACAGCTACCTGAAGAAAATTGCTGGTGTTCTTTTGATCCTATTAGTACCACAGTCAGGCAGTTAGTGCAGTGCTTCCTGCTCACAGTGTTCAGCTAAACCTACAAGTTAGTGAGGTGCGTCCACCTCACAGTGTTCACCTAAAGCTACCTGTAGAAGGTTGGTGGTCTTCTCATACTACAGGCAGGCAGTTGATTTTGCTAGCTGCAGTATCAGCACATATATATATATATATATATATATATATATATATATATATATATATATATCCCAGCTTAGTGCAGCTACAGGCCATTAGTATGTCTGGCAGGCCAAGAAGGAGAGGCAGACAGTCACAAGCCAATAAGAGAGGGCAAGCAGGCTCTGTGTCTAGTGCTGGTCGTGGAGACGGTGCATCCTCATCAGCACGTGGCCATGGGACACGCTTGGGCTTTTTTTCGGCAGCTGGCCGTGTTGAGCCGCAACATGCGGAAGACTTGGTCGAGTGGATGACCAAGCCGTCCTCATCCTCCTCATCCTCTCTCACCCATGCCCAGGGTACTTTGTCTGGCAAAGCAGCGGCCTCTTCCCTTGGCTCAATGTCATCAGTGACTCCTTCCCTAGCCCCACTATGTCCTCCTGAGGAGTCCCTCGAACTGTTTGACCACAGTGTTGGGTACATGCTCCAGGAGGATTCCCAGCGTTTGGAAGGCTCTGATGATGATACTGAGCTCGATGAAGGCAGTAACATGAGCACGGACAGAGGGGGTGCCCAAGAAGGACAGCAATCTGGCAGTCATGCTCCCCCTGCTGCAGCATACTGCCAGGTTTGCTCCAGTGATGAGGAGGGAGGGATGATGAGGTCACTGACTCAACGTGGGTGCCTGATAGGAGAGAGGAGGAGGAGGAGGAGGAGGCGGCACATCACCAATGAGGCAGGATGCCCTCCAGGGGCCAGCCTAAGGGCAGCACATTGACTGCATCACACCCCAAAACTCCACATGTGCAGGGCGCTGCAGTCTCTGCGCGTTATTCAAAAAGTTCTTTGGTGTGGGCCTTTTTTGAGACGAGTGCATCAGATCGCACCGCTGCTATTTGCAACATATGTCTCAAGCGTATCTCACGTGGCCAAAACATCTCCTGCTTGGGTACCACATGCTTGACCAGACATATGTTGACCTGCCATGCAGTTCGTTGGCAAGCGTATCTAAAAGACCCACACCAAAGAACAAAGAGGACCTCTCCTTGCTCCTCATCAGCTGAGATTTCCAACCCCACTAGACCTTCAATCCTCTCTGAGACCTGCACTGAGAGGAATGAAGGTGTAGAATTAGGTGTGTCACAGCCAAGTACTTGTGGGCAATCTGCTTTTGGTACACCAACGTCAGATTGTACCAGGCAAATTTCCCTGCCCCAGCTGCTGCACCGCCAAAAGAAGTTTGCTCCCAGCCATCCACATGCCCAGCGGTTGAATGCTAGCTTGGCAAAATTGCTAGCACTTCAACTGCTGCCTTTTCAGTTGGTAGACTCTGCCCCCTTCTGTGAGTTCGTGGAATGTGCGGTTCCTCAGTGGCAGGTACCCAAACGCCACTTTTTCTCACGGAAGGCAATTCCGGCTCTCTACCGGCATGTGGAAGGCAATGTCCATGCCTCGCTGGACAGGGCGGTCAGTGGTAAGGTGCATATTACCGCTGACTCATGGTCCAGCAGGCATGGACAGGGACGTTACCTAAGTTTCACGGCGCATTGGGTGACTCTGCTGGCAGCTGGGAAGGATGCAGGACAAGGTGCAGTAGTGTTGGAGGTTGTTCCACCACCACGCCTCCAAAATGCTAGTGATTGTGACACACCTCTCTCCTCCACCCCCTCCTCTTCTTCTTCCTCCATGGCCTCTTCCTCGGAATCAGCGGTGCTCCGTAGTCGTTCAAGGGGCTACGCAAGTACGCAGGCCAAAAGATGCCATGCGGTGCTTGAGCTGGTGTGCTTGGGGGACAGGAGCCACACTGGGGCAGAGGTTCTGTCAGCTCTGCAGGGGCAGGTTCAGAGGTTGACGCCACGCCAACTTAAGGCAGGAATGGTGGTTTGCGACAATGGCACCAACCTCCTCTCTGCCCTCCGACAGGGACAAATGACCCATGTGCCCTGTTTGGCTCACGTCCTTAACTTGGTGGTGCAGCGGTTCTTGGGCAGGTACCCGGGCTTACAGGATGTCCTGAGGCAGGCCAGGAAAGTCTGTGTGCATTTCCGCCGGTCATATAATGCCAGTGCTCGGCTGACGGACCTCCAAAAGGAGTTTAACCTGCCCAAGATCCGTCTAATCTGTGACATGCCCACCAGGTGGAACTCAACGTTGGCCATGCTGCAGCGGCTGCACACGCAGCAGAGGGCCATCAATGAGTACCTGTGCGACTATGGCACCAGGACAGGGTCAGGGGAGCTTGGTTTTTTTTCCCCACGCCAGTGGGCCATGATCAGGGATGCATGCACTGTCCTGTTACCATTTGAGGAGGCCACGAGGATGGTGAGCAGTGACAGTGCATGCATCAGTGACACTGTCCCCCTTGTCCACCTGTTGGAGCACACGCTGCGTGGAATAATGGACAGGGCACTTGAGGCAGAACAGAGGCAGGAAGAGGAGGACTTCCTTAGCTCTCAAGGCCCCCTTTATCCAGACAGTGTTCCTGCGTGCCCGCCAATCACACAGGAAAAGGAGGAGGAGGAGGAGGAGGAGGAAGATTTCGTCAGTATGGAGGTGGAGCCTGGCACTCAGCATCAGCAGCAGTCTTTAAGGGATCAGTCCCAAGACTTGTACGTGGCTGGGAGGAGGTGGCTGCGGACGTTGTTGTCCTTAGTGACCCAGAGGACTCCGGACCGAATGCCTCAGCAAACCTACGCTGCATGGCCTCCCTGATCCTGCAAAGCCTGCGTAAGGATCCTCGTATTCGTGGTATCAAGGAGAAGGACCAATACTGGCTGGCAACCCTCCTTGATCCACGTTACAAGGGTAAGGTTGCGGACCTTATCTTGCCATCGCAGAGGGAGCAGAGGATGAAACATCTTCGGGAGGCCTTGCAGAAAGGTCTGTGCAACGCGTTCCCAGAGACTGGGAGGTTACAAACTCCTGTTTCTGGACAACGTGTTGCTGAGGCTTCGGTCAGTCAAAGAAGGAGCGGTGGAGAAGGTGGCCGTCTGACCGATGCGTTCAGACAATTTTTTGGTCCGCAGCCCCAAGGTATGATCGGTTCCAGCAACCATCGCCAGCGTCTGTTTTACATGGTGCAGGAATACCTAGGGGCAAGATCAGACTTGGACACCTTTCCCACCGAAAATCCTCTGGGTTACTGGGTCTTGAGGATGGATCACTGGCCAGAGCTTACACAGTATGCAATTGAGCTACTGGCCTGCCCTGCATCCAGCGTTCTTTCGGAACGCACATTCAGTGCTGCTGGAGGCGTGGTAACCGATCACAGGGTGCGTCTGTCCACCGACTCGGTCGATCGACTGACCTTCATAAAAATGAATCAGTCTTGGATCACCACCAGCTACCAAGCACCTGATGCTGATGTAACCGAATAATTTTTTTGAAATCTCAGATCCCTTCAAAGACTGCCTATGCTGATGCTGAGTGACTATCCCTGAGTAATTATCCTCTTCCTCCTCAATCATCACGCTGATAGCTTGTAAGAACATTTTTGGTTCTGGGCGCCACCACCAGTGCCTAAGGCACAATTTTTCAGCCCCTGTTTAACAGGGGCGTGTAATTACAATTTTTGATGTAATACTTTGCAGCAGGGCTCGTTCCTGCATTCCAACTAGAGTGTCTATGAGGGGTTGCAGTGTTGTGGCACCAGCACCAGTGCCTAAGGCCCATTTTTCTGCCCCTGTTTAACAGGGGCGTGTAATTACAATTTTTGATGCAATACTTTGCAGCAGGGCTCATTCCTGCGTTCCAACTAGAGTGTCTGTGAGGGGTTGCAGTGTTGTGGCACCAGCACCAGTGCCTAAGGCCCAATTTTTCTGCCCCTGTCTAACAGGGGCGTGTAATTACAATTTTTGATGCAATACTTTGCAGCAGGGCTCGTTCCTGCATTCCAACTAGAGTGTCTGTGAGGGGTTGCAGTGTTGTGGCACCAGCACCAGTGCCTAAGGCCCAATTTTTCAGCCCTTGTTTAACAGGGGCGTGTAATTACAATTTTTAATGCAATACTTTGCAGCAGGGCTCGTTCCTGCGTTCCAACTAGAGTGTCTGTGAGGGGTTGCAGTGTTGTGGCACCAGCACCAGTGCCTAAGGCCTAATTTTTCAGCTCCTGTTCAACAGGGGCATGTAATTACAATTCTTGATCTAATATTTCACAGCAGGGCCCTGTGAGGGCTTACAGTGTTGTGGCCACAGCAACACCTAAGGCCCAAATTTCTGCTGAGTATATAGGGCAGGACCCTACTTTCAAACATCTAACTTACAAACGACTCCTACTTGCAAACGGAAGGAGACAACAGGAAGTGAGATGAAATCTACCCCTAGGAAGGGAAATTCTCTCCTGTAAGAGTTAATATGGGAAAACAATTTCTCCTTTCCACTGATGCTTTCCAATCCTTGTTCCACAAAAAACCCAAATTTTCAAAAAACATTTTTCATTGGGACAAAAAGTGAGGTAAAATCTTCTGAAGAGGAGGAAAAACAGCAAAACAAATGTCACAGGGGTGATAACCCTTTCCTATGTTTTCCAAAAAGCTTAAAAAAGATTTTTTGGCTGGAGCTAAACACGTTAAAAATGTTCAAAATTACAAACAGATTCTACTTAACAACAAACCTACAGTCCCTGTCTTGTTTGAACCGCCTGTATACTGCTGTTCAGAGTATATAGGGCCTGGTGGCCCCACACCTTTCCTTATTTTAATTTGGGTGCGGGGTTCCCCTTAATATCCATACAAGACCCAAAGGGCCTGGTAATGGACTGGGGGGTACCCATGCCGTTTGTCTCACTGATTTTCATCCATATTGCCAGGACCCGACATGACATTAAACCCGCAAGCAGTTTTAAATTAGATTTTTTCCTTTAAAAATTACATTTGGTGCAGGGACTGTTCTAAACACGGGAAACACGCGTCACTTTACAGGCATACTATAGACACCCCCCAGGTACGATATTTAAAGGAATATTGAACTTTTTTTTTTTTACTTTAAGCATCATTAAAATCACTGCTCCCGAAAAAACGGCCGTTTTTAAAAGTTTTTTTTGCATTGATACATGTCCCCTGGGGTAGGACCCGGGTCCCCAAACCCTTTTTAGGACAATACCATGCAAATTAGCCTTTAAAATGAGCACTTTTGATTTCGAACGTTCGAGTCCTATAGACGTCAATGGGGTTCTAACGTTCGTGCGAACTTTCGGTCCGTTCGCGGGTTCTGGTGCGAACCGAACCGGGGGGTGTTCGGCTCATCCCTAATTATTAACTATCGCCTCATTCAAAATCCCAACATTATCTTATATTTTAACTGCATTCTGTGTGAATGGACACAGATTCAGGACTCGGGAGCGTGCCCGCACGGGTGTCCACCAAGGAGAGCACTTCTCCTATGTGGACACCCAATGCGGGAGGAGCCAGGAGTGCCACTGAGGGACCCCAGAAGAGGAGGATTGGGGCCACTCTGTGCAAAACGAACTGCACAGTGGAGGTATGACATGTTTGTTATTTAAAAAAAACAAAAAAACAAAGCTTTACAATCCCTTTAATGAGCGGGCACCCCTAGGCACTGCCCAGGGGCCCCAGCTGTATGGGGGGCCCCTGCACTTTACCTGTCCTCTTGTAAACATGTACTGCTCTTTTCCAAGCTGCTCCTTGCTTAGGGAGTGAATAAATATATTTTTCTGGGCCCTATTGGTTCAATAGAGGGGCCCAGGAGGTGGGAGCTGAGGGACTATTTTTTCATTTTTGAGGTGGAGGTACACCATCCTGCACCCAGCCGCATGCTTTAGAGTTCCCGGCAGCTATCTTTCTTCCCTGGTGTCAGTGTTTGGCAGTGTGATCTGTAAAGTGCTGCGGTTGCTCTGCTCTTTCAGCTGCCGGTACTGATGTGAGAGAGTTGGCAAAGATTAAAACGAATACGAGTGGAGAGGTGGTGGTGGGTTGGCGTGGCAGGCACTGAGCAGCACACAGGGAGTGAGGTGTCACACCCGTTGTGATATCCAGGGCCGGTGCTACCACTAGGCAAACTAGGCAGCCGCCTAGGGTGCACTGCTGCCTAGGGCGCCCGGCCACTGGTGTTCCTACTCTCTTCTCTCTGCAGCAACTAAGTCTCAGCATCAGCAGGCAGCCACCGCTCCGTTCGCACATAGTGTCAGAGGCGCAGCGAAGGACTGTGTCTGTGTCCCGACTCCTGAATGAATGGAAGCAACCAAACATTCATTGATGGGCACTGGTGAGGCTGCATTTGATGGGCACTGGTGAGGCTGCATTTGATGGGACCTGGTGAGGCTGCATTTGATGGGCGCTGGTGAGGCTGCATTGATGGGTGCTGGTAAGGCTGCATTGATGGGCGCTGGTGAGGCTGCATTAATGGGCGTTGGTGAGGCTGCATTCAATTGGCGCTGGTGAAGCTGCATTCGATGGGCTCTGGTGAGGCTGCATTCGATTGGCGCTGGTGAGGCTGCATTCGATGGGCACTGGTGAGGCTGCATTCGATGGGCGCTGGTGTGGCTGCATTGATGGGCGCTGGTGAGGCTGCATTCGATAGGCGCTGGTGAGGCTGCATTCGATGGGCGCTGGTGAGGCTGCATTTGGTGGGCGCTTCATTAAAAAGATGGCGTATACATGGGCAGGGCAGGGGGGGTGCGGCAAAATGAGGTTTTGCCTAGGGTGTCAAAAATCCTTGCACCAGCCCTGGTGATATCCTAATAGAATCTTTCAAAGTCCTCGCAGTGCCTTTTAACATCTTATAGCTTTAGGATAATCATCCACACAGGACAGCAGGTGCTCTATGGCTTTGTCAAAGTGTGTCACATGGCTGTTGGGTGCTGCTGACTTTGCTGTGGATGTACTGTGTGTTACAATCTGTAACATGCAGTACAGCTCTAAATGTACAAAGTCAGCACCCAACAGCCATGTGACACACTTTGACAAAGCCACAGAACACCTACTGTCCTGTGTGGATGATGATTATCCTAAAGCTATAATACCTAATGCACACGGGATGTTTAGAAAATGCTCCTCCTCTTGGCAGTAGCCTCATGGCAGAAAAAAAGCCTGACACTTGTAAAAGTGTCCACCGCTTTTACAGTTGTCAAGCACGTGGGAGTTAATTAATTTCATTGGCCAGAATAATAATTTATTCTGGTCAATGAAATTAATGCTCAAGCGCTAAACACCTGTAAACGCACCTAAACGCTTGTAAAAGCATTAGACACTTTTTCAAGCGTTACATTTACACGCGTCAAGCATTTTTTTTCTGCCAAAACGCTGCTGCTCCTGGACGCACTGGCACTGTTTTTTTTTTCCTGGCGTTTGGAAGCAGTTAAAAAAAACACCTGTGAGTCAGGCTCTCTTTGGGACACAGTATGCTCCCATTGGGGTGTCCGGGGAGAGCACGATTCCTGATCTACTATTCTATCTCATAGTCGCTTAAGGATGGAATTACTATTCAGACCTGAGATCCACCTTTCCATAATTACTGTTTATTTAATGCGATGGTGCCTTGAATTATTGGCTGTATATTCTAACTGTATCCATGTTACAGTTCTGTGTTCATGCATTGTGTTCATGCATTGTCAAATGTTACATTGATTATCATTGATATTGATACGTAATATCTATGTTTATTGATATAAAATAAAAATAAAAAACTATTGAAACAAAAAAAAAAAACACCTGTGTGCATGAGGCCTAAAGATCATAAGGCACTGTGAGAAGCTACTTTACACTTGTCTTTCGCGGGGGGGGGGGGGGGGGGGGAGGGGGCGCTTTGGCAGTAAAAACACTCAGCTGAGCTGCAGCCAGGAGTGTGTGTATATTTGTAAAGGCAACTGTCAGGTTTCATGTGGAAGTCGGGGAGGAGAGGAGTCAGGGATGGGGGTCGAGTGTGGAGTCAAAGCAGCCCCCATAATTTCTGATTTATATACTACCCAAACCTTCCACTATACCACCTATACTACCCAGAACCTGCCACTCCACCACCTATACTACCCAAACCTGCCACCATGCCACTGTACTACCCAAACCTGCCACTATACCACCTATACTACCCAAACCTGCCACTATACTGCCCTATACTACCCAAATCTGCCACTATACCACTCTATACTATCCAAACCAGACACTATACATTGCTACACCCTATACTGTACCCTCCTACCCTCCCCTTTTACTGTCTACTGAAATACTTTAACAATGCTGACAGGCTGGCTATCCTTCAATGTTCTGCAAGACACACACACTTAAAATAGATGGCCACAATCTCTTGATATTTGTTAACTACTCAGCAGAAGTTTCCAGAAAAAGGAAAGAATTCCAACCGATTTGTATGTAACTCTTCAAACAGGGCATCCATTTCACATTGGCATTCCCTGCCACGCTGTCAGAGAGCTCACCTGGCTGGTCACGGTGCTGGTGCGCACGTTCCTGTGCATGCTGCTGCTGTGCATGTCCCTGCAGGCGCTGGTCGGTGTACTGGCGTGCGGGCGCGTGCATGTGCGCACGCGCCTGTGAGCGTCGGCGTGCATGTGCGTGCGCTGTTTGGCGCCAATCGGCCTATTTAGGTTTGCCATGCACTCTGCTCGCTGCTGCCTGATCATCAGCTCCTGGTTCCTTAGCTTCCCAGTACCTGTTCCAGTGTTCCTGTGTTCCTGATCTCCTGACGACCCGGCTTGCCTCTGACTCTCCTTTGATTGCTGCCTGTACCCAACCTTGGCTTGTTTGACCCTTCTTCTGCCTGCTCCTTTGTACAGTGCTGCTTGTCTGTTGCCGAACCTTGCCTGTACCCGGACCTGCCTGCTTGCTCCTGCTCAGCACCTGTTTGCCTGTGCTCCAGTTCACCATCTGCTGCTTGAGGTTCATTTTCCATACAGCACTGGGATCCCTCATCAGGCTCTCTTACCATTCCTTACTCCTGTGCCTCCTGTCCATTCTACCAGGGGCCGTGAGTGGGATACGTACGGGAGACCACCCTCTGCCCAAGCGGACTCACCGGTCTGGTAAGTAAAGTCTGACACACGCTGAGACTACAAGACCCAAATGGAGATCAACTGACATTCCACACCCCAGCAGAAGCAGATTCCTATCTCCGCTCCAGGCTGCAACACTCAGGTCTTTCTAACCCTCCTTCCTCGGAAATCTCGCTTACAGAATGCAGGGAGCAACGCAGCCCCAGGAAAGACCGCCCTAAGTGCCTACGAGCCAACCACTCCAACAGTACAAACAGAATGGGATAACCTCCTTTGCCACCAATCCTGACTCTATGGGCCTTAGCCTGCTACAAAAACCCAGCTCACTAAAGTCCGCTTACATCCACACTATACCGAACCTACGCAGGGACTTCTGTTACTCTGTCTCATGGTCACTTTTCTGGCTTATCCAAGTTACTGGTTTAGCTTTACCACAAGCGCTGACAAAAATAGATTATCTAACTTTCTAGGTGATCGTCCCAGAGCCACTGGGCTCACGGTAACACTGTGTAGTGGGAGATACACACATACGGAAAAAAGTGAAGTCGAAAGCAATAACTGTAGTTATGTGTTGTTTTTTCTTTTATTACACTAATGTCATGTTCTGACATGCCCCCTCTCCCCCCACCCTTTCCCCTGCAGGACTCTATTTATGTTCACTCTCACCTTCTGAACTGTAAGTGCCCTTATCATTCTATACACTGCCCAGATGATTCTAGATCTAGCAATATACACCACCGCGTTACACACATATGCGAACAGTCTCCTGGAATGTTAAAGGCCTTCACTCCCCATTCAAACGCATGAAGATTATAAGACTTTTAAAAGTCTCAAAACCTATACAGCCCTTCTCCAAGAGTCGCACCTGTCACCCAAAGACTACCGCCGCCTCCAAAAATTATGGGTGGGCAAAGTCATGGAACGCAGTGGTGGGTAGAAAGGCTGGAGTAGTTATTTTTCTACACAAACGCCTGGCCTATGACATCATAGCGGTGGACAACGATGATTCTGGCTGAATAGTTACAGCTCATCTCAAATTTAAAACAAAGGAAATATTGATTACCAACATCTACTCCCTTAACTCTCCTACTTCAGCATTTTTTCAGGAAGTCACTAGATGGATCCTGAAAAAACCTCAATATCCACAACTGATAGGAGGAGATTTCAATATGGTCCTAAGGAAAGAGAAAGATATATCCACCTGCGACCTTTCCTACTCACGAGGTTCAACTAGCCGCTTCTCGCTCCTAGAACAATCCAGATGTGAGCCAATTTAATAGACCTTTGGCGCCTCTCTCACCCCATGGATAAAGAGTACACCTTCTATTCCGCTCCACATAAGTCTTTTACTAGACTAGACTATTTCTTCACCTCACCCTCTCTTTTACCGCATGTTAGGGAAGCCACCATCCATGTACTGGTGATCTCAGATCACAGCCCGATATTTGTCCAGTTCAGTCACTTTCTTCCCAAAGACACAACCAAAATATGGAGATTCCCCTATTTTCTTGCCCACGACGACCAATTGAAAAGAGTACTACAGGAGGCATGGGAAGAATTCAGACAAGAATAGGTCCCACTCACATCAACCCATTCTACTATGGGATGCAGGGAAAGCATCCCCTGAGAAGTAAAATAATATTGTACGCTTCTAACTACAAAGCTAATTCTCCTAGGCAACATAAACAAGCCAGCATATGCTTATGCACAGCTCAAGCCCTTCTCGCCCAGGGCGGTTCCCAAGATTATAGAAAGACATGACATGAGGCTAAATGCACATTTGACACCTGGGCAGAACAACAAGAGCGCATAAAGTATGTCCACGCAGATCTATAATTCCACAAACACGGCAGCAAAGCCGGAAAATTACCTTCTAGACTTTGCAAAGGTCAATTCAAAGCTACCCACATCACAACTCTTGAAGACCGCCAGGGCCACGCAACATCCTCCCCCTTAGATGTAAACAAAGTCTTACAATCTTTCTACACATCCCTATACGTGGCTGACACTGTAGACACCTCGCAAGCCAAACACTTCTTGGACTCGGCCAAACTGCCCCAGATCTCCTCAGAACTTCTCAATCTAAACGCTTCCATCTCTCAGACAGAGATAGAGGAGGCTATCAAAACCCTAGCTAGCAATAAATCACCAGGGCCAGATGACCTTTCAGACGAATTTTATAAACTGACTTGAGAATTTATACCCCAAACTTTAAACAAGGTATTTAATGGAATCTGGGAAGGGGAGTATATCTTCCATCGGGACACCAGGCCTATATCAAACTAATAGCCAAGAAAGGGAAGGACCCCACTGAATCAGGCTGCTATCACCCTATCTCACTACTTAATGCAAATTCCAAACTACTATTCAAAGTCATAGCCTCTCGCTTAGCCAACATTCTCCCAAGCCTGATGCATCCAGCACAAGCAGGATTTTTCAAGGGGCACTCGGCCTCCTTGAACATAAGAAAAGTACTAGAAATAACGGAACATGCTAAAATACATCCATCTGCAGACATAGCCATTGTCACTTTAGATGCCGAAAAGGCTTTCTATAATGTGAGCTTTGAATGGTTGGCACTTGTCCTCGAAATGTTTGGCTTCCTAGGCTCCTTTTCACACTTTATCAATGGTCTTTATTCATCCCCGTCCGCCAGAGTAGTGGCAGCAGGCCATGTTTCCAACCCAGCCAGGGATGCCCCCTATCACCTTTACTTTACCTCAACGCAGAAATACCCCTCCATGGCATAAAATTGGGCTCTGAAGAACTCAGATTGACTCTTTTCTCAGATGACCCCCTGATAACTGCTAACCCCCAGGAAGACATACCTTTCATTCAAAAAACCTTCAACACTTTTCGTTCCTGCTCAGGCCTCAAAATAAACTTTACCAAAAGCAAGGAACTACCACTCCACAAGAGTGGCAAAAGCCCCTGGATGGCCTCCTCACCCTTCCCTATAGCGCCTCACCACATCACATACCTAGGAGTAAACATAGGCAGAGAACCTTCATCTCTTTATCAGCTATACTATCCTCCTTTGATTTCCAAAATAATCAGTGAACTGGAAGCATGGATGGACCTTCCTTTATCGCTCTTTGGGAGATGCCACTTCTACAAGATGGTCAGCTTCTCACGTCTATTATACCCAATGCAAACTATCCCAATTCTAACAAACAGAAAGATATCCAAATAATCAATAGTGCTTTTTCAGGTTTCCTGTGGCGCCGAAACTATATCTTCTGAAGAGCGAAGGAGGGGCCGCTCTCCCTTTTACTAGACTGTACAATTTATCGTGTTTGCTCCACCTAAGCCTGGACTGGTTAATTCAGGGTTCAAAATATACCAACTATGATGTGGAGTCGGCTATGGCACACCCATATCAGCTTTAATCTATCCTCCATAGCATCTTAAAATCACTACCACCTAATCTCCAACACAATTTGCTCATTCACTATCAGTGCATGGAGAGATGTAAGAAAGCGATTGGGGGTCTCCCTGCATGTCTCGTCACATCTACCGATACTCGGAAATCCTATGATACCGCAGACCACCCACCACAAAGCATTTAACACTTGGAAGACCAAAGACCTAACTAAAGTAGCCTCCCTGTATGACATACCCAATGGATGCCTACCAAGCAATTGCAGCTGACTTTGACCTTCCTGGCCACCACATCTTCCACATCATGCAGCTTTCTGCTTTCATAAACAAAATATGCCTGAAACCACAGGTCAGAAATAAATAAAATATTTTCATTGACAAACTTTTTGAGACTAGGAGTATATCAACGGAGGAGATCTATCACCCTCTGATACCTTTTTTCACCAATCCACTGGAAGGCACAGCTGCAACAGCCTGGGGAAAAGACCTTCATCTGGTCAACCTCCCTCATCTACTACTTAGAGGATACAAAACTTGTCCAAAGCTAACACCAAACAAATCCTGATGGAAAACTCACATTTAAACTGCTCCACAGGGCATTTTTACCTTATTTCATCCCAAAGGACTCCCCAGGGGAAAAGCTCTGTCCACTATGCAAAGATAGAAGACCAACACTATATCATCGTTTTTGGACATGTCCATACATAGCTACATACTGGAGGCAAGTCCAATCTTATGTTTCAGGTGTGACTCAAGTCAGAATACCATTGGACCCCATTCTCATGCTATTTGGATGTGATCAAAACACCTCAGCTTCAGAGGCTCATACCTCCTCCCAACCCAGACACCTCCCAAAATGGACACTGCTTTTGCCTACTTACAGCTAGAAGAGTTATTCTCAAACATTAGATATCACCTCTACCTCCATCCATCTTGGAGGTAAAGAAGAGATTAAAACTCCTGCTATATAGAGAACTACTAGAAGTATTGTCTCACAAATCAGGGTCTGAATTTAATTTCTCTCAATGATGAAAGGCATTCATAATTGCGACCTTTCCGACTCACGAACAAGCGTACTTACAATCCCCCTACCTCTATGAGCTATGGCATTTTGCAAGTCATGGACTTAAATTCGACCCTACCAAAAAGGATTCCCCTATGGGACTGCAGGGTGGTCATGTAAGTATATCAGCAGGCCTGTCCTGTTATTATTTCTATAAAAGAGAAAGGATGGGAGTGAGGGAGAGTAGTAAACAATAGAAAAACATAGAAAAATTACAGCAGAAAAAAGACCAAGAAAAGTTGTCCATCGAGTATGCCCTTTTTTTTACCTTTTTTGTCTGAGTATACATGCTTGAAGCTATATACTGTGGGATGACTCACAACCTCTTCTAGAAACCTGTTCCAAGCATTAACTACCCATTCAGTAAAATAGTACTTTCTGAGATTAGTTTTGACCTTTCCTCCAGTTAGTGTAAGATATAAAAGGTTATAACGTTATACCAGCTTATGGGCATCGCTAATGCTCTGGGTCATTGAAACACTTTTTTATGTTTATTTTAAAAAATATATATATGTAATATATATATTCTATATAATATGCTGTATAATATATGTGTGTGTGTGTATATATATAATATATATTATAGTATATATTACTGTGGATGTGAAGAACATGTATATTACTTGTTACTAACACTACTGAAAAAGAACCTCAGAGAGAGATAGCAGAAACTAGGATGATCATCGGGTATTTATTAAATATTTACTCCATTTACACCAATATGAAAAACTTTGCCCACGTACATTTACAAAGCAAATAGGACGATATTTGCACAACATTTGTTTACATTTGCTTTTAATTATATGTATAGATGTAGATATATAGCATGAACAGTTTAAGCATTTGAATTACCTTGTTTTATTACATGAAAAAAAAAACATCTAATTTTTGATATTTACCACATGATGGCAGCATGTGTCCACAACTTTGTGTACAAATGTAGAAAAAATCTGCTATAGACATTTTTACATTATGTTTTTACTAGCTGTTTTAAAGGATTTCCTGTAAAATGATTTATACATATACTCTATGTAACATACTATAATTAAATACTAAAGTGTCTGATCTTCATTACAGAATATATATTTTTTTATCTTTATAATACTGGGAATCATGTAACCTCATGCATTATTCTACAATATGTATGTCATACAACAGTAAAAATATCATAATTTATTAGGTGTAAATTATCTTAAATTATTTAGAGGTCATAGGGGAAAAAGCACTTACATTTGTTAGTTATTTATTAGTTCAATTCAAGGATTCAAGGGCAGACACTGAAAATGAAGGCCTTACATGTTTAAACTGTGTTTGGTATGTGTGTCTTAACTGTATATAACGGAAAAAATGGGTATTTGGCAACTGATATAGAGATTTCAGTTTATCGAAAGATATTAATTGCCCATTTGTGGTGACATCGCCAATTTTTTAAATCCTAAATTTTGTCCAGACCACTGGATCTTTAAAGGTAAAAAATTGGGTCAGGTTAGGATTTCTCTACAAAGGGTCATGAGGCGAAAGTGGGAAAGAACCCCCAAATTCCTCACCATGGCAACCATCCAAGCACGTAAAACTGACCTCATAGAAGTAGTTGAGACATAGGGCGATCTGGGCCCTCTAAATACCAAATAGGCCAATGCTTCATAAGAACCCACGAGCGCCGCCTCAAGGGCAACTGCAATGTCGTCATATGGACCAGTAAGCCACCTATTAACTATCACCAACTCTCTCGCAAGGAAGTATTTATAATAATTTGGCACAGCTAGACCCCCCTGTTTACAAGGTTGCTGCAACACCCCAAGCTTAAGTCTAGCCACTCTCCCCAGCCATATAAATTTTGCCACTAAACCATGTATAGATTTAAAAATAGCTTTAGGAATCCACACGAGTGAATTCCTCAATGTGTACAGCAAGAGTGATAAAAACTTAATTTGAACCACTTCAGCCCTGAAAGGATTTACCCACTTCCTGACCAGGCCATTTTTTGCGATACGGCACTGCGTTGCTTTAACTGACAAATGTGCGGTTGTGCGACGATGTATCCAAACAAAATTGATGTCTTTTTTTTACCCACAAATAGCTTTCTTTTGGTGGTATTTGATCACCTATGCAGTTTTTATTTTTTGCGCTATAAACAAAAAAAGAGCGACACTTTTGAAAAAAAGAAAACAATATTTTTTACTTTTTGCTGTAATAAATATCCAAAAAAAATATATATATATCTTCATCAGTTTAGGCCAATATATATTCTTTTACATATTTTTGTTTAAAAAAATCGCAATAAGTGTATATTGATTGGTTTGCACAAAATAGGGCACATATTTATGGCATTTTTATTTTTAATTTTTTTTACTAGTAATGGCGGTGATCAGTGATTTTTAGCGGGACTGTGACATTGACAGATCAGACACTTTTGACACTTTTTTGGGGCACTGACATTTATACAGCGATCAGAGCTAAAAATAGCCACTGATTACTGTATAAATGTTACTGGCAGGGAAGGGGTTAACACTAGGGGGCGATCAAGGGGTTAAGTGGTCCCTAGGAAGGTGTTTCTAACTGTGGGGGGAGTGGACAGCCTGGGAGTAGAGAGAGATTGCTGTTCCTGATCACTAGGAACAGCAGATCTCTCTCTACTTCCCTGACAGAATGGGAATCTGTCTGTTTACATTGACAGATCCCCATTCTGGCTCTCTGAGGAGCGATCGCGGGTCGCCAGTGAACATTGTGACCGCCGGCCATGCGCATCGGCTCTGACATCGCGGCGTGGTGAGCACACCGACTATAGCCCTCAAAGCGGCCACCGTACAGCTACGGCAATTCGCACAGGGGAGCCAACCTGCCGCCATATATATACGGCTGCTGCTCGGCAAGAAGTTAAGTAAGTTCACCATTTCTAGCAAAGAAAGAGGGAGATTTTGCCAAGCACTGATTTTTTTCGTTTAAAATGATATCTGAGACTGAGTTGGTAATGGTAAGCCCCAAATATTTAACCTTCAACACTCTCTAGAGTGGTGTGGAGGCAGTAGCACGTTGACAGACATCCTTACCAAGGGGAAGAATTGTAGATGTGTGCCAATTTAAACAAAGCCCAGAAAAAGTGGCAATGTGATCTAGAATGGACAAGGCCTGAGGCAGAGATGTGGCGGGGTCATCTAAAAATAAGACCACATCATCACCATATAAAGCCGTCTTCTCTAATAAGTTGCTCACTGTAATACCCTTCACAAGGAAGGAGGCACGCAAGGCCACGGCAATTGGCTCCATCAGAAGGGCAAACGGCCCAGGCGATAGTGGGCAGCCCTGCCTAGTCCCACGGCCAACTGGGAAGGACTCTGACAATCTACCATTCAATTTAATATCGGACGTCAAATCGTACAACATCTTAACCCATTGAAGAAATACCTCACCAAAACCCATACGTTGTAACACTGCTTGCATGTATTACCAATCAACTGAATCAAACACTTTTTCCAGATCCAGGAAAACCAGCACTCGTTCATCTGGGCCCTCTGGACGTAATTCCACATGAGTAAATACTCTCCGAAGGTTGATATCAGTGCCTTTATGAGGCATGAAGGCATGAAGCCAGTTTGATCCGGGGAGACTAAATGATGAAGTACTTTAGTAAGTCTGGAGGCTAACATTTTAGTAAGAATTTTTAAGTCCATATTCAATAAAGCAATGGGTCTATATGAAGCACAGAGAAGGGGGTCCTTGTCTGGCTTAGCTAGTAGCACTACATTAGCCTCATAAAATGATGAGGGAAAGGAATTTGTGCTGAGTCATTCATTATACAAGTTAAGCAAATGTGGCGATAGTTGCTCCGCATAATATTGATACCACTCCACAGGAAGCCCGTCTGGGCCAGGGTATTTACCATTTGGAAAGGAGCCAATAGCCCATGAAACCTCCTCCCCAGTTAATGGTGCATCTAGCAGCAACCTAGCCTCATCAGGTAGGGTAGGCAGATTCAGACCCTCCAAAAAACCAAGCAATGCCTCATTGTCATAAGGTTTATGGGTGAGTATAGTGATCTGCAGAAGTCAACAAAAGCCTGAAGCACTTCCTCTGCCGAGGATCTAAGAATCCCATCTGCACCATACACAAACAGCACAACAGTTGGGGTAAAGGAGTCAGTAGTCAGCATAGCAAGCAGTTTACCATTTTTATCACCAGCCTCAAATAGATTCTCAGCCTGTTTACAAACCATACTCTGGGTTTGGTTGCAATAATGGAGGTTTAAGTCCCTTCTTGCCTGCCTAAGTGACTACAAGGTCTCGAGAGTAAGAGCAGCCACATGTTCAGTGGCGCAGGCGATCTCCGCTTCTTGCAACCTGTGGGTGTCACTATTTTGGGGCACTCTGGCCGTCTTTATGGCCAAAATATATTCACCCCTGATGACGACCTTAAACAAGTCCCACACCATTTATGGAGTGGAGGAGTCCACATTAGCTGGCCAGAAGGTGTCAAATTGTGCCATTACCATTTGTTCCACCGTAGGCTCCACCACCCAGCCAGGATGTAAATACCAAGAACGTGTGCCCCTGGTGGAAGGTAGGTTCAAGGTAGCCTGCAATGGAGTATGGTCTGAGATACCCCCAGCAAGGTATGTACCATCTGATATCCAGGCCAGCAGGTCTGAGTTAGCAAATGCCATATCCAGTCTAGAAGAGGAATGAAAAACGTGAGATAAATAAGAATACTGCCTAACATCCAGGTGTTTCCACCTCCATAATTCACTAAGCCCAGCCGCCTCTGCCCAGATTGCAAGATCAGGATTTTGCACCCTGGCAGGATTAGATGTATCCAAAGAATAGTCTAGTAAATTAATAAAATCTCCCATAATGAGAATTTTCAGAGGCAAAAAGGAAGCAAGACTGTCAATTATGGAGTAAAGCACCAAAGCTTGGAAAGAAGGTGGTACATACACATTAATTATTGCCAGTTTTAAGGAGTTTATTTCTAGCACCACAGCCACATATCGCTCCATAGGATCAGAGAAAACTTGACATATAGTACAATGTAGGCTTTTATGTAAAAGAATGGAGACCCCCCCCCCCCCCTGGAATATGTAGAAAAAGTGGAATGAAAGGCACGTTGTATCCAATTCCTCTTCAGAGACAGAATCTTGTTACCCATAAGGTGAGTCTCCTGCAACAGTACCAGGTGTGGATTATAAGTCTTTAAATATTGTAAAACCATGGATCTTTTAAACTTGGAGTTCAAACCCCTGACATTCCAGGAGATAATGAGTAGGTTATTGATCATATTGCAATAGGAGGTATTTCACAATGGAAAGGGAGGGGGAGGTACAGCATGAGTGTTGTGTGTCTCAGTGGCAGCAGCATAGGCAATGAAAATGCGGCCCAGAGCCCCATCTAGTTAAATAAAAAAGGGGGGGTTTGGGACTTTGAATGAGACAAAAGTCTCCATCCCCGGTACATACAAGCCCCATCTAAGGGCTTAATAGGAATTTTCACTTCACAACTGAAATGAAAGAAACAAAAATGTAGGAACAGTCCCCTGAAGAAAAAAACATCCCTGCTTTCCAACCAAACAAACAGTAACTGGCTAACAGTGTCAGTGAAGCTTTATCTTCCAAAAAAAAAATCTGAGCTATTGCTCAATAACTGGGTACGTAACAACCAATCAAAAAACACAGTACAGGTGTCCACAGAGTAATGAAATAATGCAATAGGGAGAGTTCAGCAGGATTTAAGCTCACCAAAACCCTGGGAGACCGTACCTGCAAATCATATACAAGAGGTGCAGCATGCCAGGAATCAAGGGAGGGACTCCAGCCAATCCATGACCACAATAGGTGTATCAAAGTATTGAGTGGACCCATTATGTTGGACTCTCATCTTGCTGGGGTATAACATGCTATATTGAAGGCCTTTCTCCCACACCTTCTTTCTCATCTCCACAAAGGATCTCCTGCATTTCTGCAACTCTGGTGAGAAATTCGGGAAAAGGTGCAGAACTGCATTGTCGTAACAGGTGGTTTGTTGTTTCCGCACCTCGGCCAAGATGAGCTCCCTGTCTCAGAAGTTGAGGAACAGGAATGCACGAGGAGGGTTGCAAGGGATTCTAGTACCTGTAGGGACCCTATGCACCCTTTCCACTTGGTAGGCAGGTGAAACCCTCTGCAGATTCAACACTTGCTTAAGGAAAGCTTCAGCAAAAAATAGCAGAATTATCCCCTTCCACTCCCTCTGGCAGCAGAACCACCACCCGCACATTATTGCGGCACAGCCTATTCTCTGTATCATCATACCGTGCCATCAGGAGATTCACTTTACGCTGCAAGTCCTTGAAGGTTTTGTTTGTGGTTTGAGGTGGTGTCCTCCACATCAGATATGTGGGTCTCAGCACTGCCTAGGGGACCGTGGATCTTATCCAGGTCCTGCCACATGTGACCGCATTCCAGGGCTAAGGTGTCTATCCTGGTCATGAGGGAGGTTCTAATTGCCTCAGATACAGCTGCAGAAGGAGACATCTCTGGGTTGTGAGTGGGGTCTTTCTCCATGATCCTCCCACTGCACTCCTCAGTCTGCACAGCTACAGAGGCTCTGCACTGCACATATGGAGGCAAGATGGCCATGGTGCGTGTGACAGGTGGGGAGCTCTGATGCCCACTGGGACTTCCTCCCTCGCATGGGCAGCACAGGAGGAGACCCCCAGGCAGGTGGTAAAGGTTTTCTGAGCAGGGTAACAGTGATCTGCTCCCCAGGACCGGATAAAAGCACAGGATGTCACGAACCTCTGCAGGACACGTCTTCCTGGCTTCACATCCTAGCCACGCCCCGGTAATTGACATTTTTACTATAATTTTACAGTGCACCTGTGCCCAGATTATGGAAATAAAATTATTTATATTTGATATATATGTATTAAATAGTAAATAAAGCTTTAAAACAAGCCATTCTTTGACCTCTTTAGTTTGGTTGTAACTAGAAGTAATTAATTCTCAAAGAACAAAATCATAAAGTTGGGTTCTAGTTGTTTTTAACAGTTTAGAAACATCTGATGTGTGTTTGCATTAAATGGTTGCAGGCTGCTAGGATCCTGGTACAATAGAAAGTAATAGCGAAAGAGCTAAACTTTCTGTACCTCTGTTGTAAACTTTAGAAATTAATTTCTCCACAATGCCTATAGCTATAGAGATGAATGAGAGATTGTCTTAAGTTGCATTTACTGCTTACTTAGAATATACAAATATTTGTAGTGCATATTCTGGGTGCAGGCTAACTTTAAGTTAAGAAGTACATAATCTTTTTTTTCTGGAATTAACACATTATATAACCCCTTGAAGATTTAGCTATCTCAATTTTGCCCACTGTCACTGTTTAGCATGCCTGCTATACACACATGTTCTGTATGTACAATCTCTGTACTTTTGTTCCAATAAACTACATATTTTCCACATTTTTGTTTATTGTCTCCACACTATTTTGCATGTTACCTAAAGCCTAATTTCATTTTTCTTGTCTTTTAAATAGTTTGTTTGGGCCAAGCTTGCCCAAATGAATTGTTTCCAATACTAAGTGTCACGGAACGTCCCACACTCCGCTTGAGTGCTTCCGTCAGTATACCGCTTCCTAAGTTCTGGAACACGAGCCCAATGGATCTGGCTATAGGAACCCCACGAACTAGACAACACCAGTCTTGGAGTACATCAGAACTACTCTTTATTTGAGATCTCACACACATTTATACACCAGGATGACTCAAAGCTAACCTAATTAACATGAGCTCCAATAGGAGTCGTCCCGTCTCCTACATTGTATGGAGGACAATGTCATTAGCTCATTCAATTAACATAAGCACAAGTTGACACCAGCATCTCCTCACATGATGTGTCCCAACAGAATGAATCAGTCTTATCAGCAGGGGGCTGCTGGAGGTGGGCAACAGGCCCGCACACAGTCCTCTCCAACAGCCTCTGCTCCGGCCAGGTCCGTGACACTAAGTGATTTGACCACTGATTGATAATGATGCTAACACATACTGTAGTAGTATCAGCTAAATATAGTATGTGGTGCTGTGTTCTGCAGCAGTATGGGTGACTTCCCGTCTGCTGCTGTTGAGTCAGCTTGAATGTTTCTCCTTGATTCAATAGAAGCCTTGTATTTTAATCAATGAATACAAAGCTTCCTCTGATTATCTGAGGTGGAGAACATGATGATATCTGCCTATCTCTCCACCTCAACCAGCCTTGTATGGATTAACAATGCAAGGCTTTTCCTGAATGGATGAGAAGCAATTGGGCCAACACAATTTTCTTCCAACAGAGATTGAAAGCTGCCTGTGTTGTTGCAGAACACAGCGCTGCCCAAACAAACTATTTAAAAGAATCATGGAATTCAGCCTAAAGTGTTAAAAAATTATTATTACATATTAATTACTATTTCATTCATATGTAGATAAATAGTGGGATGTTTGATCTGCAAATGGTATCAGATAAAGACACCTTACAAGTTGAAAAAAATATATACAATATATTTCTTTTTAACCTCTAATGACCTTTAGTTAAGCCTAATCATCCCAAATTGACTCCTTTCATGCCTTCCCCTCCAAGCTATTATTTTCCTGCTAATCTTTTTTATTTGTATCTTTTACCATTTAATATTGAAACATTTTGTTTTTATTACATTTTTTTTTAAGTGTCACCTAAAAAAAGCTAATTATTTTTTATTTGCACCACCTCAATACAGTGCACTTACACCCCCTTCCTGCCCAGACCAATTTTCAGCTTTTAGCACTCTCACACTTTGAATGACAAATACTCAGTCATGCAACACTGTACCCATATGAAATTTGCGTCCTTTTTTTCACACACATAGAGCTTTCTTTTGGTGGTATTTAATCACTAGTGTTTTTTTTTTATTTTTTGTGCTATAAATAAAAAATCCGTAAATTTTGTGAAAAAAATGCCCTTTTCTTTGTTTCTGTCATAAAATTTTGCAAATTAGTAATTTTTCTTCATAAATTTTGGCCAAAATTTATACTGCTACATATCTTCCGTAAAAATTACCCAAATAAGTGTAAATTATTTGGTCTTTGTGAAAGTTATAGAGTCTACAAACTATGGGGCCAATCACTGAAAATTGATCACATCTGATCACACCTAATGTACTGAAGGCCTATCTCAATTTTTGAGACACTAACAAGTCAGGAAAGTACAAATACCCCCCAAATGACCCCTTTTTAAAAAGTAGACATTCCAAGGTATTGAGTAAGTAGCATGGTGAGTTTTTTTAAGTTGTAATTTTTTCCCACAATTCTTTGCAAAATTAAGATTTTTTTTTTACAAAATTGTCATATTAACAGGTTATTTCTCTCACAGAGCATATGCATACAACAAATTACACCCCAAAATACATTCTGCTACTCTTCCCGAGTATGGTGATACCACATGTGTGAGACTTTTACACAGCCTGGCCACATACAGAAGCCCAACATCCAAGTAGCACCATCAGGCATTCTAGGAGCATAAATGACATATATAATTTTCTGGCAACCTATCATTTTTGAAGGCCCTTCATATTTCTAACACATAGCATGTACATACCAAGAATTACAATCCAAAATAAATTCTATTGCGGAAAAGGTAAAAAGCATTACCTGTGCTTGTAGTATTCACAGAGGAGAGCACTGGTCCAGGCAGCAGACAGGGATGTGCTTAGCGACAGCAATAGTAATTATCCAGGTAGCAGGCAGAAATATTGTCTATAGTAAGCACAAGGATATTGTCAGCACAGCACAGTCCATAGAAATTGTCCAGGCAGAGACAGCCAGCACAGCCACAATATTGGTCCTGGTACACTTTTACCTGCAGACACTCATTGTACTGCTCTCCAGCCCTTCATAAAAATACTGTCTCTTGCTACAGCTAATTATTTGCATAGTCCAGGTAGCGGTGTGGTCCGTTCATGTGGCAGGCAGAGGCATGATGGCAGTAAGTCAGCAGCAGACTGAGGGCCGCAATCAGGTAAGACCTGTGCACAGGGGCACAGGGGTAGAGGCTTCGACCCACCCAAATCTCTATGAAGCCTCCGAACTCCAGACCCTAATCCAGAAATTCTGAAACCTGGAGAAAACAAAAAAAATTGTTTTCTCCATCCGAAAAAACAATTCTGGAGCCAATCACATATCTGAGACCCCTGTGTACTACAGTAGCAGGGCAACAGATCAGTCCAAGCGGTAGGCAAAAGCATAGTCCATAAAACAGGCCAGGGTCTGTTCACGTGCAAGCAGCCGAAGCGGTAGGCAGTAGCGTAGTTGATAAAACAGGCCAGGGTCAGTTCACGTGGAGGCAATCCACACGGTAGGCAGAGGCATAGTCACAAAACAGGCCAGGATCAGTTCACATGGCAGCAGTCCAAACGGTAGTCAGAGGCATAGTCAAAAAACAGGCCAGGGTCAGTTCACGTGGAAGCAGTCCAAACGGTAGGCAGAGGCATAGTCAAAAAACAGGCCAGGGTCAGTTCACATGGAAGGCAGTGGCATGGTTATTTGGGAAAGCATGGAAAATGGTCAGCACAGATGATGAAAATGGGGAAATAGTTAAAAATATGGGCTAATATTTTAGGGATGTATGATAAAGTTGGAAGCATTCACCAATGCAAAGGCCAGGTTGGGAGGGACACTGGGGACAATGGTAGCTGGTATCTTTTCGAAACCCTCTTTTGGTGGACATGCGACATTTATTTTGCCGTCTTTGGCCTGCTTCAGATGGTGGAATGTTGAAGGGGAAGTGGCGCTCATGAAGTCGGCAAACAGCCTCAGAGCGAAGGTCTTCTGGGGGGTCTTTGGTGATAGATGAGGGGCGTAACAACTTCTTCTATGAATTGAAGGAAGGGGGCGGGGCTTTCTGTGGATTTGCTGTAGACTACGTAGGAATTATAAACGGCCAAATGGATGAGATAAATTGCCACCTTCTTGTACCAGAATCGGGACCTCCTTATTGACAAATAGGGCTGAATCATTTGACCATTGAAATCCACCCCCCATGAGATTATAATCTTGCACACATACTGGCTTTTCAATGGGACCTTGTCTTCTTTGAACCTCAATTGTAGTGTCGTCATGGATGGTGGACATCATGTGCACGTCCCTTTTATCCTTCCACCTCAAGGCCAGCACTTCGCTGCATCTCAATGCTGTTCTTTCCCCCCTTCGCAGCTTTTTGTTTGCTAGAGATTGTGGGAAGCCCTTCCTATTTTTTATGGAGGTTCCGCAGGCCAGGGTTTTTGCAATGTATAGGGGCAGGCCAGTGTAGAAATTGTCAAGGTATATGTGATAACCTTTGTTCAGAAGTGGGTATGCCAAGTACCATACAATCTTTCCAGTTGTGCCCATGTAGGCCGGGCACTCAGGGGGCTGGAGCTGGGAATCTTTTCCTTCATATATGCGGAACGCATACAAATATCCCATGGCTCTCTCACAGAGCTTGTGTAATTTTACTCCGTATCTGGCCATTTTGCTAGGAATATATTGCTTTATTCCTAGCCAGCCTGAAAAGGGTACCAGGGACTCATCAAAACATATATTCTGATCGGGGACATAGAGTTCAGCAAATTGTTGGAAAAATAATTTTATCAGTGGGCGAAGTTTATATAATTTGTTGTAATTTGGATGATTGCGGGGAGGGCACTGGATGTTGTCGCTAAAATGAAGAAAGCGCATTATCATTTCGTATCGGGACCTGGCCATTATGGCAGAATAAATGGGCATGTTGTGGATGGGGTTGGTGGACCAATAGGCATGTCCTTCATTTTTTTTTGTAGGCCCCATGTTTAGGGTGAGGCCCATAAACAAAATTTGAACTCCTCCAAATTCAGATCTCTCCACTCAAACAGATGGGCATAGGATTATTGGGGGTTGTTGGCAATATACTGCTGGGCATACAAATTTGTCTGGTCAACAATGAATTGCAGCAAAGTGTCATGCAAAAACAGATGAAAGTAATGAAATTTTGGGTGTTGGCCTGCACACCTGGCTGTGCTGTGAAAGGGGGAATAATTGGTGATCCCGAGTCGGATGGCAGCCATGTTGGGTTGGCAAGTCCATCTGGCATATATGTAGAGGCCCTGGCTCTTGGGGACGTGACACTCCAGTAGTTGGGGGATTTGAATTTCCTGTGCTGGTACTCAGGCGTGATGTGGCAGCACTGGTACTGGGTCTGGGCATTTGTTCCTGGGGCCTATCGCCGGTGGCAGCGCTGGTACTGGGCATTTGTTCCCGGGGCCTATCGCTGGTGGCAGCGCTGGTACTGGGCCTGGGAATATAATCCTGGTTTCCAGAGTGCCGTGCCCTTTTAGGAGGGACCCATTCTTCCTCGAATCATTTGCCAATTCCCTATTCGGTTCAAATGCCGAATTTGATTCGGAATCAGAATTGGAATCTGATGAGAACTCCCCGTTGCTGTCATCAGTCATGGAGAGGATCTGGAATGCCTCCTCACTGTTGTAAACTCTTTTTTTACATGACGGTGTCTGATGGCTGTGTGACAGGTGGCAGGTGACGGTCACTTATGGGCTGTGAGATGGGTCGCAGGTGACGTTCACTGATAGGTGATGACGGTGTGACAGGCCACGGATGGTGACGGGCGATGGTCACTGATGGGTGATGGTCACAGACGGGTGACAGGCCACGGTCACTGATGGGTGCACCGCTGACGGTCACTGATGGGTGACGGGTAATGGCTGACGTCACTGATGGGTAACGGGTAATGGCTGACGTCACTGATGGGTGACGGGTAATGGCTGACGTCACTGATGGGTGACGGGTAAAGGCTGACATCACTGATGGGTGATGGCTGATGGGTGACGGCAGACGGTCACTGATGGGTGATGGCTGACAGCTACTGATGGGTGACAGGTAATTGTTGATGGTCATTGATGGGTGACGAGTAATGGCTGACGTCACTGATGGGTGACGGGTGATTGCTGATGGTCACTGATGACTGATGGGTGAAGGCTGACGGTCACTAATGAGTGACGGGTGACAGCTGACGGTCACTGATGGGTAATGGCTGACGGTCACTGATGGGTGACAGGTGATGACTGATGGTCACTGATGGGTGACAGGTGATGGCTGACAGGTGACGGATGACGGTCACTGATGGGGGATGGGTGATTGCTGATGGTCACTGATGGGTGATGGCTGATGGGGGATGGCTGATGGGTGACAGGTGCACCACTGACGGTCACTGATGGCAGTCTCTTATGTGACAGGTGCACTTTATGGGGTGACTGTGGTGACTGTTGGGTGACAGATGACAATGGGGGGGTGATGGGACAAGTGTTGTGCTTGGTGCAGTACAATACAGACACAGATCGTTAACTCACTGCTCCTGGCTCTTCTCTCCTCACACTGGAAATTGTGTGTGAAGAGAGAAGAGCTGGTAACAGCTAGTTACCGCTCTGTGTTTACATTTAGTGATCAGCTGTGAAAGGATCACAGCCGATCACGTGGTAAACAGCCGCTGGCCAATGGCTGTTTACCATCGTCGGTGACGAGTAGTGTTCCCGGGAACATGCCACCACCGACATGAATGCGTGGCGTGCTCCCGATCACTCGCACGCGCCGTGCACTATGGGGGTGGTACCATCTGTCATTGGCCGTGACTTCATCACAGCCGATCACGTGGTAAACAGCCATGCCCAATGGCTGTTTACCCCGCTCGGTGGCGAGCGGTGTCTCCATGACACACCGCCACCGAGGGTACAGAGATGCGCGTGTACGATCGTGCGCATTCCCTGTTTAAAGGGCAGGGCATCATATGACGCCCTCCCAGAATGAGAGCCACGCCGCCTGGCCGTCATATGATGGACGGCGGGCGGCAAGCGGTTAAAGTAGCTTTTCCATGTTTTGTATGAGAAACATCATTGAAATTGAATTTTTTAAAATGGGACACAATAATATGTACACTTATTTTTTTTTTTTTATATGTTTTTTTTTTATTATTGATATCATAAACAGGTTTACAAGAAAGTAGTTACTTAGTAAATGTGGACGCAGCCACTATAAAGAGCACAAATGTATAATTGTACACTTGCCAAGTGAAGTACAAAAGTCAAGTCTTGGTAAGTAGAGTGAAATGAAATAAATCTTCTATAGGAAATGGAAATCCGCATGAACAGGTATATAAACGAGGGTTCAGTTATCACGCGTAACTTAAATGTATCTTCATTGTGTAAACTTATCTTGTCATAAAGGGCTGATTGGGGCCATCAGGGGTGATAGATGGCATGGTAAAAATTGATTAGTCCTCAATGGGGTAAAGGGGAGCAATGGAAGTATACAGTATTGGGGGTGCTATCATGGATTTGTAATTGTCGTAATGTAGTGTAGTTTCCTAAACGAAGGGGGGATGGGAAATAGAAAAAGGGGAGAGGGGGTGGGTGGGAAAGGGTGGAGTTATCAATGTCTCAAATGTCCTGCCACAGCTCTCGAGAACATATTATGTTAAGACCCATTTGTATTCATCTGTTGTAGTGAAATGTAGCCAGCAAGACTATGTCTTGCTGAATTTAGCAGGTGTATCCTTTGCCTGGTGAATTAGATCCTCCATTTCTGCGGTTTTTGCCTATACGGCGGAACCAGTCCGCTATAGACAGTGGGTCTGGAGAGCGCCATTTGATCGGGATACACATCTTTGCTGCATTTACCATGTGCATGGATAAGGAGCGGAAGTATGCCCTCTTCAGTATCGAGGGGTGATGTAGCAAAAATTGGACCGGTGTGTACTCTAAATTGTATATGGTTATTTGGTTGATGAGTCTATGGACTTCTATCCAAAATGGTTGGATTTTAGGACATGTCCACCAGATATGCAAGAGTGATCCAATTCCTGTACCACATCTCCAGCAGTACGTGGAGAGAGTCGGAAATATGTGATGGAGTTTGACGGGGTTCTGTACCACCGCTAGGCTAGTTTGAAATAATTTTCTTGTGCGCAGGTATTCATTGATCCCTTGTGGATAAATGTGTAAATGGTTTCCCAATCAGTTTCTGTGAGTTTTGTGGAAAGGTCCCCATTTATGGCTGGCCCGATCGTTTTTGGATGTGTGGTCTGAGAATAATAGGGCATATGTGTAAGAGATGAGATGTCATTGGGGTTCCGTTTTTAAGCACATTGATTTGAAGGGCCTAGTTTGTCTTGAACAATCTGATCTGAGTTTAAGGGCGTTAAGAAAGTGTCGAGCTTGTATATACGTCCAAAATGGGAACGTACCTGTCGTCATTTTAGCGGCTAAGTTGTGTAAGAGAGGAGGTGGCCTCCTTCAAAGAATTGTTCTGCTCTTACATGTGAGTGTGTGGACATATTTCTTTCAAGAAAGATGTTTGCATTCCAGGCTGGGTTGAGTCTAAGTGGGGTCATCGGGCCTATAAGCGATGAGATCTTGTGTTTGTCACAGGTGTCACGAAAGGAGGCTAACGTTATATATTAATAGGTGGTTACAGTATGCTAAAGGAATGTGTGTCTGAGCCAGCCAGGGATGTTTGGGCTAGCGGGGTAGATACTATTGAGATTTCCAACTGGACCCAGTCTTTAGTTTTGGAGTGGACATTCCAGTCAGTGATCCTAGTCAAGTGACTAGCTTGTTGGTATTTTCGTATATCCGGTATGCCCAAGCCTCCTTTGAGCTTAGGGATGGTGAGTCTCGAGAAACTTATTCTAGGTCTTGATGTTCCCCAGATAAAATCTATGCATGCTTTTCGATATGTCGAAAAGAAGGCAGGTGACAGTTTAATTGGGACAGTCTGTAGTAGGTACAATATCCTGGGTAAGATGTTCATCTGAATGAGGGCAGCTCTACCGAACCAAGAAAATAGTCCTACGGACCAATTCTTTAAGTCCCGTGTTATGTTTTGCAGCAATGGTAGCTAATTTGTATAGTACAGATCTGAAAGGGATGTAGGTAGTTGAATACCTAAATAAGTGATTTTGTGACTGTTCCATTTAAATGGGAAGTTATGTTGGCATTGTGTGCATATATCAGGGGGTAGGGTAATGTTCAGGGCGTTTGACTTTGAGAAATTGATTTGGAGGTTTGATAGTAATTTAAAATGGTTGAGGTCTTGGTTTGGGATAGTTGTCAGTGGTTCCGTCAGGAAAAGGAGTATGTCGTCCGCGAAGGCTGCTACTTTGTGGGTGTGCTGATTCACATCTATTCCTTTTATGTCTGGATTTGATCTAATACATTTTAGTAATGGTTCCAGCGTAAGTACAAAGATCAAAGGGGAGAGGGGGCAACCTTGGCGGGTTCCATCCGAAATGGAGAAGGCATCCGATAGGTGGCCGCTAACTCGAACTCTCGCTGTGGGAGTAGAGTAAAGTGTAAGTATAAGATTTAACATACGGGGAGGAAGGCCCATAGTTTATAGAGTTTCTGTCATGTAGTCCCAGGCCACTCTATCGAATGCCTTCTCCACGTCGAGGGATAATATAAAACCTTGACGATCATTAGATGTAAGCCAATGATGAATGTTAAGAGCTATAAGGGTGTTATCCCGCACTTCTCTGCCAGGGATAAATCCAACTTGGTCAAAGTGAACTAGATTGGGGAGCAGGGGAAGAAGCCGATTCACTAATATTTTTTCAAACCATTTAAGGTCCACGTTTTAATAATGAGATAGGTCTGTATTTTGTAACAAGTGAAGAGTCTTTTCCCGGTTTCAGAATTACGGTAATGTGGACCGTCAATAGGTCCCGTGGGGGTGTGGTGGGTGATGCACATGCGTCAAAGGCCGATACAAAGAATGGGGTTAGAGTATCTGCGTATGCTTTATAATAACCCGCAGTCAGTCCATCAGGTCCCGGGATTTTACCCGTTTTCATTTGTTTTAGTGCATATTGGCCTCTTCTTTAGTCAGGGGTTTGTCTAGGTCTTGACAGGAGGAGTCCGAAATGGGAATAGGGCTATGTTTCAAGAAATCAATGATTAGCCCTTTCCTCTCAGTCTCGTCATGAATTGTGTCTGAGGAGGGTAGGTTGTAAAATTGGGAGTAATACGTAACAAACTGTTTTGCTATGTCAGGGGTCGAGTTCAGATTGCATCCCGCTGGGTCTGTTAACGAGTGCACCGTTGTCATAGCTTTCTTGGTTTGTAGGGCTCTAGCAAGTAATTTACTGGCTTTGTTGCTATATTCATAAAAGATTCTTTGGGGGAGGATATATTTGCGTCATACTTGTTTTCCCAGTAAGTCTAGCATCTTGTTTCTGGATTGAATCAGAGCGTTTAAGGTGTCTAAGGCTTGCATGTGTTTGTGTGTCTTTACAAGTTGTCGAATCCGGTCAGCGAGTTCATTAAAATGTTTCTATCTTTCCCTTTTTCGTTTAGCCATCGCTGCAATAAGGAAGCCTCGTATTACACATTTGTGGGCTTCCCAGCTAATTAGTGGAGAGGCATCCGTAGATTTGTTTTCCTCAAAGTATTTTTTGAAGCGTAGTTTTACGCCTACAGAAATGCAAGGGTCCGTGAGTAGAGAGGGGTCTAATCTCCAGGACTGTGTGCAGTTAGTCGTGTCAGGGAACGCTATAGTCATAGAAATAGGGTGGTGATCTGAGAGGAACATAGGGTCTATAGATGTGCGTTGGAGGATGGGAATGTCATTTTGTGAAATATAAAGGTAGTCTATTCTTGAATATTTGTTGTGAGGTGTCGAGAAGAAAGTGAAGTCTTTGCCGCTAGGGTTTAAAGTGCGCCATGTGTCATGAATTAGGAGAGTTTGGAGTTGGACTTTAATGGATCAGAGTGCAGCATAAGGAAGGGAAGATTTGCCATTGGAGGTGTCAAGAAGTGGGTTCAGGGGGATGTTAAAGTCTCCCCCCAGAATTAAAGTGCCTTCTTGAAAAGTTGTTAAGGTGTAGTGATGTCACTGAAGAAGGTTACCTTTCGAGAATTTGGGATGTATATGTTTGCCAGTGTGAGCCTTCTACCCATATCAGATCCTTTCAGGAAGATAAATCTACCTTTTTTTATCAGTCATTGTGTCAATCAATCCTAGTAGTATGGAGACCCCTTTAGATTTTGACAATAGGTTCGTAGAGTGATAAGCAGTGGGGAAGTAGTGATTACGCTATTTCGGTGTCAAGTCTGTGTAGAAATGTGTTCCTTGCAGAAACATTATGTCAGCCGTATTTCTTTGCATAGATAGGAGTAACCGAGATCGTTTTTCTGGAGTATTAAGTCCCTTTACATTTAGTGATATGAGTTTGATCTGAGGTGTGTCTCTTTTAGGGGTTGTAGAGGCCATTATTAATGTAGGTAAGAGGGTCTGTTATATCGGAAAGGGGCAAAGGCCTCGAGAGCTATGGCAATTGGGAGAGGTAGAGGCAGGTAGACCTAAAGGTTAGGGGGGTATAGTAGGGTGTGAGAAGTGCGTCTAGCGCACAAATTAGTATTGCGGGATTATTGAGAGGTTGCAGTTTTTGGGGTAGGGAAACGGGGGTTCTGGCAACAGCTGAGAACCTGCTCACCTGTCCTAGTAGGGAGGTGATTAAGCCGGAAGAGATCAGTGGTAGTAGGATGTTACTGTTTCGTGGATGTGTATGTCACGTAGGGGTGCCACTGTGTGGGAGGTGATTTGCGCAAAAAGAAGTGGTAATCTAAGTGAACCATCAGACCAGTAGCCTAGTTCTGGCACAATTGTAAGTGAATGGGGAGTAGTGTGAACCCATGGGATCTGTGCACTGCGTTATTGGGGTTTGAGTACGTCCCTATGGTGCAGAGTAGTGTATCTCATCCATGTAATGGTCCTACGTAGGGAAGCCTAGATGGGGATACTGTATCAGAGTTGTGGTTTGTGGTTGCCTCTTTCAGTTTCTCCCTTGGCCTGAAAATTATTTTTTTTTGTAAAGAAAGGGGTTAACATATGATAAAATAACAGATGTTCTGCTGTGGATAGACTGATATTGACTGCCCAATAAGATAAGTCACAACTAAAACAGTAAACTAGAAGCCGAGAAGCCGTCAACGGGACGTTAAATTAACATGGGGGTGCTGGAAGAGAACATGTACCCTGTAAAGATGTGAGGTTAATATTATGAGTAGCAGTATCTGATCACAGTCATGTGGACAATGCAGTGTTGAAATTACCATAAACAATGTTGCAGTCTGGTAGGATAAAGCTCTCCTGGTGTTTTAGATGCAATACAATTAAATTGTAAGGGGGCTTGGAGCAGACATATTGCTTGTGGTTAATCATTGATCATATTCCTAGTCATCCGAACATGGGAGTGGCAGTGAGTGTTCAGTGCCACTAGGTGGCATTGTGGGACAACGTTTAAGTTAGATGACTACTAACGTGGAGGACAAAATGAATAGACGAAACAGAAAGTAATGGGATATATCAAGTATGCCGTGCGACATGTCTGCTACCCAGCCCCCACGGTTAAACACTGAACATTTCTAAAGAAGAAAGGGACATTGAGGCAATACATTTGCCCCAGGGACTTTTGAACGGTGCTAGGATCAATAAGGTAGAAAATATAGGATAAAACAGATATTTTATTTAACAATCTTTAAAAACAGACATTGGCCACAAACAACATTAGAAATAGATTTACAAAGCAAATAGAGTAATTCAAGGATACAAAGATTAATACCACTCTCTCAACATGTTTCGATTTCCTAAGCTTCTTCAGGAGATATATTGTGGTATATTGGTCAACTATAAAGGTGGAAAAGATATATATAGATAAGAATTACATGTCTGCTAATGAATTTCAAATCATAAAGTATATTGGTTTAATCATGACGGGAAAAATTATGATAAATAAAAAATATATACAAATGAAAACATATCAGAAAAAAATGTTAATATATATACAGATATATGACAATTAATATTGTAACTTTAAAATAAAAAAATAAAAAAAATACAAAATACAAACACCACGTCACATACCACGTCACAAATTTCTTTTCGATCTTACCCGTAGAGAAAAATATAGTAAAAAATGGATTTGTGCTTGGCTGATGTTTTGCTCTTCAGTCCACACCTCATTGAAAAAAGGCATGCAGAGAGGGGTAAAAAATTCTAAGAGTAGAAGAAATTCTCTAAAGGAGAGAAAAATTAAATACAGGGGTATTAACATAAAATCAGCTTCAAAGCAATGGGTTGGCTAGCAAAGACGCTATGCATGGGGGTGAAAAATCATCCAGGATAGAAATATAGTTGTGTACCTTTAATAGAATCAATTCACAGATAACCCAGAGTCACATCCGAAGGATGGTGAAGAGCCAGATTGCTGTATATGTAAATGAATGGTTCTTGTAATGCAGCAGGATGGCAGTCGAGAATGGGCAGCATACAGGACTAGAGCACCCACAGACAGCTGGTGGGTAACTAAACCTGGGGATACGTCTGCAGCCTACCACAAAAGAGCCTAAAAGTATGAGTAAAGAGAGTTGGCTAAGTTTAAATCACTAAGTTTGAATCACATCAAAGAAATAGTGAGTTTTTACTGAGAAGTAGAAAGATAACCAAAAGACTTACTATTGGTAGTCAGAACCGTTTTTAGCAGCACTCACGTAGGTAACGTCCATCTGCCCAGCACATCAACAAGGGGAATGACAGAGACTGGCGGGGAAAGCCCCGCTTTTAAACCTCTCCAGCGTGACGGCGTCTGACTCGCCGCCACGCTGCGGACTGAAAAGGGCAACTGCGCATGCGCACGCATCCCGGCTTCTATGTGGAAAGAGACGTCAGGCGCGTCAGACAAGTATGACTGACCCGCGGCCATTTTGGAGAATCCTGTGCCCTGAATAGTGCACTACGGAAGCCCTACGACTCAAAATGGATCAATGAGGCTATGGACGTTAGCGGCGTCAGGCATATATGACTGACCCGCGGCCATCTTTGAAAGTCCTGTGCCCTAAATGTGACACTACGGGAGCCGTGGGGCTAAAAGCATAAGGAGATAACCGGGAAAGAGGAAGGGCAGCACTAGTTGTCAATTAAAGGGCAACACAACATTCAAGACATTGATTACGAAATGAAATGCTGAGTGCCCCGGGTGTCCGTGCAGGCCAAGAGAATAGAGGAAGACGGACTGGAGAGCAACTGAAAAAGAAAACTCATACCGCACAAAAAATTTGGATATGGGGGCGATAGCAATAAAAATCAAGTTTAGAAAAGTAATTGTGTAAATAACATCCAAAATACTACCTATGAATTCAAAATTCTTATTAGATCGGTTATGTATGACAGATCGAATGTATATGGGGGAAATAAGTAGGTGGTGATGTGAAACAAAAAAACAAAAAAAAAAAACAAAACATGATTTAAAGAAAAGGTTTGTAACTCAAAACATCATTCAGGCCCGGATGTTTCAAAGCATTAAGAGTAAAGATCCACTTAGTCTCGCGTTGTAGTAAGGTCTTATCATAATCACCCCCTCTTTCATTTGGGGGGGCATGCTCCAGGGCATAGAAGTGCATTTTACTATCATTGAATTGATGACACAGACCCATATGTCGGCATATAGAGGTTTCCATCTTTTTCTTATTCACGGAGACATGGTCTCTGATCCGATGGAAAAAGGGGCGTTTGGTTTTCCCCACGTAAAATGCATTGCATTCGCATATTATTATATAAACCACGCCGATGGATTGGCATGTGGCTAAGAAATTGGGGTTGTAGAGCTGTCCATTTGGAAGAATGATATTGCGAGATGCATAAATGTACCTGCAAAAATCACATTTGTGGCAAGGTTTGGTACCCTTATTTTTGGTATATGTTGCGGACAGGGGGACGTGGTGACTGTGGACAATGTGGTCCCTGATTGACCGGGATCGTCGGTAGGTGATCTCCGGATGATTTTTTAGATGTTTGGACACCTTCGGATCTCCTATTAACAAATATGAATTAGTTGGCTACGGTTACTTTTTTTGGCCCTGAGGTAGGCTCGTTTTAGGCATTTATTGCTGTAGCCACGTGCCTTGAGACATTCTCTCAGTGCCCTGGCCTCGGATTCGAAGTGGACATTATCACTGCAATTTCTCCTTAATCTTAAATACTGTCCATAAGGAACATTATTAATGAGTGGTTGAGGATGTGAACTGGTAGCATGCAGGAGTGAATTTCCTGCTGATGCTTTACGAAAAAGGATGGTTCCTATGGTTCTGTCAGGATTGATAAACAAGGTGATGTCCAGGAAAGTTAAGATGGGCTGATTCGCTTCCATGGTGAAGGTTAGGTTATAAGGGTTGGTTTTCAATCAAAGAAACGAGAGAGAGAGATCTTCTTTACTGCCCTTCCAAATGAAAAACACATCATCAATATACCGTTTCCATATCGGTATATTTTCCACCAGGACTTGCATATCTTCCCTAAAGAAAAGTTTTTGCTCCCACTCCCCCAGGTACAGGTTCGCATAGGAGGGGGCGCACGCTCCCACTACCTCCAGGTGCAGGGGGTCGCTATGGGGACCAGATGTGCCCCCTCCTATGCGAACCTGTACCTGGGGGAGTGGGAGCAAAAACTTTTCTTTAGGGAAGATATGCAAGTCCTGGTGGAAAATATACCGATATGGAAACGGTATATTGATGATGTGTTTTTCATTTGGACGGGCAGTAAAGAAAATCTCTCCCGTTTCTTTGAGGGATTGAAAACCAACCCTTATAACCTAACCTTCACCATGGAAGCGAATCAGTCCATCTTAACTTTCCTGGACATCACCTTGTTTATCAATCCCGACAGAACCATAGGAACCACCCTTTTTCGTAAAGCATCAGCAGGAAATTCACTCCTGCATGCTACCAGTTCACATCCTCAACCACTCATTAATAATGTTCCTTATGAACAGTATTTAAGATTAAGGAGAAATTGCAGTGATAATGTCCACTTCGAATCCGAGGCCAGGGCACTGAGAGAACGTCTCAAGGCACGTGGCTACAGCAATAAATGCCTAAAACGAGCCTACCTCAGGGCCGAAAAAAGTAACCGTAGCCAACTAATTCATGGGTATTCTAAACCAAAATTAGACCCAGGCTTAAGAGTAATTACTACTTTCTCTGGACAACATCAGCAAATGCATGATTTGCTACAAAAGCACTGGTATTTGTTAATGGGAGATCCGAAGGTGTCCAAACATCTAAAAAATCATCCGGAGATAACCTACCGACGATCCCGGTCAATCAGGGACCACATTGTCCACAGTCACCACGTCCCTCTGTCCGCAACATATACCAAAAATAAGGGTACCAAACCTTGCCACAAATGTGATTTTTGCAGGTACATTTATGCATCTCGCAATATCATTCTTCCAAATGGACAGCTCTACAACCCCAATTTCTTAGCCACATGCCAATCCATCGGCGTGGTTTATATAATGATATGCGAATGCAATGCATTTTACGTGGGGAAAACCAAACGCCCCTTTTTCCATCGGATCAGAGACCATGTCTCCTTAGTGAATAAGAAAAAGATGGAAACCCCTATAAGCCGACATATGGGTCTGTGTCATCAATTCGATGATAGTAAAATGCACTTCTATGCCCTGGAGCATGCCCCTCCAAATGAAAGAGGGGGTGATTATGATAAGACCTTACTACAACGCGAGACTAAGTGGATCTTTACTCTTAATGCTTTGAAACATCCGGGCCTGAATGATGTTTTGAGTTACAAACCTTTTCTTTAAATCATGTTTTGTTGTTTTTTTTTTTTGTTTCACATCACCACCTACTTATTTCCCCCATATACATTCGATCTGTCATACATAACCGATCTAATAAGAATTTTGAATTCATAGTTAGTATTTTGGATGTTATTTACACAATTACTTTTCTAAACTTGATTTTTATTGCTATCGCCCCCATATCCAAATTTTTTGTGCGGTATGAGTTTTCTTTTTCAGTTGCTCTCTAGTCCGTCTTCCTCTATTCTCTTGGCCTGCACGGACACCCGGGGCACTCAGCATTTCATTTCGTAATCAATGTCTTGAATGTTGTGTTGCCCTTTAATTGACAACTAGTGCTGCCCTTCCTCTTTCCCGGTTATCTCCTTATGCTTTTAGCCCCATGGCTCCCGTAGTGTCACATTTAGGGCACAGGACTTTCAAAGATGGCCGCGGGTCAGTCATATATGCCTGACGCCGCTAACGTCCATAGCCTCATTGATCCATTTTGAGTCGTAGGGCTTCCGTAGTGCATTATTCAGGGCACAGGATTCTCCAAAATGGCCGCAGGTCAGTCATACTTGTCTGACGCGCCTGACGTCTCTTTCCACATAGAAGCCGGGATGCGTGCGCATGCGCAGTTGCCCTTTTCAGTCCGCAGCGTGACGGCGAGTCAGACGCCGTCACGCTGGAGAGGTTTAAAAGCGGGGCTTTCCCCGCCAGTCTCTGTCATTCCCCTTGTTGATGTGCTGGGCAGATGGACGTTACCTACGTGAGTGCTGCTAAAAACGGTTCTGACTACCAATAGTAAGTCTTTTGGTTATCTTTCTACTTCTCAGTAAAAACTCACTATTTCTTTGATGTGATTCAAACTTAGTGATTTAAACTTAGCCAACTCTCTTTACTCATACTTTTAGGCTCTTTTGTGGTAGGCTGCAGACGTATCCCCAGGTTTAGTTACCCACCAGCTGTCTGTGGGTGCTCTAGTCCTGTATGCTGCCCATTCTCGACTCCCATCCTGCTGCATTACAAGAACCATTAATTTACATATACAGCAATCTGGCTCTTCACCATCCTTCGGATGTGACTCTGGGTTATCTGTGAATTGATTCTATTAAAGGTACACAACTATATTTCTATCCTGGATGATTTTTCACCCCCATGCATAGCGTCTTTGCTAGCCAACCCATTGCTTTGAAGCTGATTTTATGTTAATACCCCTGTATTTAATTTTTCTCTCCTTTAGAGAATTTCTTCTACTCTTAGAATTTTCTACCCCTCCCTGCATGCCTTTTTTCAATGAGGTGTGGACTGAAGAGCAAAACATCAGCCAAGCACAAATCCATTTTTTACTATATTTTTCTCTACGGGTAAGATCGAAAAGAAATTTGTGACGTGGTATGTGACGTGGTGTTTGAATTTTGTATTTTTTTTATTTTTTTTATTTTAAAGTTACAATATTAATTGTCATATATCTGTATATATATTAACATTTTTTCTGATATGTTTTCATTTGTATATATTTTTTATTTATCATAATTTTTAAATTGGTCATGATTAAACCAATATACTTTATGATTTGAAATTCATTAGCAGACATGAAATTCTTATCTATATATATCTTTTCCACCTTTATAGTTGACCAATATACCACAATATATCTCCTGAAGAAGCTTAGGAAAGCGAAACATGTTGAGAGAGTGGTATTAATCTCTGTATCCTTCTGACGTGATGTGCGGCTGACGTCAGCACAGGGGAGGAGCCCAGCGTCGGCTCCAGGAAGCTGTGAGACGGGACGCCGACAAGCCGAGGTTATGCCTCGTGGGGTGAGAGACCACGAGCGGCCGGTCTAGGCACGAGCGTCCGGCTCCCCATCCGTCCCGCTCCCCCCCACCACCGCAACTTGTAGCAGCGGCCCTGAAGTGCCCCTCCGTCACGGACCCAGTGAAGGCTGTCCTCTGTGCACCCCCCCTTATGCGCTCCGCCGGGAGCGGTGAACCACCGGCAGAATAATCTCTCCACAAGTCCTGACTAGGGAGGTCACAGAGCGGAGTTGCGGCCCCCAGACTGAGGCCAGTGCTGGGCGCTGCAAAAGGAAGTAAGACAAGCAAGCAACAGACCCTCTACATCGCTCAACGGTTCGGATGGAAGAAACAGGTAGGAGACGTCTCATCGATCCTACTGCTGATTCCACCGCCTAATAACATTTAAATCTTGGACATGATCTTAATGGGCTTACTTTGGAACACCTGGTGTCAATTAGGGGGGTCTGGAAAACGCACATAATTAGGGGGCACTGCTATCCTGTTCAAGGACAGGTCAAAAGGGACTGGAGTACCGAGGCCTATCTGGCTTCCCCCCCCCCATGTTCATTAGTTAGAAGCAGACATTCTAGCTGAGCGGTGTAGCTTATGCCAACTGTGCCCCCCAGCAGGGATTGCTCGGCCTCAACCACCCCCAGCCGTTAGGGGCCCAGTCTCTCAATCCCTAGCACTATCCATGGGTTGGGGCAGGAACTGATAAGAGACGTCGTCATAAGCAACCCTCCCCAGCGACTTGTGGTCTGGAAGGGGGAATAAAACAGGTTACCCACCACAGAGACTCTATACAACCCCCAGGGATATTGTAAACCCCCACCCTAACCGACTGAGGGTGGGAGGGGATTATTAAACAGAAAAGCATATAGAGCTGATATTGTGAGACGGCGTCTCATTAAACCACAAAAAGGGGACAACCGGTAAAGGGAGGAAATATGAGAGGCCGGTCATCGAGATCAGCGGAACCCAATAACCCAAGAGAGAGTTTAAACACTAGCTCCATTCAAAAATATCTAAAAGAAGCAAGTGTAAAAAGTCCAGGAATGGAGGTGAAACACCCAGGTACTAAGAAGAAGGAGCAACAGAAACCAAAGGGGGGACAGGGTGACAGACCTCACGAAGAGCTGGATCTGGCGGGGGCGCCAGCATATATCGCAGCTGACGAGCAGAGAATAATGGCCCTAGTGCCTAGTAAATCAGACATGAGTGAAATGCTTGCTAAACTGGAAAAAAAACTAGAAAGCGTCATAAAAGAGGGGATCTTAAATGTTCGCTCTGATATGGGACATCTTCTTCGCCGAGTAAAGGAGGCTGAAGAGGCCTCCGGCATTCAAGCTAAGGACATAGCAGATTTAAAAGAACAAGTCAAGAAGATGCAAAATGAAAACCGCGTGCTGGCGTTCAGACTTGAGGAACAGGAGAACCAGAGCCGACGACAAAATTTACGCATTAGATCTATTCCGGAACAACAAAACGAGGATCTGGGGGAGAAGATGAGGAAGATTTTCAATCCCCTGCTGGGCAGGCAAGAAGACGAAGCTCTGAGGATCGACAGGGTCCATAGAATAAGGAAGCCCCCCCATATAAAGTAAGACACCCCCAGAGACGTTATAATTAAGTTTCATCAATATGAGGACAAAGAAAAAATTTGGAAAAAACTAAAAGGGGCCCCTCCATTAAAATTTGAAAACAAGGATCTGCAGATTTTCACTGACCTCTCAGTGGGGACTTTGGAGAGGAGAAGACGGATGAGACCAATTCTGGACCAACTCAGGAGGGCTAACTTAAAGTACAGTTGGGGGTTTCCAACATCCCTGATAGTTATCAAAGATGGAAGATCCTACAGAATGAGACACATGGAAGAAATGCAGGACTTCTGTAACAACTTGGGCATCCCTGTCCCTGATCTGTTATAGGTGCTGGGGGGGAGACGTGGGGGGGGGGGTGCGGGGGAGGAGGGGAGAGAGTGGGGGGTGGTCGGGGGGGTTGTTTTTTTTTTTTTCGCTCTCTCGTCTCTCCCCCCCCCCCATCGCTCCTCACGGCCCATCAGGGGGGCAACTACCCCTGGAGCACGAGGACTTATGTATCATGGACTCTAGTTATTAGCGAATACAAAGTAGCAAGGGGGAAGGAGGAGGGTTACATGGCCTCACCTAACCAACATAAAATAATTTGCATTAAGCCTGTGGGGGGGATCGCGGGGCGCTTGGGGGTGCACCCCGGGGCGGGGACGTCCCGAGCCTCCATCTCCTGCTTCTCCCCTTTTTGGGAGGGGCAGGCGCTGGACGCCGGTGCTTGAGCTCACCCCCTGAGGGAGAAGCACCGCAGTGTGGAATGAGTGTATCTCCATACGGGCGGGCTTTTGGCGTAGCTGACGCCATGGGGGGGAAGGGGGGAGGCGGGTGGGAGGGGGAGGTGGGAAGGGGGCGGGGTAGGTGCGAGGGGGTGGGCAGTGGGCCGGGGGGAGGAGGAGGGGAGGGGGGGTTTGAGGGAAGGAGGGTCATTAGATGGGAGGGGATAGGAGGTGGGAGGGGGCCGGCGGGATGTGTTCGAGGGGTGCAGAGCATAGAGGTAAACGCTCGCACCATTAACGATGCCTGATATCAAATTTATATCTTATAATGTAAAGGGGTTGAACTCACCCAGGAAAAGACACAAAATATTGGGGGAACTGTGTCTTCTACGAGGGGACATAGTTTTCCTGCAGGAAACCCACCTGACCCTTGACACAAGGGTCAGGTTGTTTTCCCCAAAGATCCCTCAATGGTTTTACGGTGACTCCCCCGATAGGGGGTCTAAAGGAGTAGCTATAGGGCTGTCCAAGGCAGCGAACTTCTCAGTAAGGGACAGATTAATAGACCCTGAAGGTCATTATATATTTTTGAAGGGTTCTATCGGCACAAGAATGTTTACGTTGGCCAATGTGTACAGCCCGAATAGAAGTCCAACCACCTTCCTGGGACAAGTGCTGGAGAAACTGTTGGGATTTGGGGAGGGGGAGGTGGTCCTGGCAGGGGATTTAAATTTTTGCTTGGACCCTGCTCTAGACAGTACGTCTCGTGCCCAGGGGATCAAGAAGGTGTCACTAGGAGCTATCAGGCGGAAATTATTCCACAGTCAGTTAATGGATGTGTGGAGAGTACAACATGTTAAAGAGAGGGATTACACCTTCTTCTCCCCCGTGCACGGGACCTACTCCAGGCTGGACTACATTTTTGTGGACCACAGCCTGCTGGAAGGGGTCGCAGAAACTAGAATCGAAACAACAACCCTCTCAGGTCATTCACCGGTCACGATGAGGCTGAAGCTCCCAGAGGTGGGGCGAAGTTCTTTTTCGTGGAAGCTGAATGAGGACCTGCTCAAGGATCCCGAAGTGTTAGATCGGATGCAGAACGAGGTGAACCTGTTTTTCAATGTAAATGACACGGGTGAGGTATCACCCTCTATTCTCTGGGAGGCGCACAAAGCCTATACGTGAGGGTTCCTTATATCCATAGGAGCAGGTCTAAAAAAGAAAAGGAAGGAAAAAAGGGAAAAACTGATAGCGGACCTGTTCCATCTGGAACAAGCACATAAAAAGTCCAAAGGGCAGGATCAGGACTGCTACCGTGCAATGGTTGCCGGGAGAGAGGAGCTCAGGGACATGATGGAGCAGGAGGCTAAGAGAGCCATCAATTTAATAACCAGAAATAAATATCTATGGGCCAACAAATCTAGCAAACACTTGGCGAGATTAATCAGGAAAAAAAGAGGGCGGAATTTTATCGAGAAAATAAACGGTCCAGGAGGGAAAGAGATTGTGTCTAGCGAAGGCATGGCCGACGAGTTTAGAAAATTCTACGCCGATCTTTATTCTATAGGACAAAAGGGGGGGAGGTTAGTGCCCGGTTGGCAAGGAGCAGAGGATTCCTAAAAGAAGCAGGTCTGAAGGTACTACCTGGGGAGGATAAGGATCTCTTGGATAAACCAATTGAGGAGGAGGAAATCATGGCAGCGCTAAGAGACACCCCAAAGGGCAAGAGTCCAGGTCCAGATGGTTTCCCCTCCACCTACTTAATGAAAATGAAACACATACTGGTCCCCAGGCTATGCCAATATTGGAAAGACCTGGGCACCAGATGTGAGATGGAACGCGAGGCCCTGTCCGCTACGATAACTCTAATATTGAAAGAAGGGAAGGATACTAGGCTGTGTTCAAGCTACCGGCCCATATCTCTGCTCAACGCGGATGTAAAATTATACGCTAAGGTCCTGGCGAACAGACTAAAGGGATATTTGGCCGGCCTGGTGCACCCGGACCAGTCCGGCTTTGTCCCGGGAAGACAGTGCAGGGACAACGGGGTACAGGCGGTGCTGCTATCGGAGTATTGCAGATGCAGGGGACCCCCAGCTCTATTCCTGTCGATAGATGCCGAAAAGGCCTTCGACAGGGTAGACTGGGGGTTCCTGCTGAACACGTTGGAAGTCATGGGGTTCGGGTCCAGGTTTATTTCCTGGGTCAAGGTCCTATATAGTAGCCCAACAGCAGTGGTAAGGGTGAACGGGGCCATTTCAAAATCTTTTGGAATGGTAAATGGAACAAGGCAGGGGTGTCCGCTCTCCCCCCTCCTGTTTGTCTTGTCCCTCGAACCTCTTCTGGCCTCCATCCGGAACAGCCCTGACTGTAATGGGGTGTGGGTGGGAATGGAGGAGCATAAACTGGCAGCATTTGCCGATGACATACTATTTTTTGTCTCAAATCCCAGAGTAACCCTCCCCAACGTGCTCCGAATCCTTAGATTATACGGAGAAGTTTCCAATTTCAAAATCAACCCCGGTAAGTCCGAAATCTTAAATATCAGTCTAACTAAGCAGGAAGAAGCTCACTTGGCCTCAGTGTTCCCCTTTCCCTGGAGAAAGGAGATCAAGTATCTGGGTATTAAGTTAGCCAACTCCATTAAAGAGTTATTTCAAAGAAACGACATCCCATTATTAGATGAAATTAGGCAAGAGGTAAGAAGATTGTGGTCTAGGCCGCTCTCATGGTTTGGGTGAGCGAACGCAGTTAAAATGATGATTGCCCCAAAAATTTTGTATAAATTTCAACTGCTGCCGATTCCCCTCCCAAGGTATTTCCTGAGGGTTTTAAGGAAATTAATTAGTGAGGCTGTCTGGGGTGGCAATAAACCACGCATCTCCTATGCAACATTAAGTAGAGGGAAAAAAAAAGGGGGAATAGCAGCACCAGACTTTAATAGGTACTACATTGCTGTAGTGCTTTCACGGGTTATAGAATGGAGTAAGAAAGGGACAGATAAGCGTTGGGTGAACATAGAGTTCTCCTTAAGTAATAATAATTTGGCACAGTCACTATGGAATCCCCCAAAATTTAGAATATTCAGCACTAACACTTCTTTGTTAACTCAAAACACTTTTAAACATTGGGACAAAATTCACACTCAACACAAATGGTCGTACAATTCACCGTTAATATATATGAAAAATAATTTATTTTTTGAACCAGGGATGTGGGCGGTGGGAGGGAATTGGTTAAAAGAGGATGCCCTCCAACTGAAAAATTGTATTAATAAGGGGAAAATACGCACTTTCACGGAATTGAGTAGAGAATCAGAACTTTGGGTGATGGATAGGTGGAGGTATCTCCAGCTCTCCTATTTTATAGGAAAACTTTTGAAGCCCCTAAGAAGCATGGAAGAGCTTAGACCCCTGGAGAAACTCTGTACGACGGAGTACCCAGGTGGTGTCATTGGCCAAATTTATAAAATACTGGGGGCGGAACAGGAGGATATGACGCCTCCTTACATCAAAAGGTGGGAGCAGGCGGGCATGTGGAGCCAGTTTGTCTATTTTTTGAACTTATAGAAGGATTTGTATTACTGGCATGCCCCCTTCGGGAAATGATTTGTATTGGAAAATGATAAATAAAGATTAAAAAAAAAAAAAATCTCTGTATCCTTGAATTACTCTATTTGCTTTGTAAATCTATTTCTAATGTTGTTTGTGGCCAATGTCTAGCTAGCATGCTCTCAAATTTTCGGTCAACAAATGTGCGTTGTCGGACTTTCTGATCATGTGTACAAAAGTCCGTTGGACAAAAGTCCAATGTACAAACACGCATGCTTGGAATCAAGTACCAGCCGGAAGAGCTCGGTCTTGTAAAACTAGCGTTCATAATGGAGATATCACATTCATGGCAAATTATGAAATCTCTCAATACAGCGCATTATCTTCTCCTTTATAATGGTATAATAATGAAGCTGCTTTGCTGCTGATATTCACAGAGTTCTGACAAACGTATTTCTTTTTTTTCTAGTGATCTCCAGAATAATATTTTATTTTTTGTGTTTTTTATTCTAGTGATCTCCAGAATAGTATTTTTTTTTCTAGTGATCTCCATAATAATTTTTTTTTAGTGTGTGTCAAGTTACCAAAACACCATTATTATCTTGTATTTTTTAATCTCAAAGGTACAACTATGTTGGTGTCCTTGGTTAATAGACATGTGCAATTTATTTCCTAACGAATCAGAATTCGGACGAATTTTGCATCTTTCGGACATTCAGATGCATCCGAATAAAACAATAACGAATTTCAACTAATAAAAAAGAAATTATAGCGCATATAATGAATGAATTCGACATGATTTGGTAATTCATTAAAGATCTAATGAAACAAAAGGTCAGCTCAAAGTAAATCTTACATTCCAATCAGCTGATTATTTTGTGCTGGTGGTTGGATTACTGGCAAAGTGCATTCCTGAGAACTGAGTGAGAAGGGTGTTATATTGTATTTGAGCAGAGGAGAAGAGATATTGTCATTGTGTGTGTTAATAGATTCAAAAAACAAACGACTTTCCAAACTACAAATCATTATCACGAATCAATATACATACATTGTACTTTGGTTGGAGGGTGGAGGGGAGGAACCTGTGATTCGGTCACGCTGCTTGCCACGGCCTCCTCCTGGCTGAGACTTTCCTGTGTATGAAAATGGTACATCGTTTTAGGTTCTTGGTCATCAATCACACACAATTTTCAGTTCATGACTGTTGCAAATTGAATGTTAACAAATAGAAAAGACTATCATTCTGACCCCAGCATTTTTCATTCTTGTCCCAATCATTTTTGGCTACTACTGTCTATTGATATGTAAACCACTTAAATAAAACAGAAATTTGTGATCGATAACATCTAGTTAACATCATTCAATTTTTGACAAGAAATATGTTCAACAATGCTATACCTGGGTCAAGCTGGTCTCCTCCACATATTCTTCCTGGGTGGAAGGCCCAGGTTGGACCTCAGGAGCCTCAGCTGATGTTGAAGGAAGTGTTGAGAGCGATGGCCTGGGTTCCATCTGGTTGAACAAAAAATGCAGGCTTTTGTAGTACCACAGCCTGGGGACATATATATCATCTGCTGCTGCTCCGGATCTCTGGGAATCCTGGACTTTCTTGTGCGCCCTATTATATGTGCTCCTCAGGCTACCAATTTTGAGCTTCAAATAGTTGATGTCTGCCATCAGATACACAGGCTTCACTAATTCCAACAGTTTCTCCATCGCTCCCTTCCTCTTTATCTTGTTTGAATAGTCCTTGCATTTTACTTGCCAGAGACATGGCAGCTCCTGGTACTTTTCAATAAAGACAGGCAGGAAATCTGGGGCCATAAATTTATCAACCATTTTATGTGCAAGACACAACACAATACAAAAATGTCAGGCTAGACTCTCATAATCTTGTCCCAATATAGGCCTCAATCTATAAGCAGTATAGGTCACTAACCACTGATGCCCCAATTTACAATTGTACCTTCGTTTGAACGATCTTCAATAACGATCCTCTGTCCTCCACTCACAGATCGTACGTACGTACGTTACATCGCCCGAGTGTTATGCTTTATATACACTGCGCATGCGTGAAACTCCACCCCTGTCCTTCTTTCTAGTGTATTCCCCACCTCTTCTCTTTCCAGGCAATGGGAGAGCACATGGCGGAGACACAGCAGGTGTGTGCTGTTATCAGCAATGACGAAAGCCCGGAGCAAGGCAGTTCGAGATCCAGGAGGAGATCTAAGGCATCAAAAATATCCTTTGAAGAGATGGTGGAGATGGTGTACATCTTAAAGAGGACAGACTATGATGGGAATCATGGGCCATACAGAAACCCTAATATGAGAAAGGCCAAAATCAGGGCTAAAGTTGTCAGAAGTCTGCACAGGAATTTTGGGGTACGACGATCCAAGGATCAATTGTGAAAACGCTGGTCAGACCTGAAATTGAGGGAGCAAGATCAGTATAGAAAGATCAGGAAAGTGCTGCAAAAAAGTATTTGTCGTGTGTTCCTATTATTATTATTACTTTTGTGCTGGTCCATGTGCTTTTCTTTACTGTCGTACACTTTAAAATTCCAAGTTTGAGGTTCGTGGACACATGAATCGTTCGTATTAAACATCGTTTGTTACTAAGCCTACTAATACATCATTTTTGGCAGATGTAGGTTAACTACATTTGTCCATGCCTATTTTGATTAAAATACATTTATTACATTGTTGTCTAGATGTGTTTGAAATTATAAGGTAATGACAACTTTATTCAGTGTCAGGAGAGGACACTCAGCAGCTGTTTACACATCTGGATGAAGGAGCACTAGTGTGGGACACCATAACATCCTTGTTATGGTGTCCCACGCAGGTGCTCCAGTGGATACTAGGGTTTTTTTCCATGTGTGAAACTTGCACAAAACAGGTAAGTATTCCAGCTTTTGAAAGGGAAAAAATCATGTATTCAGCTTGGAGCTCTGCCAAAACATACAATTGGAAGACACTTCCAAGCAATGTTTCATATTACTATTTATAGCCTAATGTATCTGTCTGCTAAGTATACCTTTTTTGTATTCACATAGGGGAGAAAAGAATAGGGACATCTGAGGACACCACACACCCTGAATATGTGGATACAGATGTTCATGAATTGCTGGGTGAAGTGGTAGTAATGGTGTCAACAACAGGTCAGTGTCTGAGACCACGGGCTTCAGGTAATATTTGGATGCCTGCATATTTATAATACATGGTGTGTTTTTTTTTTTAGGTGATGTGCATGTTGTGGAAGAAAGAAACTCATTTCAGCAGTGCAAGTGCAGAAATCCTGATCAGTGAGATCATGGTGTGAAATCATGATTTGAGGACACCAAACACCATGAAGATGTGGATGCAGATGTTCATGAAGTGCTGGGTGAAGTGGTAAAAATAGTGTTGACAACAGGTCAGTGTATGAGACCACAGCTTCAGGTAATATTTGGATGCCTGCATATTTATAATACATGGTGTGGTTTTTTTTTAGGTGATGTGGATGTTGTGGAAAAAGAGACTGAAATTAGTGCACAAATCCTGATCAGTGAGATCATGGTGTGCAATCGTGATATGGAAAAGGTGAAACAAAACATCCATGATGTTCAAAAAAGACTGAGCAACATCATAGATATTTTAGGCAAAATCTAAACAAAAAAAAATTAAGTTGTGGTTATGTTGTACATGTTTTTACAGTTTTAAATGAATTGCAAAGCCAAATTTTGAAGATGCACACAATGTGTCAACATATGCTATCTCCCATCATGGGATATCAATGTATGCGTTTTGTGTGTGCAACCCCTTCCTCCAAACTAAAGTAGGTGAGAGGAAGGGTTTGTACCCCCGAAACACCTCCATTGATCCCTCATGATGGGATCTAGCCTATGTTGACACATTGGGGCTTATTTCAAAAAGGCAAAACCACTTTGCACTACAAGTGCAATGCAAGTGCACTTGTAGGGCAAAGTGGATTGTCCTTGCTGGAATAATCCCCAGTGTGTCAACATGTGCTAGCTCTCATCATGGGGGATCAATGGACATGTTTCGGGGGTGCAACCCCTTCCTCTCATTTACTTTAGTTTGGAGGAAGGGGTTGCACCCACAAAACACGTATATTGATATCCCATGATGGGAGATAGCACATGACACACTGTGTGTTTTGTGGCTTCAGTAAAATAGATGTAGGAAAAAAGAGACACAATTTAGGCATGGGATCATGAGGGAAATCCAAATTTTGAGTCCCGATTTGTGTGCATCTTCAAAATTTGGCTTTTAGAGGGGTGAGATCACCCCATCTGATGAAGGCAAGATCAACACAGTTTTGACATACTAAAGTCTCATATGGTCTTCACTAGGGATGAGCCGAACACCCCCCGGTTCGGTTCGCACCAGAACCCGCGAACGGACCGAAAGTTCGCACGAACGTTAGAACCCCATTGACGTCTATGGGACTCGAACGTTCGAAATCAAAAGTGCTCATTTTAAAGGCTAATTTGCATGGTATTGCCCGAAAAAGGGTTTGGGGACCCGGGTCCTACCCCAGGGGACATGTATCAATGCAAAAAAAACTTTTAAAAACGGCCGTTTTTTCGGGAGCAGTGATTTTAATGATGCTTAAAGTAAAAAAAAAAAAAGTGAAATATTCCTTTAAATATCGTACCTGGGGGGTGTCTATAGTATGCCTGTAAAGTGACGCGTGTTTCCCGTGTTTAGAACAGTCCCTGCACCAAATGTCATTTTTAAAGGAAAAAATCTCATTTAAAACTGCTTGCGGGTTTAATGTCATGTCGGGTCATGGCAATATGGATGAAAATCAGTGAGACAAACGGCATGGGTACCCCCCAGTCCATTACCAGGCCCTTTGGGTCTTGTATGGATATTAAGGGGAACCCCGCACCCAAATTAAAATAAGGAAAGGTGTGTGGCCACCAGGCCCTATATACTCTGAACAGCAGTATACAGGCGGTGCAAACAAGACAGGGACTGTAGGTTTGTTGTTAAGTAGAATCTCTTTGTAATTTTGAACGGGTACATTTTTAACGTGTTTAGCTCCAGCCAAAAAATATTTTTTAAGCTTTTTGGAAAACATAGGGAAGGGTTATCACCCCTGTGACATTTGTTTTGCTGTCTTTCCTCCTCTTCAGAAGATGTCACCTCACTTTTTTGTCCCAATGAAAAATGTTTTTTGAAAATTTGGGTTTTTTTGTGGAACAAGGATTGGAAAGCATCAGTGGAAAGGAGAAATTGTTTTCCCATATTAACTCTTACAGGAGAGAATTTCCCTTCCTAGGGGTAGATTTCATCTCACTTCCTGTTGTCTCCTTCCGTTTGCAAGTAGGAGTCGTTTGTAAGTTAGATGTTTGAAAGTAGGGTCCTGCCCTATATACTCAGCAGAAATTTGGGCCTTAGGTGTTGCTGTGGCCACAACACTGTAAGCCCTCACAGGGCCCTGCTGTGAAATATTAGATCAAGAATTGTAATTACATGCCCCTGTTGAACAGGAGCTGAAAGATTAGGCCTTAGGCACTGGTGCTGGTGCCACAACACTGCAACCCCTCACAGACACTCTAGTTGGAACGCAGGAACGAGCCCTGCTGCAAAGTATTGCATCAAAAATTGTAATTACACGCCCCTGTTAGACAGGGGCAGAAAAATTGGGCCTTAGGCACTGGTGCTGGTGCCACAACACTGCAACCCCTCACAGACACTCTAGTTGGAATGCAGGAACGAGCCCTGCTGTAAAGTATTGCATCAAAAATTGTAATTACACGCCCCTGTTAGACAGGGGCAGAAAAATTGGGCCTTAGGCACTGGTGCTGGTGCCACAACACTGCAACCCCTCACAGACACTCTAGTTGGAATGCAGGAACGAGCCCTGCTGCAAAGTATTACATCAAAAATTGTAATTACACGCCCCTGTTACACGCCCCTGGCTGAAAAATTGTGCCTTAGGCACTGGTGGTGGCGCCCAGAACCAAAAATGTTCTTACAAGCTATCAGCGTGATGATTGAGGAGGAAAAGGATAATTACTCAGGGATAGTCACTCAGCATCAGCATAGGCAGTCTTTGAAGGGATCTGAAAAAAATTATTCGGTTACATCAGCATCAGGTGCTTGGTAGCTGGTGGTGATCCAAGACTGATTCATTTTTATGAAGGTCAGCCGATCGACCGAGTCAGTGGACAGACGCACCCTGTGATCGGTTACCACGCCTCCAGCAGCACTGAATGTGCGTTCCGAAAGAACGCTGGATGCAGGACAGGCCAGTAGCTCAATTGCATACTGTGCAAGCTCTGGCCAGTGATCCATCCTCAAGACCCAGTAACCCAGAGGATTTTCGGTGCGAAAGGTGTCCAAGTCTGATCTTGCCCCTAGGTATTCCTGCACCATGTAAAACAGACGCTGGCGATGGTTGCTGGAACCGATCATACCTTGGGGCTGCGGACCAAAAAATTGTCTGAACGCATCGGTCAGACGGCCACCTTCTCCACCGCTCCTTCTTTGACTGACCGAAGCCTCAGCAACACGTTGTCCAGAAACAGGAGTTTGTAACCTCCCAGTCTCTGGGAACACGTTGCACAGACCTTTCTGCAAGGCCTCCCGAAGATGTTTCATCCTCTGCTCCCTCTGCGATGGCAAGATAAGGTCCGCAACCTTACCCTTGTAACGTGGATCAAGGAGGGTTGCCAGCCAGTATTGGTCCTTCTCCTTGATACCACGAATACGAGGATCCTTACGCAGGCTTTGCAGGATCAGGGAGGCCATGCAGCGTAGGTTTGCTGAGGCATTCGGTCCGGAGTCCTCTGGGTCACTAAGGACAACAACGTCCGCAGCCACCTCCTCCCAGCCACGTACAAGTCCATGTGTTCCTTGGGACTGATCCCTTAAAGACTGCTGATGCTGAGTGCCAGGCTCCACCTCCATACTGACACAATCTTCCTCCTCCTCCTCCTCGTCCTCTTCCTGTGTGATCGGCGGGCACGCAGGAACACTGTCTGGATAAAGGGGGCCTTGAGAGCTAAGGAAGTCCTCCTCTTCCTGCCTCTGTTCTGCCTCAAGTGCCCTGTCCATTATTCCACGCAGCGTGTGCTCCAACAGGTGGACAAGGGGGACAGTGTCACTGATGCATGCACTGTCAGTGCTCACCATCCTCGTGGCCTCCTCGAATGGTGACAGGACAGTGCATGCATCCCTGATCATGGCCCACTGGCGTGGGGAAAAAAAACCAAGCTCCCCTGACCCTGTCCTGGTGCCATAGTCGCACAGGTACTCATTGATAGCCCTCTGCTGCGTGTGCAGCCGCTGCAGCATGGCCAACGTTGAGTTCCACCTGGTGGGCATGTCACAGATTAGGCGGTTCTTGGGCAGGTTAAACTCCTTTTGGAGGTCCGTCAGCCAAGCACTGGCATTATATGACCGGCGGAAATGCACACAGACTTTCCTGGCCTGCCTCAGGACATCCTGTAAGCCCGGGTACCTGCCCAAGAACCGCTGCACCACCAAGTTAAGGACGTGAGCCAAACAGGGCACATGGGTCAGTTGTCCCTGTCGGAGGGCAGAGAGGAGGTTGGTGCCATTGTCGCAAACCACCATTCCTGCCTTAAGTTGGCGTGGCGTCAACCACCTCTGAACCTGCCCCTGCAGAGCTGACAGAACCTCTGCCCCAGTGTGGCTCCTGTCCCCCAAGCACACCAGCTCAAGCACCGCATGGCATCTTTTGGCCTGCGTACTTGCGTAGCCCCTTGAACGCCTACGGAGCACCGCTGGTTCCGAGGAAGAGGCCATGGAGGAAGAAGAAGAGGAGGGGGTGGAGGAGAGAGGTGTGTCACAATCAGCATTTTGGAGGCGTGGTGGCGGAACAACCTCCAACACTACTGCACCTTGTCCTGCATCCTTCCCAGCTGCCAGCAGAGTCACCCAATGCGCCGTGAAACTTAGGTAACGTCCCTGTCCATGCCTGCTGGACCATGAGTCAGCGGTAATATGCACCTTACCGCTGACCGCCCTGTCCAGCGAGGCATGGACATTGCCTTCCACATGCCGGTAGAGAGCCGGAATCGCCTTCCGTGAGAAAAAGTGGCGTTTGGGTACCTGCCACTGAGGAACCGCACATTCCACAAACTCACGGAAGGGGGCAGAGTCTACCAACTGAAAAGGCAGCAGTTGAAGTGCTAGCAATTTTGCCAAGCTAGCATTCAACCGCTGGGCATGTGGATGGCTGGGAGCAAACTTCTTTCGGCGGTGCAGCAGCTGGGGCAGGGAAATTTGCCTGGTACAATCTGACGTCGGTGTACCAAAAGCAGATTGCCCACAAGTACTTGGCTGTGACACACCTAATTCTACACCTTCATTCCTCTCACTGCAGGTCTCAGAGAGGACTGAAGGTCTAGTGGGGTTGGAAATCTCAGCTGATGAGGAGCAAGGAGAGATCCTCTTTGTTCTTTGGTGTGGGTCTTTTAGATATGCTTGCCAACGAACTGCATGGCAGGTCAACATATGTCTGGTCAAGCATGTGGTACCCAAGCGGGAGATGTTTTGGCCACGCGAGATACGCTTGAGACATATGTTGCAAATAGCAGCGGTGCGATCTGATGCACTCGTCTCAAAAAAGGCCCACACCAAAGAACTTTTTGAATAACGCGCAGAGACTGCAGCGCCCTGCACATGTGGAGCTTTGGGGTGTGATGCAGTCAATGTGCTGCCCTTAGGCTGGCCCCTGGAGGGCATCCTGCCTCGTTGGTGATGTGCCGCCTCCTCCTCCTCCTCCTCCTCCTCCTCCTCCTCTCTCCTATCAGGCACCCACGTTGAGTCAGTGACCTCATCATCCCCTCCCTCCTCATCACTGGAGCAAACCTGGCAGTATGCTGCAGCAGGGGGAGCATGACTGCCAGATTGCTGTCCTTCTTGGGCACCCCCTCTGTCCGTGCTCATGTTACTGCCTTCATCGAGCTCAGTATCATCATCAGAGCCTTCCAAACGCTGGGCATCCTCCTGGAGCATGTACCCAACACTGTGGTCAAACAGTTCGAGGGAATCCTCAGGAGGACATGGTGGAGCTAGGGAAGGAGTCACTGATGACATTGAGCTGAGGGAAGAGGCCGCTGCTTTGCCAGACAAAGCACCCTGGGCATGGGTGAGAGAGAATGAGGAGGATGAGGACGGCTTGGTCATCCACTCGACCAAGTCTTCCGCATGTTGCGGCTCAACACGGCCAGCTGCTGATAAAAAGGCCAAGCGTGTCCCATGGCCACGTGCTGATGAGGATGCACCGTCTCCACGACCAGCACTAGACACAGAGCCTGCTTGCCCTCTCTTATTGGCTTGTGACTGTCTGCCTCTCCTTCTTGGCCTTCCAGACATACTAATGGCCTGTAGCTGCACTAAGCTGGGATAGAACACCTGTAATTTTCTTCAGGTAGCTTTATATACTGTAACCAGACAAGCCTGCCTGTCAGTAGGAAGATAACACGAACGGATCTAGCTGAACACTGTGAGCAGGACGCACTGCACTAAATGTAAATAGCAGGAACGGATCTAGCTGAACACTGTGAGCAGGACGCACTGACTGCACTAAATGTAAATAGCAGGAACAGATCTAGCTGAACACTGTGAGCAGGACGCACTGCACTAAATGTAAATAGCAGGAACGGATCTAGCTGAACACTGTGAGCAGGACACACTGACTGCACTAAATGTAAATAGCAGGAACGGATCTAGCTGAACACTGTGAGCAGGACGCACTGCACTAAATGTAAATAGCAGGAACAGATCTAGCTGAACACTGTGAGCAGGACGCACTGCACTAAATGTAAATAGCAGGAACGGATCTAGCTGAACACTGTGAGCAGGACGCACTGCACTAAATGTAAATAGCAGGAACGTATCTAGCTGAACACTGTGAGCAGGACGCACTGACTGCACTAAATGTAAATAGCAGGAACAGATCTAGCTGAACACTGTGAGCAGGACGCACTGCACTAAATGTAAATAGCAGGAACGGATCTAGCTGAACACTGTGAGCAGGACGCACTGACTGCACTAAATGTAAATAGCAGGAACGGATCTAGCTGAACACTGTGAGCAGGACGCACTGCACTAAATGTAAATAGCAGGAACAGATCTAGCTGAACACTGTGAGCAGGACGCACTGCACTAAATGTAAATAGCAGGAACGGATCTAGCTGAACACTGTGAGCAGGACGCACTGACTGCACTAAATGTAAATAGCAGGAACAGATCTAGCTGAACACTGTGAGCAGGACGCACTGCACTAAATGTAAATAGCAGGAACGGATCTAGCTGAACACTGTGAGCAGGACACACTGACTGCACTAAATGTAAATAGCAGGAACGGATCTAGCTGAACACTGTGAGCAGGACGCACTGCACTAAATGTAAATAGCAGGAACAGATCTAGCTGAACACTGTGAGCAGGACGCACTGCACTAAATGTAAATAGCAGGAACGGATCTAGCTGAACACTGTGAGCAGGACGCACTGCACTAAATGTAAATAGCAGGAACGGATCTAGCCGAACACTGTGAGCAGGACGCACTGACTGCACTAAATGTAAATAGCAGGAACAGATCTAGCTGAACACTGTGAGCAGGACGCACTGCACTAAATGTAAATAGCAGGAACGGATCTAGCTGAACACTGTGAGCAGGACGCACTGACTGCACTAAATGTAAATAGCAGGAACGGATCTAGCTGAACACTGTGAGCAGGACGCACTGCACTAAATGTAAATAGCAGGAACAGATCTAGCTGAACACTGTGAGCAGGACGCACTGCACTAAATGTAAATAGCAGGAACGGATCTAGCTGAACACTGTGAGCAGGACGCACTGCACTAAATGTAAATAGCAGGAACGGATCTAGCTGAACACTGTGAGCAGGACGCACTGACTGCACTAAATGTAAATAGCAGGAACAGATCTAGCTGAACACTGTGAGCAGGACGCACTGCACTAAATGTAAATAGCAGGAACGGATCTAGCTGAACACTGTGAGCAGGACGCACTGACTGCACTAAATGTAAATAGCAGGAACGGATCTAGCTGAACACTGTGAGCAGGACGCACTGCACTAAATGTAAATAGCAGGAACAGATCTAGCTGAACACTGTGAGCAGGACGCACTGCACTAAATGTAAATAGCAGGAACGGATCTAGCTGAACACTGTGAGCAGGACGCACTGACTGCACTAAATGTAAATAGCAGGAACAGATCTAGCTGAACACTGTGAGCAGGACGCACTGCACTAAATGTAAATAGCAGGAACGGATCTAGCTGAACACTGTGAGCAGGACGCACTGCACTAAATGTAAATAGCAGGAACGGATCTAGCTGAACACTGTGAGCAGGACGCACTGACTGCACTAAATGTAAATAGCAGGAACGGATCTAGCTGAACACTGTGAGCAGGACGCACTGCACTAAATGTAAATAGCAGGAACGGATCTAGCTGAACACTGTGAGCAGGACGCACTGACTGCACTAAATGTAAATAGCAGGAACAGATCTAGCTGAACACTGTGAGCAGGACGCACTGCACTAAATGTAAATAGCAGGAACGGATCTAGCTGAACACTGTGAGCAGGACGCACTGACTGCACTAAATGTAAATAGCAGGAACGGATCTAGCTGAACACTGTGAGCAGGACACACTGCACTAAATGTAAATAGCAGGAACAGATCTAGCTGAACACTGTGAGCAGGACGCACTGCACTAAATGTAAATAGCAGGAACGGATCTAGCTGAACACTGTGAGCAGGACGCACTGCACTAAATGTAAATAGCAGGAACGGATCTAGCTGAACACTGTGAGCAGGACGCACTGACTGCACTAAATGTAAATAGCAGGAACGGATCTAGCTGAACACTGTGAGCAGGACGCACTGCACTAAATGTAAATAGCAGGAACGGATCTAGCTGAACACTGTGAGCAGGACGCACTGACTGCACTAAATGTAAATAGCAGGAACAGATCTAGCTGAACACTGTGAGCAGGACGCACTGCACTAAATGTAAATAGCAGGAACGGATCTAGCTGAACACTGTGAGCAGGACGCACTGCACCAAATGTAAATAGTCTAGATAGAAGATAACAGGAACGGATCTAGCTAAACTGAATACAGTGTATATATATATATGCAACACCAGGGATGCATATATATACACAATACACTGTAAGTGCAGCTAACTGACTGACTGTTCTGCCTAATCTATCTAACTCAAATCAAATGACACTGTCTGTCTCTCTCTCTATCTCTCAGCACACCGGAACACACTACACAGGGCCGCCGTGCAGGCGGCCTTATATAGTGTGGGGCGTGTACTAAATCCCCTGAGCCATAATTGGCCAAAGCCACCCTGGCTTTGGCCAATTACAGCTCTCTCTACTGACGGCGCTGTGATTGGCCAAGCATGCGGGTCATAGTGCATGCTTGGCCAATCATCAGCCAGCAATGCACTGCGATGCCGCAGTGAATTATGGGCCGTGACGCGCCACACGAATTTGGCGCGAACGGCCCATAACGTTCACAATTCGACGGACGGTCGAACAGCCGATGTTCGAGTCGAACATGGGTTCGACTCGAACACGAAGCTCATCCCTAGTCTTCACTTTAGCAAAGTCAAACTTTGTAAGTTCCTGAGTTGGGGATGTGTATGTTATGTTTTTAAACATGCCTGTTTAGCCCAAAAAAGGCAACTTTATGTCAAACATACATGTTATACACCAAGATTTTGGTTTGTTCCAAAACCGTTTATAATGCACATGTGAATGTGTTTGGAGTAAAATGTTTTATACTCAACAATGTGTGGCTTCTTATTTCAATGCTCAATACCAGTTTATTTGTTAAGTTGGTGTAGTTACAGTGACTCCAAGAAATTAATGCATGGAGTTGAAAAGGATGAATATTTTTATCATTAATGCATTACATACATCAACAACAATAACATTGTGTGTGTGTAGCAGACCCACAGCACAACATATTAGTTAGCTGAAGAAGAGATTGTCACCTCATGTATCAAATAATTTACGTTTGCACTATTGAAGAAAATAGCCAAAATGGCAAATATGTTTAGGTTTTCAAATTTTTTTTATTAAACATCCGCAACATTTTGTTGTAAATCAATTGCCCCCTACCATTGAAGTAATCTACATAGTTTTGCCTGACTTTGCGGGCGCTTTGGGGGGGGCAAGCCAGGGCGGCCACTTTCACTTGCTGCCATTGCTGTAGGTTCTGATGAAAAGTCAGCCTCAGTCGCAACTGAGGCCAGATAGCTGGCTTCATTCTTTCGCAGGTAGTTGTGCAGAATGCAGCAGCTTAACACAACGTGGTTAAGTTTATATTCGTTCAAATTTATGGACATAAGGAAGATCCTGAACCGGCTGGCCATTATGCCAAAAGCATTCTCAACCACTCTTGTGGAACATGCCAGCCGGTAATTAAACACCCTCTGCTCTGGGGTCATGTTCCTCATGGGGAACGACCTCATCAGATGTTCCCCCAGAGCAAAGGCCTCATCTGCCACAAACACGAAGTTGAGGCCCTCAATATTCTCCTCCGGAGGTGGCAACCCCAAGGTGCCATTTTGTAGACGCCGGTAAAACTCTGTCTGGGCGATCAATCCTCCATCAGAGTTACGGCCATTCTTCCCAACGTCCAGATAGATGAATTCATAATTGGCCGTCACCACCGCCAACATCACTATACTACTAAACCCCTTATATTTATAGTAATACGCCCCCGAGTTGGGTGGTGGCACGATCCTTACGTGCTTCCCATCGATAGCACCACCACAATTGGGCAAGTCCCACTGGTGGAGAAACTGGGAAGCCACAGTCTGCCCTTTCTGTGGGTTGGAAGGAAACTGTGGAGTCAAACAAGAAAAAAAAATACTACTTTTGCACATAACATTGCAAGCAGATTAGACACAAACATTCTTGGCCAACATAAATATAACATTTATTAAAATGAGTATTTAAAGACAAAAATATAGGGTCAACTTATCAGATTCCTCACCCCCTCTGGTGGCCCATTGGAAAAATGTTATGGTGGGGGGGTGGGTAGATGTTTTGGACAGGTAACCCTCTCCACTTCATTGAGAGCTGAATGCATAAATAATGTGTGTTACTTTGGCCAGCCCCACCTTACTTACACTATTGGCAGCCCACTGAACAGGTAAGAAGTGTCATAATACAAAAATATGAATACGCGCTGTCCAAATTGAAGCACATTTTTACATTCTGCAATTACCTATCAAGATAATAGGAGAACAAAACTTTAAACAGTACCATTTGAAAGTATTTAGGCAGGCACTTGCACTACATGCTTTGGTGAATTCATCCATGAATAGGACCACAAAAGAGGTAGGTATAGTGTGTATGGGTTTGGCAAAGTCAGCTGATAGAATAGTGGTATCGGTTGACTTAACGGTTGGGGGGAGGGAGGATTCCAAATGAGTTTGGGCCCCCCAAAAAAAGCCTCTGGCACTCTGCCTGAATTTAAGGACAACAATAACATTTGGACACGTTAGGGGGTGTTTAGGGTAAGCACTACAATGGAGCTGACAAATACATTGTTAAGTTACTAGGCTAGGTGTGTATGGGCCCAGGATAGCATGCTGGAGAGGTTGGTGAAGGCAAATATGCATGAAGGACAAAAAAGAGCATTAAAAGTATGCATAAGGACAAAGAGGACATTCACAGCATATTACAATCATCGTAATTATGGAATGAAGAAATTAATTCAATACATTAGCAAACTTACCCGAATATAGTCCTTCTGCAGGACTTGAATAATGGCAGAACAGGTCTCTGGAATAATGATTCCCAGAGCCCGGGGGGAGATCCCAGTCATGAACTTGAGGTCCTGGAGACTTCTCCCCGTCGCCAAGTACCGCAAGGTGGCGACGAGCCTTTGCTCGGGAGAGATGGCTTGCTGCATGCAGGTGTTTTGCTTCGTAATATAAGGGGACAGCAAAGCCAATAGATGGTAAAAGACGGGGTCTGTCATCTGGAGATAATTCCTGAAATCCTCAGGATTATTCTCCTGGAGCTCCCGCAGCAAAGGCATATGACAGAATTGGTCACGATTAAGCAACCAATTCTTGGTCCAAGAACTCCTCCTTCCCCTGTTCATGGACTGGACTTGGGTCAAAGCATTAACTCCAAGCCCAACAACAGCACAATCTCTCCAACGAGAATGCAACATGGCTAGTAAACGAATGGCTGCACTGAACAAACTGACAGAACGCACTGAAGATGAGAAAGGACCTGACAAGCACGATCTGAAAATCAGAAATGACCGGACAAGCACACACTGAAAATCAGAAGTGAGCTATAAATAGAATGCACTGAAAAACAGAAATGACCTGACAAGCACGCACTGAAAAACAGATACGAACTGACAAGCACAAGGCTGAAAAGCGCGAATCATCACTCGCCAAACTTCTACTAACACGAGATAAACACAAGATTAGCAGAAGGAGCCCAAAGGGTGGCGCACGACTATTGAACTTCCTTTTTATCGGCTTGTCGTACGTCTTGTATGTCATTACGTTTGTAATTGTTGGCCTACATTTGTGTGACCGTGTGTTGGAGCCAACACTCTTCGAACAAAATTCCACGGTTTTGTTGTCGGAAAGTCCGATCGTGTGTAAGAGGCTTACGTCTAAAAAGAAAGCAGAACAATAGCATTACACCCATTGACTGATCATGCGGGCTGAAGATCTAAGCAACATCTCTGCTAGGAGAGGAGTCATGTCCCTCTGCTGAATCATCCAGCTGACATGTTGTCCAGCTACTTAGGTTTGTTCACCATAGTAAGAAAACAATCACTGAAAACAATGGATGACCAAACTGGCATCACTATGGATGCATGAATGTGCTTCAGTTCAATTTACAGGTCATTTTTCAAGTCATCAGAAAATCCACAAGCTGCTAATCTTAATTAAAACCCCATTGAAGTCAATGGATCAATAAGAGGCACATCTAAAAAATCAAATTTGCCCATTTTCAAGGCTAATAGACAAGGGATTGTCAAGCAAAAGGGCATGGGGAGCTGGGCACTGTCATGAAGTAATAATGCAAAATACAGTTAAAAAGGGAGAGGACGTTGATTTTTTTTTTTTTTTTTAGGGTAACCTGGGGAAAAACAAACTCTTGCAAAATTAATTCAAGCAATATGCAGTATTATAAAAAAAAAAAGTATGATTCTCACAGACAGTGTCAGTGACATTTGTTGTCTTTTTACATTATTCCTGAGCTTACAAATAACAGCCCCCATATCTGATTCATTTTTACTTGAGAAAAAGTATTTTTCTGTGACGCCAGATATATTATCTAATGGTAATAGACCATAATTGAGTGGTTTAAAATATAAATAAATGTCTAAACTTTTTAAAAATGACCAAAAATTTAAAATTTTATTTTCTTCTAGTGCAGTAACACACTGCACTGACTATGAAGTTTAATAAAATGTGTACACAGAGTGCACAAAAACACTTCAAAACCATAACCCCAGATTTTAGTAAAACAGTAAAACCCTCTATAACCTGTCAATACTGAAAGGAGTGGATATACATTCAGCATTGATATGCAAGTATAACTCAAGTAACTTCCAAAAAACTACATCATATAATGACAGGATCTTGTGAGGGAGTACATACCCTGTAGCATTTGTACTGTAAGGTGAACTGAAGGGCCCCCCTGACCCATTGCAACTTCTTCAGTGTGAATTGCAATCTCCAAAAAAAAAAATGCAATGAGATGTGAATTGCACTGCTATTGTGTTGGGGGCTGCACTCCAGGCCCTCTGGAATTTTTAAGTTAAACGCCACTATCGATAAGCTCAGGCATGTTCAGACAGAAATCTGAACCGGCCTGAGCTATCCTGCTAAGAAGCTGTCACTAAGAAGCGCCAATCATAAGCAACTGAGAGATTGCCAAGCATCCACATATACTGTATATTTGCCCATTGAACATGTGTGGCTGTAGAGCGGGGCATGCCTTCGCTGTTCATGATTAGGGATGAGTCCAATGTTCAAGTCAAACATAAGTTGGACTCGAACATCAGGTGTTTGGCGAATTTAGAACATTATGGGGCGTTTGTGGGAAATTCAAGTGCCCACAGAATGCCCCATAATACACTGCGAGACCCTCAATGCGCTGCGAGATTGCAGTGCATTGATGGCTGCTGATTGGCCAAAGCATGCACCTGACCTGCATGCTTTGGCCAATCGCAGCACTCTCTACTGTGAGAGCCATGAGTGGCCAAAGGCAGGGTGCCTTTAGCCAATCATGGCTCAGGGGGCTAAGTCCACGCCCCACACTATGTAAGGCTGCTTACACAGTGGCCGTACATAGTGTAATGAAGGAGAGCAGCAAAATGACATTTCTAAAGGAAAAAATGTAATTTAAAACTGCTTGTGGCTTTAATGTATTGCCGGATCCCAGCAATATACATACAAATCATTGAAAAAAACGGTGTGAGTTCACCCCCAGTCCATTACCAGGCCCTTTGGGTCTGGTATGGATATTGAGGGGAACTCTGCACCATAATTTTAAAAAAATGGAGTAGGGGTCCCCCCTAAAATCCATACCAGGCCCTTCAGGTCTGGTGTGGATATTAAGGGGAACCCTATGTCAAAATAAAAAAAAATGGCGTGGGAGTCCCCCCAAAATCCATACTAGGCCCTTATCCAAGAACGCAACCTGGAAGGCCACAGGAAAAGAGGGGATAGAGAGAGTGCCCACCCTCCTGAATTGTACCAGGGCATATACCAGTCCAAAACTGTCTCCTGTCATTTTTACTTTTTTGACACTCTTTTGGTGAATGTGTAGGGGTACAATGTACCCAATACCCATTCAGATGGGGGGTGGCATCTGGGGCCCCCTTGTTATGCCCCCCCGCCCGCAGACCCCCACAACCACTGGGCAAGGGTTGTGGGGAAGAGGCCCTTGTCCCCATCAACATGGGCACAAGGTGTTTTGAAGGGAACCCCAAAGCACCCTCCCCATGTTGAGGCATGTTGCCTGGTACAGTTCAGGAGGGGGGGCACTCTCTTGTCCCCCCTTTTCCTGCAGCCTGCCAGGTTGCTCTCCCGAATAAGGGTCTGGTATGGATTTTGGGGGTTCCCCGCGCCATTTTTTTAAAATCTTGTTGCCAGGTTCCCCTTAAAATCCATACCAGACCTGAAGGGCCTGGTATGGATTTTGGGGGGCCCCCATACCATTTTTTTTGTAAAGTTTAGCGTGGGGTTCCCCTTAATATTATATTCATACCAGATCCAAAGGGCCTGGTAATGGACTGGGGGGGAACCCACACCATTTTTATCTATATTGCTGGGATCCGACAATACATTACAGCCGCGAGCAGTTTTAAATTACATTTTTCCTTTAGAAATGTCATTTTGCTGTGGTGCTGTTATAAACATGGTGTCAGAAACTATGAATCAGACTGAGACAGAAGTACAGTTAAATCACACTTGTTTAATAATAATAAAAAAAAGATAACACAAGGGCAAGTTCAGAGGGTGGTGATAAATGGGGAGTACTCAGAATGGTCAGGGGTGGGTAGTGGGGTTCCCCAGGGTTCTGTGCTGGGACCAATCCTATTTAATTTGTTCATAAACGATCTGGAGGATGGGATAAACAGTTCAATCTCTGTATTTGCAGACGATACTAAGCTAAGCAGGGCAATAACTTCTCCGCAGGATGTGGAAACCTTGCAAAAAGACCTGACCAAATTAATGGGGTGGGCGACTACATGGCAAATGAGGTTCAATGTAGAAAAATGTAAACTAATGCATTTGGGTGGCAAAAATATGAATGCAATCTATACACTGGGGGGAGAACCTCTGGGGGAATCTAGGATGGCAAAGGAACTGAGGGTCCTAGTAGATGATAGGCTCAGCAATGGCATGCAATGCCAAGCTGCTGCTAACAAAGCAAACAGAATATTGGCATGCATTAAAAGGGGGATCAACTCCAGAGATAAAACGATAATTCTCCCACTCTACAAGGCTCTGGTCCGGCCGCACCTGGAGTATGCTGTCCAGTTCTGGGCACCAGTCCTCAGGAAGGATGTACTGGAAATGGAGCGAGTACAAAGAAGGGCAACAAAGCTAATAAAGGGTCTGGAGGATCTTAGTTATGAGGAAAGGTTGCGAGCACTGAACTTATTCTCTCTGGAGAAGAGACGCTTGAGAGGGGATATGATTTCAATTTACAAATACCGTACTGGTGACCCCACAATAGGGATAAAACTTTTTTGCAGAAGAGAGTTTAACAAGACTCGTGGCCACTCATTAAAATTAGAAGAAAAGAGGTTTAACCTTAAACTACGTAGAGGGTTCTTTACTGTAAGAGCCGCAAGGATGTGGAATTCCTTTCCACAGGTGGTGGTCTCAGCAGGGAGCATTTGATAGCTTCAAGAAACTATTAGATAAGCACCTGAATGACCGCAACATACAGGGATATATAATGTAATACTGACACATAATCACACATAAGTCTATGTTGTTCATATCCGTATCGGCCATAGGGCTTCAACCACAAGTTGGACTTGATGGACTTGTGTCTTTTTTCAACCTCACCTACTATGTAACTATGTAACTATAAACAGAGTAAACGTAGTCAAAACAGAGTTCAGGAACCAGAATGGATAGTCAGACAAGCCAAAATGTCAGGGAGCCAGAAGGAATGTCAGCCAAGCAAGTCTTTAACAGAACACAGGAGAGCATCTCTAGAGATGTGACAAAGGCGAAGGCAAAAACCACCTGGACTGGATGGCTTAAGTAGGCAGGTCCGAGGAGCAGGATCAACAGGTGAGTCACTGTGGAGAGGTAGGAGCTGGCAATTAGCCGACAGCTGAGAGGCCAGCTCAGAGAAGGATGGGCTGGACCCAGTCCTGACAGCACCCCCTCCTCAATGACCCCTCCCCCTAGGAGGACCACCAGGCTTGACGGGAAAACGTCTATGGAAATCACGAAGGAGGACAGGGGCATGTACGTCCGAGGATGGGACCCAAGAGCGTTTTTCCGGACCGTACCCTTTCCAATGCACCGGGTACAGTATGAGCTCACGGAACCTACGGGAGTCAACAATGGACTATACTTCATACTCCTCATGGTTCTCAACCTGAACAGGGTGAGAACGTGGCACCGAGGTGGTAAAGCGGTTGCAGACCAAAGGTTTTAATAAGGAGACATGAAATATATTTGAGATACGCATTTTAGAAGGAAGGTGTTATGTGTAAGCCACTGGGTTAATCCTGCAAAGAATACGGAAAGGCCCAATAAACTGAGGTGCAAACTTCAGAGAGGGACCACAAAGTCGGAGGTTGCCAGACCCTGTCCCCAACCTGGTAGGAAGGTGCAGGCAGGTGTCTGCGATCAGCATGGAGTCTGTATCTATCATTAGCATGTCGCAAAGCCTCCTGGACTTGTGCCCAAGTGGAAAAAAGTCCTCTTACTGTCCTCTTACTGTGGAACGAAGTCCTCTTACTGTCCTTTCTGGTCATATCAGTCAGGGGCTTGACCAGAGGCGAGAAGTTACGAATAAACTTCCGATAATAGTTGGCAAAGCCCAGAAAACACTGCAGAGGACGTAAACCCACGGTTCGGGGCCAGTGTAGGACTTCTGAAATTTTCTCTGGGTCATCGAAAAACCAGCAGTGGAAATGACATAACCCAGGAATTTAACCTGTTCACAATGGAATTCGCACTTCTCCAATTTACAATAGAGATTGTATTCTCTTAGTTTCTGAAGCACATGACAGACATCTGTGTGGTGGCTCTCCAGGGACTTGGAAAAAATGAAGATATCATTGAGATAAACCACCACACATAACTGCAACAAAGCCCAGAAAACGCTGCAGAGGACGTAAACCCAAGGGTCGGGGCCACTGTAGGACTTCTGAAAGTTTCTCTGGGTCATCGAAAAACCAGCAGTGGAAATGACATAACCCAGGAATTTAACCTGTTCACAATGGAATTCGCACTTCTCCAATTTACAATAGAGATTGTATTCTCTTAGTTTCTGAAGCACATGACAGACATCTGTGTGGTGGCTCTCCAGGGACTTGGAAAATATGAGGATATCATTGAGATAAACCACCACACATAACTGCAACAAATCTCAGAGGACATCCTTATTAAATTCCTGGAAAACTGCTGGGGTGTTACAAAGGCCAAAAGGCATTACGAGGTACTCATAATGACCTGTTGTGGTATTAAGTGCAATTTTCCACTCGTCGCCCTCCTTAATACTCATGAGATTGTATGCCCCTCTCAAATCAAGCTTTGTGAAAATCGTTGCTCCCTTGAGGCAGTCAAATAACTCCGTATTCAACAGAATCGTATAGGCATTCCTAATCGTGAAACGATTGAGACCCCTATAATCAATACAAGGTCTCAGTTCACCACTCTTCTTCTTCACAAAGAAGAATCCAGCACCAACAGGAAACGAGGATTGCGGATGAAACCTTGAGAAAGTGTGTCTGCAACATACTCCTCCATGGCCTCATCCTCCAAGACTGACAAAGGGTAAACCAAGCCAAGAGGGGGTATGGCACCAGGTTGAAGGTCAATTGCGCAATCATACAACCGGTGTGGAGGCAAACTACTGGCTTGACCATTGTCAAAGACATCACTAAAATTGCGGTACTCCTTCGGCAGGGAGGAGAGTGAAGAGGTGCACAGGACCTTGGCTACCATCTGGAAGCATGTCTTACTGCATTGTGGCGACCAGGAGAGAACCTCAGTACGGAGCCAATCAAAAGAGGGGTTGTGCAAGGATAACCAATAACCAGCGAGATACTTCATACTCCTCATGGTTCTCAACCTGAACAGGCTTCAACCACAAGTTGGACTTGATGGACTTGTGTCTTTTTTCAACCTCACCTACTATGTAACTATGTAACTATAAACAGAGTAAACGTAGTCAAAACAGAGTTCAGGAACCAGAATGGATAGTCAGACAAGCCAAAATGTCAGGGAGCCAGAAGGAATGTCAGCCAAGCAAGTCTTTAACAGAACACAGGAGAGCATCTCTAGAGATGTGACAAAGGCGAAGGCAAAAACCACCTGGACTGGATGGCTTAAGTAGGCAGGTCCGAGGAGCAGGATCAACAGGTGAGTCACTGTGGAGAGGTAGGAGCTGGCAATTAGCCGACAGCTGAGAGGCCAGCTCAGAGAAGGATGGGCTGGACCCAGTCCTGACAGCACCCCCTCCTCAATGACCCCTCCCCCTAGGAGGACCACCAGGCTTGACGGGAAAACGTCTATGGAAATCACGAAGGAGGACAGGGGCATGTACGTCCGAGGATGGGACCCAAGAGCGTTTTTCCGGACCGTACCCTTTCCAATGCACCGGGTACAGTATGAGCTCACGGAACCTACGGGAGTCAACAATGGACTATACTTCATACTCCTCATGGTTCTCAACCTGAACAGGGTGAGAACGTGGCACCGAGGTGGTAAAGCGGTTGCAGACCAAAGGTTTTATTAAGGAGACATGAAATATATTTGAGATACGCATTTTAGAAGGAAGGTGTTATGTGTAAGCCACTGGGTTAATCCTGCAAAGAATACGGAAAGGCCCAATAAACCGAGGTGCAAACTTCAGAGAGGGAACACAAAGTCGGAGGTTGCCAGACCCTGTCCCCAACCTGGTAGGAAGGTGCAGGCAGGTGTCTGCGATCAGCATGGAGTCTGTATCTATCATTAGCATGTCGCAAAGCCTCCTGGACTTGTGCCCAAGTGGAACGAAGTCCTCTTACTGTCCTCTTACTGTGGAACGAAGTCCTCTTACTGTCCTTTCTGGTCATATCAGTCAGGGGCTTGACCAGAGGCGAGAAGTTACGAATAAACTTCCGATAATAGTTGGCAAAGCCCAGAAAACACTGCAGAGGACGTAAACCCACGGTTCGGGGCCAGTGTAGGACTTCTGAAATTTTCTCTGGGTCATCGAAAAACCAGCAGTGGAAATGACATAACCCAGGAATTTAACCTGTTCACAATGGAATTCGCACTTCTCCAATTTACAATAGAGATTGTATTCTCTTAGTTTCTGAAGCACATGACAGACATCTGTGTGGTGGCTCTCCAGGAACTTGGAAAAAATGAAGATATCATTGAGATAAACCACCACACATAACTGCAACAAAGCCCAGAAAACGCTGCATAGGACGTAAACCCAAGGGTCGGGGCCACTGTAGGACTTCTGAAAGTTTCTCTGGGTCATCGAAAAACCAGCAGTGGAAATGACATAACCCAGGAATTTAACCTGTTCACAATGGAATTCGCACTTCTCCAATTTACAATAGAGATTGTATTCTCTTAGTTTCTGAAGCACATGACAGACATCTGTGTGGTGGCTCTCCAGGGACTTGGAAAATATGAGGATATCATTGAGATAAACCACCACACATAACTGCAACAAATCTCAGAGGACATCCTTATTAAATTCCTGGAAAACTGCTGGGGTGTTACAAAGGCCAAAAGGCATTACGAGGTACTCATAATGACCTGTTGTGGTATTAAGTGCAATTTTCCACTCGTCGCCCTCCTTAATACTCATGAGATTGTATGCCCCTCTCAAATCAAGCTTTGTGAAAATCGTTGCTCCCTTGAGGCAGTCAAATAACTCCGTATTCAACAGAATCGGATAGGCATTCCTAATCGTGAAACGATTGAGACCCCTATAATCAATACAAGGTCTCAGTTCACCACGCTTCTTCTTCACAAAGAAGAATCCAGCACCAACAGGAAACGAGGATTGCGGATGAAACCTTGAGAAAGTGTGTCTGCAACATACTCCTCCATGGCCTCATCCTCCAAGACTGACAAAGGGTAAACCAAGCCAAGAGGGGGTATGGCACCAGGTTGAAGGTCAATTGCACAATCATACAACTGGTGTGGAGGCAAACTACTGGCTTGACCATTGTCAAAGACATCACTAAAATTGCGGTACTCCTTCGGCAGGGAGGAGAGTGAAGAGGTGCACAGGACCTTGGCTACCATCTGGAAGCATGTCTTACTGCATTGTGGCGACCAGGAGAGAACCTCAGTACGGAGCCAATCAAAAGAGGGGTTGTGCAAGGATAACCAATAACCAGCGGGATACTTCATACTCCTCATGGTTCTCAACCTGAACAGGGTGAGAACGTGGCACCGAGGTGGTAAAGCGGTTGCAGACCAAAGGTTTTAATAAGGAGACATGAAATATATTTGAGAAACGCATTTCAGAAGGAAGGTGTTATGTGTAAGCCACTGGGTTAATCCTGCAAAGAATACGGAAAGGCCCAATAAACCGAGGTGCAAACTTCAGAGAGGGAACACAAAGTCGGAGGTTGCCAGACCCTGTCCCCAACCTGGTAGGAAGGTGCAGGCAGGTGTCTGCGATCAGCATGGAGTCTGTATCTATCATTAGCATGTCGCAAAGCCTCCTGGACTTGTGCCCAAGTGGAACGAAGACCACCGTGATGCTGCTCTAATGCAGGAATACTCTAAGGAACAAAAGAGTGAGGCAACATGGAAGGTTGGAATCCATAGTTTACCATAAATGGAGACAATCGGTAAGCAGAATTCAAGGCACTATTGTGAGCAAACTCTGCCCATGGTAAGAGGTCTGACCAGTTGTTATGATGGTCAGAAATATAGCAATGTAGAAACTGCTCCAAGGACTGGTTGGCTCGTTCTGTGGCCCCATTAGACTGCGAGTAATACGTAGAGGAGAAAGCAAGCTGAATTCCCAACTGTGCACAAAAGGCTCGCCAGAACCGGGACACAAACTGATTATCCCTGTCCGAGACAATCACCTTGGGTAGCCCATGTAAGCGAAAGATCTCCCGAGCAAAAATGGAAGCCAATTCCTTAGAAGTGGGCAACTTCTTAAGTGGAATACAATGAGACATTTTTGAGAACCGGTCAACCACCATAAGGATAACTGTGTGGCCCTGGGAGTTGGGAATTGTTAGGAAATGGCCCAAAAGAGTTGATTCTTCCCAGGGTACCCAACAGCCTTGGGAGAATGGTAAGTCTGGAGCATGGCAGTATGGAGACTCTCTGGGACAAAGCAGCGGTCACAAGGTTTCTCAGGAGGAGCATGAACCTGAGCAGCAAGAATTTTGTCACCCAAAGGAGAAGTGAGTGCGTACTGTAGCCGGAATACGATAAGGAGGAATCACAGGAACCAGAACCGACTCCATCTTGGAAGTGGAGGAAAATTGTTGTGACAAAGCATCAGCCCTTACATTCTAAGTACTGGGTAAGAATGAGACAATGTAATTGTAACTTGACAAGAAAAGAGCCCATCGCGCCCTTCTGGGAGAGAGGCGTTTAGCCTAAGACAAGAATGTATGATTCTTATGGTCAGTAAGAATGGGAACCGGCACAGTGGTACCTTCAAGGAGATGTCTCCATTCTTTCAGGGCTAAAATCATCGCTAACAGCTCTCTATCACCAATCTCATAATTGCACTCCGCAGGTGACAATTTCTTAGAAAGGTAGCCACAAGTTTGCATAGCGCTCTCAGAGGTAGGACGTTGAGACAGAAGGGCGCCAACTCCAGTCTCAGAAGAATCAACCTTAAGGATAAAAGGTAACATAGGATCAGGATGTGCCAACACAGGAGCAGAAACAAAGGCAGCTTTGAGACTCTCAAAGCCCTTAATGGACTCTGGAGACCACCTCTTACTGTCCTTTCTGGTCATATCAGTCAGGGGCTTGACCAGAGGCGAGAAGTTACGAATAAACTTCCGATAATAGTTGGCAAAGCCCAGAAAACACTGCAGAGGACGTAAACCCACGGTTCGGGGCCAGTGTAGGACTTCTGAAATTTTCTCTGGGTCATTGAAAAACCAGCAGTGGAAATGACATAACCCAGGAATTTAACCTGTTCACAATGGAATTCGCACTTCTCCAATTTACAATAGAGATTGTATTCTCTTAGTTTCTGAAGCACATGACAGACATCTGTGTGGTGGCTCTCCAGGGACTTGGAAAATATTAGGATATCATTGAGATAAACCACCACACATAACTGCAACAAATCTCAGAGGACATCCTTAATAAATTCCTGGAAAACTGCTGGGGCGTTACAAAGGCCAAAAGGCATTATGAGGTACTCATAATGACCTGTTGTGGTATTAAGTGCAATTTTCCACTCGTCGCCCTCCTTAATCCTCATGAGATTGTTTGCCCCTCTCAAATCAAGCTTTGTGAAAACCGTTGCTCCCTTGAGGCAGTCAAATAACTCCGTATTCAACAGAATCGGATAGGCATTCCTAATCGTGAAACGATTGAGACCCCTATAATCAATACAAGGTCTCAGTTCACCACTCTTCTTCTTCACAAAGAAGAATCCAGCACCAACAGGAGACGAGGATTTGCGGATGAAACCTTGAGAAAGTGTGTCTGCAACATACTCCTCCATGGCCTCATCCTCCAAGACTGACAAAGGGTAAACCAAGCCAAGAGGGGGTATGGCACCAGGTTGAAGGTCAATTGCGCAATCATACAACCGGTGTGGAGGCAAACTACTGGCTTGACCATTGTCAAAGACATCACTAAAATTGTGGTACTCCTTTGGCAGGGAGGAGAGTGAAGAGGTGCACAGGACCTTGGCTACCATCTGAATGCATGTCTTACTGCATTGTGGCGACCAGGAGAGAACCTCAGTACGGAGCCAATCAAAAGAGGGGTTGTGCAAGGATAACCAATAACCAGCGGGAACATAAGGTGAGGAAATAACTTGGAATTGGATTATATCATGGTGAGGAGCCCCTACAGCCATGGACAACGTAACAGTCTCATGAGTCACATGGGCAGGCTGTAGAGGTCTCCCATCAAGAGCCTCAATGGCAAGTGCAGTGTCATGCAGCTGCAGCGGAATCGAGTGCTTCGATACAAAGGCAGCATCAATGAAAAGGCTTGCAGCCCCAGAGTCGATTAAAGCCTGTATTTCGACGATTGACTCAGCCCAAGAAAGGGTAACCAGGACCAAGGGTTTATCCTTCTGGATAATTCAGGATGAAACAAAGTCCATGACAGGACCTCATGGTTTGGGCATTCCCTGGACGGGTAGGACAAGACTTCAAAAAGTAACCTTCCTGGCTACAATAAAGGCACAATCTCTTCCTCCTCCTTAAGGTTCTCTCATCCGCAGAGAGATGCGTGAATTCCAAGTGCATGGGTTCACCTTCACTGACCGACTCGATACCAGGAGACATGGGAGGTGAGGGAGGCAAGGGTGGGAATGCAAAGCTTGGAGACAAATGTACAGGAGGCTTCTGCAAGCGCTTCTTAAAAGAGAGTCTTTCTCTGAGTCTGGAGTCCATGAGGATGGCAAACGTGATCAACTTCTCCAGCTCAGTGGGTATATCTTGGGCTGCTAACTCATTCTTGATGTTATTCGAGGGACCATGAGAAAAAGCAGCCACGATGGCCTCATTGTTCCAAACAACCTCTGCTGCCAGAGTATGGAATTCAATGGCGTAATCGGCAACAGTTCTCATACTCTGATGGACATGAGGCACTTGGCAGCAGAAGCGGAGCATGCGGGAACGTCAAATACCCTTTTAAAAGAAGCAACAAACTCAGGGTAACTCAAGACAAAAGGTTTTTGTGTCTCTCATAGAGGATTTGCCCAGGCCAAGGCTCTCTCAGAAAGCAAAGATATCACAAAACCTACTTTGCTTCTGTCCGTGGAAAAAGCCTGGGGCAGCATCTTAAAGTATATCTCAACCTGGCTGAGAAACCCTCTGCATTAGACTGGATCACCCCCAAATCGCTGGGGAAGCGGAGCAGAACCAGACATACCTCTTATAGAGATAATACTCGAGGCGGGTGCCTGCACAGAGACTGGCACAGCAGCAGGGACGGCCTTCAACACAGATTGTACCGGAGCAGCCACAGTGGGAGATTCCATGTGAGCCATGCGTCTCAGGAGTGTTTGTAACGCCATGGCAAACTGATCCATGCGGTTATCCTGCTCATCCAATCTGGAAAAAATATTACCAAAAAGTGGATTGACTGCATCTTCGAATTCATGGCCTTTGCCTACTGTCAGAAACCATGAATCAGACTGAGACAGAAGTACAGTTAAATCACACTTGTTTAATAATAATATTAATAATAATAGTAATAATAAAAAGGTAAACAGAGTAAACGTAGTCAAAACATAGGCAGAGTTCAGGAACCTGAATGGATAGTCAGACAAGCCAAAACGTCAGGGAGCCAGAAGGAATGTCAGCCAAGCAAGTCTTTAACAGGAACACAGGAGAGCGTCTCCAGAGATGTGACCAAGGCGAAGGCAGAGATCATCTGGTCTGGACGGCTTAAGTAGGCAGGACCGACAAGCAGGATCATCAACATGTGAGTCACTGTGGAGAGATGGGAGCTGGCAATTAGCCGACAGCTGAGCAGCCAGCTCGGAGAAGGAAGGGCTGGGCCCAGCCCTGACACATGGGAAACATGCGCTACTTTACAGGCAGACTAAGGAGACCCCCCCAGGCATGATATTTAAAGAAATATTTAATTTTTATTGAAAGAAGAAAAAAAGGAAATCTCAGCAAAGGACTGAGTACTAAATAGAGAGTTGGAAGGGGTTAATAGAACTGCTGCCTCTACTAATTACTACCACTGAGTGGAGCAATGCCAATGTTAGGAAACCAAAGTAGATATGGCGCTGTTCTACTGCTAACACATAGTGGTGTAAAAATACTTAAGCTGCTTCCTTTGGGAAAATCCTAAAGACTAAGAAGATATTACACCCTGTAAATTATAAGTGTATAATGCAAAATAAACTAAACCAAAAATTACTTGTACAATGTGGTCTTGTATTGAAACTAAAATCAGCCAAAATGTGTGATCTTTGATGTGGAAAATCAATATATATGATAAATAAAACAAAAAACCTGCGCTGGCAACTCACCATAAAATATATACAAATAATTCATAAATATGAAATATGAGAAAGCAGATAAATTAATATATGCACAAATGGTGTAGGCTGTGTGAGATTGGCAACAAAGCCACTTAGGAGCTATGCGACTACAAACCAATTAAATGTCGCTACACTGGTGCAAAAAAAATGCCATAAAATTAACATTCGTGACCACAAATACCGGTGTATGAACCTCTAAAGAGATAAACGCCAAGTGATATGTAAAAAAAGAAAATTGAATGATAAATTGCTATTGACAGAGAGTCCTTTACATCAAGGTGTTTCTTCACAAAAACAATCAACAGACTTCAAGCTTTTCCATCCACATACTAGGTCTGGGCATGAAGGTAGGCTAATGCTGGTGATGGTTATGAAGAGACTTTGGGAACCACAAATCTCACGTTCCACCAAAAGAAAAGGAGAAAGCATATAGTGTAAAACCCTATGACACCGTGAGATCACCTGCGCATATAAGCGCTACTCACGGAACCGATGTGCAGAGCAGGCATTTAGATATTTGGTCGGTGTTCGCTGCTGAACGGCGTGCGTTCCACCAACTCAGGAAGTGATGTCACTGGTTCTCAGATTCTCAGGCGTAAGCAGGATGTTGCGTTGACGTGTTTCGCCCCTCCCCCAGGGCATTATCAAAGACTTAACATCCAGCTCACGCAAGGTTTTACTTATACTACGCTCGATGAGTGACAGCCATTTACGGCCAATGGGTGAATATTACCCATTCCTTCCTAAAATCATCATATCCTGTTGCAATTAGAAAACTTTAATGAGTGACCAGAGACACAACATCTCTCATCACCACAATACGCAGATGTATATGCTTGAACAACCTATACAAGACATCAAATTTATGCGCTTATTGTCTTAAACAAAAATAAGGTGTATTACAACAGGATATCTAGACAAATAAAGAATCTATATATAGTATAAGCTGAATGTCCAATTTTGATTATCATAACTTATTTCAAAAAATGTAATTCTTTAATAAAAGATATAGTATACAATGAAAAAAATATAAAAAATCTTAAATATAAAAGTATATAAAAATAAAAATAAAATATGCAAATAAAAATGGAATAAAATTAAATATAATTCCTTGATGCTTGTTGTATCTTGCAACAGGAAAAATTATATATATATATTTATACATATATATATAAGATAAAAAACCCATTACCATCCAAAAGAATTTCTATGACACAAAAAATATATAAAAATATATATCGATAAACCCTACCCTCCATATGTTCAAACCTCAGAAATAAACAACAACACAATTATTTGCAAAAGGAGGGGAAAAAATATAATAGATACAATGCATTCAATTATTCCATATATTGATTGTGTCTATGAAAGCCATCAAGCTCATAAATCTGATTTACCAAGAATTAAAACAAGAATTAATTTATATTAATATAATTAATATATATGATAGCCGTTAAAAATAAAGTACTTATAAAAACTGTTGTGCGTGCTGAAACGCTCTAAGGTGCAATTGTAATTATTATGCTTATATCTGATACCCGTTAGGATAAAAGAAAGAAAAAATAAAAATAAATAAATTATTGTGCATACTGAAACAATTCAAGGTGCAATATATATGCTTTCTAAAGTACTATTAGTGTTATTAAATCTACAACAAGCAGATTTCCTATGTCTGCATTTCCATATTGTCCATTTTAAATAAACTGATAAAAATCATCAAAAAAACAAAATTAAATAAATTATGCATTATAAAGTGCTTTTGTGCCAGTGAAGAAAATCCTCTTTCTAGTCTGATGGACTTTTCAGTGAGTGAACACACCGTGCATATCTTAGTTTGTGTTGCTATTGTGGCTGCACTCACCAGATTCTTCTCCCCCTCCTGTAGTTAAAAGCATCCACAGTATATGCCACTGTGTAGCAATGCAGGAAGAAGACCATCCTTAGAACTGGCTATGAGGAGATTCCATTATATATTGTACATCATGGAAGAGAGAGAAGGAGCCCAAATAGCGTAATACTGTATCAAACTGTTTTATTAACAAACGCATGGAAAGGTACTCACATACGGTAGAATTAAAAAGGCATTTGTTGCTGACACCAATGTTTGTGACAGGAAGTGATGCAAGGACGTATGCTGACTCCGCCCTACACGTTTCGTCACTCTGACGTCATCTGCATCCAATGACGTCAGAGTGACAAAACACGTAGGGCAGAGTCAGTCATAATTTATTTAATTTAGTTTTTTTGATAATTTTTATCAGTTTATTTGAAATGGACAATATGGAAATGCAGACATAGGAAATCTGCTTGTTGTAGGTTTAATAACACTAATAGCACTTTAGAAAGCATATATATTGCATATTGAATTGTTTCAGTATGCACAATAATTTATTTATTTTTATTTTTTCTTTCTTAATATAATATATATGCTTAATATAAGCATATTAATTACAATTGCACCTTAGAGTGTTTCAGCACGCACAACAGTTTTGTATAAGTACTTTATTTTTAACGGCTATCATATATATTGATTTTCCACACCAAGGATCACACACTTTGGTTGATTTTAGTTTCAACACAAGACCACATTGTATAAGTAATTTTTGGTTTAGTTTATTTTGCATTAAACACTTATAATTTACAGGGTGTAATATCTTCTTAGTCTTTAGGATTTTCCCAAAGGAAGCAGCTTAAGTATTTTTACACCACTATGTGTTAGCAGTAGAACAGTGCCATATCTACTTTGGTTTCCTAACATTAAATTTTTATTGTTTTACTTTAAGCATTATTAAAATCACTGCTCCTGAAAAACAGCCATTTTTAAAACTTTTTTTTGCATTGATACATGTCCCCTGGGGCAGGACCCAGGTCCCCAAACACTTTTTATGGCAATAACTTGCATATAAGCCTTTAAAATTAGCACTTTTGATTTTTCACATTCGTGTCCCATAGGCTTTAACGGTGTTCGCATGTAATCACAATTTTTTTGCCTGTTTGCATGTTCTGCTGCAGACCAAACGGGGATGGGGGAGTGTTCGGCTCATCACTACTTATGATTTGCTGTCCACAGTGAGAGTTTCTTGGTGGGATAGCTCAGAATGGTTTGGACTCACGTCTGAACACATTGGTGCTCATCCCTGACTACCACTGCTGTAAAGGATATGAGGGTTTGGTTCTTCTGTAAGACTTAAAAGGCCACAGTTTGTGGGTGTCAGGGATTAATAACTCCTCCATGTCATACCCAGTGACCCTGCTCTTCCACTATGTCACACCTAGTGACCCCCAATCCCATATCACACCTAGTGACCCCAGTCCACCATGTCACACCCTTTGACCCCAATTCTCTATGTCACACCTGGTGACCCCAATCCCATGTAACACCCAGTGACCCTGATCTTGCATGTCACACCTAGTGACCCTGCTCCTCCTCTACTCTCCATCTTTCTGATACTGTTTACCAAAAAGCTCCTCTCCTGGACTGTAATGCTCCGCACAGCTCCAGCTGGCTCCCGTGGAGGAAAAAGCGGACAGTCAGGTGGCTCTGCATGTCCTTCTTGTCCCCTCTGTTTCTACTCTGGTGAAGGTGCCACCCTCCAGCACCGGGCTCCAGCTCAGGTCCAGCTTCCCTCTGCTCCCGACTCTGTACCAGTCCAGGGAAGTGAATATCTCCTCGTCTTCATCAGTCAGCTCGGTGCAGAGAGTCACCTCCTACTCGTGGATCAGCCCACTCACCTCCAGCTCAAAAGGATCATTAAACAGGCAAAGCCCTGACAGGCCCCCCTCCTGCCATCCTGGGGCCCCCATGGTGGTGAAATGAAAGGGCGGGGTGGCAAATGTGACCTTTGCTACCCTGGTAGTTCTGCCACTGGCCTATGTCAAGGCTCCTCTGTGTACTGTGGCCATAACTATACATTGCTGAGATACATTACGGACATTCTATGCAAAAATATGGCAACTGCTCCAATTTATAACTAGCCTTTGCAGTGGGTTGCACATGGAAGGGCATCACACAACACAAACACACAAAAATTTCCCAGCACACTTACCAGCTAGCCTGCAAAAAAACAAAAACAAACAAACAAATGAATCCTGTCTAACAAATCTCGTTAAAAACAGAGGTTTTTTTTGCACATATATGCAGATCATTGTGAAAGCTGCAGTGCCTATGTCAAGGCTCCTCTGTATACTGTGATGCTAACTCTATATTTTTGAGAGTCTCCAAGTTGGATCATATATAGCAGTGGATAAACTAAGGGCAGATTTTTCTGGGGGTAGCACACTCCTCCTTAGATAAAATGAGATGTGGTCTTTGGCACCATGAGTGAAAAGCCTACATCCCAATATTATAAAAGAGAAGGAGAAACATGGGTCAACGGGACTTTAGATGAGGCAAATCACTTCAAAAATCAGTAATACACATGATTATTATGAATTATTGCATAGTAGCACAATTCATAGTAACAATTTTGCAGACATAAAATACATATTAACCACTTCAGCCCCGGAAGATTTTACCCCCTTCCTGACCAGAGCACTTTTTACAATTCGGCACTGCGTCGCTTTAACTGCTAATTGCGCGGTCATGCAATGCTGTACCCAAACGAAATTTGCGTCCTTTTCTTCCCACAAATAGAGCTTTCTTTTGATGGTATTTGATCACCTCTGCCGTTTTTTGAAAAAAAAAAATTTTGAAAAAAAATGATATTTTCTACTTTTTGTTATAAAAAAAATCCAATAAACAAAATTTTAGTCATACATTTAGGCCAAAATGTATTCGGCCACATGTCTTTGGTAAAAAAAATGTCAATAAGCGTATATTTATTGGTTTGCGCAAAAGTTATAGCGTCTACAAACTAGGGTACATTTTCTGGAATTTACACAGCTTTTTTTTTTTTTTATATCAATAAGTTTTTATTGAGTATTTCAAGAAATGGGTACAGAAAGGAAAAAAAAAAATTGGGAAATGGAGGGAAATGGGTTGTACAACATAAAACAGGGTAGTAAGTGATATACATCTCATAGTGATATACATTCAGAAGATACAATCGTACAAAAGGGTAAATAGGTTTAGTATTAGACCTACTGGTTCTGTTAATACGGTATAATCACCTCAAGTATCATGTAAGTTACAGCTTATAAGGCCATATAGACCAGGATTTGTCAAAAGTCACACTCTGTAATGAGTTTAGTGCAATGAGGCGTTCAAAGGTGTAGTTTCTGTTGACAGCTTTGACTATATCTGTCACATTCAAGGCTGTAGTGGATTTCCAGTTACAAAGAATCATTAATCTTGTCTCTAGTAATATGTGTGTCACTACAGGTCTGAAGTCCTTATGAATTTTGTCAATGTTTAAATGTAAGATTGCTAATGCAGGGTCTGGGGGTGTGAGCATTCCCGTTATGGAGGAGATCAGTCGAAATATTTGATTCCATGTACTTTTAATTGTGGGGCAATGCCATAGCATGTGTAGTAAAGAACCCGTGTGCCCGCAAGCTCTCCAGCAAAGAGGTGATGTGCCGGGAAAGAATTTTGCCACCCTATAAGGTGTGTAATGCCATCTATTGGCTAGTTTGATTGCTAGTTCCCAGTGCTTAACGCAATGAGAAGCTTTATGTATTCCTGTAAATGCCTGTCGCTATTGTTCTGGTGAAAACTGTTTGCCCAAGTCGCCCTCCCATTTTGTCATTGCTGTAGTTTTGATGAACGTATTTTAATCCCTTATTTTGTGGTAGAAAAATGATATACCTTTATTGTTGTTGTTGGCGTGTGAGTAAAATTGCCATATTGCTTTCGGTATGTGGATAGATGGTCTGGAGTGGGAGTTAAGAAAATGCGTGATCCTCGTATATAAATATTTCTCGTTATTGGTGAGGTTGTATTGGGACTTGACTTGGTCAAATGTTTTCAATTGAGTTCCATCATAGAGGTCTAGGATGCTATGTACCCCTTTGGTCATCAAGGAAGTAACAGTCAGTAATGGAATCTTTGTTTCTATTAGCGTCATAGGTAGAGTGTATGGTAGTGCTTGATTATCCTGATCTTTTTGTTTGAGAAGGAATCTCCATGCTTTCAATGAGATCTGCATAGGGGGAGTAAAAGCGGATAATTTCCATGGCAACCACCCATCACTTAATAATAATAAGGTTAAATCTTTTGTTGGGGCTAAAGCTTTTTCAATGTCTACCCATAATGGTGGATCTTCAGTTTTGAACCATAATTTTGTCTGATCTAGTCTGACTGCCCAGTAGTAGTCATATAGGTCCACTAGGCCTGCCCCTCCTATTTTTTTGTGGAATGTGAGGTTGTTTCTGGAGCATCTGGCTTTTTTACCATTCCATATGTATTTCCAGCTTATTTTTGACATTTTATGAATATAGTGAATAGGTATGTTGATTGGTAAGGAGCGGAATATGTAAAGTATTTGAGGTAGCAGCATCATCTTATATGCTGTGATTCTACCAAACCAAGATATTTCCTTGTTAGACAAGTGTTTGATTTGGGCTTCCAGTGTGGCCATCAGTGTTTGCATATTTGCTCTAACCAATGTGGAGGTTTTATTAGTAAGTGTGATACCGAGATATTTTATGCCATTTAAGCTCCACGTATAAGGCAGTGTTGTTTGGAGCATAGTGCGTTCGTGGGGTAGGACACCCACGTCTAGTATTAAAGATTTATTAAAGTTGACTTTATAGTATGATATTTCTCCAAATGTGTTAAGGATTGTATGGGCCTGCGATAATGATGTGGTAGGATTTGTCAGAAGAAGGATTACATCGTCAGCGAAAAGGTTTATGGTGTGCAGACTGGAGCCAAACTGGAAGCCCGTAATCAGGGGATGAGATCTTATAGTTTCAGCTAGGGGTTCAATCATTAAGTTAAAGACTGTTGGAGATAGGGGGCACCCCTGTCTTGTACCGTTGGTAATATGGAATGTTTTGGATAAGAACCCAGAGGAGTAAACCTGTGCCGACGGTTGTGAGTATAAGGCCATAATGGCTTGCAGTATTGGGCCTTGGAACCCAAATTTGGTAAGTGTCATTCTCATATATGTCCAGTGGACTCTGTCGAACGCCTTCTCTGCGTCAATGGACAACAGCAGAGAAGGCGTTCGGGTTTTTTCAGCAACATTCATCACATTTACAATTCTTCTGGTGGCGTCAGAGGTTTGTCTCCCCTTCACAAAGCCCATCTGGTTGCGTTTTATAATGCGTGGTATTATATCTGTCAATCGTTTGGCTAACAATTTGGCATAAATTTTAATATCGGAGTTCAGGAGAGAAATAGGCCTGAAATTTGCTGGTGTGATAGGATCTTTACCAGGTTTTGGTAGTGTTACTATATAAGCTTTTAACATGTCGTGGGGAAGGTGTGCGGACTCAGCAGCCTTGTTGAATATGGTAGACATATGTGGTGATAAAGTGTTTGCAAAAGTTTTAAAATATTCGTTAGAGAAGCCATCCGGTCCTGGAGACTTACCATCTGGAAGAGTGTTTATGATCTGTGTTATTTCCCTTGCCGTGATTGGTAAATTTAATGATTCTAGCTGGTGTGCAGAAAGAGTGGGGAGATTGATGTTCTTTAGGAAATTCTCAATCTGTTCCATTGTTGGTTGGTGTGTGTTGGGATCTGAGTGCAGATTATAAAGTGAGCCATAGTATTCCGCAAATTGGTCAGCTATGTCTTGAGGGTTTGTTATTTTGTGTGGTTGAGTAGGGTGCTGTAGGAAAGCAATTCTCATTTTGGTTCGAGCCGCTTTCAATCTGTTTGCTAAATACTTCCCTGCTCTATTAGCATTGGCATAATAGTTCAGTTGAAGGCGTCTGAGATGTATATCGTACTGTTGAGAAAGAATATGCCTAAGTTTTTCTCTGAGGGAGTGTAATTTGTCAGTAAGTGGCAGTGTAGGGTTTTTTTTGTGTTGAGTGGAGATATCGTGAATGTCTAACAGGATATTGCGTAGCTGCTGAGCCCTTTTTCTTTTTTCTCTGGCCCCTATTTGAATTAAGACGCCTCTCATGAAGGCTGTCAGGAAAAGCCATCTTGCAAATATCACAGCAAACTAAAGTTTAGAGGAATGCCTGTGCACAGAAGCGCCATCCGGCGCTCGCGCGCGCGCAATAGCGCCAATAGCGCCAAACGCGCTAACGTGCGTACGCGCATGCGCAATAGCGTCAATATCGCGACCGTGCATACGCGCATGCGCAATAGCGCCAATAGCGGCGCCCTGTGACAGCACTTGGCGCCAAAGAGGCTATTTAAGGAGGACTGTTCCACTGCTGCCTTGCTGTCCGGTCTACAGAGTTCCTGAAGACCCCTTGTGCCCTGTTACTTGCATATTGCTACCTGATACCTGTTGGACTGTTCCTGACTACTCTGTTTGCTGCCTGCCCTGATCCCGGCTTTTGGACTTTGACTACTCTCCCGGATTTACCTTCTGTACCTGATCTGCCCGCCTGTGTTTGACCCGGCTTGCCTGTACCCTGCTGTCTACGTCCTGCTGCTGGACTACAAGACACCTCCCTGCTGTCTACATCCTGCTGGTGGACTACAAGACACCTCCCTGCTGTCTACATCCTGCTGGTGGACTACAAGACACCTCCCTGCTGTCTACACCCTGCTGGTGGACTACAAGACACCTCCCTGCTGTCTACATCCTGCTGGTGGACTACAAGACACCTCCCTGCTGTCTACATCCTGCTGCCAGACTACAGGACACCTCCTAGCTGACTACCTGATTCAGCTCTCTGCTCCAGCCTTCCAGTCAGGCACTTGTGCCCCTTCGCACTCCCGAGCCCCTGTCATCACTACCAGGGGTTCCCGAGTAGGAGGTATACGAGAGGCCGTTCCCTGCATTCCGGGCTCCACCTACCAGGTACGTGACAAAGGCCTTGTGTGCATTCCATAGAATGTATGGGTCATTGACTGATCCCACATTCTCAGCAAAAAAGAAGTGCAATTTCTGCGATATTAGTGATTGGAGTTGTGGGTCTTGTAATATGCGTGTGTTACAGCGCCAGATGGGGGGTGAAGGAGAGATTCCCCTCTCAGCCACAGACATAGAAATAGCCGAGTGGTCTGACCACGTGATATCATGTATAGTGGTTTTTTTAACATTTTGTAGCAGCCATTTATCCGTTAGGAATAAGTCAATACGGGAGTATGAGCGGTGCCTGTTGGAGAAAAAGGTGTAGTCCCTTTCGTTACCGTGTTGGTATCTCCACGTGTCAAATAGTTCCTCCTTATGTAGTAGTGGTTGGAGGGACAGAGATCCCTTACCTGAAGATGTATCCATGAGTGGATCTCGTGTCACATTAAAGTCTCCACAGATCAGGAGGTTACCATGTTGTAAAGCTTTTGCTTTTTGGGTCACTTTGTTGACGAATCTAATCTGGTGCCTGTTTGGCGCGTATAATGACACTATGGTGTAGGGATTAGAATTAATGTTCCCTGTGGCAATGATGTATCTTCCTGCTTCGTCGATAATGATTTCTTTGGGCTCGAAGGAAACAGAATTTTTCAAGGCTAAGAGAACCCCCCCAGTTTTGCGATGCGGCGTACATGCCACATAGATAAATGGGTAGTCCCTATGGGTACATTGGGGAGTGTTGTCTAGTTGGAAGTGCGTTTCTTGGACTTTCCACAAGCTAAAGCGTTTAGCCGGGTGATTTAAGCCCTTGGCATTGATTGAGAGGCAGGTTATCGTCATTTAAGAGACGTGGGTCTGGTTATGAGGCTGTGTCGTGGGGGTACTCACTGCGGCCATAGGTAATTTTCTGTGCTGCTGGGTTGCTAGTGGAGACAATGTAGTGGAGCAATTCAGCTGCTGGTTTGGAGGTGAAGTTGGTGCTTTGTATCTGTATATATCACTTAAAAAAGAAGATAAAAAAAAACTGTAAACCAAACGGAAAGTTAACATGAGTAACATAAGAAATGGATCTCAAAAGTGATCCTCGTGCAGTCGTAGCTGCTATCGGTGATATTGGGGGGAAGGGAGAGAATCTAGAATAGAAACTCAGCCCTGGAGATAAACCTGTAACAACTTAGGTTTTATTTATGAGCTTCCACCTGTCGGCTTTTTATTAGACTTCCTGTAAGACACTACCTGCCAATCATTTTGGAGTAGAGGTGGCTCTGCTGGGTGAGCCTGATGCATAGGCTGGTCCAGAATGATATTCCATCTCTTTAGGGCAGTGAGCCCTTCTTCCAGGGTATTTATTGAGATGGTGCCCCCATTATGGGTAATGGAGAGTGTAGCGGGGTACTTCCACTTATGGAGGATTTTGTGGTTCCTCAACGCTTTGGTGATCGTTATTAGATTGCGACGGCGTTGCAGAGTATGTCTAGAAAGATCTGGAAGCAATCTGATGTTCGCATACTGCTGGGGAATGTTCTCTTGCTTGCGCGAGGCTTGAAGGACCCTGTCCTTAACATGGTAGAAATGCATTCTGAGCAGGACATCCCTGGGGATTTCAGCGGGGAGAAAGGACGGTTTAGGGACCCTGTGTATTCTATCCACAAGCAGGTCATGAGCTGAAGCATCGGGTACCATTGTCGAGAATAGGGTCTGGGCGTATTGTAAGAGCTGGTTAGGGGGGATATCTTCCGGTATTCCTCTCAGTTTAAGGTTGTTCCTCCTGGACCTGTCTTCTAAGTCGGCCATTTTGTCTTTGAGCCAAACTATATCTTCCCCCTGGGCTGTATGGGCCTCCACCATTACATTATATGCTGAGGTGTATTCCTCCATTTTGTTTTCCACTTGATGCACTCTGTGACCTATGGCTTGTACCTCCCTCTGACACTCTGTTATACCCCTGACCATGTCTGCTTGTAATGAGGAACGTAGTGACAGGAGCATTTCTTTAAGTAAAGTGTCTGATACCGGCCTGTCTGCGGTAGGGAATTCCCTGATAGGATCCCCTTCAGTGCTGCTCTGATGTGAGGGGTTGCTGTGAGGCCCGCTTACCACCATGCACTGTGCGTTTCCTTGCCTTATGGGTGAGTCCCTCCTCGGCTTCGATTTGGCCGGGCTTCTTGTGGAGGGGCTGGATGGGCTTGAGGAAGACCCACTGGGTGGGTTCGGGGAGCGGGTAGAGACAGATGCCTGTACTTGTCTGTCGCTGTGCGCTTTAGGCCTAAGCTCCGTCCTGTCAGCTGCCGTTCCGCCGCCATTTTGATGATCGCGGGCCGCGTAATAGCTCGTCATTTTCTGCGGCTGTTGGGGATTTTTGCGGCGTCTTGTCATCCCCGGTGTGTGCAGCGGGCACCTACTTGTTAGACGGTAGGTCCGTTAGTCTGTAGGAGTGCCGTGGAGCTCTGATGGCTGTGGATTATCTCCTGAGGCGAGCGGAGCTCTGGGATTACACGTCCATCTTAGAGCCCGGTTGGCCACGCCCCTCGAATTTACACAGCTTTTAGTTTATGACTGCCTATGTCATTTCTTGAGGTGCTAAAATGGCAGGGCAGTACAAAACCCCCCCAAATGACCCCATTTTGGAAAGTAGACACCCCATTGAAATTGCTGAGAGGCATGTTGAACCCATTGAATATTTATTTTTTTTGTCCCAAATGATTGAATAATGACAAAAAAATAAAAATAAAAAAAATTTACAAAAAGTTGTCACTAAATGATATATTGCTCACACAGGCCATGGGCATATGTGGAATTGCACCCCAAAATACATTCAGCTGCTTCTCCTGAGTACGAGGATACCACATGTGTGGGACTTTTTGGGAGCCTAGCCGCGTACGGGGCCCGAAAACCAAGCACCGCCTTCAGGATTTCTAAGGGCATACATTTTTGATTTCACGCCTCACTACCTATCACAGTTTTGAAGGCCATAAAATGCCAAGATGGCACAAACCCCCCCCAAATGACCCCATTTTGGAAAGTAGACACCCCAAGCTATTTGCTGAGAGGCATGGTGAGTATTTTGCAGCTCTCATTTGTTTTTGAAAATGAAGAAAGACCAGAAAATTGTTTTTTTTTTTCTTTTTTCAATTTTCAAAACTTTGTGACAAAAAGTGAGGTCTGCAAAATACTCACTATACCTCTCAGCAAATAGCTTGGGGTGTCTACTTTCCAAAATGGGGTCATTTGGGGGGGGGGTTTGTGCCACCTGGGCATTCCATGGCCTCCGAAACTGTGATAGGCAGTGAAGAGTGAAATCAAAAATTTACGCCCTTAGAAAGCCTGAAGGCGGTGCTTGGTTTTCGGGGTCCCGTGCGCGGCTAGGCTCCCAAAAAGTCCCACACATGTGGTATCCCTGTACTCAGAGAAGCAGCAGAATGTATTTTGGGGTGTAATTTCACATATCCCCATGGCATGTTTGAGCAATATATCATTTAGTGACAACTTTGTGCAAAAAAAAATAAATAATTTGTCTCTTTCCCGCAACTTGTGTCACAATATAAAATATTCCATGGACTTGACATGACTCTCAGCAAATAGCTTGGGGTGTCTACTTTCCAAAATGGGGTCATTTGGGGGGGTTTTGAACTATCCTGGCATTTTATGCACAACATTTAGAAGCTTATGTCACACATCACCCACTCTTCTAACCACTTGAAGACAAAACCCTTTCTGACACTTTTTGATTACGTGAAAAAATTATTTTTTTCTGCAAGAAAATTACTTTGAACCCCCAAACATTATATATTTTTTTAAAGCAAATGCCCTACAGATTAAAATGGTGGGTGTTTCATTTTTTTTTTCACACGGTATTTGCGCAGCGATTTTTCAAACGCATTTTTTGTGGAAAAAACACACTTCTTTAAATTTTAATGCGCTAAAACACACACATATTGCCCAAATGTTTGATGGAATAAAAAAGATGATCTTAAGCCGAGTACATGGATACCAAACATGACATGCTTTAAAATTGCGCACAAACGTGCAGTGGCAACAAAATTGATACATTTTTAAAAGCCTTTAAAAGCCTTTACAGGTTACCACTTTAGATTTACAGAGGAGGTCTACTGCTAAAAATACTGCCCTCGATCTGACCTTCGCGGTGATACCTCACATGCATGCTGCAATTGCTGTTTACATTTGACGCCAGATCGACGCTTGCGTTCGCCTTAGCGCGAGAGCAGGGGGGACAGGGGTGCTTTTTTTTTTTTTTTTCTTTATTATTTTTTTGATTTTTTATCTTATTTTTAAACTGTTCCTTTCATTTTTTTTTAAATCATTTTAATTGTTATCTCAGGGAATGTAAATATCCCCTATGATAGCAATAGGTAGTGACAGGTACTCTTTTTTGAAAAAATTGGGGTCTATTAGACCCTAGATCTCTCCTCTGCCCTCAAAGCATCTGACCACACCAAGATCGGTGTGATAAAATGCTTCCCCAATTTCCCAATGGCGCTGTTTACATCCGGCGAAATCTAAGTCATAAAATGCTCGTAGCTTCCGGTTTCTTAGGCCATAGAGATGTTTGGAGCCACTCTGGTCTCTGATCAGCTCTATGGTCAGCTGGCTGAATCACCGGCTGCTTTCTCAGGTTCCCTGTTGAGACAGGAGAGCCAGAGAAAAACACGGAAGATGGCATTCCTTCCCACTGCTTGTAAAAGCAGTCTAGAGGCTAATTAGCCGCTAGGATTGCTTTTACATGAAAGCCGACCGCTGGTTGAAAATAATGATACCAAGATGATACCTAAACCTGCAGGCATCATTCTGGTATAACCACTCAAAGTCGTGAATGGCGTACCTGAAGACAAAAAAATGGTTAACAATAAAGCACAGTAAACAGTAAAGTATAAAAAATTGCATACCTGAAAAGCAAACATGATAAAACATAATAACAATAAAACATTGCAGAATAGAATACAGTAAAAAAGAGCAGAACAATAGAGAGAGAAGAGAGAGAGAGAGAGAGAACAATAAAACGACAACTTTTTTTTATTTAATATATATATTTTTTTTTTACACTTTTTTTTGTAACTGTAACTTTTATAACTGTAACCGGTTCCAGGTTCGGGTCTCTCAAAATGCGATGGCATCTTGGGAGACCCTGTGAAAGTGTGCCTAGTCTGTGCAATGCTGTACCCTACGCTAATACTCAACTAGTGAATGGTAGCGTTCAAAACATTCACCAATGCAAAGACCAGGATTGTCAGGACAGGAGGGAAAATAATAGCGGGTGTCATGCCTATATCCGCGCTTGCTGCAGACACAACATCTTTTTTGGGGGGTTCGTTGGGTAGGGGTATGAAAATGCCTCTCATGCAGCCGACTGCATTTGGTTGGGGATGTGAATGAGGGAAGTACGGGCGGTGCAGAAGTGGTGGGTTCCCAAATATTAGGATTGGTGAATACAGCAGGAAGGGCATTATGGGCACGACGGGCCTGTTTGTCTTCTTCTTGGTGGCAGCGAGACACTACTTGTGCTTGCCACCTCACCAGCTTGAACTGCACTTATGGGACTCACCACGTCACCAAGTGTTACTGCAGTGCTGGTTTGACTATGACCGGGGTGTACTAGGCCACTGGTGCTTGCCAGTTCACCAAAACGCTACCAAAAAAACTGTTCGCGATCGCAGGGATCAGGCCTGACTCTGCAAACACTGCAGTTATGCGTTTAGTGTTTTGTAAGTGACAGTGATCGATCGATACTGCACTTGGGTGGGCTGGGCTGGGCTGGGCAGAGGGGCAAAACGCAGGTGCTAGCAGGTATCTGGACTGATCCCGCTAACACTGCATTTTTGGGAACCCTAAACTGCTGGGGACACTAGTATAGATCTGATCGGATCAGATATTGATCCGTTCAGATACTATGCCACTAAGGGAGGTGTACGGTGCGTGCGTGGGTGTTATCGCTACTGGCACTAACCTGACGCTGCCTGGGGCTGGTGCTTGCCAGTTCACCAAAACGTTACCAAAAAAACTGTTAGCGATCGCAGGGATCACGCCTGACTCTGCGAATGGTGCAGTTATGTGTGTTTAGTGTTTTGTAAGTGACAGTGATCGATCGATACTGCACTTGGGTGGGCTGGGCTGGGCCGGGCGGAGGGGCAAAACGCAGGTGCTAGCAGGTATCTGGGCTGATCCCGTTAACACTGTGTTTTTGGGAACCCTAAACTGCTGGGGACGCTAGTATAGATCTGATCGGATCAGATATTGATCCGTTCAGATACTATACCACTAAGGGAGGTGTATGCTGCGTGCGTGGGTGTTAGCGGTACTGTCATTAACCTGACGCTGGCTGGGGTGACGCAGACCCAATCTGACCCTAAAACCTAAGTTATATCACTGCCGGGCGATCAGGGGGCTAAACCTTTATTAGGTAATAAACGGCGGGTACCCTGACACTATAAAAAATAAACAAACTAACCAGCGTCACCCGTAACAGTTATACGGTGATCACTGGTGAAAGGGTTAACTAGGGGGCAATCAAGGGGTTAAAACCTTTATTAGGTAGTATATGGGGGTCCCTGACGCTATAAAACACTGACGGCGAACCTAAATATTTACCTCCCTAACTAGCGTCACCAGTGACACTAATACAGCGATCTAAAAAATGATCGCTTAGTGACACTGGCAACGGGGGGTGGTCAAGGGGTTAAAACTTTATTGGGGGGGTTAGGGGGGTACCCTAGACCTAAAGGGGGCTAACACTAACTGCCCTACCACACTAACTGTCACCGACTGACACCTATGCAGTAATCAGAAAAAAAAAACTGCTTGGTGTCAGTGTGACAGGGGGGGTGATTGGGGGTGATCAGGGGGTGATCGGGGGGTGATCGGGGGTGTAATGTATGCCTGGCGTGTTCTACTGTGTGTGTAGTGTTTGTGCACTCACTCGGATATCTTCTCTCCTCGGCGCCGGAACAGAAAATACAGAGCCGAGGAGAGATGACATAATTTCCTCTGCTGCTGTTTACTATACAGCAGCAGAGGAAGAATCTGATTGGCTGGGAGTGATCGCGAGGGAGGGGCACGAATGGATGGTCTCCCCCTCATGTCTGATCACTGCCAGACACAAGCCGACTGCCTCGGGCACGTACCAGGTACGTGATTTTGCCCGCCCATGCCATTCTGCCGCAGTATATCTGCGTTAGGCGGTCGGCAAGTGGTTAAGGTAATATTCAAAACTGAAACGTAAGCTTTCTCCTAGTTCCTGCCTGGCTTTCCTCAGGGCTAGGGTGGTTTGTGGGGATGGGGTAGCTTGATTAAGATCTATTCTAGTGTTCTAATTTGGTGGAGTAACTGGGGAATTTTGGCATTAGGAGCTTTTTTCTCATGAGCACTCTAAGGGAAGCTTTGTAGGAATTCCATAATGTACTGTATGGGGACTACCCACAGAGCCAGCATTTTCTGAAAAGAAAGGCTTAATTGCAGTGGTGATTTGTTCCTTATAGCGGGGAGAGAGATAAAAGGGATGTATTGAGTCTCCAGTTTTTTTCAGGAGTGTTTCTGGAAGTGTCAAACATTTTAAGGTTATTGGAGCAAGGTCAGATCAGGTAATTGTGCACATTTTGGCATCTGAAATTGTTTGTAGGGTAGAGGAGTCAGTAAGGAACTAAGAAAATCAATCCTTGAGTAAGACTTTTGAGTATCGGAATAATAAGTGTATTCTCATTTTTGTCATGTTGGCATCTCCAATGGTCGTATACATTTTCTGAGGCAATAAATGAAGAGAGAGCTGAGTAGCGCCTTCTCACAGGATTGGAGGTATCCAAGGTGGGATCTACTATGTCATTTAATAAAAATTAGTGCAGCGCTAAAATCACTGAGTTGATATTTCCGAAAGAAATTTCACCAAAAGTAAATATTGACGTAATGAGATGGTGAAAACAAGTTGAAAAAAGAAAACTAAAGTGGAGTACTAACTCCAAAAATATTTTTATATTTCTATGTTCTGGTGTGCTATTGAATAGAAATTGTGAATATTAAATCACCAATTATTGAGGACAATCAAAACAAGGGTATAAAATAAATACATCAAAAATATAATAAGTGTATGTCATTGAAGTCCCCACAGAGGAAGGACTATAATCATTCTGCGAAAAGGGCTAAGTTGTTTCATAACAGTATCATAGAATCAATTTTGGCGAGTATTGGGAGTATAAAGGTTAACAATAGTAATGGGTCAGTTATTAATAATGTCAGAAAGAATAATATAGTGACCATTCGGATCAGTATTTACATGTTTGAGTTAAAAGGAGGGTGAAACTAGAATAGCATTCATGACGCCAGCTTATTTCTTTTTAGCATTGGTATAGAAGGTATAGAAGGATCATGGGAATTGTTTGTGGGAGCACTTAGGCGAATTGTGTTAAATGTATCTCTTGAATGCACAGAATATATGAGTTTAACAAGAGTGACTCTCTCTCCATAACATATCTCTTTCCATAACATATTGCATTTAAAAGGGAGAGTTGAGGCCATTGGCATTCAATGAGGTAATAGTAAATGTTCATAAACGTGAAGGATTGGGTATCCTGTGAGCGTGGACTATAATAAGATCCACAGTGGTAAAATGCAGTAGAGTGTGAGGAAGAGATGCTGAAAATAAGTTGTCAAACCAGAAGGTTTGATCCACTCAGGTATCCCCCTGAACTTAACATTATTTTGGCGTGATCTATCTTCTAAATCGGCCAGCTTCGCTTAGATAGGGCATAGTTCCTGAGTTTGATGGTCAAATACATCCACCAATTCATTATACACAGAAGAGACAGAAGAACCCTTTTCCTTCTGAATCCTCCATTGTAATGAGATCAGCATAAGCTTAAGCATATGTTCTGATGTTAGCTGGTCTCCTGCAGGGAGAGCGGCTAGAGAGTCATGGCTTTCTTCATCCATAGTAGCCTGGTTGGTAGCATAGCACAGCTGTTTCTTGTATTGTGGGCCTTTATCTGGGGATTGTGTTGGTTAAGGTGCAGACCTCTTACCTTTGTCAGCCAGTGAATATGAGGATGGTTCAGTAAGCACTGTCACTGTGTCCTGGAAGAGCTTTGTGTCTGCAGCTCTGTGTCCATACTGGCGACATCTTGGGGAGCCTTTAAAAACGTGACAGGGAAGAATTCCATGAAGAGGTGTGTGGACATACACAAGGAATCACAATTTTGATTTAATGGACTTTTTATAACAATTTATTAATTATACTATTATTTAATCTTTTGGTACAGTGTACATTGGTGTGGTCACAGTATTTGGATGTATACATTGATGCTTAATTTAGCTTGGTGCCACTTCTTTCACTTATAACACATTTAGTTTATCTCCTAAGTAGTAGAGCCACTTTAGCTGCAGGTGGTAATTTAAACATAGGAGGGGACACATTTTAATTTTGTGTGGGTGACACATTATCACAAGATGAATAGCATGCCATGTTTGTTTTACCCTTCCCAGGCCCTCCCAGTATGTTTCCCAAGTGCATTACTTCAGGCAGTCAACTGAATTCTTGTCCAGTTTCTTTGGGCCCAAAAACCCTCGCGTCTTGGTTAGACAATCTTGAGACTTCCAAAGCTGATGGGAGGTATGGCTCTACCAGATGCCAATCTATATCATGTGGCATGTCACCTTGCCAGGGTACTGAACTGGTGCCATCACGGCTCACTTAAATACTGGGTCCAGGTGGAGCAGATCCTTTTGGGGGTACTGCTTGACTCGGTACCTTGGTGCCATGTGGACTTGCCTGCATTGTTTTCCAACCATCCCAAGGTGGGGGAAACCTGACAGGTTTGTACCAAAGTTTGCAGACCCAGGCTTTCAGGATTTGAAGTTGGCAGGTCTCTGGCAGGCGAGGCACTTTATTCTGAATGGATGATGGACAACCAGACAACAAATAATGGAGGACAAGGCCTTTGCAGGTCTATCCTTTTGGCAAAAGATATAACTGGCTCACTTTATTTGCTCTCTACCCTCCTCGGTTGCATTCATACACTCCCTTACCATGTTTGAGCTCGTATGCATAGAGCAATCTCCACTGTGACATGCGGTATCTTTGTCAAATTGGCTGCTGTCCCCATCTCCTTCCTTTCAACTTCCATATATTGCAAAATGGGAACAAGACTTGGGGCTTAGCTTTATGGACAAACAGAGTGAATTCTTCTGTTCTCCTACAAAACATTTATTTGTGCTAACTACCAAGAATCTGGCTTCAAGGTGTTGACCCAGTGATATCACATGCCTGTAAATATTCATAAAATGTTTCCCCAATGCCCAGATCTCTGTTGGGAATTTGGAGAGGAGACTGGTTCCCTTCTTCACATTTTTTGGTCTTGCCGCCTATTGCAATCTTATTGGTTGAAAGTGCATCATATAATCCAAATATTTACAGGCCGTGACCTACCAAAGAACCCTGCGCTTTTCCTTATACACCACCACAGTTTCTCTGGTAAGACTTATATGCGTTCCATTTTGCCTCTCTTGATTACATGGCAAAAAGCTGCATCCCACTCTTTTGGAAAAAGGCTCAGGCTCCTCCCATAGCTGTCTGGTTGAAAAGAGTAGTTGAAATTAATGAGTTGGAGGATCTAGTGGCCACTGGAAAAGGCCTCTGGAATAAATTCCTCAAAAAGTGGTTTTACTGTCATGAATTTGTATACTAATGAGTAGAAGACCTTGCTGACTGAATTATTTTATCCTAAATGGAGATTGTACCGATGGGCATCATGGATCTGTCGGGGTGGTGGTGTGACTAGACCCCCCTTTTTTTCTCCCTCGCTTTTCCTCCCCCATTCCTTCCTCTCTCCTTCTCCTCTTTTGTCCTCTCTCTTTTTATTATCTCTCTGTTTGGTTTTGTTTTTCTTTCATGCCGGTATCCACTGGGTAAAAAATAAATCTCATGGCGTACAGAGACTCTTTAGTCCCGGGCCACCTGGGAATATTTGTTTTATGATCTGTATGTTGCTTACAACCTCACTTGTTTTCCAAGTGCTATGATTTTCTAATCAGTAATATATTTTTACAAGTTTGTCATCGGCCTCTGTGTTTTAGTTGTTTTAAAATAAAATAAAGTATTAAAAAAAAAAATAATGCAGCTTTTTCATCCAAGAACTCTCTATTCAAGAACACATACAGTATATACAGTATGTACACAGAAAAAGGAAGAACATTTGTACAGACTATATCAACAGCATTTCGGCAGATATCGTGGTCTGCATTTTAAAAATGAAACAACACTTTTAGCTAACCAATTAGACACAATTAATAAGCAATCTTTGAGATGCAACACAGAATTGACAGCTACAGAAATAATAGGTGTGCCACCTTGACAGTGAAGAAGCACCAGAATACACTGCAAAATTTGAGGCACAATGTAAGATTGGCCTTGCAGAAAAACTTGGTTAAATTTGGCAGCTGAAGGGCAGCTGCAGAAATATTAGGTGCTGCATCGATACAGAGCTGAAGCAACAGACCAAAGCTATAGAGGCAGAATGAGATAGTAATGCTGCCAGGTCTTCAGTGGTAAGGTGTTTATTGTGTCAGACCAGCAATGATAAAAGGGGTTGGTAATGTTGGCAGGATATGATAATGATGGCAGGAGATGGTAATGGTCGCAGGCCAGAAGCGGTGGCAGGAGATGATAATGCTGTGTGGTTTTTTTGGGGGCAGGGGTCAGAATCAAAGATTAAAAATCAAAATTTCAGAACAAAATCAAAGCTACCCCTGAGAGTATATCTTTTAAATCCAAACAATATCACAATACAACCCTGAATGGGTAAACTAAAAAAAAGCAGATTAATAACACGGATTTAGAATAATTATTAACCACTATGCAGATTGAAACTATACAGTGGACAGGTTGTCATCAGTGTTTACCGCTGCTTCCTTAGCAAAATATATATATATATATATATATACAGTATACTAAATTCCAAACAGCAACCTTAAAACACTAAAACCAAAAACCTTGTTTGATTTTTTTTTTGGCAGAAACATATAAAAAGAGAATGAAAAAAATGTCCTCCAAAAAACAAAAGGGGATCAGCTGAACAGAACTGTTGGGTGTATTTACTGTGAATACAATGAGGTACACAACAATATGTAACACACTGCAATATAATTTACAATAATGGAGCACCATACAGAACAGAGAATACAGGAGGAGTACACTCCACTCTTTGTAGCCCACCCATCACATAGAAATTCACTTCAATGTAGTAGTGGCACTATATAGTGCTGTGTACAGCACTGTATAGCTCTTTATACTGAAATCACTCTGTCAGTTATCCCTATGTATTTCAACTCCAACACACACAAAAGGTTGACGGAAGAGCTGACTTTTGTAGGGAGGGGTTTGGTACATTTTCAAACCTCTGTTTTGATCCATACTATGCTGTTTGACCACAGTTCATAAAACGCCTTATTGGTAAATATGTTTTGCCTCAATAATGGACATACTGAATAGTTTACCATTATCCCTAAGTGCGAACATGTCAAACTCTACCTTAACCGGTTCAATACAGGGCAATTTCACCCCCTTCCTTCCCAGGCCAATTTTTAGTTTTCAGCGCTGTCGCATTTTAAACGTCAATTGCGCGGTCGTGCGACGTTGTACCCAAAAAAAATTGACGTCCTTTTTTCACCACAAATAGAGCTTTCTTTTGGTGGTATTTGATCGCCTCTGCGGTTTTTATTTTTTGCGCTATAAACAAAAGAAGAGCGATAATTTTGAAAAAAACACAATATTTTTTACTTTTTGCTATAATAAATATCCCAATTTTTTTTTTAAAAAACAAATTTTTTTCTCAGTTTCGGCCGATACGTATTCTTCTACATATTTTTGGTAAAAAAAATCGCAATAAGCGTATATTGATTGGTTTGCGCAAAAGTTATAGCGTCTACAAAATACGGGATAGATTTATGGCATTTTTAAAAAAAATATATTTATTTCTTTTTTTAGCGGCGATCACGATTTTTTTTCATGACTGCGACATTATGGCGGACACAACGGACACTTTTGACACATTTTTGGGACCATTCACATTTATACAGCGATCAATGCTATAAAATTGCATTGATTACTGTGTAAATGTGACAGGCAGTGAAGGGGTTAACCACTAGGGGGCGGGGAGGGGTTAAGTATGTTTCCTAGGGAATGATTCTAACTGAAGGGGGAGGGGACGCTCAAGGGGAGGAGACCGATCAGTGTTCCTCCGTTCTGGGAACACAGATCGCTCTCCTCAGAGCTGACAGGCTGTGGATCTGTGTGTTTACACACACAGATCCACATGCCGGCCCGGTTAACGGGCAATCGCGGGTGCCCGGCGGACATCGCGGCCGCCGGGCACACGCACCGGGTCCCGAGCAACGCGGCGGCGCGTGCGCGCCCCCTAAACGGCCGGGAATCCCAGGATGTCATATGACGCCCACCCAGGATGGGAGATCCCATCTGTGGACGTCATATGACTATAGGCGGGTATTGAAGTGGTTAATAAATATAATACAATGTATTTGCAAATTTTCATATTTACTTAGTACACCAATTCACCTGTATTGAGCTATGATGTAATTTAGAACCCCAATGCACATATACAGTAAAGCAAAATGCATCTGCACTATAGAGCATCACAACAAGCAGATGTGAAGCATCATTAATACATTGATAAAATAGTGTGAGTAAATGTTTTCATGAGATAAATTGTGCTGCCAGCCCATTTGAAATGCATTGGCTACCTCAATGCACACAAATGTGTGCATTAACACAACATATAGTGTGAAAGGACTCTTATGCCCCATACACACGATCATAAATTCCATCAGAAAAAACTTGGATGGTTTTTCCAACAGAATTCCGCTCAAGCTTGCCTTGCATACAAACAAAAAGTTCTCTGAACTTTCGACCGACAAGATCGCGGTGACGTACAATACTACGACAAGCTAAGAAAATGAAGTTCAATCCTTCTGAGCATGCGTCAAATTTTTTCCAAGCATGAGTGATTTTTTGAGCGTCCGAATTGCATACAGACGATCACATTTTCGGATAGGAACTTTTTCCGACCGAAAAATAGAGAACCTGCTCTCACTCTTTTGCTGGCTGGAATTCCGCCAGCAAAAGTCCAATGGAGCATACACACTGTCGCATTTTCCGACCAAAAGCTCACATCGGTCTTTTGATGGCGGCATTTCCGATCGTGTGTACGCGGCGTTCCAAGAGAGTTGTATTGAGAGATAAATATGGGCTTCTAAACTTGGAAGTCGCCTGTCTGCCTCTGAATAATAGTTTCTCAGTCACTGACAATCTGCAAATGAAGCCAGGTTGAAACTGTTACCCCCAATTTGCATACTTATTCCAGGTTAGAGATTAAGAGTATAGAAGCTATTGGATTAGTATAAGTGATTCAATTAGCATTTTCAGAAGTGATTTGTACAAGTTTTCTTACAGGGAACATATTAGAAGCAAATAACTTGCTATCTAGAACTCCTCCTCAGTGCTTTTTATATTTTAAATCAAAAAGCAAATATTATATGTGATTAGGCTTTAAAAGTGAAGTCAATTAAACTAAAATCCTTTTAATACATATTAAAAAAAAACAAGTAATAACTTTGGCTGGATTTTAACCACTTCTGGGCCGCCCCACGCAGATATACTGCAGCAGGGCAGCCCCCCCCTGTGCGAAATCACATACCTGTACATGATTTTGTGCATGGGGTCTGCGGTGTCCGCCAGGACTTGCTGATCATTCTGAGGAGAGGCAAAACGGTGGTCTGTAAACAAGGCAGACCGGGTTCTGCCAGTGGGGAAAATGGAAATCTTTTGTGTCTGATAAGCAGAAAAATGGATCTCTGTTTTCCCCTAGTCAAAGCACATCCCCCACAGTTAGAAAGCACCCCCCTAGGGACACATTTAATCCTTTGCTTGCCCCTTATGTTAACCCCTTCCCTGCCAGTGTAATTTGTAAAGTGACAGCGCATTTTTTTTAGTACTGATCACTGTATTGGTGTCACTGGTCCCTAAAAAGTGTTTCTTAGTGTCAGATTTGTCCGCTGCAATGTTGCAGCCCCACTAAAAATCACTAATCGTCGCCATTACTAGTAAAAAAAAAAAAAAAAAAAAATCCATAAATATATCTGTAGCGCTGGTAGATTTTTAATCTACCGCTGATAGGTAAATCTTGTGGGTTACTTGTTAGGTGAAGTTAGATTTGCCTCTCTTCCAGCTTGGCTGAGTTGCATGTAGTTCCACACTGTGCCGGTGGGTGTTGTTGTCACCACGGGCTGGTGTTGGAAAGGCAACGCGTTGAAGCGTATGAGTGCTCCTCTGTCCCGGAGACAGCTCGGTGGAGGTGGTCCTCCGAGTTGCATTCTGGGAGAGGGTATTTATGGGACAGACGCCATGTTCGGGGGTTCGTTTTCAGCCACCTGCTGGCCCTCCTGGCCGACAGGTATGCGTTAAGAGTACCACCCCGTGGTCCTCCATTCCGGAGGCCCACGTCGCTGTGGCGTGTGGGTGGGCCCAGAAGCCTGTCTGGGGCCTACCACAGCAGCAGAGGAATCCTGAGCTGTCTGTCCTGAGTGAAGAAGCTGGACAACCGAGGAGATCCCAGGGGAGGACCATGCAGGGTGCTGGTCTGGAGAGGGGCCTGGTGACTCGTTTGGAGGACGTATCCTGAAGTAATCTTACTGCATAGTACTGCCGGGTTGGCTTAAAGGTTCAAGCACTGTGTCTGACATTCATTGCAAACCAATACATCCTGTGGCAGAGGATCGCACGGGTTTTATTTCAAACAAGTCTGTGGCAGAGACTTTTGTTCATGCTGCGTACTGGCTGCTAGGCAAGTGAGAGAGGCCTATCCAGACGGGCAAAGATTGAATACCACGAGGGGAGTGCATTCAATTACAAGTGTTCAAATCCAAAGAATGTTCTAAAGAATACTAAGGAAAGGTATTTGAGCTTCCCTGCAACTTTCCTTCTGCCTCTTTCCTGCAACTTTCTTTTTTACTTGTTCATTAAAGCATTGGAAAATATATTCAAGTGTTTGGTGTCTACATCGTCCAGAGGTAAACTCAACGGGACCCTAGACCTGGTGGCGGTGAAACAGATGTATCGAGAGTGAAGGTAACAGCCCGCTTTAAACCAGCAGCTCCACCGAGAGTTAGTCTTACATATCCCATAGTTTGTAGATGCTATAACTTTTGTGCAAACCGATCAATATACGCTTATTGGGATTTTTTCCAAAATACTTGTAGCAGAATACATATTGGCCTAAATTGATGAAGACATGTTTTCCATTTTTTTTTCAAGAATAATTTTTATCATTTTTATCAAGTACATGAGCACAAGTACAATAATGTAGCACTAATATCGTAGTTAGTTACTGTAAAAGAAACAGAGGTATACAGCCTATTAAACCAAGTACAGTATGTTAACACTAATATTGTAGTTAAATACTGTAGTAATAAAGTCTATTAAACCAGTCCGAGGTCTACAGAGGACTGTAGAATCGGAAATCAAGAGTAATGCCCCGTACACACGGTCGGATTTTCCGATGGAAAATGTGCGATCAGAGCGTGTTGTCGGAAATTCCAACCATGTGTGGGCTCCATCGGACTTTTCCATCGTCAATTCCGACCGTGTGTGGACAATTCCGACGCACAAAGTGCCACGCATGCTCAGAAGAAATTTCGAGACAGAACAGCTCGGTCTGGTAAAATTAGCATTCGGAATGGATACAGCACTTTCGTCACGCTGCAATGTCAAAAATTGTTTAATACAGCGCACTCTCTTCTTCTTTATAATGTGAGAATGAAGTAGTTTTGCTGCTGATATTCACACAGACTTCTCACAAACTTCTTTCTTTATTATTTAGCGGGATTCCCTCAATATATTTTGATTTGGCACATCTGACCAAATTTCTTTTTTGTTGTTTTATTTTTGTTTTGTATTTTTTTCAAGGCTGTTTTTATTTTGTGTTTTTTTGGGTTTTACTCCAGAATATTTTTTTTTTTAAATTGTTTATTTATTAAGTATATTCAAGTACTATAAATTGGGAAAAATCCGAGTATTTACCCATAGACCCCATTGATTTGATAACAGTGCAAGAAATGCGCCAGCTGGTAGTAGTGGACGCATTGAAATATCTGGGAATCGTCATGACTAGGGATCCTAACCAATACATTAGTAAAAACCTTCTCCCACTCTTGTCGAAATTCAAACAAAAGATAGGGATATGGAAACGGTTCCCTTTATCAGTGGCAGGAAGATGCAGTTTGATAAAAATGATTTGGCTGCCACAATTGCTGTATGTATTGCATAATTCTCCAGTGTGGATTTGCAAGAAGTGGTTCAACAAAATCGAGAGCCTGTTCAGGGAACTGATATGGAGAGGGAAACAAGCTAGAATACGTCTACGGGTACTTCAGCTCCCGCTACGGGAGGGTGGATTTGCTCTCCCTCATCCTCAGCGATATTTTTTATCTTCCCAACTGCAGCAGTTAATGGGATGCGGAGCCCCGGAAGGGGGTACCCCAAATGGTAGAATCGTATTAATGGGAGCCTCACATAATACATTAATAGAAGCTCTAGAAGCAAACTCGTTCCACGATACCTATCCAACAATTATAATGTTAACTAAAGTATGGAAAACAGTCAAGAACCAGATGAGATATAATGGGTGTAATGAATATACTCCCATTTGGAACAACCAAAATTTGCAGAAAATCCATAAGATAGGAAAAGTAAGAGAGTGGGAAGACCGAGGTATTAAAAAGCTGAGACAACTGTATAATGGTAATACTCTGAAGAAATTCTCAGAGTTGGAAAGTGAATTCAACCTATCCCCGGGCTCCTTCTATACGTACCTTCGGCTAGAACACACTCTTAAAACTCAATTTAGGAATTATAGTTTAGTATGGAATGAAACGCCCCTACTCCATAGTATATTGCAGGTAGCCCCGACTAAGGGCTTAATATCCAAGATATACAATCAACTGAGTGAAGAAGCCAACAGTGAAGACTTATTCAACGGTGTAAAAGCCAGGTGGGAAGAGGATGTGGGGGTTATAACACAGGCTCAGTGGAAGAGAATCTTAGAGATGGGATCGTTGATATCAGTCTCCCCCCCACAGAAGATATCACACTTGATGTTGTTAAACAGAGCTTATTATACACCTAAACGCCTCTTTAAGTTTGGAAGAAGATCTGATGATAGATGTCCTAGATGTCGGGGGACGGGAGACCTCATTCACATGATGTGGAGATGTCCCAAGTTGTTTTTAGTTGTATTTGGGATCGTACTGGAGAAAGAGGCTAAAGTATGCATCTTGGGGTATAGACAGATACAGGGGGAGAGGAAGAGTACCACACTGGCAATTCTGAGAGGTCTATTCCAAGCAAGGAAAACTATCGCATTAAGATGGCAATCAAAGGAACCCCCCACAGTGAGAGATTGGATGGTTATATTAAAGGAAACCCTTTGTAGGGAAAGAACAGAGTATATTAAGAGAGGCAATCTTAAGGAATTTAATAAAATGTGGAGACCATGGCTGGAGAAGGTAGGAGGCTCTTAATAGGAAGTGAAGAATATAACAGTGTGGGATTTAACAATGAAAGCCCTAGGCAGCCAGGGATTGGGTCTATCAGCATATAACCTGTTGGGTGCTCGTCTATATCTGACAAATAATAGTTAATAGAAGCAGTGTTTGTTAACTAAAGGTGTTGTAAGTCTAACCCTGAGTACTCTATAGAGGGGAGTGGGACGTGGGAGGGGGGGATGAGAGGGTAAGGGGAAAGAGTGATGGAACTAAGTATATATAGAGGAGCGGACGCGGGAAGCGCCTTAGTCCCTGTTGTTATTGGCTTTGGACTGGTTACATGGTACCCGCATTGAGACTCTATAGGTCCATACCAATTGGCAGTGAATTAATTTCTAATTTATGTTCCTGTGTAATTTCAGCTTAAGGCTCAGGAAACATGTTGAGGGGAAGGGGGGGGGATGGGGATAATAAAATTTTGCCACTATGATGTGAATTTAAGAGGTCTGTAAATGAACGCCAAGCTGAATACGTTTCCAGACACTATTCTCTGACGTGGTAAAAAAAAAAAAGTATATTCAAGTATACAGAAACAGAGTATACATTCTCATAGAAAAGTCATTGATAGCAGTATATTCTCAATGAGATAAAAAAAAATTTGTAGCTTATTATATATCAAGAAGAAATAACATTAATTGTCAAATGATTTTCAGACATTACATACACATCATGGTAGAAAATAAGAGGGTCAGTTAGTGAAACAAAGCAATGTTATGGTCATTGGCCCTGCTTCACTCATACAATAAAGGGATCTGTCCTTACACCTCATTAACTCTGGACTACCTGGGGATTCTTTATGTTGTATTCAGAGAAGTCCCAGTGTCCCCATATAGCATCAAATCTGGAAAGGGAGTCATCAATTATGGCTGTGATACGTTTCATCCTGCGAATATCTGTAATAACTGACAAAAATTGTGCAAAAGTAGGGGGGTATTGGCTAACCAACATTGGGGTATAACCCATTTAGCCGCTAGTAAGATGAAAGCCATCAGTTTCCTAAGGGTTTTTGGCAGCTTTGGGAGGGGCAGGCCTAGCAAGAGATGTATAGGTTGGTGGGGTACAGAGAATTTTAGGATCTTTTCCAATAGGGCATGGATCTGTGACCAGTATGGCACTATCAAAGGACATTCCCAAAATATATGGAAATGGGTGCCCAGAGATGAGCCACATCTCCAGCACTGTCCAAATGTAGTCAGTTTCTGTCTTAAAAGAAATTCCGGGGTTCTATACCAGAACATCAGTATTTTGTAGGTTGTTTCTTTCTGAGCCACACATCTAGATGTCTTAGATGCACTTTCACAAATATTCTTCCATTCACTTAATAGGATAGGTCTGTTTAAAATGTGGGACCATTTGCGCATATATGTGTGAGTCAGTTCTGTGATAGGAGAGGCAGCATGTAAAATTTTATAAATAGTGGATATTAGATGAGAATCATGAGGACATCTGGAGCACACCATTTCAAATTCAGTAGGAATAGATAGGGTCAATTGTGGCATTTTGGTGGAGAAGAAATGTTTGATTTGTAGAAAGAAGTAGAAAAGGTTTTTTGGGATTTTATATTTAGATTGTAGGTCAGGAAAAGTGAGGAGTTTACGTGTCACTGGGTTAACCAGGTGGCGTAGTTGGAAAATACCGGCTTTCGTCCATGGCAACATGGCATCATAAGAGAGGCTATCAGGGATTTCTGGATTAAAGGTAACATTTGTTAAAGAAGAACATGGGGATGAAAGCATATATTTAACAGAGCAACTTTTCCATATTGAGAGAGTAAATAGCATCGGGTTTAAGCTGATTTTACGTAACTGAGAGATGAATTTATCCGAGGATGGCCATAACATGTAGCATGGATGTGCGGGTACCGTAATACCCATTTCTATCTCAGACCATCTGTTAGGGGCATATCTAGATGTCCAGGAGGTTATTGCTCTTAGATGTGAGGCGTAATAATACTTGATTATGTCGGGTGCTCCCAAACCTCCACCGGCTCGGGATGCAAAAAGTACAGAGCTAGCTATCCTATGGGATTTATGATTCCATATAAAGTTTAGGAAATTTCGTTGGATTAGCTTTAATTGGGGCATTGGAACCTTGACTGGAAGGGTCTCAAAGAGATAGAGGAGCTTAGGGAGCACCGACATTTTGAGGACGTTTATCCTTCCAAGAAGGGATAAGGGGAGAGTTGTCCATGTCTTTAATAATTTGTTAATTTCTATAAACATAGGAGGAAAATTGGCCTGAAAAAGAGTGGAATCTGAGGAAGTCAGATAGACCCCAAGATATTTCAAGGAATGTGAGCACCAACGATATTTGAAATTTTCCTGTAAAGTCGAGAGCATATCTGTGGAAAGGTTAATAGGAAGGGCTTCAGTTTTGGTCGGATTTATTTTAAAACCTGAAATGCTACCAAATTGATGTAGGATTACATGGAGAGAGGGGAGTGATATATGGGGATGAGTCAATGTTAGTAGAATATCATCAGCGAATAGGGACAACTTGTATTCCTGATGTCTCAGCGCCACTCCCCCTATGTCAGGGTGGGAACGAATAGCTTCGACCAGAGGTTCCAAACTTAAAATGAAAAGTAAAGGGGATAGGGGACATCCCTGACGGGTACCGTTACTTAGGGAGAATAGCGGAGAGACATGGGAAGATAGCTGTACCTGGGAAGTGGGCGTGGAGTAAAGCGCTTTTAAAGCGTATATAAAGGGGCCTGAAATTCCATATCTAGCCAGAATGGCGAACATAAAAGACCAGTTTAGGCGATCAAATGCTTTCTGGGCATCTAAACTAAGGACTATCACAGGTTTCTTAGTTTTAGTCAGTAAGTCAATAAGATCGATAGTTCTTCTAGTGTTATCTCCTGCGTGTCTAGTGGGAACAAAACCGACCTGGTCCTTATGTATGAGTGAAGGGAGAAGTAGGGACAGTCTGTAAGCTAAAATTTTAGTGAAAATTTTATAATCAGAGTTCAGGAGGGCGATGGGGCGATAGTTGTCTGGTAGTGATAAGTCCTTATCCGGTTTCGGAATAACCGTAATAAAGGCGTGGAGAAATTGGGAGTGCGGGACTATCCCTGACATCAGAGAGGTAAACAAACTTATCATATGGGGTAGTAAAACTGATAGGAAGCTTTTAAAGTATGAGTAAGGGAGTCCATCGGGCCCTGGGGACTTGTGGGTCGGACTCCAGAATATTTTTGTGTGTGTTTTGTGTGTCAAGTTACCACAACACCATTGATATCTTGTATTATTTAATCTCAAGGAGATTGTTTGGTGTTGGTGTCCCTTGTTAATTTCACATTGTACAGTATATTCGAAATGTACCTGCCTACTCACCAACAAACTGTCCTTTTTGAAGGAAAACACACATAGGCAAGTATAATTGAAACAAAAAATTCCTTTATTAAGGGCTCAGAACCAAACAAAGAGGGAGGCAACGCTGTAGAAACAGCAGAAATTGGCCTTTGACCCCCGGGGCACACATCAATTATTTAACATCAAAATTTGTGGCCTGAGGAGTCCATATGTAAGGGAGTGCAGTCTGGTCCAGAAGTCCAGAGATCATGAAAGCAGCAGATGACATCTGTGTCCCCAGGCTGTGGTCATACAAGAGACTGCATCTTTGGCCAGACCAGACTGAACCCAGGGCCATCACTCTCTGGTCTTCCTTCCACGCTTCCTTCCACGCTGTAGCTGTGGTGGTGGAGTTGTGGCAGGAGGAGGAGGAGGGGGATGAGTCAACTCACTCAGGTGGGTATTGGGTGTGATTTCGCCACTCACCCCCTTACTTAGGACTTTATACAGAAGGTCTTCACACAGCTTGCGTTGACCCTCCTGCATGCCCTGCAGTTTGGTGGGAGCCATGCAGGCAAAGGCCTCTTCAGGAGTGGGGGTGGCTCTGAGGGATGCAGAAGCCTCCTGAATGAGCCTGAGTGCTGAATCCTGCACGTGACTCCCCTTCCTCTGTCTTTTGTATGGAAGGCGGAGGGGAGGAACCTGCGATTCGGTCAGGCTTCTACTGGTCCCAGGCTTCTCCTGGCTGCCACTTAGCCCCGCCTCCTCCTGGCTGACACATTCCACAGCCTCCTCCTGGCTGAGGTCTTCCTGTGTATGAAAAAGGGACATAGTTTTATTTTTTTATTCATCAATCACACACAATTTTCACCTCATGACTTTTGCAAACTGAATGTTAACAAATATAACAGACTATCATTCTGAGCCCAGCATTTTTCATTCTTGTCCCAATTATTTTTGCCCACTACTGTCTATTGATATGTAAAACACTTTATTAAATCAGCAATTAGTGATCAATAATAACATCTAGTAAACATCATTTCTTTATTGACCAGAAATCTGTAGAAGAACGCTATACCTGGCTCCATCTGGGCTCCTCCACTTCTTCCTGGCTGGAAGTCCCAGGTTGGACATCGGAAGCCTCAGCTGGGGTGGAAGGAAGAGTGGAAGGAAGGGTTGAGAGGGATTCCCTGACTCCAGACTGGTTTGACAGAAATCGCAGTCTCTCATAGTACCACAGCCTGGGGACATAAACGTCATCTGCTGCAGCTCCGGATCTCTGGGAATCCGTGATCTTCTTGCGCTCCCTAAGATAAGTGCTCCTCAGGCCACCAATTTTGGTTTTTAAATAGGGGATGTTTGCTGTGGGGACCACCGGCTTCACCAACTCCAGCAGTTTATCCAGCGCTGTCTGTTTCTTTTGTTTATGATTATAATGAGGATGTTTCACCTGCCACAGACAGGGCACCTCCCTGTACTTGTCTATGAACAGGGGGAGGAAGTTGCGGTCATTGAAGCCATCCATTTTATCTGCAAGACACAACACGAGACAAACCCTAATGTCAGGCAAAACTCTCCTAATCGTGTTACAATATAGGCCTCAATCTAGAAGCAGTATAGGCCCAAGTTTAGATCTTACCTTCGTTATCACGATAGGCACCTCCGATACTCCTTCCTCCGCTCACAGATCGTACGTACTAAGCACGCATGTTACGCTTTATACACACTGCGCATGCGTGTAACTCCGCCCGCCCCTGAATTCTTTCTAGTCTATTCCCCACCCATTTTCATTCGGCGCAGTGGGTGAAGAGCACATGGCGGAGACACAGCAGGTGCGTGCTAATTACAGCAACGAGGGGGAGGAAAGCCCGGAGCCTGAAACCTCTGGATCCAGAAGGAGAAGATTTAAGGCATCGAATATGTCCTTTGGGGAGATGTTGGAGATGGTCAACATCTTGAAGAAGGCCGACTATGATGGGAAGTATGGACCTTACCCCAACCCCAATGTCCGAAAGGCCAAGATCATGGGGAAAGTGGTCAAAAGTCTGCACCGGAATTTCGGGGTACGACAATCGAAAGGTCAGCTCAGGAAGCAGTGGTCGAACCTGAAATTAAGAGAGCATGAGCAGTACAGAAAGATCCGGAGAGTACTGCAAAAAAGTAAGTAGTTGTCCAGTTTCAAAAGGCAACTTTCATGTTCATGGGCACGTTATTTGTTCGTATAAAATATTGTTCGTTCGGCCTAGAAAACCCCATTGTTTTGGCCATATGCATTTGCCCACATTTTTTAGGGCCTACTTGTCTGAAACTAATTTGGTTGTGTAGATGTGTTTGTTACTAGAATGTACATCACGTACAACGAGACTAGAAAAGGCCAGTTCAGAACCAAGCACGGCACCCTTTGGGCTCCTTTTGCTAATCTCGTGTTAGTAAAAGTTTGGTGGGAGACGATTCGCGCTTTTTCAGACTCGTGGTTTTCAGATCGTTTTCTGCTGTTCAGTTTGTGCTTGTTGGTTTGTATCTGCTCTTCAGTGCATGCAGCAAGCTACGCATGACTCAGTCATTGTGTTCTTGTTCGTTCATTACTGTTTTTCAGGTCGCTCTTCACAGGCCTTGCTGTTCTTCAGTGTGTTCTGTTACTTCGTTCTGAGCAGCCGACCATTTTCTAGCCATGTTGCGTATATGTACTCCTCGTAGAGTTCGTGCTGTGCGGGGGCTTGGTGTTGGGGTCCTTACATTGACACAAGTCCAGTCATGAACAGGGTGGGGAGGAGTTCATGGACCAAGAATTGGTTGCTTCAGCGTGACCAGTTCTGTCATATGCCTTTGCTCCGGGAGATCCGTGAGAATAATCCTGATGATTTCAGGAACTTTCTGACGGAGCCCGTATTTCACCGTTTGTTGGCTTTGCTGACCCCCTATATCAGCAGGCAGGATACCTGCATGAGGCAAGCCATCACTCAGGAGCAGAGGCTCGTCGCCACCCTGCGGTACTTGGCAATGGGGAGAAGCCTGCAGAACTTGAAGTTCTCGACAGGCATCTCCCCCCAGGCTCTGGGGATCATTATACCAGAGACCTGTTCTGCCATCATCCAGGTCCTGCAGAAGGAGTATATTAAGGTAAGATTTTTATCCTTTAATATCACATTTTATTTGTATTTAATGTTTGCTAATATATTGTATTTCTTTCCTCATTCCCTAATTACCATGATTGTAATGTGCTGTGAATGTCCCCTTTGTCCTCATGCATGCTGGATTTTTATGTAATTATTTTTGTTGTCCTTCATACATGTTTGCCTTCACTTACCTCCCCAGAATGGTCTCCTGGCCCTATAATCACCTCATGTAGTCTCTTAACAATGTATTTTATCAGCTCCATAGTAGTGCTTTACCCCAAACACCCCCTAAAATGTTTTTAAATGTGATTTGTGCTTTAAATTTAGGCAGAGTGCCAGAGGCTTTTTTTGGGGGGGTCCCCAAATCATTTGGAACCCTCCCTCCCCCCAACTGCTAAGTCAGCTGATAACAATTCTCTATCTATCCTCAATCATCTATCTGGTGACTTTGCCAAACCCATACACACTATACCCATCTCTTTTGTGGTCAGATTTATGGATGAATTCCCCAAAGCATGTATTGCAAGGGCCTGCCTGTATACTTTCCAATGGTACTGTTTAAATTTTTTGTATCCTATTATTATCTTGATAGGTAATAGCAGAATGTCCAAATGTGCTCAAATGTGTACAATGTGTATTTATATCTTTGTATTATGACACTTCTTACCTGTCCAGTGGACTGCCAATAGTGTAACCAAGGAGGGGCTGGCCAAAGTAATACCCATTATTTAGGTATTCATCTCTCAATGAAGTGGAGAGGGTTACCTGTCCAAGAGCTCCCCCCCCCTCTATAATGTTAGAAATGTTATCTTGATGTTGGCCAAGAATGTTTGTGTCTAATCTGCTTTCCCTGTTTATGTGCAAAATGACTAATTTTGTTTTTTTGTTTTGACTCCACAGTTTCCTTCCATGCAACAGGAATGGCAGACTGTGGCCTCCCACTTTGCCCAGCGGTGGGACTTTCCTAACTGCGGAGGGGCAATTGATGGGAAGCACGTCCACATCGTCCCACCACCCCACTCAGGGTCGTACTATTATAATTATAAGGGGTTCAATAGTATTGTTATGTTGGCGGTGGTGTCGGCTCCTTAAGAGTTCTTGTATGTGGACATGGGGAAGAATGGCTGGATGTCCAATGGTGGAGTCATCACCCAGACGGAGTTCTACAGGCATCTCCAGAATGGCAGCTTGGACTTGCCACCTCCAGAAGACAATGTGGAAGGACTCCCATTCGTCTTAGTTGCGGATGAAGCATTTGCGCTGGGGGACCATCTTATGCGGACATTCCCCATGAGCACCCTCACCCTGGACCAGAGGGTTTTTAATTACCGGCTGGCCAGAGCCAGAAGAGTGGCGGAGAACACGTTTGGAATCATGGCCAGCCGGTTCCGCCTATTTCTTACACCCATACATATGGCGGAGTATAAACTGAATCATATAATCCTGGCATGCTGTGTTCTACACAACTTTTTCTGGCAACATTCTGCCAACTATGCTGGCTCAGTTGGGCCTGAGGCTGCAATTCCAAATGAACCAACCCTGACGGCACTTAAAAAAGCCCCCCCTGGCTTGCCCCCCCGAGTGCCCGTGATGTCCGGCTAAGATACCTTGAATTCTTTGCAGGTAGGGGGGCTATCAATATGCCAGACAATGTCTAAAACCTTTTTCAAATAAAAATAAAAAAAAATACTCAAAGCTTTGGTGACATTTACTGCTTGTGTTTATTTTAGCTGACCCTGACAGAAATGTGGTGAGTCCTGAAAATGGCGTGATTGTGTAACCTTACAAAGCACTGTTGGGTGTTATTTACTAAAGGCAAAGACACTTTGCACTACAAGTGCACTTGAAACTGCACTGAAACTGCACTTGTAGTGCAAAGTGGATTTTCCCTTAGGAAATAACACCCATTGTCACAGAAAACAGCAATTAGAGCACCACAAAAGTGTTGAAGCGTTGAGACAATAATCCACACATTCTTAATTAACAATCTTTTTAATACCAGCACAATCACATGTGCATTTAGAAAAGGTTTTTAAAACAAACCAACATGTTTCTTGTATAACAATTTTTGGGGTCACATTAGAAAAAGTAGAAATGTCCATTTAGGATAAAACAGGCATGTTTAAAACCAACAAGAAAGACACAAATATTGAACTTACAAAGTTCACATTTGGTAGAACTTGAAGGCAATATCAGACATGAGTATTTACAAACTGTGTTTGATATTGCGTCCAGATGGGGTGAAGTCACCCCAGGAAAAGACAAATTTTGAAGATGCACACAAATTTACGAATGTCAACATGTGCTACCTGCCATCGCGGGGGATCAAGGGACGTGTTTTGGGGGTGCAACCCCTTCCTCACAGCTACTTTATTATTGAGGAAGGGGTTGCACCCCCAAAACGTGTCCATTGATCTCCTGTGATGGCAAATAGCACATGTTGACACACTGTGTGCCTCTTCAAAATCAGTCAGTCAGTGCGTCACCGCGTTCTTGGCGATCGGAAATTCTGACAACTTTGTGCGACCGTGTGTACGCAAAACAAGTTTGAGCCAACATCCGTCGGAAAAAATACATTTTGTTGTCGGAATGTCCAATCAATGTCTGATCGTGTGTACGGGGCATAACACAGCCTGTGACGTTTCCAGCAGTAGCTGTGTGTGAGCACTGGCGACAGATGAGGAGCCTTTAGCGCAGAGCTCTATGCAGCTGATCATTGTAATGCGATCTTGCGAATGGGGACATGTGAGTGAAACAAAGTATCCTAGCATATAGTATCTATCTACTGTGATCTCTGCGCAATGGATGTGTTTTTCTTTATTTTGCATGTAGAGAATATAAGCGGAAAATCAGGTTAAAATGGAACTGGCGACGGAGTGACAGTAAAACTTTCACTATATTCTTTATACATTTTTTCACAGCAAATCGGCACTGAACTCACCTATTTTTGATATAATTTATCAGTTGAACTTTGAGCATTTAATGTTGGCGCTCATAAATTATTCATTTATTTATTTATTTTATGTTTTTTGGCAGATACAATTTAGGATTACTGTGGTATTTATTTCATAGGTGTTTTATATGGGTGAATGAACAGGGTAATTTATTTTTATTTTTAATTGGTAGTATTTATTTATTTAAATCACTCATTGAGCTACACACTAGGGTGTAATAATAAGAGGATAATATCAGCGCAATTAATCACATTCACTTAATTATTCACTTGTCATTCACAAATTTATTGCAGCTATATTATTTGGTCATCTCTTATTAATCACATATTATTTGTGCTTGAGTTACCCAAGTCAGCGCTTTATTATTTTTTAATCATTTCTTGATTGGAAAATTAACTTAGTAGATTCAGGGATCTTTACACTTCGAATATTTGATTTAGAGTCATTTACTGTATAAAACAAACATGAGCTAAACAGATTTAGGGCTTCACATACATTTGCAAGGGAAGATTCCGGTTCCATTAAGGTGAGGATTATATCGTCCGCAAATAAAGTGATTTTAAATTCTGATCTTTGATCTGAATTCCTGAGGTAGATTCAGTAAATCAAATCTTTTGAGCTCAGGGTTCCATCATTAAAGTGAAAATTAAAGGGGAAAGTGGACACCCTTGTCTTGTGCCATTAGTGATGGCAAACGAATCCGAAAAGACCCCGTCAGGGAAGACTTGGGCTGTGGGATTAGAATAAAGGGCTAAAATAGCTGATAGGATATTACCTTGAAATCCAAATTTTGTAAGGGTATGCTTCAGGTATCCCCAGTGAATCCTGTCAAAAACCTTTTTGGGATCAAGTGTTACAAAGAGAGTGAGATTTTTTTGGATTTGGTGTAGTGTAGAAGGTTCGTTATTTTATGTGTGGCATCAGGGGCTTGTCTTCTCAGGGTGAAACCAACCTGGTCAGGGTGTATGAGATGAGACATGATAGGGGCTAGTCTCTAAGCCAGTAGTCTACATATAATTTAAGATCTGTGTTTAACAATGAGATGGGGTGAAAATTGGAGTGTGTGACTGGCTCCTTCCCTGGTTTAGGCAGGGTTACAATATTTGCAGACTTCATTTCACTTGGGAAGTCGCCCGAGGACACAGCAGTGTTAAACACCTGACACATATGTGGAGCTAATGTTTTGGTGAACAATTTATAGTATTCAGCCAAAAAGCCATCAGGGCCAGGGGCTTTGCCCTTGGGAAGTGCAGCAATAGCTTGTGATATTTCTTTGATGGATAAAAAAAAGCATTGAGAGTTGCTAAGTGTTTGGTTGACAATTTGGGGAGATTCCGGGCTTCTGAGAAGGCTGTGATTCCAGAATCAGTAGGTTATGATGTTGAAGTGTCCTCTTTTAAGTTATATATTGCATTATAATATGCTCAAAATGCATTGGCCATGTCTTTGGAATGGTATAGTTTATCTCCATTTGTGGGGAGAAGGATGTATGGAATTTTCTTTGTTTAATTTGAGACGTTAGGAGTTTTCCAGCTTTGTTGCCGGCTGTGTAAAAGTTATCATGCAATTTCAGTAAAAGTTTTGCATGTTTGGAGTTGAGAAAGGTCATAAGGTCTTTCTTGCCTAAAAAATGTTATCACTCATTGTTGGTGTGGGGCTGTTTTTGTTCAGTTGCTCTAGTTTGTCAATAGTGTCTAAAAGTTTAGTCAGCTGCTGTGTCCTTTAAGCGTTTAGCTTAAGAGCTAAGTTTAATAAGTACCCAACAAATGTAGGCCTAGTAGGCTGTCCAAAGAGTGGAAGGGATGTTAACTGAGGATTCGTTAAGGTCAAAATATTTCTGAAGAAATGGCATCTTGGAGAAGCTGTTTGTCTCCTACAAACAGGTCTATTCTAGAGTAAGTGCAGTGGGGTTTAGAAAAAAAGTAAAAGTATCTTTCCATAGAGTGGTGACATTTCCAGATGTCGAACAGATCGTTAGCTAGTAGAAAGGAATTCAGATCGGAGTGTCAATTTTTTTTGGAGTGGAACCTTTAATATCAATGGATGTATCTGGTGCCAAATTAAACTCTCCACAAAGGATGGTTTGATCTTCTTTGGTCTTGTTGACTGTTTTCCATAGTTTGCGAAGAAAGTGCATTTGGCCCGTGTTTGGGGCATAAATGTTCACAATAGAATAACTAGTATTGTTGACTTCACAGGTAAGGATAAGGTATCTTCCCTCTGGATCTGCGGTGGAGGTGATCAGTTTAAAGGCTACCGTGTCCTTGATCGCTATTAGTACCCCTTTTGTTTTGTTTGGAGAATTCTCAGAAAAAATATTTGGGAAGTTTTTATGCTTCATATTTGGGGCTTTGTCATAGCAGAAGTGCGTCTCTTGAAGGCACAGTATATCGCATTGGAGCCTGCAAGCTTCGGACCAGAGGGAGTACCATTTCCCCGGGTGATTTAGGCCTTTTACATTTAGAAATTATATTTTGAGAGGCATGGTGAGAACTCTTATACTACAGTTGTACAGTAGATATAAAAAGTCTACATACCCCTGTTAAAATGTCAGGTTTCTGTGATGTAAAATAAAGAGACAAAGATAAATGATTTCAGAATTTTTTCCACCTTTAATGTGACCTATAAACTGTACATAAACAGGTAAACCACGCTAAAAGTGAGTCCAGTATAAAATCAGTGAAAATAAAACAATTAAGTCCGGAATACTGCAATAAATTCTTCTATACGATGAGGTGAAGAAATTGGAAGATGACTATGTGGTGAACTGCTTACCAGAACGTAAGCCAAATCAGACAGATGGCTTAAAACCCAGCCCGGGCCTTTGGAAGCACTTCAAAAAGGGCAGAATCCTTCGCGCTCATATGGCAGAACAGGTCCACATAGGGTTAAATCAAAATAAAAAGACCATAGTGTGATACTGACATAAACATATTCCAACAAAAGAAGGGGGGTGTTCACACAAATAATCATAGAATCATAAATGCACCCTGAATGTATAACCAATACAGGGACGCAGGAAAAAGTGTGTGCAGCATGCAATGAAAGGTGTCCTTAGAGTGTAAAATGGAAACACCAGTTTACCAAAAATGGGGTTGAACCAACAGACCAGAAATTAAACAGCAAAGAGAACACCCGGTGCACAGACACAAGGGGCCGCTTACCAGATGGTGAACTGGTGAGGGCATAAATAGCAATAGGTTTGCAGCCTCTGTGTAACCCAGAGTGTAGACTTAAATAGACCTATAGGGGTTCCTGCTCACCAGAGAGACGACCAGAAATAGCCCAAACGAAGCACTGGCAGAGTCTCCACGATCCCGTCCTGGCAGGTCCTCACAGGCTCGGATAGGTGTATATATTAAAGAGGAGAAGCAGCCAATGGTGTAATAACGTACGACTCCAATTTATTAAAAACAAGCACTTACATGTAAAAACACAAAGAACAGCGATGCTGGCCGGCACTCAGACAGCTCCCGTCCACTCAGAGCAAAGCGTGGTGACGTCAGCACGTCCCTCCCAGACGCGTTTCGTCACAGGTTGACGTTTTCGTCACAGGTTGACGTTGCCCCCCCATTGAGAACGTCAACCTGTGACGAAACGCGTCTGGGAGGGACGTGCTGACGTCACCACGCTTTGCTCTGAGTGGACGGGAGCTGTCTGAGTGCCGGCCAGCATCGCTGTTCTTTGTGTTTTTACATGTAAGTGCTTGTTTTTAATAAATTGGAGTCATACGTTATTACACCATTGGCTGCTTCTCCTCTTTAATATATACACCTATCCGAGCCTGTGAGGACCTGCCAGGACGGGATCGTGGAGACTCTGCCAGTGCTTCGTTTGGGCTATTTCTGGTCGTCTCTCTGGTGAGCAGGAACCCCTATAGGTCTATTTAAGTCTACACTCTGGGTTACACAGAGGCTGCAAACCTATTGCTATTTATGCCCTCACCAGTTCACCATCTGGTAAGCGGCCCCTTGTGTCTGTGCACCGGGTGTTCTCTTTGCTGTTTAATTTCTGGTCTGTTGGTTCAACCCCATTTTTGGTAAACTGGTGTTTCCATTTTACACTCTAAGGACACCTTTCATTGCATGCTGCACACACTTTTTCCTGCGTCCCTGTATTGGTTATACATTCAGGGTGCATTTATGATTCTATGATTATTTGTGTGAACACCCCCCTTCTTTTGTTGGAATATGTTTATGTCAGTATCACACTATGGTCTTTTTATTTTGATTTAACCCTATGTGGACCTGTTCTGCCATATGAGCGCGAAGGATTCTGCCCTTTTTGAAGTGCTTCCAAAGGCCCGGGCTGGGTTTTAAGCCATCTGTCTGATTTGGCTTACGTTCTGGTAAGCAGTTCACCACATAGTCATCTTCCAATTTCTTCACCTCATCGTATAGAAGAATTTATTGCAGTATTCCGGACTTAATTGTTTTATTTTCACTGATTTTATACTGGACTCACTTTTAGCGCGGTTTACCTCTTTATGTATTTTGTTGGTGGGCCCCACTTATAACCGCAGCTTATTGAACTTTTTCCATGATACTTGCATAAGGTGTCACCTCACCCTTATTCACATTTTTTTTCACCAATATTCAATTTCTATATATATTTTTTATATATTTTTTCAATTTTGTTTATCCAAGCGCAATTTTGTTTTTCTTATAGTCTATAAACTGTACAACTCAGTTGAACAACAAACTGAAATTTTTTAGGTGAAGGAAAGAAAAAAGAAAAAAAGAAAATAATATGATTGCATAAGTGTGCACACCCTTAAACTAATACTTTGTTGAAGCACCTTTTGATTTTATTACAGCAGTCTTTTTGGGTATGAATCTATCAGCATGGAACATCTTAACTTGGCAATATTTGCCCACTCTTCTTTGCAAAAACATTGCAAATCAGATTGTGAGGGCATCTCCTGTGTACAGCCCTCTTCAGATCACCCCACAGATTTTCAATCAGATTCAGGTCTGGGTTTTGGCTGGGCCATTCCAAAACTTTAATCTTCTTCTGGTGAAGCCATGCCTTTGTTGATTTGGATGTATGTTTCACCTTTCAGCATTCTAATGCTGAAAGGTGAAGTTCCCCTTCATGTTCAGTTTTCTAGCAGAAGCTTGAAGGTTTTGTGCCAATATTGACTGGTATTTGGAACTGGTCATAACTCCCTCTACCTTGAATAAGACCCCTGTTCCAGCTGGATGAAAAACATCTCCAAAGCATGATGCTGCCATGCTTCACTGTAGGTATGGTGTTCTTTTGGTGATGTGTAGTGTTGTTTTTGCGCCAAACATATCTTTTGGATATATAGCCAAAAAAGTTCAACCTTGGTTTCATCAGACCATAACATATTTTCCCACATGCTTTTGGGAGACTTCAGATGTGTTTTTGCAAAATTTAGCCGGGCTTGGATGTTTTTCTTCTTAAGAAAAGGCTTCCGTCTTGCCACTCTACCCTACAGCCCAGACATATGAAGAATATGGGAGATTGTTGTCACATGTACCACACAGCCAATACTTGCCAGATATTCCTGCAGCTACTTTAATGTTGCAGTAGGCCTCTTGGCAGCCTCCCTGACCAGTTTTCTTCTCGTCTTTTCATCACTTTTGGAGGGACGTCCAGTTCTTTGTATTCACTGTTCAATGTGCCATATTTTCCCGATGATGACTGTCTTCACTGTGTTCCATGGTATATCAAATGCCTTTGAAATTCTTTTGTACCCTTATCCTGACTGATACCTTTTAACAATGAGATCCCTCTGATAATTTGGAAGCTCTCTGCGGACCATGGCTTTTGCTGTAGGATGCGACTAAGAAAAACTATTAGAACAGCTGAACTTTATTTGGGGTTAATCAGAGGCACTCTAAATGATGGAAGGTGTGTACTGACTTCTATTTAACATCAGTTTGAATGTGATTGCTTAATTCTGAACACAGCTACAACCCCAGTTAAAAGAGGGTGTGCACACTTATGCAACCACATAATTTTATTTTTTTATTTTTACTTCACCTCCTTAAAAGATTTCAGTTTGTTTTTTAATTAAATTGTAGACTTTTTATGTCACATTAAAGGTGAAAAAAGTTCTGAAATTATTTATCTTTGTCTATTTTTTTTTACATCACAGAAACCTGACAAGTTAACAGGGGTGTGTAGCCTTTTTTTATTCACTGTAGGTATGTTGTTTTATGACAGAAATTTCTGGGCAGCTAGAGTGAATATGGGCCAAGTGTCTCTATCAGGATGGAGTGTAGGTTGCCGGTACAAGAAAGTAGAGGACTTACTGTTTGATGGGAAGTATGTGGAACTATCTCACGACAACAGGAACTTTGGAGGTGCACTCGTTATATCACGGCTGGTTAAAATATAGCGGTAGACTGTAGGCTGTAAAAAATGGAAAACAAAGTTAATTGAAAAAACAAAGTCTCTGTGTTTCCAGGGAAACTTGTAAAAAAAAAAAAAGTCAGAAAAACTCTGCTTGAGCTGTGTATACCACAACTTATAATTGGAGTATAAGGCAGACAGAGTATGATCTATTGTCCTTTGTGATTACTAGTTTAACTGGGTGGCCCCATTTGTATTGGATCTGGTGGTTACGGAGGGGTTTCGTGATAGTGGCTAAGTAGGTATATGGCTGGGGATAGGCAGCAGAATTGCGCATAGCACGCATAAAATTATTCTTTACATGGTAAAAATGAATACGGACGATGGTGTCCCTTGGGATATTGTCAGGCAGGTGAGGCAGTTCAGCCAATTGGTGTATGTGGTCTATGATTAGTTCTCCCAGAGGAGTGTCAGGAAGAAAAGTCAACATCAATTAGGTGAAATATTCTTTTATGGCAGGTTGTTGGATGGCCTCTGGTATGCTGCTAATCTTCAGGTTGTTCCTTCTGGAACGATCTTCTTATGACGCGTACACATAAGAAGACAGATAATGTTGGATGTGAGCTTGTTGTCGGAAAGTCCGACTGTGTGTATGCTCCATCGAACATTTGAGGTCGGACTTTCTGCCAACAAATGTTTGATAGCAGGTTCTCAAATTTTCCGCCAACAAAACTTTGTTGTCAGAATTTCCGATCGTGTGTACACAAGTCTGATACACAAACGTTTGTGCATGCTCATATTCAACGGTTTTGTTGGCAGAAAGTCTGATCATGTGTACGGGTCATAAGTCTGCTATTTTGGCTTTCATCCATTCAATATCCTTTGTTTCTTCACCCTGAGCATCCACAAGATCAATAAATAATGAGTTCACGTCTCCCATTTTGTTTTCTATAGTTGTGACTCTCTCCCCTAGATAGGATATTTCAGAGGTAAAGTGATGCATTAATCTGGATATATCTGAGTGGATGGAACTCTGTAAAGTTAACAATATATCTCTCAGAGTGGTGTCAAGAACTGGTTGGTTTGATGGGGGATATGCTGCAATAGAGTTGGACAAAGCAGAGCTCACAGGGGAAGTAAATGTAGCAGGGCTCACCTCATTGCCAGGATCTGTGTCCTGTGTCAGCCTCAGCTTGGATTTTGCAGGACTTTCAGAAGATGTGGAGGCTAAAGAGCTGCTGCCAGGTTTGTGTGGAGGAAAGAACTCTTCTTCTGTCCCGTCCTCCTGTGTATGTGCTGAGGCAGGGCCCCCTCCTGCTGTGGCGTTATGTTCACCGGTGCCATCTTGGGTTTTCTGCCTGCTTGGTGTTGGTTAAAACTCTGTGAGTTTTCTTGGCGCCAAACGGTCTTTCCTGCGCTTTGACATGTTCACTGATGTCTCAAGGAAGGGGTGGGGGGTTTCGAACTCTGACTGGCCTGTTTTTATCTGTCACTGGAGCCCTGGAGAGCTGTCTGTGCTCAGAGCAGATTCAACAGGCAGCCATCTCAGTTTTTGTTTATAGTGCAAAAAATAAAAACCACAGAGATAATCAAATACCACCAAAAGAAAGCTCTATTTGTGGGAAAGAAAGAACATCAATTTTATTTTGGTACAGCATCGCACAACCGTGCAATTGACCGTTAAAGCAATGCAGTGTCGTATCGCAAAAAATGGCCTGGTCATAAAGGGGGTAAAACCTTCTGGGGCTGAAGTGGTTAACATATAAATTACAATTGCAATTTTTGTTGCTCTTTAACATTCAAGTGAACTGGCCTTAAGCATGTTTCTTGTTACTGCAATTTTTATGAAGTTTTAATAGCCCTCACTTCATGTGATGTGCCTTTTAGCTTTTTGTCTAATATAAGAACAATCTCTAAATATATTTGAAGAACATTGTAGCAATTATAAGTCCTGTCATTCAGAAAACCTTTGGCAAAATGGGCAGCGGCTGTAGGAAAATAAAAAATACATAATGCATTAATAAATGCATCATTTTGTTTCTCTCTAATTATATTGGTTGAAGGGCTGTTTTAAAAAAGCATATTTTAAATCAAAATGACATAAGAAAAGAAATGGATCTTGTTGAAGAAAATACCCAGTCAGTTGTACTCACTGATCCCTATGCGCCCTTCAGAAAAATTAAGCTAAACTTCAAACCATTCTAGAAAGATTATATTGGATAATTTGTTCATTCATCAATAATGTTTACATGGTTTCAAAAGAAAACTGTACTGAGAGAAATACACGTAGGCTAATATTGCTGACCTCCTTTTGAAGATGCTAGTTTCCTTGCTGACTGTGGCTTATTTACTTTTTGAATCCCTGTCCTAGGAACAAGCATACTGCGTAAAAGTCATTGTAAAGTTGGAACTCCGGTAATATGCCTACTTGTTGCAAGCATTTAGAAAGTATTGAATCCATTAGATCAGCATGACAACCAGGAAACCAAAATTTGAAGAATGAGAGACGAGCAATAGAATTCACTTTATTTCTCTAAATCTTTAATCTTGTGCTGATTATTTACTCTAATAGCACTGTCTGAACATTTTTAGCAAGTTTAGAACATAGCTGTTGATCTTTCCAAAGAGGCAATAAACCTGTTACTTGTGAGATACTGTAGCCCAGTAGTAAAAGCAATTTTATCTATTTTGTGTAAACTACTAATCCAAACAACCACACTAAAAAAGGCAGACATACATAAAGACCAGTCTGGGAGGCAATCATGGGCATCTTGATAGATACAATGAAGTAATAAGCATATTCCCCCAAGGACAGGGTGTTATTCACAAGATTACCAGGTGAAAGTAAATAGAACAAAGTATAAAAATAAAAAAAAACTGATGTGGGCTCCTAATCTAAGGACTGATAAACTGCAATTAGATTGTGTTTGAATGTGCTTTAATCCAAATTGCATCTGATTGCCTTTGTTGATCAGAAAGATATTCAAATATATCTGGGTTGGTGCAGCACTCTCAAAAAAAAAGAAAAAAAGAAAAACATATACTGTACTAAACTCAAATATACAGCAAAAAATCACTTAAGCTTTCTACAGGTAGTTGCAAGCTATTACCTTGTAAAGTTGTGAACTCTTAACTTCAGTGCAATGTGTGAAGCAAAACTTAAAAAAAAATAATAGACACCTGGCTGGTGTTATTTGCACACAATTGGTGATCTGCTGTTGGTGCTATTTGCATACAATTAGTGATCTGCTGTTGCCAGCTATTAACTTGTAAAACTCAAATTACAACAATACCCATAAATGTATATTACCTTTAAATGACAATACATATATGAAACAGTGCAGTGTTTATTCACTTCAGCTCTCATCTCTTATGGACCAGAGCAATTTTCGAATTTCTGCTATGACCCTGTTTAGCCTGCAATAATTTTGTCATTACTTAAGATAACCATGTAATACACACACATATATATATATATATATATATATATATATATATATATATATATATATATATATATATATATATATATATATATATATATATATATATATATATATATATAATTTTTTTTTAAGGGCAAATAAGGCTTTCTTTCCGTGAATATTGCAACAATATTTTTTTTTTTGCAATCCTTAGACAATAAAAAAGGAAAATTTATTATCAAATACTTACCGTAATTTTCCTTTCCTGATGGACTCCATGGCAGCCTACGTGTGGGTTAACCCCGCCTCCTCTCCAATGCTATAGGACCCCATTCCCATAAATGAGTGCTCACCACTAGCTACTGCGTTCCGTAACTAGCCTACTCGTTGACCAATGGGTGGGAACTCCGTCTGCCATGGAGTCCATCAGGAAAGGAAAATTACGGTAAGTATTTGATAATAAATTTTCCTTTTTCCTGACAGACTCCATGGCAGCCTACGTGTGGGAAATAACTAGCCAACCACACGGGTGGGTATGCATGATCAAAAACATAAATTTTAATTTGTCCTATCGGTCGATAGGATTTGTAACCCAAAGTTTACAGAGGATAGTGAGGCAGGCTCTATACAATAATGCAACATGAAGGTATTAATAGAAGCCCATGAAGCTGCCTTGCAGATGATATCTGGAGCCACATGTCGAGCCGCTGCCCACGAGGCTGCCATTCCTCTGGTGGAATGGGCTGTCACCGCCTTTGGAGGAGCCAAGCCCTTAGCCCTATATGCCTGTTGTATGGCCTGTACGATCCAGGACGCGATAGTCCTGGTTGAGGCTTTTTTCCCTATATTGCTGCCTGAGTGAAGCACGAAGAGATGACTAGAACGTCTAAAGGGAGAAGTAACTTTGAGATATTCCTTAATAGCTTCGCCCACATCTAGAGGGTGATTCTCAGTGGACCCTGGGGTCCTAAATGTAGGTAAAACGATCTCTTGATTGACGTGGAATACTGAAGACACTTTTGGGTTGGAACCCAGCATAGGAATGAGGACTACCCGGTCCGGGAAAAACGTTAGGAAGGGTTCTTCGTGACCAAGTGATGCAATTTCAGAGACCCTTTTGGCTGAGGTAATGGCCACTAAGAAGGCCACCTTTGCTGAAAAGACCTTGATAGGGAGCGGGGAGGGCCCCGAAGTACTGAGTCCAGAGATCGAGTCAAGGACTAATGGAAGGTCCCATTTGGGGAACCTAGGCTTTCTCTGGGGCTTGAGTCTCGATGCGCCTCGGAAAAATTGTCTAACCAGAGGATGAACTGCCCATGAAGTGCCGGAGAAGGCCGAAAGTGCAGAAACTTGGACTCTCAGAGAGCTGACAGATAGATGTAAATCTAGGCCCGTTTGGAGGAAACTGAGAACGTCCTGGACTTTTGGATGTCTAAAAGACCTGCCCTGAGGAGAGCAGAACTCCACGAATTTGGACCAGATCCTTCCATAGACTTTATTTGTACTGGATCTTCTCGAGCTCATGAGAGTGGATATTACTTCTGAGGCACAACCTAGGGATTCCAGCCTCTCCCTCTCAAGAACCAGACCATCAGTCTCAGCACCGCAGGACAAGGGTGCAGGACTGACCCTTGAGAAAGAAGGTCCGGTCTGAGAGGGAGAGGCACTGGGTCCCGACAGCTGAGCTGGACCAGGAGAGGGAACCAAGGCCTGTTCGGCCAGTAGGGAGCTATTGTCACCACCTCCACTGGCTCCGCTCGGAGCCTCTGCAGGAATCTCAGTATAACTGGCAGTGGCGGAAAGGCGTATGCCCGCTTGAACCTCCACTGATCCGTCAGGGCATCTGTCCCGATGGCTTGACTGCAGAGCCCCCGGGTGTAGAACTTCTTCAGCTTGCGATTGCAGGGGGAAGCAAACAGATCTACTTCGGGATCGGTCTTTAGTGACAAGATCCACCTGAACGTCTCTATGTGGAGAGACCACTCGTTGTTGTCCAACTCGGTCCGTGACAGGAAGTCTGCTTGAGTGTTTTGGACGCCTGGGACAAAGACTGCCAAGATGTTGGCAAGGTATTTCTGCGCCCACGATAGGATGGGCTCGACTTCCCGAAGGAGTGTGGGACTCCGAGTACCCCCTTGCCTCTTCACATACGATACTGCTGTGGTGTTGTCCATTCTCAACAGCACTGACTCCCCCATCAGGAGATGAGAGAAGAACTGTAGGGCACACCAGGCCGCACGAAGTTCCAGGACATTCGACCCTGGGTTGGGGAGACATGTTTCCCACTTGCCTTGGGCCAGGTTCGACCCACAAAGGGCTCCCCAACCGGTACCGCTGGCATCGGTCGTGACCGTCACCCAGGAGATGGGAGCGATGGAGTGGCAAGTCAGGAGGTTCTTGCGCTGAAGCCACCAGAAGAGGCTGTTTCTCATTGTAGATGTTATGCGGATGACCTGATTCTTGTCCCCTGACTTCCATTGCCGTAGGAGGCCTGACTGGAAGGGACGCAATCTCCATAAGGCCCATTTGACCATGGGAGTCGTAGAAACCATCGTGCCAACGACTTTCAGGCACTGAGAGGCTTTCATTTGCCGTGCATGTAGAGCCCGGGAGACTCTGTCTCGAACTGTAGGAATTTTCTGTAGTGGAAGGGAGATAGTGTTTGCCACTGTATCGAACTGGGCTCCCAGATATATTAGACGCTGAGTTGGGCTCAGTTGACTCTTTTCTATGTTTAGGAGCCACCCGAAGTTGGACAGAGTGGAGATTACTTGATCCCGGTGGACCAGCAACTGCTCCCTGCTTTGGGACAGCACCAGCAGGTCGTCCAGGTAGTGGTAAAGACGTACCCCTTTGGATCTTATTAGTGCCACCGTAGCTAGGAGGACTTTTGAAAAGACCCGGGGGGACGTTGTCAGCCCGAAGGGGAGGCAAATAAATTGAAGATGATCTGACCCAATGTGAAAGCGGAGGTATTTGTGAAATTCTTTTTCCACTGGAACGTGGAAATAAGCGTCCTTCAGGTCGATTGATATCATCCAGTCGCCTGGTTGTATGGCTCTCTGAATGGACACCAAGGTTTTCATCTTGAACCTTCCATTCTCTATGAATCCGTTGAGATATGTGAGGTCTATGACTGGGCGCCAAGAGCCCCCCTTTTTTTGAACTAGGAAGAGAGGGGAATATATCCCCTGGAACCATTCGTCCTGTGGTACATGTACTACTGCTCCTTGAATTTTCAGGAGGTCCACATAGGACAGTAAAATTTGTTTCTGATCCTGTGCCCGAGGGAGAAGAGTGGAGACGAACCTTGGGTGCGGAGTCCTGGAAAAGGCCCATCTGTGGCCTGACGAGACCGTCCTTATGACCCAGAAGTCTGAGATCGAGGCCACCCAGACGTGCCGGAAGAGGAGCAGACGAGCCCCCACCCGGCCCGCCTGGGCGGGCGTAATCTCAAAAAGATTTAGCCTGATCACGAGCACTGGACGTTTGATTTTTAACGGGTTTGCGGAAGGATGACTGCCCTCTGCTCCAATTCTTCCTAAAGTCCCGGCCAGGCTTGTAGGAGCGTGCTTCCCTGGAGCGCTCCGGACTTCGTCTTCTGAACTGGGGCTTCTTTCGACCCAGCATGCGCCTGTCCTGGGGAAGAAAACCCGATTTGCCACCTGTGGCTCGCGTAATGGCATCGTCAAGCTTATTGCCAAACAGTGAGGACCCCTCAAACGGGATTTTACACCACGCTTGCTTAGAACCAGGGTCCGCAAGCCAGGGACGCAACCAGAGGGCTCTCTTGGCCGTAACTGAGGACAGCATAATACGAGCCAGAAGGCGGATCAGGTCAATGGACGCCTCCCCCAGGAAGACCGCTGCAAGCTTCAGCTCTGCGGCTGCTGAACTTCCGGCCAGCTCTTCTGACACGCCTTTAAGGAAGGATTCCACGTTCTCCGTCCAGGCCTCCATGGCCTTAGACATGGCCGCTAATGCCAGGGCTGGTTTACAGGCCATACCCGCGAGCCCATAGATTCTTTTTAGATCTAGGTCTATCTTCCTCTCGAGCCCATCTTTAAAAGATACTGCGTCTTCTAGAGGAAGAGTCACATGTTTGGCCAGACGCATAAGAGCTGCGTCCACAAGGGGAGTATTATCCAAATTCTTTACTTCTTCTGACTTGAAGGGGTACAATCTGGAGGTTTTATTAGACATGGAGGATTTTTTCTCTGTTTTACTCCATTCTTCCTCAATGATTTCCTTTAGCTCTGGAAGGAGCGGAAAGTTTGCGCGTTCTCTCCCCAGGTGCTTGAAAAAAATTTTCTGCTTGGCTGGGGGAGTGGAAGGGTCTTCCCACTTCAAGGCTTCCTTGATTGCTTTGATTAAAGGGGAAACCATCGCGAAGTCGAACCCTCCAATGACCTCCTCATTAATAGACTCATCCTCTGAGGAGTCAGGAGAGGTAATATAGGGCTGCGAAGTACCCGGATCATCGCGGGCCTCTTCCGCCGGCGGGCCAGACGCGGTGGTAGACTGGCTCAATGTGCGAGGTGCTTCCCTCTCCATTAGGGATTGCTGTACCACTCGTTTCACAAGAGACTCTAAACGCTGGTTTTCCGTCTCTTTTTCCCCAACCGCACGGGCAAAACAACGGTCACATAAGGACTTGCCCTCCGGAACTCGTGTCCTACATCCCCAGCAGGCTCTGTGGTCTGAGCGGCTGTCATGGCGGTGGGAGTGGTGTCTTGAGGAGGAACGAGAGCGTCTCCTCTGGTGGGATCCGGACTGTGAGTCTCGTCTGGATGAAGATGAATTGTATTGTGGCTTGGCAAGGTCATTGGCATTCTGGACCGCATTTAGCGGGTCCGACCTAGAAGGGCTGGGAAGAGAAAAAATAGGGGAAGGGGAGAGAAGAAAGGCAGAATATGGTATCAGCACGACAATAATGTGCATAAATCTCATCCCCTCCCCTCACAAGCACATACCTTGTGCGTGAGGGCTGGCCACTTAAAGGCGGTGAATTGTCCATAACCTGGGACGCGAAATGTCACTTTAATAGTCTGCAGGGATAATGGTCTAAGAAAACCTAGGCATCAAATATGAGAAGGTTTTAGAGAAAAGAAAAAACTCTGCTTGCCTCTTTTTTTTTTTTTTTTTTTTTTTATAATATGCACAAAGCACGTATCAACGTATATTCAAGGCAAAGGAAAAACAACTTCCAGCCGCATAAGTATATATATTTAGATAAACATATATAATGATAAAAGAACATATTCCATTATTTTGCTCTTTTTTTTTTTTTTTGCAGAGGTTTCCACCACTCACCTGGAGACCAGCAGGGATCCGCTCCTCCTTTCCCTACCAAGGGAGATCCCAACTCAGCAGGACAGGAGGGCGGAATTTAAATTCCCCGCCCGTGACATCATTATCCCCTACTGCGCACGCGCAAAGGGGAACCACCGCACGGCGCCTGCGCGGACGACGAACGAGCCGCCGTACTGCGCATGCGCGAGCCAAACCTCGCTCTCAGGGTGGCTACAGCGCAGGTGCCAGCGGTGGAGACTGCCGCAACCCGGAAGTGCCGTGGCGGGCTGGAACGCACGCGAACCAGCCGCCATGAGGGGGATAGGACACACTGGACCACCAGGGAAAATACAGACAATACATAGAAATACTGCCATGGAGTATGAGAAAACAGCCACAGACCTTGCCAGCCGTTGATGAGAACTGTCCGCCAGGCATACAGAGGCGACCACCCATCCACCAAGGGGGAACATTCAAGCCTCTTCAAGCTACTCGCCCGCTCATAGCTGGGCTTTTGAGCTGCACCGCACAGGTATGCCAATCTTGGATTCAATCAATCTTGGATTCAATCAATCTTGATGCGAACAGCATGTGTAGGTCCATAGAGGAGGACAAAAAAGGAACGCAGTAGCTAGTGGTGAGCACTCATTTATGGGAATGGGGTCCTATAGCATTGGAGAGGAGGCGGGGTTAACCCACACGTAGGCTGCCATGGAGTCTGTCAGGAAAATAAAACTAAACAAAAGGCACTTTTTCTTTTTATTTCAGCAATGTTAGTTTAAAAATAAATATTGTTACTGCACATAAAAAGCATGCAATTTATTCTGTAATTTGTCCTGTGTAAAAACAACAATAAAATTATGATTTTGGTACAAAGCATTTCAAAGTTATTTACAAATTAAATAAAGTAGTTTTTTTTTTAAAAATGTTGTTCTTTTTTTAAGTATGATACGTGCAAATATATGTAAACGGTATAAAATATTAATGAATAAAGTAAACAAAAACAGAAAAAAAGTGTAAATATTAGTTAATAAATAAAAAAAATAAAAAATCATCAGGAAAATTATAATTAAATGGAGAAGGAGAACAAGGAGTTAATTAGGGCTGATTTGAGTAAACTAAGGTTTAATCAGGGGTTTTACAGAGGAACATTTAATAAAAAAAGATTTTTTTTTACTTGTCAGGTTGCTTTAACTGACTTCATCTGCAGACTGAAGTTCATTCCTTTAATCTGTAGATGAAAAAAACAGAAAGATACAAAATAAAACATTGTATCTTTCTGTATTTGCAGCTGAGCAATGTTGTTGCCAGACTACTTTGCCAGACTACTTTTTTTTACAGTTCCTTCTGCCGGGACCTTCTCTGTTGCACTTAGCAATGCAGCTATGATTCATCAGAGCTGAATTGACATGCACTGTGTCAACAGCAGTATTAATTCACAAAAGATTTGGCAGTATATTAAAAAAAAGACAATTGCTGAGGGGAAGGAAAAAAAAAAATACACACACACACACACAAACAAATGTACACGGCAATGGTAATAAAACTAAACTAGCATATTGTGAGATAAGACATCTGTGTTGGTGCTCCAGGGGACCTGCCTTCCTGAACCACCCCGAGTTCCATCCGCAGCAGTCAGCCTTAGGGTCCACTATCATAGCGGTGCACTCCTGACCCCAACAGGGTGCATCTGTCACCTGGATACAGGTGACCTGACAGTTTGCACGGCCATGAACCCGTCTGATGTGCCGCTACCTGCCGATGATCAGCTGCAGGGCATAGTCAACAGACTCAAGACCCTGGAATCTAATAAGACCCAGGTGATGAGATTCCTTCAGGATTTGGCTTCCCGCTTTGAACAACTTCAAGCCTCCTTAGGCTACCCGGTTCCACAACCGCAATCGGCTGCCGTATCAGCTCTGCTTACAGTCACAGCCGCTAACCCTTTGCAATTACCAGCTCCCTCCCGTTACTTTGGGGATTCCAAGGCCTGCAGAGGGTTCCTTAGCCAGTGTACCATTCATTTCAAACTCCAACCCCAAAACTTCCAGTCTGATCAGGCAAAGGTAGCCTATATTATTTCTCTCCTGTCTGGCGAGGCTTTAGCTTGGGCTGCCCCTATGTGGGAGAGGAAAGATCCAGTGGTTTCCAGCCTGGTTTCCAGGTCGTGTCTCTTCAGCGGCCAGCGCCCTCTTAAGTCTCCACCAAGAGTCTGCTTCTATGGGACAGTATGCTCTTCGTTTCCGCATACTGACAGCTGAGCTGAGCTGGAACAATGAGGCCTTAATCGCAACCTTTCTGCATGGCCTTTCTGATAGAGTGAAGGACGAATTAGCAGGAAGAACCATCCCCATTGATATGGACGAAGTTATCTCCCTGTGTAACCAGATTGATATTCGTTTTCAGGAAAGGACCCTAGAAAAGCAATGCCAGCACTCCTTGGTCCTTAGTCAGCCTAAGCTCCCCTCTTTTTTTCCTGTGGAGCATCTCCTGCCAACTAAGGAACCCATGCAGCTGGGCCAGACCAGGCCATCCCCCGAGGAACGTGCTAGGCGCAGAACTCTGGGCCTGTGTCTCTGCTATGAGGGCAAAGGTCATTTTGGTGACACATGCTCATTTCGTCCAGGAAAAGCTTGGGTAATACATCTGGAAGGTGGAGTATTGGACCCAGAAAAGTCATCTTCTCTTCTCCTTTTTTCGGTGTTTCTTCATGTTGGCGTTTCCTCCCACTTGGCCTTGGCTTATCTGGATTCTGGAGCTGCTGGCAACTTTATGGACTGGAGAACTGCATCTTCCATGAACCTTACCCTTTTACCCCTCACCACTCCATTGGTGGTCTCGGCGATTGATGGCACTGTTCTATCCGCTGTGCCTATCCCCTTTCAGACCCCTCCGGTTAAGATGTCAGTAGGGAGTGGATATCCTTTCTTATCCTTCCTAAGGTCTCAACCCCTATTGTATTGGGGCTTCCTTGGTTGCGGCTCCAATCTCCACACATTGACTGGACTTCTGGGCAGATCCTGGCTTGGGGTCCCTCCTGTTTCTCTTCCTGCCTACTCAAGGTTGCCCCTAAGGGGAGACTTCTCGTGGCTACCACCTCAGTATCCTCTGCCCTTCCCTTTGCATATAGCGATTTCCGGGATGTGTTCTGTAAAAAGTGAGCTGAGGTGCTTCCTCCTCACAGGTCCTTGCCATTGACCTTGTTCCCGGAGAAGCTCTACCCAGGGGTCGTACCTACCCCCTGTCCATCCCAGAGACCCAGGCCATGTCTGAGTATGTTGCAGAAAATCTAGAAAAAGGATTCATCCAGAAATCCTCAGGGTTCTTTTTTGTTGCCAAAAAGGACGGTACCCTAAGACCCTGCATTGACTACAGAGGCCTAAACGCAGTAACCATTAAAAAATCGATACCCCCTACCCCTAATATCTGAACTATTTGACAGGTTGAAAGGTGCCTCCATTTTTACCAAGTTGGATCTCAGGGGTGCATACAATTTGATCCGAATACGTGAAGGGGATGAATGGAAAACTGCGTTTAACACTAGAGATGGGCATTACGAGTACTTCATGCCCTTTGGTTTGTGTAATGCCCCAGCGGTGTTCCAAAACTTTGTTAACGAAATCTTCAGGGATCTGCTTTACCAATTTGTTGTCATCTACCTGGATGACATTCTCATCTTTTCGGATAGTCTGTCGGTTCACAGAGACCATGTCTGGATTGTACTTCAGCGCCTTCGAGAAAATAATCTGTACGCCAAGCTGGAGAAATGTTCTTTTGAATGTTCTGAAGTCCTGTTTCTGGGATGCTTCGTCTCTAACTTTGGTCTTCATATGGATTCTGGGAAGGTCTCGACCATTACCAACTGGCCTCTTCCTGCTGACCTCAAGGCCACGCAGCGCTTTCTTGGGTTCACTAATTATTACTGGCAGTTCATTAGGAATTACTCCTCTATTGCTGCGCCAATTATCGCCTTGACCAAGAAGGGTGCTAATGCCAAGGAGTGGTCCCCCGAAGCTGTCTCTGCCTTTCATGATTTGAAACAGGCCTTCATTTCTGGACCTTTGTTGAGGCGACCTGACCCGGGGGATCCATTTTTTATTGAAGTGGACGCTTCCTCAACTGGGGTGGGAGCTGTGCTTCTTCAATCCTTTTGGAAAAAACATCTACCATGTGTGTTTTTCTCCAGAAAATTTTCTCAGGCGGAGAAGAATTACGCTATTGGTGATCGGGAACTTCTTGCGATTAAATTGGCGTTGGAGGAGTGGTGTCATCTCTTGGAGGGTTCCCCACATTCCATAACAATTTTCACTGACCATAAAAATCTGCAGTACTTACAGAATGCCAAACGATTGAATCCCAGACAAGCCAGGTGGAGTCTCTTCTTTTCCCATTTTAACTTCACCATTACATTCAAACCTGGTTCCTGCAACAGTCGGGCTGATGCACTCTCTAGATCTTTTGACATTCAGGATGAGGAGCCTACCATTAAACCTGAGCCGATTATCCCTACTTCATGCATCCTTGCCCATTCTACCACCCTGAAGTCAAAAATTCCTCCTGGCAGGACCTTCGTCCCCACTGAGCTAAGATCTAAGATCCTTCGTTAGGGACATGACTCCAAGGTGGCAGGTCATGCTGGGTTTCTTCAATCCTTCCTCCTCATCATTCGCCACTACTGGTGGCCTACTCTCCGTTCGGATGTCAAAGACTATGTTAAGGCTTGTCATGTCTGTGCCCAGTTTAAGTAATAGACGCAGGCTCCTGCTGGTCTTCTCATGCCCTTGCCCATTCCCAAGGAGCCCTGGTCTCACATAGCCATGGACTTCATCACCGATCTTCCACCTTCTGAGAAGAATACGATCATTTGGGTGGTAATTGATTGATTCTCCAAGATGGCCCATTTTGTTCCTCTTCCTGGTCTCCCTTCTGCTCCTGCCTTGGTTCCCATTTTCGTACGAGAGATTTTCCATCTTCATGGTGTCCCTTCCCATGTCATTTCGGACAGGGGTGTTCAGTTTACTTCTCGCTTTTGGAGAGCCTTTTGCAAATCCCTCAACATTACCTTGGATTTTACCTCTTCTTACCATCCCCAATCCAATGGCCAGACTGAAAGGGTTAATCAGGATTTGGAGGTCTTTCTCTGTACCTTGGTCTCGGCTCATCACGATGATTGGGCATCATTACTCCCGTGGGCAAAGTTCTCCCACAACAATCATGTCAATGTCAGTTCTCAGAAGACACCCTTTGTCACTGTTTATGGAAGACATCCTCAGCTCCCTCTTCCTATGACCTGTTCTTCTGACATCCCAGCTTTGGCTACTGTTCAGGAATCATTCAATTTCTTGTGGGTTGACGTACATGATTCCCTCCAAAAAGCTGCCAACAAGTTCAAAAGTTTTGCTGACCGTCGCAGGCGTAAGCCGCCTTCTCTACAGCCAGGAGACAAAGTCTGGCTTTCTACCAGGAACATCAGACTCCGGGTTCCTTCTCTCAAGTTTGCCCCGAGATTCATTGGTCCTTACAATATAATTTCTAAGCTGAATCCTGTTTGTTTTAAACTCCAGATCCCTAAAAGCCTCAGGATCTCAAACTCCTTTCATGTATCCCTTCTGAAACCTTTAGTTTTCAAAAAGTTCTCTCGACCTCTCCCTACCTTGGCTCCAGTCTCTGAAGATGATCATGAGTACGAGGTTAGTCAAATTTTGGATTCTCGCTTCTATAAAGGTGTCCTTCGATATCTCGTGGATTGGAAAGGTTTTGGTCCTGAGGAGAGATCTTGGATTTCTGCATCTGAAGTCTTCGCACCTCGTCTTCTGAGGAAGTTCCATTTGAAGTTCCCCTCCAAGCCTGGTCCAAATCGGGGGAGGTCTCGTAAGAGGGGGGGTACTGTCACGACCTTGCAGTAATACATTCATGACCTGTCTGTCTCTTACCTGGTCTGTGTATCAGCCTTGAGGCTTGTACTCTCACACCTGCATGCTTAAGTAATCTTCCCTCTGTGTGGCTCCACCCTAGCCTCAACAGGAACCACTATTTAACACCGTATTCTACAAGCCTGCCTTGCCGTGCAATATTGTGTGTTTGGCTTCCTGTTTGCCGTGTGCTCTAAGTTTGTCTCTGTCTCTTTACCGATCTTGGCGTGTTCCCGACTATCCCTGTCTGCTTGTGACCCTGACCTTTGGCGCGTTCTCGACTATCCCTGTTTGCCTGTGACCCTGACTTTTGGCGTGTTCTCTGTTATCCTTGTCTGCTAGTCGCCCCGACATTTGGCTACCTCCTTACTATCCCTTGGTGTCCTGGGCTGCTGTTTCCTCTCCATCCTCCTGTAGCCTACCGTGAGCTCTGTGCTGCTGTTACATGAGAGACTTGCTCTCCGCTCAGGGCCGTGCTGTCCTGAGAAGACAGAGGACTCTGATGGGCACTGATAGGAGGCACTGATAGGGGACACTGATAGAGGACACTGATGAGCACTGATAGGGGACACTGATAGAAGGCACTGATAGGGGACACTGATATAAGGCACTGATAGGGGACGCTGATAGGGGACACTGATAGGGGACACTGATAGGGGATGCTGATAGGGGATGCTGATAGGGGGAACTGATAGGGGGCACTGATAGGGGAAACTGATAGGGGCACCAATGGGAGGCACTGATAGGATTTACTGATGAGCATTGAAGGAAGGCACTGATAGGGGGCACAGAGAAGGCACTAGGGGGCACTGATAGGGGACATTGATAGGGGGCACTGAGAAGGCATTAGGGGCACTGATAGGGGGCACTGAGAAGGCACTAGAGGGCACTGATAGGGGACACTTATAGGGGGACTGAGAAGGCACTAGGTGACACTGATAGGGGACACCGATGGGAGACACTGGTGGGCACTGATAGAAGGCACCGATGGGAGGCACTGATAGGATTTACTGATGAGTACTGAAGGGAGGCACTGATAGGGGACACAGAGAAGGCACTAGGGTGCACTGATAGGGGACACTGATAGGGGGCACTGATATGGGACACTGATAGGGGGCATCGATGGGAAGCACTGATAGGATTTACTGATGAGCATTGAAGGAAGGCACTAATAGGGGGCACAGAGAAGGCACTAGGGGGCACTGATAGGGGACAATGATAGGGGGCACTGAGAAGGCATTAGGGGCACTGAGAAGGCACTAGAGGGCACTGATAGGGGACACTGATAGGGGGGACTGAGAAGGCACTAGGGGGCACTGATAGGGGGCACCAATGGGAGGCACTGGTGGGAACTGATAGAAGGCACCGATGGGAGGCACTGATAGGATTTACTGATGAGTACTGAAGGGAGGCACTGATAGGGGGCACTGAGAAGGCACTAGAGGACACTGATAGGGGACACTGATAGGAGGCACTGAGAAGGCACTAGGGGGCACTGATAGGGGGCACTGAGAAGGCACTAGGGGGCACTTATAGGGGACACTGATAGGGGGCACTGAAAAGGCACTATGGGGCACTGATAGGGGGTACCGATGGGAGGCATTGGTGGGCACTGATAGGAGGCACTAATTAGCACTGATAGGAGGCACTGATAGGATTTACTGATGAGCACTGATAGGAGGCATTAATAGGCACTTATAGATGGCACTGATGGGCATTGATGAGTACTGATAGGCAGAACTCATAGGCTGCACAGATGGGCACTGAGGAACACTGATAGGTAGAACTCAGGCAGTATTGATGAGCACTGATGGGCAGGATTGAAGAGTACTGATAGGTGGCACGGATGGACGCTGTTAGGCAGCATTAATGAACACTGATAGGTGGTGCTGTTAGGCAGATTTGATGGGCACTAATAGGCTGTATTATTGATCACTGATAGGTGGTGCTGATAGGCAGATTTGATGGGCACTGATAGGCGGCATTGATGAGCACTGATAGGCAGCATTGATGGGCACTGATAGATGACACTGATGATTGGGGCACTGATTATCAGTGTAAACAATTTACTGAAATTCTTGACAGTTAATGGCAGTCCTTTCCTAACACAGACACAGCGTGGGAGGAAAGGGCTGCGGATAACCGGCAAGTCTGTTTAATTGTGATCAGCTTACATCACATGGTAAAGGGCCACTGTAATTGTGCTAGGTGCACATCCCAGGGGGCGTGCGGGAAGCACAGTTTTGGGAGGATGTCCAAAATTGGAAGCCCGGGGCTTGGATGGAAGGGGGGTCCATCATGGTTTCTTGCACTGCGGCCCTGAAGGTTTTAGTTACGCCTCTGCATAGCTACATAACTTGGTTGCAGTACAGGAGCTCCAGACTGGCGTGTGTTCCACAGACCAGAACTCCACAACCAGAAATGATGTAAGTGCGTACCAAGCTCCGGCTTACACGTTTTGTCATAGGACGTCGTCTGAGGGGGTGCCATCTTGGTGCACCTCACGACTGTTAGAGTGAGCCGTCTTGCAGGGTCCACCCCCCTTAGGCAGGTTCACAAATTGATATATTTAATTGCCATACAGTCAGGTCCATAAATATAGGGACATCAGCACAATTCTAATCTTTTTGGCTCTATACACCACCACAATAGATTTGAAATGAAACGAACAAGATGTGCTTTAACTGCAGACTTTCAGCTTTAATTTGAGAGTATTTACATCCAAATCAGGTGAACGGTGTAGGAATTACAACAGTTTGTAAACGTGCCTCCCACTTTTTAAGGGACCAAAAGTAATGGGACAATTGGCTACTCAGCTGTTCCATGGTCAGGTGTGTGTTATTCCCTCATTATCCCATTTACAAGGCACAGATAAAAGGTCCAGAGTTCATTTCAAGTGTGCTATTTGCATTTGAATCTGTTGCTGTCAACTCTCAATATGAGATCCTAGGAGTTGTCACTATCAGTGAAGCAAGCCATCATTAGGCTGAAAAAACAAAACAAACCCATCAGAGAGAAACATTAGGGGTGGCCAAATCAACTGTTTGGAACATCCTTAAAAAGAAAAACACCCTTCACAACAGTTGGCCAGATCAAGAACACTCTCCAGGAGGTAGATATATGTGTGTCAAAGTCAACAATCAAGAGAAGACTTCACCAGAGTGAATACAGAGGATTCACCACAAGATGTAAACCATTGGTGAGCCTCAAAAACAGGAAGGCCAGATTAGAGTTTGCCAAGCAAAATCTAAAAAAGCCTTCACAGTTCTGGAACAACATCCTATGGAGAGATGAGACCAAGATCAACTTGTACCAGAGTGATGGGAAGAGAAAAGTATGGAGAAGGAAAGGAACTGCTCATGTTCCAAAGCATACCACCTCATCAGTGAAGCATGGTGGTGGTAGTGTCATGGCGTGGGCATGTATGGCTGCCAATGGAACTGGTTCTCTTGTATTTATTGATGATGTGACTTCTGAAAAAGCAGCAGGATGAATTCTGAAGTGTTTCGGGCAATATTATCTGCTCACATTCAGCAAAATGCTTCAGAACTCATTGGACGGCGCTTCACAGTGCAGATAGACAATGCCCCGTAGCATACTGCAAAAGCAACCAAAGAGTTTTTTAAGGGAAAGAAATGGAATGTTATGCAATGGCCAAGTCAATCACCTGACCTGAATCCGATTGAGCATGCATTTCACTCGCAGAAGACAAAACTGAAGGGAAAATGCCCCGAGAACAAGCAGGAACTGAAGACAGTTGCAGTAGAGGCCTGGAAGAGCATCACGAGGGATGAAACCAGGCATCTAGTGATGTCTATGCGTTCCAGGGTGTAATTGACTGCAAAGGATTTGCAACCAAGTATTAAAAAGTGGAAACAAAATAAAAGAAAAAAACGGCGCTTGGAATAAATAAAAAAGAAAGAAAGCTGCGGTTACAAGTGAGACACACCAATACAAAATATAAAAACAAAAAAACGCGCTATAAAGTGTTATAAACAAAAATGAAAAAATATGAAAAAATATAGTCCCATATAAAAATTGTGTAGTCCCATATAATAAAGTCCAAAACAAAGAGAAGGTGAAACAGTCATAGGTGAATAACGTGAAATTCATACATAAATAATAAGTGGTGAGATGACTTTTAACTGGAACACATCTATATGGTAATATGCTTACCAGAAGTAAGCCAAAAAAGGGCGAGTGGCTTAAACCCAGCCTGGGCCTTTAGAAGAACGATCCAGGTGAGACAGGATAAGATGCACTCGTCCCGTATATCCAATCCACAGAGATTTATCCGAAAATATATGGCAAAAACATAGCGTAATACTGATAACATAAAGCACTCCAAAACAAATAATAAGTGCAACACTCACCACAGAACCAAAATCATGAAAAATCATAAAACATCCAGTGTCCGTAACAACAACTGGGATTGTACAGTGAGTGTCATGCAATCATGCAAAAAGATTTTCTTAGTGAGTATATTGAAAAAGATAGAATGTGGATAATACCCAGAATCTGCTTACCAGATACAGATGGAAAGTGAGCATATAATTATCTGGGTGATTGTTATATGCTCACTTTCCACCTGTATCTGGTGAGTAGGGATGAGCCGAACACCCCCCGTATTTCGCACCAGAACCTGCGAACGGACCGAAAGTTCCCACGAACGTTAGAACCCCATTGACGTCTATGGGACTCGAACGTTCGAAATCAAAAGTGCTCATTTTAAAGGCTAATTTGCATGGTATTGTCCTAAAAAGGGTTTGGGGACCCGGGTCCTACCCCAGGGGACATGTATCAATGCAAAAAAAAACTTTTAAAAACGGCCGTTTTTTTGGGAGCAGTGATTTTAATAATGCTTAAAGTAAAAAAAAAAGTGAAATATTCCTTTAAATATCGTACCTGGGGGGTGTCTATAGTATGCCTGTAAAGTGGCGCGTGTTTCCCGTGTTTAGAACAGTCCCTGCACCAAATGTCATTTTTAAAGGAAAAAATCTCATTTAAAACTGCTTGCATGTCGGGTCCTGGCAATATGGATGAAAATCAGTGAGACAAACGGCATGGGTACCCCCCCAGTCCATTACCAGGCCCTTTGGGTCTTGTATGGATATTAAGGGGAACCCCACACCCAAATTAAAATAAGGAAAGGTGTGGGGCCACCAGGGCCTATATACTCTGAACAGCAGTATACAGGCGCTGCAAACAAGACAGGGACTGTGGGTTTGTTGTTAAGTAGAATCTGTTTGTAATTTTGAACGGGTACATTTTTAACGTGTTTAGCTCCAGCCAAAAAATCTTTTTTAAGATTTTTGGAAAACATAGGGAAGGGTTATCACCCCTGTGACATTTGTTTTGCTGTCTTTCCTCCTCTTCAGAAGATTTCACCACACTTTTTGTCCCAATGACAAATGTTTTTTGAAAATTTGGGGTTTTTTGTGGAACAAGGATTGGAAAGCATCAGTGGAAAGGAGAAATGTTTTTCCCATATTAACTCTTACAGGAGAGAATTTCCCTTCCTAGGGGTAGATTTCATCTCACTTCCTGTTGTCTCCTTCCGTTTGCAAGTAGGAGTCGTTTGTAAGTTAGATGTTTGAAAGTAGGGGCCTGCCCTATATACTCAGCAGAAATTTGGGTCTTAGGTGTTGTTGTGGCCACAACACTGTAAGCCCTCACAGGGCACTGCTGTGAAATATTAGATCAAGAATTGTAATTACATGCCCCTGTTGAACAGGGGCAGAAAAACTGGGCCTTTGGTGGTGGTGGTGCTGGTGCCACAACACTGTAAGTTCTCACTCGCTCTTGGTGGGTGCAGAAATGGGCCCTGCTGTGAAATATTAGATCAAGAATTGTAATTACATGCCACTGTTGAACAAGGGCAGAAAAATTGGGCCTTTGGTGGTGGTGGTGGTGGTGGTGCTGGTGCCACAACACTGTAAGTCCTCACTCGCTGTTGGTGGGTGCAGAAATGGGCCCTGCTGTGAAATATTGCATCAAAAATTGTAATTACATGCCCCTGTTAAACAGGGGCAGAAAAATTGGGCCTTAGGCACTGGTGCTGGTGCCACAACACTGCAACCCCTCACAGACACTCTAGTTGGAATGCAGGAACGAGCCCTGCTGCAAAGCATTGCATCAAAAATTGTAATTACACGCCCCTGTTAAACAGGGGCAGAAAAATTGGGCCTTAGGCACTGGTGCTGGTGCCACAACACTGCAACCCCTCACAGACACTCTAGTTGGAACGCAGGACCGAGCCCTGCTGCAAAGTATTGCATCAAAAATTGTAATTACACGCCCCTGTTAAACAGGGGCTGAAAAATTGTGCCTTAGGCACTGGTGGTGGCGCCCAGAACCAAAAATGTTCTTACAAGCTATCAGCGTGATCATTGAGGAGGAAGAGGATAATTACTCAGGGATAGTCACTCAGCATCAGCATAGGCAGTCTTTGAAGGGATCTGAGATTTCAAAAAAAATTATTCGGTTACATCAGCATCGGGTGCTTGGTAGCTGGTGGTGATCCAAGACTGATTCATTTTTATGAAGGTCAGTCGATCGACCGAGTCGGTGGACAGACGCACCCTGTGATCGGTTACCACGCCTCCAGCAGCACTGAATGTGCGTTCCGAAAGAACGTTGGATGCAGGACAGGCCAGTAGCTCAATTGCATACTGTGCAAGCTCTGGCGAGTGATCCATCCTCAAGACCCAGTAACCCAGAGGATTTTCCGTGGGAAAGGTGTCCAAATCTGATCTTGCCCCTAGGTATTCCTGCACCATGTAAAACAGACGCTGGCGATGGTTGCTGGAACCGATCATACCTTGGGGCTGCGGACCAAAAAATTGTCTGAACGCATCGGTCAGACGGCCACCTTCTCCACCGCTCCTTCTTTGACTGACCGAAGCCTCAGCAACACGTTGTCCAGAAACAGGAGTTTGTAACCTCCCAGTCTCTGGGAACACGTTGCACAGACCTTTCTGCAAGGCCTCCCGAAGATGTTTCATCCTCTGCTCCCTCTGCGATGGCAAGATAAGGTCCGCAACCTTACCCTTGTAACGTGGATCAAGGAGGGTTGCCAGCCAGTATTGGTCCTTCTCCTTGATCCCACGAATACGAGGATCCTTACGCAGGCTTTGCAGGATCAGGGAGGCCATGCAGCGTAGGTTTGCTGAGGCATTCGGTCCGGAGTCCTCTGGGTCACTAAGGACGACATGGTCCGCAGCCACCTCCTCCCAGCCACGTACAAGTCCATGTGTTTCTTGGGACTGATCCCTTAAAGACTGCTGCTGATGCTGAGTGCCAGGCTCCACCTCCATACTGACACAATCTTCCTCCTCCTCCTCCTCCTCTTCCTGTGTGATCGGCGGGCACGCAGGAACACTGTCTGGATAAAGGGGGCCTTGAGAGCTAAGGAAGTCCTCCTCTTCCTGCCTCTGTTCTGCCTCAAGTGCCCTGTCCATTATTCCACGCAGCGTGTGCTCCAACAGGTGGACAAGGGGGACAGTGTCACTGATGCATGCACTGTCACTGCTCACCATCCTCGTGGCCTCCTCAAATGGTGACAGGACAGTGCATGCATCCCTGATCATGGCCCACTGGCGTGGGGAAAAAAACAAGCTCCCCTGACCCTGTCCTGGTGCCATAGTCGCACAGGTACTCATTGATGGCCCTCTGCTGCATGTGCAGCCGCTGCAGCATGGCCAACGTTGAGTTCCACTTGGTGGGCATGTCACAGATTAGGCGGTTCTTGGGCAGGTTAAACTCCTTTTGGAGGTCCGTCAGCCGAGCACTGGCATTATATAACCGGCGGAAATGCACACAGACTTTCCTGGCCTGCCTCAGGACATCCTGTAAGCCCGGGTACCTGCCCAAGAACCACTGCACCACCAAGTTAAGGACGTGAGCCAAACAGGGCACATGGGTCATTTGTCCCTGTCGGAGGGCAGAGAGGAGGTTGGTGCCATTGTCGCAAACCACCATTCCTGCCTTAAGTTGGCGTGGCGTCAACCACCTCTGAACCTGGCCCTGCAGAGCTGACAGAACCTCTGCCCCAGTGTGGCTCCTGTCCCCCAAGCACACCAGCTCAAGCACCGCATGGCATCTTTTGGCCTGCGTACTTGCGTAGCCCCTTGAACGACTACGGAGCACCGCTGGTTCTGAGGACAAAGCACAGGAAGAGGCCATGGAGGAAGAAGAAGAGGAGGGGGTGGAGGAGAGAGGTGTGTCACAATCATTAGCATTTTGGAGGCGTGGTGGCGGAACAACCTCCAACACTACTGCACCTTGTCATGCATCCTTCCCAGCTGCCAGCAGAGTCACCCAATGCGCCGTGAAACTTAGGTAACGTCCCTGTCCATGCCTGCTGGACCATGAGTCAGCGGTAATATGCATGGACATTGCCTTCCACATGCTGGTAGAGAGCCGGAATCGCCTTCCGTGAGAAAAAGTGGCGTTTGGTTACCTGCCACTGAGGAACCGCACATTCCACAAACTCACGGAAGGGGGCAGAGTCTACCAACTGAAAAGGCAGCAGTTGAAGTGCTAGCAATTTTGCCAAGCTAGCATTCAACCGCTGGGCATGTGAATGGCTGGGAGCAAACTTCTTTCGGCGGTGCAGCAGCTGGGGCAGGGAAATTTGCCTGGTACAATCTGACGTTGGTGTACCAAAAGCAGATTGCCCACAAGTACTTGGCTGTGACACACCTAATTCTACACCTTCATTCCTCTCAGTGCAGGTCTCAGAGAGGACTGAAGGTCTAGTGGGGTTGGAAATCTCAGCTGATGAGGAGCAAGGAGAGGTCCTCTTTGTTCTTTGGTGTGGGTCTTTTAGATACGCTTGCCAACGAACTGCATGGCAGGTCAACATATGTCTGGTCAAGCATGTGATACCCAAGCGGGAGATGTTTTGGCTACGCAAGATACGCTTGAGACATATGTTGCAAATAGCAGCGGTGCGATCTGATGCACTCGTCTCAAAAAAGGCCCACACCAAAGAACTTTTTGAATAACGCGCAGAGACTGCAGCGCCCTGCACATGTGGAGCTTTGGGGTGTGATGCAGTCAATGTGCTGCCCTTAGGCTGGCCCCTGGAGGGCATCCTGCCTTGTTGGTGATGTGCCGCCTCCTCCTCTCTCCTATCATGCACCCACGTTGAGTCAGTGACCTCATCATCCCCTCCCTCCTCATCACTGGAGCAAACCTGGCAGTATGCTGCAGCAGGGGGAGCATGACTGCCAGATTGCTGTCTTTCTTGGGCACCCCCTCTGTCCGTGCTCATGTTACTGCCTTCATCGAGCTCAGTATCATCATCAGAGCCTTCCAAACGCTGGGCATCCTCCTGGAGCATGTACCCAACATTGTGGTGAAACAGTTCGAGGGACTCCTCAGGAGGACATGGTGGGGCTAGGGAAGGAGTCACTGATGACATTGAGCCGAGGGAAGAGGCCGCTGCTTTGCCAGACAAAGCACCCTGGGCATGGGTGAGAGAGGATGAGGAGGATGAGGACGGCTTGGTCATCCACTCGACCAAGTCTTCCGCATGTTGCGGCTCAACGCGGCCAGCTCCCGAAAAAAAGGCCAAGCGTGTCCCACGGCCACGTGCTGATGAGGATGCACCGTCTCCACGACCAGCACTAGACACAGAGCCTGCTTGCCCTCTCTTATTGGCTTGTGACTGTCTGCCTCTCCTTCTTGGCCTTCCAGACATACTAATGGCCTGTAGCTGCACTAAGCTGGGATATATATATATATATATATATATATATATATATATATATATATATATATGTACTGATACTGCAGCTAGCAAAATCAACTGCCTGCCTGTAGTATGAGAACACCACCAACCTTCTACAGGTAGCTTTAGCTGAACACTGTGAGCAGGACGCACCCCACTAACTTGTAGGTTTAGCAGAACACTGTGAGCAGGACGCACTGCACTAACTGTAAATAGTCTAGCTGCCTGACTGTGGTACTAATAGGATCAAAAGAACACCAGTAATTTTCTTCAGGTAGCTGTATATACTGTAACAAGACAAGCCTGCCTGTCAGTAAGAAGATAACAGGAACGGATCTAGCTGAACACTGTGAGCAGGACGCACCCCACTAGCTTGTAGGTTTAGCAGAACACTGTGAGCAGGACGCACCTCACTAACTTGTAGGTTTAGTTGAACACTGTGAGCAGGACGCACTGCACTAACTGTAAATAGTCTAGCTGCCTGACTGTGGTACTAATAGGATCAAAAGAACACCAGCAATTTTCTTCAGGTAGCTGTATAAACTGTAACAAGACAAGCCTGCCTGTCAGTAAGAAGATAACAGGAATGGATCTAGCTGAACACTGTGAGCAGGACGCACTGCACTAACTTTAAATAGTCTAGTTGCCTGACTGTGGTACTAATAGGATCAAAAGAACACCAGCAATTTTCTTCAGGTAGCTGTATATACTGTAACAAGACAAGCCTGCCTGTCAGTAAGAAGATAACAGGAACGGATCTAGCTGAACACTGTGAGCAGGACGCACTGCACTAATTTTAAATAGTCTAGCTGCCTGACTGTGGTACTAATAGGATCAAAAGAACACCAGTAATTTTCTTCAGGTAGCTGTAAATACTGTTACAAGACAAGCCTGCCTGTCAGTAGGAAGATAACAGGAACGGATCTAGCTGAACACTGTGAGCAGGACGCACTGCACTAACTGTAAATAGTCTAGCTGCCTGACTGTGGTACTAATAGGATCAAAAGAACACCAGTAATTTTCTTCAGGTAGCTGTAAATACTGTTACAAGACAAGCCTGCCTGTCAGTAGGAAGATAACAGGAACGGATCTAGCTGAACACTGTGAGCAGGACGCACTGCACTAACTTTAAATAGTCTAGCTGCCTGACTGTGTTACTAATAGGATCAAAAGAACACCAGTAATTTTCTTCAGGTAGCTGTAAATACTGTTACAAGACAAGCCTGCCTGTCAGTAGGAAGATAACAGGAACAGATCTAGCTAAACTGAATACAGTGTATATATATATATATATATATATATGCAGCACCTGGGATGCATATATATACACAATACACTGTAAGTGCAGCTAACTGACTGACTGTTCTGCCTAATCTATCTAACTCAAATCAAATGTCACTGTCTCTCTCTCTCTCTCTCTCTCTCTCTCTCTCTCTCAATGAACGCCGGAACACACACTACACAGGGCCGCCGTGCAGGCGGCCTTATATAGTGTGGGGCGTGTACTAAATCCCCTGGGCCATAATTGGCCAAAGCCTCCTTGGCTTTGGCCAATTACGGCTCTCTGTTCAGGCGGCGCTGTGATTGGCCAAGCATGCGGGTCATAGTGCATGCTTGGCTATTCATCAGCCAGCAATGCACTGCGATGCCGCAGTGAATTATGGGCCATGACGCGCCACACGAATTTGGCGCGATTGGCCCATATCGTTTCGGCGAACGGGCAAACAGACAATGTTCGAGTCGAACATGGGTTCGACTCGAACACGAAGCTCATCCCTACCGGTAAGCAGATTCTGGGTATTATCCACATTCTATCTTTTTCAATATACTCACTAAGAAAATCTTTTTGCTTGATTGCATGACACTCACTGTACAATCCCAGTTGTTGTTACGGACACTGGATGTTTTATGATTTTTCATGATTTTGGTTCTGTGGTGAGTGTTGCACTTATTATTTGTTTTGGAGTGCTTTATGTTATCAGTATTACGCTATGTTTTTGCCATATATTTTCGGATAAATCTCTGTGGATTGGATATACGGGACGAGTGCATCTTATCCTGTCTCACCTGGATCGTTCTTCTAAAGGCCCAGGCTGGGTTTAAGCCACTCGCCCTTTTTTGGCTTACTTCTGGTAAGCATATTACCATATAGATGTGTTCCAGTTAAAAGTCATCTCACCACTTATTAATTATGGATGAATTTCACGTTATTCACCTATGACTGTTTCACCTTCTCTTTGTTTTGGACTTTATTATATGGGACTACACAATTTTTATATGGGACTATATTTTTTCATATTTTTTCATTTTTGTTTATAACACTTTATAGCACGTTTTTTTGTTTTTATATTAAAAAGTGGAAGTTTGATGGATGATTGTTAATCTGTCTCATTATTTTTGGTCCCTTAAAAAGTGGAATTCCTACACCGTTCACCTGATTTGGATGTAAATACCCTAAAGCTGAAAGTCTGCAGTTAAAGCACATCTTGTTTGTTTCATTTCAAATCCATTGTGGTGGCATATAGAGCCATAAAGATTAGAATTGTGTCGATGTCCCAATATTTATGGACCTGACTATATGTGTATTATACAACCCCTATATCTGATTGTCATATATATCCCATACATAGCCCCATGAATCCCAGAGAGGATTGTTCTGCTACGTATCTTCATACAGGTAGACCATTCTCCATAGGGATCTGTGTATGTTCGAGCCTTACACCCCTGGTGGTCAGGTTTAAACTTACACCCTGCAATTGCACTCTCCATTACAATACAGATATTATCAAGTGAAATTCCAAATATTCTAAAACTCCAAAATAATTCTAAAATTATGATGTACCCAAATCAAAGGTAGGAGTATTATTGCTTGATGGTCCTATTATAATTCTATATGCATCAGTCCTACCAGGTATTTAAATGATACTTATCCTACACTTATTGTTACCATACAGATATTATCAGGTAAGGCTGCTAATATTCAAATGGTCTACAAATAGAGAGATCTACAATTCATTCAGAGGTGATTAGGCGACCAAGTCTAATCCTCAGATGTCCTCATACACATACACAGATCCCTATGGAGAATGGTCTACCTGTATGAGGATACGTAGCAGAGCAATCCTCTCTGGGATTCAAGGGGCTGTGTATGGGATATCTATGACAATCAGATATAGGGGTTGTATAATACACATATGCAATGAAATATCCCGATTTGTGAACCCGCCTACGGGGGGTGGACCCAGGTGGCACCACCTCAGATGACGTGCTATCTCAAAACGCATAAGACAGAGCTTGGTACGCACTCATGTCATTTCCGGTTGCTGAGTTCTGGTCTGTGGAACGCACACCGGGCCGGAGCTCCTGCACTGCAAACAAGTTATGTTAGCTAATACACCTGACTGTGTCAAGTGATGTTTTTAAATTTTATTTTTTAATAAAATCACTTAGATTTAAACTATGTGTACCCATCTCTTTCATCTATGAGGATATCTTGTGGCCACTCGGATTTACACTATGAGTACCCATCTCTTTCATCTATGAGGATATCTTGTGGCCTACCACGGAGGAGGTAATTACTGCAACCTTATCTACTGGAAGCGGATAACCCCCCAAGGGGAGCAGGGAAGTCACCTAAATTGCTACATAGGCATGAGTCACTTTGGACAAGCACAAGTTGCTTGAAACTTTGCCATTTTTGCACTACTAAAGACTGAACTTATAATCAATTATTCATTTGTTAATTTTTTTCACTGGAAATTTTTTTCACCAGAACATGTTAATGTATTTATTTATTTTCACAATTAATTTGGATATAAATAATTCTCTCTGCACATTTATGATGTACTAGTTGGGATGAATTGTTTAGGATGAAATTTGGTTGCAACTGGTGATTGGATGAGAATATTCACCACTACACCACGCACATTTATTTTAACATTATAGGTTGGCACACACGTTTTCAACCAGCACAATCAATAGAGCTTTACTAGTATACCTTTTCTCTGGGCACAGGGTGAGAATGCCCTTCATGGCATCTACTCTAAATTGTGACTAATCACATTATCTAGCACTTACTATTCATTCATAAAAAATTGACTCACTTTGGAGGATTATCCTTCAGGTAACGGTAGCGTTTATCACCTATCTTTTGCACACTCACCCGGGAAGAGTGACTCACTGTGGAGGATCACTCTTCAGGTGATGGGCAGCGCCACCCACCCCTATATTTATATAACTTTTAATGAGTAAAACTGTTTTAGATTTTCTTCGCCTTCTGTCCATATGGTGAAGATATCATAGATATAGCGATAGTATCTGTGTGGCTTTTGTTGTATGCTGTTCAGGAATTTATCCTCCAGGCCAGCCATAAATATGTTTACATATCGGGGTGCCATTTTACTTCCCATAGCAGTACCCATACACTGAAGATGATATTGTTGAAAGCAAAGTAGTTGTGTGTAAGAATGAATTCAATGAGCTGTGTAACATCCTTAGCAGTGTATTTGTGGTTTGGTGAGGATGATAAGAATTTGTGAAATGCAGCCAACCCATCCTTGTGAGGAATGTTACTGTACAGAGATTCTACAGCCATAGTGACTAAAAGTGTATTTAATGGTAATAGTATATTGTTGAGCTTGTTCAGAAAAGCAGTTGTGTCTTGCAGGAAAATCCCAGTATTCATTACTAATGATTTCAATATTTCTACAAGGCCTGAGATTTGTTTGGTAAGTTTATTCATACCTGTTATGATGGGTCTACCTGAATTTCCTGGCTTGTGAATCTTGTGCAGCAAGTAAAAGTCCACAATTTCTGAATTATCCGGAATCACTTTGATACGTTCTGAATGTACCTTTTAATTGCTTAGTAAAAACCTGGGTCAAATCATAATCCAGTTTTTTTTTTTTTTTATAGTAAGTAGCATTTGCCAGATACCTCTGGCCCTCTTGTATGTATTTGTTTGTATCCATTACAACAACTCCTCCCCATTTATATTCGCTGGTTTGATGGTGAGGGCTTGATTATTGCATAAATCATGTTTAGTCCTTCGCTCCCATGGTGAAAAATTGTATACAATTTTATTTTGCTGGCTGGATATCAGGGATGTAACTCTCAGTCTGAAGCTGTCAATATAGGAGTCCAGTTTGGGGTTGCATTCTTGTGGAGATGTGGAGTTGCTATTCTTTTTCTTTATGTCGCATACCATTGTCCTAGGATTCTTTTCATTACTGTGAAAATATTCTTTGAGCCTAGTCTCTTGAAGAATTCCTCCATATCTGAAAACAACTGTAAATTACTTGATTTGGTGGTTGGGCAGAATGTGAGGCCTTTGGAGAGAACTGTTATTTCTGATTTGGAAAGTTTATGATTTGACAAATTGATGATTCCAAGTTCCTCTGTTATATCCCCATTTTTAATCAGGTCAATATTTGTACAAGGGATACCTTGGGACTCTGAATGGGATTCATGCAAAGAAATTATCAGGATATGGACCGAAATAGTGTAGTATGTTTTTCTTTTCAATATATTTTATTTTCAAATAAAAGTGAATACAACATAGGTAATAAACATGAAGCAGGTCCTCAGCCCCTCAGGAGCTAATAATGATTTAACAGTTACAGAAGGATAACCATCATATAGTATAGGTTATTTCTAAAGTGATCAGAAAGTGAAAAGTATAACTTGGAAAACAATAATACATAAAAGGATTTATGTAGGTGAGGAGGAAATCCCGGAGAATAAATTCTGAATTATCTAGTCCTTTTTTATTTTAACTCGGGTTACCTCACAATATGAAAAGGTGGGTGATTCGGGACGGAGAGAGCTCCACCACCCCAATAGGGAACATACTGTGGCAGAGCTCTACCCCCCGAGACCCCCCACCTCGTAATTTACCTTGCGTTGCGTAAATTTGTGAAAAAACATGTAAATCAACACATCACTTTCTGTAGAGGGTAACAAGTATTGTTATCATACGAGACGGATCAAAGGTCTTGGAATAACAAGAGACTAATAAGCATAGCTTGTATTTGACCGCCCAGACAAGCAACTAGCTCAAATGTAATGGAAAAAAATGGAAGAATAAAACGTTTTTAACATATAACTGGATTTTCCTTTCTTGATATGTTTTATTTAAAAAAAATACACACACATTAAAATGCACTTACAAGCTGACAAATTTGGTTAGCATTGAGAATCAATAGCACCTTCAAGTGCGCTCAAGTAAGTAACAATAGGTGCGCTTACAATCAAAAATTCATATGTTACTAATAAGTGAATATGAGTAATAAATACCAAATAAGATAAAATATCCTTAAATAGAATTAAATAAATACAATCAAATAAAAAACTAAATAAATTATTAGTGAATAAATCAAGTGCTCAATGTGTAATCAGACATGTGAAAAGAACAAACATGATCAGAAATCAGACCATATTGTAATTATGAGTGAAGTCCATTTCTGAAAGAAAAAAAGTTCAGTAAAAGTGCATCAAGGTAGGAATACAAATCCACAATCCACCGAAAACAAACAGCCTATATGAGTGGAAGGAGGAGAGGAAGATGTAAGGATGTATCCCATAGAAGCAGTAAATCCGAAGAACATTAAGGATGGACCCTTACCCGAAGTGATGGACCTCCCTGTTAGTGAGGTCTTGTGCGCGTGCAGATATAGCACTCTGCAGGGACAGTTGAATGGTGGCATCCGACTTGGATGGTGAGTGAAGCGTTTCCAAACGAGACTAATCCAATCCGTCTGCCTGTAGGGGGACACCCACTCTCCCCGAGGGTGGTAGGTGAAAAAAGCAGAAAAGGGCTCCAATGGTGTAGTAAATTAAAAGTAAATTTATTGGTAAAAACAGGGCCGGAGAACCAAACTCCGTATTACAATGTTAAAACACGTTATAAAAAGCCGGCATAAGAAAAAACGAACACCCATGCATAACATGGGGTGAACGGCGTGATGGCGTACAATGCGTAGCCACGCCCTACATCTTTCGTCATAAATCACGTCTTCAAAGGGGCCTTCAAAGTGCGCTCCAGTGGCAGGAAAAGACACAACTAGATGTGACGTCAGCATGGCTTAGCTAGCAAGTTTGGGGAAAAAATATTTTTTATTTAGTATATTTGAGTTTAGTATTTTTTTTGTTGAGAGTGCTGCACCAACCCAATTTTATTTTAACAGAAAGGTATATTGTCCCTGTTAGCTTAAATTGGACCATAAGTTGTAAGAGTTATCGCTTTCCAATGGATTAGCTGTTTGTTTAGCTTTCTGCTGATGCAAATGTTTATTTTTTGTTGATGTATTTATGTCTATTCATTAAACTTGATTTACAATTGTATTTTTTCAATTTATAAATTTATAATTTGTAAAATTACTGATAAAGTAAATATATATTTGGTTGGCACATTAAAGCTTGGTGTATTGGATTCATATATGACCAGCAAGCACCCTATGTTCATGAAGCTTATATGTTACCCCCTTATTTGTGTACTTTTTTCTCAAGGTGCTCTAGCTCCAACCTCAAACTATAAGCCTACATTAAGAATGATTGCCTTCTGGGGGCATGGCCAAGATGGCGCTGTGAGCGGACGCATGTATGAGAACTCCGCTGTGATCCGGGACTGTCTCCCTCTTTAAAGCAGCTAAACAGAGACTGTGAGCAGGAAAAAGTCCTCTACATGTACCGCCGATCGTCCTGGCCAGCTAGCGGAAGGGGTAAGAAACTTAAATTCCCCCCGTGCCTGAGAATACCGGTGAGGCCTGTATAGACCGCGTGGGGACCGGGAGGCGCTATATCAGCAATATGGCATCCCAAACGGAGCAGCCAGAGCAATCCTCCTCCCCACAGCCAGGCCTGGCTGATGTACTAGCTGCTATAGGCAACTGCCAGACCTCCCTTACCACCCTTACCACCAAGGTGGATGCAGTGCAATTAGATGTAGTTCTGATAAGGCTTGATATGGACAAAATCCGTGGTAGATTGTCTGCTGCTGAACAGCGCCTGAGGCACGTGGAGGACACTGTAGAGAATCATGGAGCTGATCTCCGGGCCCTACATACCAAAATAAGAGCCCTGGAATACAAATCCGAAGATGCAGAGAACAGCAACAGGAGAAAAAATCTCCGTATTGTAGGATTGGCGGAAGGTGCTGAGGGACAACGACCGACAGAATTTATTGAGGTCCTGTTCTATTCTCTCCTCCCTGCAGCTCAATTTTCACCATTTTATGCGGTGGAGCGAGCTCACCGGATCCCCCCCAAGCCAGGGCCTTCTGGAGCACCACCGCGCACATTTATTTTAAAGTTCCTTAATTTCCGGGACAGGGATGAAGTACTCAGGGCTGCCAGAGCGCAGGGAGAGTTGAATCACCAAAACAGCAAGCTACTTATCTTTCCTGACTACTCTGTAGAAACTCAAAAGCTCAGACGCTCGTTTGACCAGGTGAAGGCAGCCATGCGTCTCAAGGGCATTCGCTACAGTATTCTTTTCCCAGCACATCTGCGGGTTCAGGATGGGGAGACTGTCACGTTTTTTACATCCCCCAGGGATGCTAATGCATAGCTGGAATTGTTGCCCCCAAATCGCTGATTGCTGCTGGGCTATCCTGTTACATCCCTGTACTGCATAATGGCCGATGAACATTTACCACTAACCAGTGTGTTAACCTTGCACCTGTTGTGCCTTTTGTAATGACTGCCGGTTAAAATCTTAACTACTGTGCCCCTGGTTATCCCAGGTGATATATGTCTATAAGCCTGCCACTTCAAGAACCTATCTGTGGTCTAACTTATTGTCTTCCATTCAGTTCATTTAAGATATTTAAGATGGAGAAGATGGAGGATTGTTTGCCGGGTACTGGCCTACAGCAGCAATGGAAATGTATGCTCTCCTAGAAACAGAACATTCCATGGTCTGCATGATTCTGAAGGTTGGTCACTGGCGGACTCTAGTGGCCATTTCAGCTAATGCAGGCTCAACTCTCCTATATTTCCTACTTGCACGAAGTACATGTTTACTCCCATGCTTACCTCTCTGGGCACCTTACTCATGAGATCTTTTTACAGATGCCCTGGGAGACAAACAGTGCCTCTTATACCTAAGAGAGATCATACCCTCTCATCATATCTAACTGCATGCGCATGAGGATAAGATAGGAGACGGTCCGAAAACCCTTTTTTGTTGGAACTTTTTCTCCTAATTCCTATAGGCGGCGGAGCCTCTCGTCACCTTCGGGGGACAATTGCTTCCACTAAGTGACTACACCCACTGGTCCACGCTCCCTGACCTTGGGTTTTTTTTTTTTTATGTTCGGGGAACAAGGCATTCCTAGGTTGGAATTGTATAAGTATTGTATAATTCCTAGGTTGGGGTGGGGGATGCGGGGTGGGGGGGATTAATATTGGGATTGTTTTTGTTAATTGTTTTTTATTATTTCAGGTGCTTTAATTTGTCTAGACTTTTGAAAGGATCTAATGACATAGTGCTGTACAGGATGTTGTGTATGTGCTTGACCTCGGATGCTGCCCTCTTAGCATGGTGCATACCTACATTTCCTTCATATTCCACATTCAATGGCTGAGTTTAGGGTGATTTCATGGAATGTACAGGCGCTCCCTGGTGTTTCGTTTTCTACGTACCCATAATCCGCAGATCTGTATTCTTCAAGAGACACATCTGCAAAACAATAAGACGGTTTGTCTTAAGAAGGCTTGGGTTGGCCTAAATTACCATTCCACTTTTTCCACGTATGCCTGAGGGGTCAGCATCCTGGTTCACAAGACACTACTGTTTAGGCTTATAGAGGTTAGAACTGACAAAGAGGGGAGATATGTTATTGTACATGCCAATATATATGATAAAAATGTAGTTCTAGTTGGAATTTATATTCCCCCGCCAGCTTCTGGCAAAGTCCTCCATGAGATTATGCAAATAGTGGTGCAATTTGACACCGCTTTGGTCTACTTCATGGGGGATTTTAATATGGTTCCCTCGGTGGAACTTGATCGGCTGCAATCCTCTGCCCGGGACACTCCGGATCTTAGGCAGTGGGCAGAAGTATTTGCCCTCACTGACGTTTGGAGGCACATGTACCCGACATTACGGGTCTTCACTTGCCATTCCGCCTCACACAAAACGATATCTAGAATAGATCTTGTATAGGCTTCTGGCCCTGCATTACAATATGTCCAAGATTTATCTGTGCTTCCCAGGGGAATTTCAGACCACGCACCATTGTTCTTGACATTGACGCTGACTGTTCCACCAGGGACTCGACTATGGCGATTGTCCAGATTCTGGGCTAATGATGGGTTGCTGGAACCTCTTATGGTTTCTATCTGCAACTTCTGGACAGATAATGCTGATTCGGCTGCCCCTCCGGTTATATGGGATTCATTCAAAGCTTGGGTGCGAGGGCAATATGGGTTTAGTATTGCCCGACTTAAGCATGAATCTGCTCGCTCCCTAGATGACCTCGAGACCCGGGCGGGTAGTTTGGAAGCTGACTTTGTCTCGGTTCCTGGGGAGGACAGATACAGGGTGGGGAAAAGGGCTCTACGAGACCTGTCCACTGCTAGGATGGCCCAAACGGACAAGGCCCTGCTATACTCTGCTCAACGAGTATTCGAACATGGTGGGAAAAATGGAAAACTCCTTGCATGGCTGGCTAAAGGCAACATACCTTCGACCCCCATAGGCTCCATTAGAGACAGTACTGACCAAGTCCTTACTACTCCTAGTAACATTAATGACTGGTTTCGAGATTACTTCCAGGGGGTTTACTCTTCTAGGGCTGTTGCGTCAGACTCCTCAATGTCCTCATTTTTTGATTCCCTGTCTATCCCTGTTTTATCTGAGGAAGCTAGAGAGGGTCTTGAGGCGGATATCACGCTTGAAGAGATTCAGGTGGCCATGGGACACCTCAAGGGGGAAAGTCCCCCGGAGCGGATGGACTACCGTCCAAATTTTACTCCAATTTCTCTGAACTTCTTGCTCCTAAGTCAACCTTGTTATTTTCCAAATTTGCACCATTGGAGGCCCTCCCTGACTCAATGAGTGAGGCGGTAATTGTGCTGGTTCCTAAACCTGGTAAGGACCCACTTGACTGTGCATCCTACAGGCCCATTTCTTTAATCAATGTGGATGCCAAGATCTTTGCTAAGGTCTTGGCTACCCGATTATCTCATGTAATAGAGGACCTGGTGGGCATTGATCAGACGGGTTTTATGCCTGGCAAGGGAACTGACATGAATATCAGACGTCTATTCCTTAATCTAACTGCCTCGCATGATAACTCGGGGTCCAGAGTTATTGCCTCTCTAGATGCCGAGAAGGCTTTTGATTCTGTTGAATGGAACTATTTATGGGAGGCTTTGCGCAGATTCGGATTTGGTCCCAAATTTGTCCATGGTGTAAGACTGTTGTACCATTCTCCCAGAGCTCGCGTTCGTACTAACAACTGGGTCTCAGACTCCTTCAATTTGTATCGCGGTACGAGGCAGGGATGCCCGCTCTCCCCTAGCCTGTTTGCCCTGGCCCTGGAGCCCCTGGCAATTGCTATCAGGAGTGCTCCGGATGTCCTGGGCCTGCGGGTGGGTATGATGGAAGAGCGCCTCTCCTTCTATGCCGACGACGAACTATTATATTTGAATGACGCTGGGCCCTCTCTTCAAGCTGCCCTGCGAATTTTTGATAGTTTTGGGGGATTGTCAGGAATTAAAATCAATTGGACCAAATCGATCTTATTCCCTCTGGATGATGGTGCTACCTCTGGACCCCTCTCCTCCCCACTGCAAATGAGGAATTTAAAAATCTTGGGGTCATGATAACGAGAAATCCCTCAGAATTCATTGCTAAAAACCTAGCTCCTGTCTTAAACACCTTATGTACAAGATGTTCTGCATGGGAGAACTTACAGTACCTGACTGCGAGATTGTGTTTCCAGCGCGATAGCATCGCGCTGGTTCTCGGCGACAGGGTACTGTTCATGTCGCGCTGGCTCACTCATCGGGAAAGGAAAACTTTGTTTTCCTTCCGCAATGAGTGACAGGCAGTGCTGACAGCTGTCTGGTATGAATCCTAAGGCGGGAACACCGCGCCAAATTTTAAATGAAAAAACCAGCGTGGGTTCCCCCCCAGGGGCATACCAGGCCCTTGGGTCTGGCATGGATTGTAAGGGGAACCCCCTACGCTGAAAAATCGGCGTGGGGGCCCCCCCAAATCCATACCAGACCCTTATCCGAGCATGCAGCCCGGCCGGCCAGGAGAGGGGGTGGGGACGAGCGAGTGCCCCCCCCCTCCTGAGCCGTACCAGGCCGCATGCCCTCAACATGGGGGGGTGGGTGCCTTGGGGGAGGGGGGCGCCCTGCGGGGCCCCCCCCACCCCCAAAGCACCTTGTCCCCATGTTGATGAGGACAAGGGCCTCTTCCCGACAACCCTGGCCGTTGGTTGTCGGGGTCTGCGGGCGGGGGGCTTATCGGAATCCGGGAGCCCCCTTTAATAAGGGGGCCCCCCAGATCCCGGCCCCCACCCTGTGTGAATGAGTTTGGGGTACATGGTACCCCTACCCATTCACCTGGGGAAAAGTGTCAATATAAAAAAAACACAGTACACAGGTTTTAAGAGTCATTTATTAGTCAGCTCCAGGATCTTCTTCCGACTTCGGGGGGTCTCCTTCCGACTTCTCCCGGTGTTCGGCCTCTTCTCCCGGGCCCCGCCGCTATCTTCTTACAGCTCTATTGCCAGCGAGGGGCCCGGTCTGCTGCCGCTGTCTCGCCGCCGCTGTCTCACCGCTGCTGTCTCGCCGCTTCTTTTCTTCTTCCCCGATGTTGACACGACGCTCTCTCCGTCTCGAATGCTGTGTGTGAGCTGCGGAGCCATTTATATAGGCGGTGACCCCGCCCCCTTACGACATCATTGTCCCAGCATGCGCAGGGACTCTGGCGTCATAAGGGGGCGTGACCCCAGAGTCCCTGCGCATGCTGGGACAATGACGTCGTAAGGGAGCGGGGTCACCGCCTATATAAATGGCTCCGCAGCTCGCACACAGCATTCGAGACGGAGAGAGCGTCGTGTCAACATCGGGGAAGAAGAGAAGAAGCGGCGAGACAGCGGCGGCGAGACAGCGGTGGCGAGACAGTGGCGGCGAGTCAGCGGCAGCAGACCGGGCCCCTCGCTGGCAATAGAGCTGGAAGAAGATAGCGGCGGGGCCCGGGAGAAGAGGCCGAACACCGGGAGAAGTCGGAAGGAGACCCCCGAAGTCGGAAGAAGATCCCGGAGCTGACTAATAAATGACTCTTAAAACCTGTGTACTGTGTTTTTTTTGTATTGACACTTTTCCCCAGGTGAATGGGTAGGGGTACCATGTACCCCAAACTCATTCACACAGGGTGGGGGGCCAGGATCTGGGGGGCCCCCTTATTAAAGGGGGCTCCCGGATTCCAATAAGCCCCCCGACAACCAACGGCCAGGGTTGTCGGGAAGAGGCCCTTGTCCTCATCAACATAGGGGCAAGGTGCTTTGGGGTGGGGGGGCCCCCGCAGGGCGCCCCCCTCCCCCAAGGCACCCACCCCCCCATGTTGAGGGCATGCGGCCTGGTACGGCTCAGGAGGGGGGGCGCTCGCTCGTCCCCACCCCCTCTCCTGGCCGGCCGGGCTGCATGCTCGTATAAGGGTCATGGAATGTATTTGGGGGGACCCCCACGCCGATTTTTTGGCGTAGGGGGTTCCCCTTACAATCCATGCCAGACCCAAGGGCCTGGTATGATCCTGGGGGGAACCCACGCCGGTTTTTTAATTTAAAATTTGGTGCGGTGTTCCCGCCTCAGGATTCATACCAGACAGCTGTCAGCACTGCCTGTCACTCATCGCGGAAGGAAAACAAAGTTTTCCTTTCCCGATGAGTGAGCCATCTCGGCGCTGGCTCCTGCGACGGGGCTCGCAGGTGTCAAATCTCGCCGAGAAATGCGGCGAGGTTGACACAATATCGCGGTCACCTACTGTACCACTGAATCTTCTGGGACGCATCAATCTCCTTAAAATGATGATACTACCTAAATTTAATTACTTGTTCAGAAACTGCCCGGTTTGGGTCCCTGTCTCATTTTTTAAGGACATTGATCGAATAGTGGGCTCCTTTATTTGGTCAGGGAGGAACCCTAGGTTGGCACGTTCCACAGTATGGTTACCTGCTGATTTGGGTGGCCTAGCTCTCCCTAATTTTCAGATTTACTTTTGGGCGGCTATGTTGGTGACAGTCCACTGGTGGTTTCAGGGTTCCAGAACTAATGCTGCAGTCTGCCTCGAGGCGAATATTCTGGGCTCCTTGACCGACCTTCATAACTTTCCCTACAGAGGGTCCAGGGCATACCCTGAGGTGCCCGGACCTACTAAGGCAACATGGAGGGTATGGGTGGCTGCTAGACGGAGGTATTTAAAACCTGGCCAATTGTCTCCTGTTCATCCTCTGTGGGGAAACCCAATGCTTAAACACTTCCGTACGATTCCGGACCCGCAGGTTTGGGCCAGGTACGGTATTACCACATTGGGACATATAATGCCTGGGGGACAACTGCTCTCCTTTCAGGAGTTGACAACTAAATTTGGTCTTCCCCGGTGGATGAGGTTCAGGCATCTGCAGTTGTGACATGTGGCCAGAGCTCAATTCCCACAAACCCACCTCCTGCAGGCAGACCCCATTGAAGACCTCCTGTCTCCTGGAGATGTCTCTAAACCTCTATCTTCTCTTTATAATGCGCTCATAGGAAGAGATTCCCCCAAAATAGACAAACTATGGGAAAGATGGCGGGTGGACATACCATCGCTGGATAAGGAGGGATGGGAGGACTGTTTAGAATATGGCCCTAAATTAGTGATAGCATCTAAGGACAAACTAATTCAGGTTAAATTTATACATAGGGTTTACTATACCCCACAGAGACTCCATCGCATATTCCCTGAGAAAGGTCCCATATGTCCTAAATGTAAAGTTCAAATTGGTACATTTTTCCATATGTTCTGGGAGTGCCCAGCTGTAGCAATATTTTGGTCTGAGATATTTGGAGAAATTAACTCCAGGTTGCAACTGTCTATTCTGCTTTTGCCGGGGTTGGCCCTGTTGGGGGTACATGATGACGAGCAGAGGCCCTATCATCTTAAGTTGCTAATTTCCTTCCTTCTCTTCTATGCCAAAAAAGAGATCCTCATGAAATGGATTGACTCTTCCTCTCCGTCTTTTTCAGCCTAGGAGGCACAGATTGAGGCAGTTATCCCAATGTATAAAATGACATACATAAATCGTGGTTGTCCATGGAAATTTGAAAAAGTGTGGGCTCCGTGGATGGCCTCATAGGGGCGTTCAGTACATTGTGGTCTTGTGCTTAAATGGTGGGAGGGTTCTAGGGGAAGGAAGGGTGGAAGGTGCTTGGTATGTATGGTACTGCTATCCTTGTATGTTACCCTACAGGTTGTACACACTAATTCTCTATGCTAAACATGTATTTCCTCCATGAAATGTATTGTACTATGTCAATTGGTATTTTGTAATTTCACCTCTTTATAACAATAAAGCACCACTGTTTTTGTTAAAAAAAAAAAAAGAATGATTGCCTTCTAAACTCCGGCATATTTGGTGTATTTGTTTGTCTCAGCACTTGTTTGAATGGGATCAGAACATTATTATTATTTTTTTTTTTTTAGTTCAATACATTTTTATTGAGTTTTGCAATTATACAAAGTAAACAAATAAGGGGTATTGCAGCATAAGAAGAATAACATATATAGAGTGAGAACAGCAATAAGGTTCAGTAATGCAATAAGAACAGCAATAACGTTCAGTAATGCAAACATTAGTTTGGCCATACCATCTGTTTCAACAATCAGTGTGTAAGTACTAAATGAGGATTGTAAGCCAGGGGAAGTTATCTGTTGGCCCATATGTTCCATATTTGGGAGAATTTGGTGAGATTTAGAGAGTTATGCGCTACTAATCGTTTAAAGGTATGATTAGAATTAACCATTGTTATTACATCTGATATGGTCAGGGGTTAGGTTTGCTTTCCATTTCCTAAAAATAGTGAGCCAGGTTGCCACTAGAATGTGGGTTACCACTGGTGTGTGTAAAAATGGGTACTGGTCAATACCAATGTTGAGTATGACTAAGGCCAGCTGTGGTTTACGTAGTATACCTGTGCAAGAGGCAATAAGGTGGAATACTTTGTACCATAAGCTGGTGAGTTTGGGACAGAGCCATAGGATTTATACAAGGTTACCTACGCTTCTGCATTCACGCCAGGACAGGGGAGAGATATTGGGGGAAAATTTGGCTAACCGGTAGGGTGTATAGTACCACCTATTGGTAATCTTAATTGTCACCTCCTGGTGGCTAGAGCAGTGGGAGGCTTTAGATATTGAGCTGAGTGTGGCTTGCCATTGTTTGGGGGTGAAAGTGTTGCCAAGGTCCTTTTCCCATTTTAACATTGGAATAGACTTAGATAGGGTGTGTTTGTCTTGTAAAATATTGTAGAAAATGGAAATTCCTCTCTTTTTTGTGCAGGTTGGTTGAGGAAATCCCAACTGGCATAGGGTAGGGACAATGAGAGAATCTGATGCTTAGTCAGGTAGTGTAGGAGTCGCACACATGTGTAGTGGAGGCATTTAGGGACAGAGTATTTCTGAATTAATGCCTCAAAAGAGAGAGGGACATTGTCCTCGATGAGTGTATTAATTTTGTGGATGCCAAACTCCAGAAGGGGTTTGACCATAATGGATAGAATCAGGGTTTTGGGGGCCTAGGACTTGATGGAGCATGGATACAATGTCTCCAGGCCATCAGTGATGCCTGCATGGGGTCAGAGAATGGTTTAAAGTCCCATGGTTCCCAGGTGTCATGTAGAAGGAATAGATTCAGATTTGAGGTGGAAGAAAGGTTACATTCCAAGTCCACCCATATTGGGGTTTTTGTGGAAGAGAACCAGTTCTTAAGTTGGTCTAGTTGTGCAGCCCAGTAGCAGTCCTTAACATCAGGGGAACCCTCTCCACCAATTGTTTTGTTTTATTAGGCACAGGTGACAGCATCTGGCCCTACAACAAGTACAAATGTAAGACTTGAGGGTTCTAGACAGGGATGTTAAGTATCAGGTAGGGACGGAGATGGGAAGTGATCTGAACATGTAGAGAATTTTGGGAAGAATGTTCATCTTGGCTGTTGCCAGTCTACCGCACCAAGAGCATTCACATTTGGCTATTTGGTTAAGTTCTTTGTCAATTTTGGAGAGTAGGGGTATGTAGTTGGCAGCTGCCAAGGAGGTAGTGGAGGCAGTTAAAGTGATGCCGAGGTATGGGATTCCTTCATCAGACCATTTAAATGGTAATCAACTTTGTAAATTTGATTTTGTGGAGAACTGAACTGTTTGGTCCATAATTAATGACTTATTGGCATTGACCTTGTAGTATGATATATGGCTAATCTGAGTGAACATCTGGAAGGCCTCTGCTAAAGAAGCATTCAGGTTTGTAAAGGGTAATATGATGTAATCCGCAAAGAGGTTTATTTTGTGGGTGGATTTGTCCTCCTCCAGGGTGTTAAGGCAGGTTGTGGCACCGTTATGCGTGACTAGAAAGGTTGCAGGATATTTCCACCTGTGTGAGATCTTGTGGTTTCGCAGGGCCTTTGTCACCGTTACTAGATTCTTGTGGCGGTGCAGGGCGTGTTTCTAGAGGTATGGAAGCAGCTGCACCGAAGTGTAGGGTTCAGGGAGGTTTTTCATCTTGTGAGTGGCCAATAGGATCTTTTCTTTGGTATTGAAAAGTGAATCCTTAGTTGAACATCCCTCGGAACCTCTTGAGGGAGGAAGGAGGGCTTTGACAGTCTGTGTATTCTGTAAATGAGGAGGTCCGTAGGGGTCAGAGATGGAAACAGGATGTAGAAGAGAGTGTGGGCATATTGCATCAGCTGGTCCTGTGGGATTGCATCTGAGACCCCTCTTATTTTAATATTGTTTCTCCTGAATCTGTCCTCTAGGTCAGCCACCTTGTTCTTCAGCCACATAATATCCTCAGAGTGGGCATCATGGGCATCTACCATAGTGTTGAAGGAGACAGATACTTTAGATATAGATGTTTCAACTCTTTCCGCTCTATCTCCCAGGTCGGCGCAGGGATATAAGCATGTCTTTTAGAACTATGTCAGATACTGGTTGGTCGGTTGTGGGAATCATAGCAAATAGATCTGCATGGGCTGTAGGACCAGAGACCTGGGCAGAGATTACCTACATGTTGTCAGTAGGAGTGATGTTGTAGGGAGGCTCCCTGCAGGCTTTTTAGCAAGGTCCTGTGTGGATGGGGTAGAAGAGCCAGAGGAGCCTTCGCTGACAGGTAGAGAAGAGGATGGACCTGTTGTCACTGTAGGATTTCTCTGATGCTGGCCTCCTCACTGTGTGTGCGGGCCACCGATGCCACCATTTGTTGTAGCCCATGGCTCTGTGAGATAAAGAAATCATCCATCTTTCTGGGCTGTGGCAGTTTTTTCTTGCGGTGTGTCATGCCCTGTGCTGTAGCGGATCTCTTGGGCCAGGTGGTAAGTGGATGCGGTGCTGGAGGAGCTCTGCGGATGCTGTTTATCCCCGTCTGTGAACAAAGCCTCAGTAAGGAGTGGCCATGTTAGAGTGCTGTCGCCATGCCCCCAAAACATTACATTTTAAGTTCCATGGGGACTTTTTTATAAATAGTTCAAAGCACTCTGCAAAGCACAAAACAATGAGGTTTATTTACTAAAACTAGAGAGTGCAAAATCGAGTGCATCTGTGCATGGCAGCTTCTAACTTCAGCTTGTTCAATTAAGCTTTGACAAGAAAACCTGGAAGCTGGTTACAGCTGTACCAGATTTTGTACTCTCCAGTTTTAGTAACTCAACCCCAATATGTTATGTATGTACTATAGGTGTAGGAAAAAACAATATCTAAGGAGAAGAAACAGAACTTGAAATTCTACTACTAGCAGCAATGCATACCACCCAACACTAATTTATAAGGCAATATGTGTAATCATCACATTCATACTCTAATATATGATACCTAGAAAAATTGATCCTCAAAAAATCCAGCTGATATTTTTGTCTGCATCAAATGAAACTAAAGAGAGTATAAAATGCGTGTAGCAGTTTGCTGAGTCAAAGTGCAGGTACTTTAATTTTGAGTGAATAGAGCAAAAAAATAAAACACATTATGTTATTAGGCTATTTTCTGTGCTGGTCAATTGTTTTTATTGATTCAAATAGAAAATACCTTATTTGGCCACTCATATAGTAACACTCACACAATGGGGTTGATTTACTATAACTGGAAAGTACAAGATCCGGTGCAGCTGTGCATGATAGCCAATCAGCTTTTAGCTTCAGTTTGTTCAATTAATCTTTGACAAAAAACACCTGGAAGCTGATTGGTTTCTATGCAGAACTACACCAGATGTTGCACTCTCCAGTTTTAGTAAATCAACCCAAATGTTTAACAACTCTCTCTAGTGCATCTGTGTTCCAATGAGCCTTAATTGAATTCAATTATCAGAATATTAACTCTATTGACATTTAACAGCAGACAAATGCTCAATGACAACACTTTTCTGTGGATGCCTTGTGTGTTTAGATTTCTGTAGGAATGTGTCAGTTATCATCTATAATGTGATGTTTAAATATTGGAGTGCTGCAGAAGGTCATGAATGATGTGGCTTTTTATATTCCCAGATACTGTGATTGTCCCTGGATGACAACAGTAGACATTATTCTTCTTTAATTTTTTTTCTCTCTCAATTAAAGAACTTCTTGAACATGTCTGTTTCTGTATATTGAACAACTTATTGAAATTATTAATAGGGTGAACATGTGTTCCTCTTCCCACCCTCCCTCCGTTCTAAAAAGTGGCTTCCATATTTAAAAAAAATTCCCTTCTGCAAACCCTCACATCTTTTTTTTTTTTTTTTTGTGAAGGGAGGTTTGTGTGTGGTGGCTGTCCTCCCTTTCCCGCCACCCAGGCAGTGGGCATTGATAAGGGTATTTTTTTTTATTAGAATGTGAACATCATTTTTTTTTGTAATGTTTTTTAATAAAATATAGTTTTCAGAATACTTAATTGTCCTGTTTTGTTAGAGCACATCCATTTGTATTGCCTCTCCAAAGTATATCATTTTAATAATTATTGTTCTTTCAACTATGAACCTGGAAGTTGCATAAAATATTCCCTCCTTGTTAATTGTTCTTTGTTGAATATTTCAGTTTTATTGACACGCAGGAGAATTAGAGTCAGTCCTGTTCAGTCCACGGTGGACAAGAGAAATCTAACCCTGTCTGGTTAACATAAATTGTGCTATCTGCAATTTAGTTTACTATACCTAGCACATTAAACATTGTGAAACTAGAATTAAGATGAACATACACTATTCAATATGTAAGGAAAATGTACAATCTTCCTTATATCCACCAATTAATAATTAGAATAATAATGATAATTTAAATTATATTAGGAACTCTCTCACCCTGTGCCCTGCACTGTAGATTCTGTCCATTGTATCTTATGTTTCTTTGAATACATCCAGTGGATTTTTCACCCCACTTGCAGGCTTTATCCAGCTTATAAGTGTACAAGTCTTTTTCAAACTTCAAATCATTTTTTGAGCCAATCTTTCTTAGGCCCTAAATCGTACCATAAATTATCCAAAATTCCTTTACATAATATGCTTGGGGGGTGTCCTAAACCTGAACATGAAGTTGCTCACCTGTAGCATGTACTACAGCAAAATTAATATTTTAAATATACAGTAATAATGTATTTTGATAAAAGTTATATTTTTGGAGGAAAAAAAAATAAATTTCCCTCCACTTTAGATTTTTGTAAAACATTGCACGTTGTTTCCCACCAACATGTATACCAGACCCTTATCTCTGATGAGGGCCTGGTGTGGATTTTAAGGGGGTAACCCACACAAAAAATAACGATAAAAAAGCATAGGATCTCCCTCCAAAAATACATACCAGACCCATATCTGAGCATGCAGCCTGGTAAGCCAGTAAAGGATAGCAGTGAGGTAAGCCTCCCATCTTAAACCATTCCAGACCACATGCCTTCAAGATATCTTGCTAGGGGAAGACAATGGCAATGGCCTCTTTCCCACATATCTGGCCAGGTGAATGTGTAGGTAGACAGTAAAGTGACGTGGCTGTTCTTATTTTATGTTTCTATTGGCTACTAACACAACTATTTTTGTAATTAACATTATTACATTTTGTTTTGCTTTGTCTTAATTCATGGCCACTATACCTGAAGCATTTTTTTATAATTACCTCCCGTATGCTCGGCAATAATAAACCCCAACAGAGGATTCAAATATGTTCTGCCCTATCCAAAGTAAAATTTAAAAGTTTTGTCTGGACTTGAGCATGAAGGATATAGACTGGAATCTTTCACCTATATTCCCACCCCCCAGCTCAGCACCACTTTATCCTCAAAAATGTCTCTATACCTTTATGGTTTGCGCATTGTACTGGGGAACATTACTATTCCTGTCTCAAAAAAGTAGCTACTTTGGGGACATTATTGTCTACCATCCCTGATTTGGCAATTATTTAGTTAATCTGATTCCAGGGAAAAAAATATGTGTAATTGATTTATTGTCCTTTGCACATCTCTGTTGCTCTTTTCTGTCCTCATTAAATGAGACAGAAGCTATTATAACCCGAACTATAGGACATAATAAAATACTTAAAAACAACGAGGGAGTTAAAAAAACTCTTCAACTTTGCTTAATCAATAGGGGTAACAACAGGTGAGGATTCAGTAGTGACTACACCTGTATGAACTGAGCTAATTTCTTACACCCAAGGACCTCAGAGCTCAGATGGGTGCGTTCCTCTGAATTAACTACGCATATCAAAAAACAGGAGGGGGAAGAGAAACAGAATTGGAGACCAATTCCAACCAACAGCAATTCATCAAGGAGGAACAGGCAATATAGCAAAAAATATGTATAAATCTTATTGAAAAAAATTCACTTTAAACACCAATCAAAAACATGGTTAGGAACCAAATACCATCACCAATAGATAAAAATAGACAACGTTGTCTAAAAACAAACCACAGATGGCCACCACTTACATACACCATGCACACCTCTCATCAAACAAAATAAGGAATAATATCAAAGAGTAGGTATCTTAATAAATATTCTTGATGTAGATACATATGCAGGTGATTTGCTGATGGAAATAAGGTGGTAGGCAGTACAGCCATGGGTAATGGACATCCACCATATGAATAAAAACACAAAAGATTGAAAGTAACCTACTGATGGATATAACGTAGGGAGCTACTGTCATGAAGTAATGCAGTTCACTCAGGTAGATAGAGCATAATAAGATAGACAGTATGATGGGAGTTGTGTCCTATGTGAAGGGCTGCCAATATGCATAAATAAATATATTAGTCGGTCACAACATCAGTGCTATGGGGGTCGGAGATACTGAATGAATGAGTATAGCAGTCCCATACAAGGGATGTCAGATTAGATCTCACCCCACCGTGGACACCGGAAAGTGACAGCGATCGAGCAAGGCAGCATAAGCCCTTCTTTTACAATCTCCAAGCAGCTTAGCAGGATTACTTCATCCACAGGTGAGGTGTCATAGGCAGAATGCACACGATGACAGTCGGGAGTGGTACTGTAGGGTTAACGAATACCGCCAGGATGCGGTGTATATCGTCCTCCGATTCCCGGGTCTGTTTGAAAACACCTCACAGGTGTACAGGCGGGTTGCCCAGGGCTGGTGAGTGGGACTGTGTGCACGCTGTGTGGAGCGTGATGGTGTCATGCTGACGCGTTTCATCCATCACTGAGATTTCTACAGAGCATGCGCTATGGCCTCGGTAATCACCTTATATAGCCCTCTCGTTTGATTACATGAATACAAAGACATCTGGTTGTCAAGGCAATAGCGTAACTATTTGACAGCCATACATGCGATAAGACAACACAAAGTATACACATGTAGTGGGCCGGTCTGTGGGTGCTCTAGTCATTGGAAAGAAATAAAAGAAAAGGAAGAGGAAAAAGCAGGATATGGGCCAAATAGTGAATATTAAATAATAAGTAAAAAATAATAAAGTAAAGATGACTGACGGAGAATTAAACTTGAATTTAGACCCAAACAATACACAGAAGGGGGGATCCAACTAATGGAAGCTATGGGGTGAGGAACATGGAGAGGTTACACTCATTGTTTAACCCCTGGGGGTACATATTACTAAGGGTAAATATCCACATTTTCTCCTTCTGACAGAGAATTCTGTCAAAGTCCCCCCTTCTCAGTGGAAGATTTAACCTGTAAATGCCCTTGAAGGTAAGTCCAGTTGGGTCCCCCCCATGACATTTAAGAAAGTGCAGCGGGATGGGACGCTCATCATCTTTACTTAGAATGCCTTGGACGTGCTCACTGATTCTGACTTTGAGTTGCCTTTTGGTCTTGCCCACATAATTTTTCTCACAAGGGCAAGTAAGCATATACATTACTCTAGTGGTATTGCAATTAATAAAGTTGTAAATTTTAAATTGTCCTTTACCGTCAGAATCGGTGAACACGTCTGTGCGTTCAGCATACCTGCATACCGAGCATCTGCCGCATCTAAACATACCCTTCAAGGGCGGAAGTTGAGTAAGCCAGTTAGGAGTGGGGGATCTTTGGTATTCTGAATAAATTAAACAGTCTCTAAGATTTCTAGAGCGTCGAGCAGTTAAAAGAGGACGCTCACCGACAATCTTGCCAAGGATGTGGGACTCGGAGAGGAAATGCCAATGGTGATTTAAGATGGCCTTAATTTGTTCCCATTGGGCACCAAATTTAGTAATAATCCTAGGGGGTTCATGTGTATCATTTAGAGGTTTAGATTCCTTTCTAACGAGAAGTTTCTGACGATCTGTCTGGAGAGCTTTCTTTTTAGCTTCCCTAATGCATGAATGGGAATAACATCTGTCCCTGAATCTGCCATAGAGGTCCCTAGCTTCAGCATCAAAGTCTTGTAGTCTGGAGCAGTTTCTTCGAATTCTAAGAAACTGACAGACTGGTATTCCTTTAATCAAAGATTGTGGATGGTCACTTGTAGCCTGAAGAAGGGTGTTCGCTGCTGTGGGCTTCCTGTAGATTTTTGTGCCTATCTTTCCATTCTCAGTTACTAAAGTCAGGTCAAGAAAAGGAAGGGTATGGTGGTGCGCAGTAAAGGTAAGTTTGATGTTACGATCGTTTGTATTAAGTTCGTCCGTAAACTGCGACAGCTCTTTTTCAGTGCCCACCCATACCATAAGCACGTCATCAATGTACCTCAGCCACATGCGACTGTGGCTGAGGTACATTGGCGACGAATAAACAGACTCCTCCTCCCACATGCCCAAATGGAGGCATGTGTATGAGGGGGCCCACGGTGCCCCCATAAAGGTCCCCCTAATTTGTTGGTAGTAGGTACCTAAAAATTGTAAACAGTTGTGTTCCAATAGGAAGGTGAGAATCTCACCAATAAATTCATTCTGATGTCCCAGCAATGGAAATTTCCTGTTGTGAAGATATGAAATATATGAACCATATCTTTTTATGCATCCAGAGTTCCTCTTTAACATGAATTTGAATTTCTGATATTTCTTATTATTCTTGTTTTTCTCTAAGATGTTTCTGAATTCTTTTGGTATTGCAACACAAGTGGCTGACCAGTTGACAATTAAATGTTCTGCCAATGACCTGACATAATTCACGGAAAGGATGTGATATGGGAAGATGTTGACATAGAAAGTCCCTGTCTAAAAGTCAAATTAACCTTTCCCAAATAATGATTCTTACTTTTTGTCAAAATAATTCGTTAATTAAAAATAGTCAGGTCAAGATGACCCAAAAACTGGCCAAAAGCTGTGTTGACATACTTGGTGAAATGCGTACTTGTGACGTGTAACTTTGGGCTTTTGTCCGCCATAGAATGTAATGCTAGGAGTTTCTATAAAAGTCTGAACCACTTTGTAATCTGTATCACGATCAATTCAGATGTGATCCGCTGTATGTACAGTGCATATTCTGAAGTGAACATACATGAGACGAGTGCAGATCTTCTGGCGTTGATGTCTTTTATTTCAAGGGTCTTCTTGACAGTGGTGACTCCTAGCCGTGTCTTCTTGTCTGCATCTCCACCACCGGCTCAGCACCCTCCCCAGGACGGACAGCAGCAAAGAGGCCTCAGGTGAGAAAACTTTTATTTTCTCATGATAAATACTGTCTTTTCTGTGCGGTGTTGAGGGGCCGGTTGGGGGAGTGCAGCCACAGAAGGTAAACACGTTTCCTATTTGATTTTGCCTGCATTTTGTCTCTGCATGATTACTGAGAATATTAAAGGTACCTATTACAATTTAAAGCATGCTAAAGAATGATCATTTTAAGCGCTTGCCTTTTCTCCTTGTCTCCAGAAATGACAATGTATATATATATTTTGTGAAGGGATGTATAAGTGCAGGTACCACAATTTCTAAAGAGTGAGTAGAAGTTGGTGGTGGTGTTGAATTTGTTGTTTGTATGGTTTTTTTTTTAACATTTGTGGTCCTAAGGCAGATAGGTATTGCCTTCAGCGGATAGCTACAAATGGGTGAATGATGTTTTTTTGAATGTTTGTGGTCCTAAGGCGGATAGGTATTGCCATCAGCGGATAGCCACAAATGGGTGAATGACCTGCTGTATGTTCTCTGGAATAGGATATAAAACCACCCCCTATAAAATGTGCTCAAGGAAAGCTGCTTTACATGTAGAAGATGAGGATGAGATGCCCAATGCTTGGGCTTCTCTTTATGACTCAATAAGAAGGGAATTGTCAGGAGCATCTGCACCTATGGTACAGCAAGTGGAAACTAAAGGAGGGGAGTCAGCTAGTGATGATATAGGAGAGGCATCTGGTTATCAGCAGGCCACTCCAAGTATTATGATAGAAACTCCACAGCGTAGACACATAGGTAAACTTGTTAATAAACAGTATTCCCCATATTATCGTAGAGAGGAACCATTCTATGATGTAGATGGTAAAATGACATTTGAAAAAGATGGGGAACTATGGCAGTACACTTCAGCAAGAGCAAGATTTAAATAAATTAAGTAAATCTGATACTAGTACTCCTCCAGCAAGGGGATCTAGAGATCATGCTTCACCTGTGTTAACAAGGCAACAAGTAAAACGGTTGGGATTACTACCCCAGCGTACCCCAGAAGATAGACAAAGGACAAAAGAGTATTTTAAATCCAAATTAGAACCATTTGGACAAATGCCCTTGAGAGAGGTAGCTTTACCGGGGGAAGAAGATGGCCAGGATAATTATACCGCAAGAATAGGAAAAGTTTATGTCCCCTGGAAACCCAATGAAATTAGGGCAATTATTGCTGATCTGCCCAACTTAGAGAAATGTCCAAAGAAATGGTATAAAAAGTTGATGTGGATAGAGAAAACGCAACAGGCTACATATATGGATATGTGGATCTTGATTGATTGTGCTGTGCCAGAGAAGTATGTGGATGTATGGAATGTATTTGCAAGGAAAAAAGGAGCATATGATCAAGGGATTATAAAAATAGAAGACCCACCACTAGATCCAGTTGTGTATGAAGAAACAATTGACAGATTGAATGAGATTTTAAAAGATTGGGTAACAACCACTTTTGATAAAGGGCAAGAGATGCAAACATTGATGGATGTTGTGCAGATGAAAGGTGAGGATGTGTTAGATTACTGGAATAGATTCAAGGATGCTATTAAGAAGCATACTGATTGGATTCCAGATGATGAAAGTGATATGAAGCGACCAGAGTTAGTGAATGTATTGGTGGGTGGAATGTTGCCTGAGATTAGGGAATAAATAGAGCTTCGTACAGTGGGATGGAGAAAGAAACCTGCCCCTGAATTAGTTGAGATTGCTCAAATAGCTTATGAAGTCTTACAGAAAAGGAAAGACAAGGTAGAAAAGAAGGAGAAAACAAAAATGATGAATATATAACAACCAGAGGTTAAGGAAAAAGTCCCAGAGCCCAAGGGGGCACCAGTATCTACAGTACAGGTAACACCTCAGGGTGTACCGGTAGCGGCCCCCCTTACCCACCTTCGGGAGTGGTATATATCTCTAATTATGGGGCGCCACGGCAAAAGCGTGGCGATTGGAGACAAAATGAGGGATAACGCATAAACCCTAGAATTCAGTCCTGATACCAACAAATCATCCCAAATAGAGTAAGACTCCCGACCCTGCAGCCTCGTGCCTTCCCCACTTGCTTCAATTGCGGATTGAGTGGACATATAGCACGGGACTGTAGGGGGCGCTAGGATAAGGTGGGATGTGGTGACAATATAGATGACCCATTTTATCAAGCTTTAGCTGTAATTGAAGTTGATTCTGTTGATGAGCCAATGGTTGAAATAAATGTAAACGGTATTGATTTGTGTGGTCTCATAGACACAGGGGCTTCACGGTCCCTTTTGAATGTCTTTGACCCCAACTTACCACTCTCCAATGAAAGGGTTTCTTTGGTTGGAGTAAGTAATAATATAATCTCGGCAAGGGTTACACAATCGGTACCGGTGACATTGGGAGAGCATTCAACAGAACACTCATTTGTATTGTCTCCACATTCCCCCTGTAATTTATTAGGATGAGATTTATGGGGGTAAAATGGGGGTAACCATTGCTTTATCACGTGGTAAAACTGTCATTGACATACCGCATAGGTAAAAGAGGAAGCAACTGATCTGTTGTTCATGCCTTTATTAGTAACTGATATGGAGGGAGGAATTCCAGAAGAGGCCAAACAAAAAATTGACCCCTCCATATGGGTAACAGGAGCAAACACTCCTGGCCTTATGAAAGTTGCCCCTGTCCGGTTAAATAGAGACCCTACACTACCAGTACCTAGGCTACCCCAATACCCCTTATCTCCTGAATCAGTTGAAGGTATTAAGCCAGTAATAGAGGAGTTACAACAGGAGGGTGTTCTTACTCCTTGTAGGAGTTCTGCTAATACTCCTATCTATCCAGTTCCCAAACCTATAAAAACAGGAGAGGATAGCCGTCGGTGGAGATTGGTGCATGATTTGTGTGCAGTCAACAAGGTAATTATACCATCAGTACCTGTGGTACCTAACCCCTCTACTATACTGGCAACAATACCTCCTTAAGCAACTCACTTTACTGTAATTGACCTTGCCTCAGCTTTTTTTAGCGTTCCTGTTCATCCAGATGATCAATGGTTGCTAACCTTCACGTTTGAGAAAAGACAACTTACCTGGACTAGATTGCCAATGGGGTATCATGATTCCCCCAGTTGCTTTTCTCAGGCGCTCAAGGACAAATTAGATGAGTGGCAGCCACTCATGGGATCAATATTAGTGCAATATGTGGATGATCTCCTGCTAACATCCTCTGATGAACAGGCTTGTACTGAGGATTCTATCTCTTTAATGAATTTCCTGGCCAGTATAGGACAAAAAGTAGATGCTGCAAAAGTGCAATGGGTTAAATTAAAAGTACAATACCTGGGTCACTGTGTCTTCCAAGGTATCAAACATTTGACAGATAAAAGGAAAAAGGTAATTGCAAAGCAACGAATGCCCACAACTCTAAAACAGTTGAGAGCATTCCTCGGATTAGTAGGATATTGTAGGCAGTTTTTACCTCAATATTCTACAATTATAGGTCCCCTACAGGATTTGTTGAAAGGCCATACAAGAAGCAATTACAAATTTACCTCGGATGAGTTAACTCCAGCGGTCCTAGAAGCATTTAAGTTGATTAAAAGGTCTTTGTTAACTGTACCCAGTTTAGGTTTGCCTGACTATAGCAAAGATTTTTATCTATTTTGTACAGAAGTGAATGGCCATGCAAATGGAGTTTTGACACAGCATTTCTGTGGCCAACATCGCCCAGTAGGATACTACAGCTACCCCCTAGATAGTGTAGCTAGGGGACTTCCTGGATGTTTAAAATTAGTAGCAGTGGCTGCTCTGCTGGTAGAAAAAACTGCTGACATGGTACTGGGCAATACTTTGTATTTAATGTGTCCGCATGATTTGGAAGCTATGCTGAACAGTGCTTACACTAAACATTTTTCTGTTTAACGAATAACACATTATCATTTGGTTTTGCTATCAGCTTCCAACCTCAAAATCCAACGATGCCAGACCTTGAATCCGGCCACCTTCTTGCCGAAAGATGACAATGAGGAGATTGAGAAATCTGTCTACATAACTCATGATTGTGCTAACTTTATTGACAATGTGATCAAACCCCGACCTGACTTGCAGGATGAACCCATCTCAGGTCTGCCATCTTGTGCTGATCTGTTTGTAGATGGATCTTCCATTAGAAGGACTGTTGGCCTCACACTTGCTGCTTGTGCAGTAGTTAATGGTGACAATAAATTACTACATGCTCAGGTTCTGCAGAATTCAAGATCAGCACAGGCAGCTGAACTGACTGCTCTTTTTGTTGCTTTGGAGCTTGCAGAAGGGACTATTGTAAATATCTATAGTGACTCAGCCTATGCTGTAGGCATAGTACATAGTTTTGCACAACTCTGGCAAGAAAGGGGTTTTTTGACAGCAGCAGGAACCCCTATACAACATAAAGAGTTAATTGTTAGATTATTGGCAGCGGTCCAGCTGCCTCTTAAAGTTGCAGTAATTAAATGTAAAGCACATACCAGAGCAGATGATAGTATATCACTTGGGAATGCTTTGGCTGATAGGTATGCTAAAGATGCTATACATTCTTATGAGCCAACTACAGCGCTTTCAACATTCCTGCTCACAGATCTTCAAGTGGATCTGAACATCCTATCAGCCCTGCAGGCAAGCTCACCTCATACATCCTCTTGGATCACAAAGGGAGCTGTTTGTGGGGCAGATGATCTATGGAGATTAAAAAACAGACTGGTTGCTCCTCCAAAATTGTTTCCTTCTTTGTTTGCTTTGAGCCATGGGCCTTGCCATGTCTCAACAGGAGGGATGTGTCGGGTGGTAGCCAGAGATTGGTGGGCTCCAGGTTTTTCTGCATATGCTGCTAAACAGGTTACTGAATGTTCTATATGTCAAATGCATAACATTGGGAAGTCAGTGCCCACTCCCATGAAGCATATTCCACATACTGAGGAGCCATTTCAAATTGTGCAAATTGACTTCTCAGATATGCCCCCTTGTGGTCGATTTAAGTATCTTTTGGTTTGCATTGATCAATTTTCGAACTGGCCAGAGGCGTGGCCCACGTCGAAAAATGATGCCAGAACTGTGGTAAAATGTCTGACGAGGGAATTGATCCCAAGGTTTGGTATAGGGTCAATAATTTCCTCAGATAGAGGGACACATTTTGAGAACAAACTTATGGCAGAAGTAGTGAATATTTTGGGTATGAAACAGCAATTGCATACTCCTTACAGACCTCAGGCTAGTGGGATGGTGGAACGCAGCAATCAAACCCTGAAGAGGTATTTAGCCAAAATAACTGCTAATGGGCAAAGCACATGGGTAGAAGCATTACCTATAGCCTTGGCGACCATTAGGACTACCCCTATAGAGAAACATGGACTGTCACCTTTTGACATATTGTTTGGGCGACCGCCTAAAAGACTACATTCATCTCTTGTGCAGCCAGAGACAGTGACTTTAATAAATGGTCAAGATTCCATGATAGAATATGTTCGCAAATTGTCAAATGTGTTTTCTGATACTTTTTCCAGAGCCAAAGCAGGACAACCTGTGGACACGAGTGAAGGAACTCATGGACTAAAGTCAGGAGATTGGGTGTATATCAAGAATCACAAACCCCGGACTACTTTGTCCCCTAAGTATAAAGGACCATTTCAGGTCATTCTTGTGTCTCCAACTGCAGTAAAGCTGAAAGACTATAAGTATTGGGTGCATGGTTCACACTGTAAGAAGTCTATGGTTCCAAAAGAGAATATAAGCCGGTCTGCTACTGGCAAGAATTGTTCTGTACCTTTACCTTCCAGGTCTCCTCCACTGACTTGTGCGCGAGCAAGACAACTGCAGAATGAATCTCCTAGGGCCTAAGATGAATGTGAAGCTCTGGAGTGTTATCCTCTGCGGTGGAGTGGTGGTATGGATTACAGTCATGGCATATGAATGGACATACAAGAAAGAAAAGGGTAAGATACAAGACACTTTTCTTTTTAATGCTACTGTAATGGAAGAAATGTCACAACTTGAACCGGTTTCAGATATTGATCTAAGAGCACGGAGGGAAGCCGCACATGAATATCATGCCAAACTAGCAGAGCCTTTCCATAACTCTTTTGTATCTATGCACCTGCAAGCTGTCAAGAAACTGAATATCACTAATTGCTGGATATGCACACATGCACCTATTTCTCACAAGACTATACCTTTGTTAGGAATACCTAGCACTTTAGTTGAAATAGAGGACAGTGCACACTTTGGTGATGTCAGTAGAACAATGATTGACAGAGCTATTTCACTTCTACTGTTCACAAATGCTCCATTGAGAAAACCAGCAGTCTGCATTAACTTTACTCGAACTTATACACCTGAGTTACTTTCCCAGGGTTACCACAGTACTACCCAACCGATTGGAAACTCCAACTGCATGGATAATGCCGATATCAAGTACTGGTTTGATGGTAAGGATACTGTGTGGAAAACTGATAAATATCAGGAATTACATGACTACACACATCGTCAACATTCCCGGCAGAACAATATGAAGCTATTGATGTGCCTGCAAGGATATAATTTCAATAAAGCTTGTGCTGCCCCACCAGGTTATTATTTCATATGTGGAAAGAAAGCATATTCTTGGGTTCCTTTGAATTCTAATGGGGTTTGTTACTTTGGTAGAGTCATACCTGCTACTTGGTATATGGAGGATAATGACTTTCAAGAAACACAGCTCCACAAAATACCTGTACACCTTCTTAAAAAAGACTCTGTGCACCTTTTTAAAAGGGATCTCACTGATCAGTCTGCTTCAGGAGAAGATGAAACCCCAGGAGGACAAGAAGAAGACTCTGAAATTAATGTGAAAAATAACGATTCTCCTGATAGGCCTACATTTTATCCTAAGTCAGATGATAACTTCACAAATATTGAATCACATGACAGAGAGATTAAACCATTGTTTTCTATTCCTTGGGTAAATAGATGTTGTATTAAAAAGGCTTTCAGTTTCATCATTCATTTCGCAGACCTGATGGATAAAATTACTGCCTTGTATGATAGAAACTTTATAGCCCTTGCTATAGAATTGAAGATGATCAAAAAAGAGGTTTTGCAGCACCAGCTGGTGCTGGATTATCTCACGGCCAGTCAAGGAGAAATATGCACCATAGTGGGAACTACGTGTTGTAACTACATTGGAAATGATACTTAGACTGAAGATGCCATCATTTTGAATGTAGAAAAGGTACAACAAATGAAGGTTAAATTTCGCAAAGAACATACCAAAACTGCTTGGGTTTAGGGTAGCTGGGAAAGCTGGCTTTCCTGGCTCAATCCTCTCAACTGGTTTTCTGGTATTGCAGGATGGTTTTCCAGAATTTTACATGGTATTCTATATATCGTAAGAATTATAGTCCTCATAATCTTGATATTTAAATGCGCACCTATGTTATGCAAATGTTGTTTGAAGATAATCACACGTGCTGGTACTAATATTGGTTCTTCTGAGCCCTTAAGGTCTCGAGTCAGAACTGCTCATGAGATGGTGGTCCGTATACCTGGCGATCAACCCAAAGATACAGAAGAAGCTTAAAAGGGATACCAAAAGAAATCTAAACACAGGAGGGGCTGTGAAGATATGAAATATATGAACCATATATTTTTATGTATCCAGAGTTCCTCTTTAACATGAATTTGAATTTCTGATATTTCTTATTATTCTTGTTTTTCTCTAAGATGATTCTGAATTCTTTTGGTATTGCAACACAAGTGGCTGACCAGTTGACAATTAAATGTTCTGTCAATGACCTGACATAATTCTCGGAAAGGATGTGATATGGGAAGATGTTGACATAGAAAGTCCCTGTCTAAAAGTCAAATTGACCTTTCCCAAATAATTATTCTTCCTTTTTGTCAAAATAATTCATTAATTAAAAATAGTCAGGTCAAGATGACCCAAAAACTGGCCAAAAGCTGTGTTGACATACTTGGTGAAATGCATACTTGTGACGTGTAACTTTGGGCTTTTGTCCGCCATAGAATGTAATGCTAGGAGTTTCTATAAAAGTCTGAACCACTTTGTAATCTGTATCACGATCAATTCAGATGTGATCCGCTGTATGTACAGTGCATATTCTGAAGTGAACATACATGAGACGAATGCAGATCTTCTGGCGTTGATGTCTTTTATTTCAAGGGTCTTCTTGACACTGTCAAGGAAAAATTGAACAGCTTTAGGTCCCCATACGTGGGGAATCGACGTATAGAGGGATTCAACGTCGATACCCACGATGAGGGCTCCCTCCGGCAGAACCATTGTGTCCAGTCGTAATAGCACATCCCTTGTATCTTGCACATAGGAGTGTAAGTCACGTACCATTTCCTTTATTAGTGCATCAACAAATTTCCCAGTCTTCTCCAGGGGACCATTGACTGCAGACACAATGGGTCTGCCGGGTGGATTAGATAAGGATTTGTGAAGTTTCGGTATGATGTAAAATGTTGGGGTGTTAAACTGAGACACCCGCAAAAAACTGAATTCCTTCCTGGTGATCAATTTTTCTTCCAAGCCAAGGCTCAATAGGTAATTGAGGGCCTTGACAATGTCAGGGAAGGGATTAAGTTCAAGCTTGCGGTAGGTGGACTTGTCGCCCAGCAATCTCAAAACTTCGCTCTCATATTGGTCCTCAGTAAGGAGAACCAAATTGCCTCCCTTGTCACTGCCCTTGATAATGATACCTGGGGCCTCCTCAAGTTCCCTAAGGGCCTTCCTTTCTTCTCTCGTGAGATTGTCAATACCCCTATATTTCCAATTGACTTTGGATAAATCCCTCTTGACTTACGCCAAGAAAAATTCAATTGGTTCATATTTGGTTAGTGGGAGCATTTTGACTGATCTGATAGATAAATTGGCAGGACGTGTCAGTGCTGATTGATGGTGGTAAGTCTCTGTTTCTGAATCAGAATCAGCGTTCTCTTGTAGAAGAGAAACAAGAGTATCAAGGGCCTCTCTTTCGTCACTATCAAACATGGTTGGTTTAGGCTCGTTATGTCTAGAGGAATGCCAGTACCTGAAAATTACTTTCCTGAGATAGAGGGAAATATCCTCATAGACTTCAAATTTGTTTATCGTTGATTTTGGAGAGAATGAAAGGCCTCTATTGAGTAGTGACAGATGGTGCGCATTAAGCGGAAATTTGGTAAGGTTAACCACTTTCATATCTGGGAGGGAATTGGATGAAGATTGATTTTGGGAATTAGAGAAATCTTTTATGTTCTGTATGTCCTGTTCCTCAGTTGTCGCTGACTTTTGCAGGTCTCCCTTGCCCTTCCCTGATGATTCAGGGACTGGTTCGTTGGTATTTTGCCTTTTGTATTTGGTTTGGTTTTTCCTGTGGTTATTACACGATTGTCGATGGGCGATTGATCCTTCTCTAAAAAAGTCACGGAAGGGTCTCTGTGCTCACTGTCACTATCAGTAGATGAATAGTGTTTCCAGTTAGTTTAGGTGTTAGCTGTATTTTGTGAGTTGTTTCTTCTTCTTCTATTCCTAGGGGATCTACTTCTTCCTTTATGAATGGTGGGATCAAACAGATCACCACGTTCAAGGTCCAGTAAATTTTGTTTAAATTTATCTTGTTTATGGATTTTCATTTTTTTGTGTTTTCTCTACTTCTTTTTTAAGAAGTTCATTATGTTTTTCAAAAGAGGGATCTGTTTTGAAAGGTTCAAGTAGACCAGCACTAACATCTATATCAGCTTTAATTTCATCTAATTGAGTCTGTTCCTCATCAACAATCAACTGCATTAGCTCAAGGCCTCGTTTCACACAGCTAGCTTTCCAAGTCTCAATAAAGCAAGGAGTGTGAAGGTGTCCTGCGGGTGTCACTCGTTCTCTCAGGCCCCTTGGAATTATGCCATTTTCAATATGAGATTTCAAAGAGGAAATATCCCATTTTCTGTTCAAAAATGTAATAGTCAATTTTTTATGATTTTTGAATAGGGTCTGGAGAGAGTCTTCACTACTATTCGCAGTCGGTTGTTGACACGAGAAGGCAGACTGAATCTCTCGGTCAATGTCAGCATCCAAAAGATATACCATATCAAGGAAAAGGAGAAAAGGGAAAAGGGATCAGGACAGGAAATGAAGAGGGAAAGAAAGAAAAGGAGGGGGGAGGGGGTACAAGGGAATGAAAAAAGAGGAAGGGATATAAAAGAATATACACCCACAGATGGGCCCGCAGAGTTAAAAATAATGGTAGAGGGTACAGATTGGTGTATGTGATCACAAAGATGAGTATCAAAAAAGAAGGGAAGCATGATCCCACTTGAGCATATATAAAAACAACGAGGGAGTTAAAAGAACTCTTCAACTTTGCTTAATCAACAAGAGTAACAACAGGTGAGGATTCAGTAGTGACTACACCTGTATGAACTGAGCTAATTGCTTACACCCAAGGACCTCAGGCATAGAGATGGGTGCATTCCTCTGAATTAACTACGCATATCAAAAAAACAGGAGGGGGAAGAGAAATGGAATTCAAGACCAATTCCAACCAACAGCAATTCATCAAGGAGGAACAGGCAATATAGCAAAAAATATGTATAAATTTTATTGAAAAAAAATTCACTTTAATCACCAATCAAAAACATTTTTAGGAACCAAATACCATCACCAATAGATAAAAATAGACAACGATGTCTAAAAACAAACCACACATGGCCACCACTTACATACACCATGCACACCTCTCATCAAACAAAATAAGGAATAATATCAAAGAGTAGGAGGTGGTAGGCAGTACAGCCGTGGGTAATGGACATCCACCATATGAATGAAAACACAAAAGATTGAAAGTAACCTGCTGATGGATATAATGTAGGGAGCTACTGTCATGAAGTAATGCAGTTCACTCAGGTAGATAGAGCATGATAAGAGACAGTATGATGGGAGTTGTGTCCTATGTGAAGGGCTGCCAATATGCATAAATAAATATATTAGTCGGTCACAACATCAGTGCTATGGGGGTCAGAGATACTGAATGAATGAGTATAACAGTCCCATACAAGGGATGTCAGATTAGATCTCACCAAACCGTGGAAACCGGAAAGTGACAGCGATCGCGCAAGGCGGCATAAGTCCACACCAAAGAACAAAGAGGATCTTTGCTTGCTCCTCATCAGCTAGGATCTCCAACCCCACTATACCTTCAGTCCTCTCTGAGACCTGCACTGAGAGGAATGAAGGTGTAGAATTAGGTGTGTCACAACCAAGTACTTGGGTGCAATCTGCAATCGGTACACCGACGTCAGATTGTACCAGGCAAATTTCCCTGCCCCAGCTGCTTCACCACCAAAAGAAGTTCCCTCCCAGCCATGCACATGCCCAGTGGTTGAATGCTAGCTTGGCTAAATTGCTAGCACTTCAACTGCTGCCTTTTCAGTTGGTAGACTCTGTCTCCTTCCGTGAGTTTGTGGAATGTGCGGTTTCTCAGTGGCAGGTTCCCAAACGCCACTTTTTCTCATGGAAGGTGATTCGGGCTCTACCGGCATGTGGAAGGCAGTGTCTTGGCCTCGCTGGACAGGGAGGTCAGTTGTAAGGTGCATATTACCGCTAAATCATGGTCCAGCAGGCATGGACAGGGACGTTACCTATCTTTCACCGGGCACTGGGTGACTCTTCTGGCAGCTGGGAAGGATGCAGGACAGGGTGCAGTAGTGTTGGAGGTTGTTCCGCCACCATGCCTCCAAAATACTACTAGTGGTGATTCTGCCACACCTCTCTCCTCCACCCCCTCCTCTTCTTCTTCCTCCATGGCCTCTTCCTGTGCTGATTTGTCTTTGGAACCAGCGGTGCTCCGTAGGCGTTTAAGGGGCTACGCCAGCACACAGGCCAAAAGATGCCATGTGGTGCTTTAGCTGGTGTGCTTGGGGGACAGGAGCCACACTGGGGCAGATATTCTGTCAGCTCTGCAGGGGCAGGTTCAGAGGTGGTTGATGCCACGCCAGCTTAAGGCAGGTATGGTGGTTTGCGACAATGGCACCAATGTCCTCTCCACCCTCCAACAGGGACAACTGACCCAGGTGCCCTGTTTGGCTCATGTCCTTAACTTGGTCGTGCAGCGGTTCTTGGGCAGGCACCCGGGCTTACAGGATGTCCTGAGGCAGGCCAGGAAAATCTGTGTACATTTCCACGGGTCATATAATGCCAGTGCTCGGCTGGCTGACCTCCAAAAGAAATTGAACCTGCCCAAGAACCGCCTAATCTGTGACATGAAAAAAATGAATAAAAACCAAGCGCTGATGTGGATAGATATGTGTGATATAAATAAATTGTGCTTAAAAAATATGTGCTTAAAAAATATATATATACCAATATAGTTAGTGCTATGAAACAATCAGTAAATTAAAGCTGCTATCAATATAGGGTGATCAGATAACCAAACAAATAGTACTAAGTATAAAATTGATGCGCTTTAAATAAATAGTGCACAATATGCTGCTGCGACTAAGCTTAAATCCAGGAATAAAAAATGCATACATGTGAATAAAAATAAATAAATAATTATGGTGCTAATACATGTGTTAAAATTGCCAAAATAAATCTTCAAATTGGTGATGTGACGGTGAATATAAATAAAATAATAATGACACTCTGAGTACAATGTCCAGGCAGAGATAAATAGTGGAAGAAAGTAAAAATAATTAAACAGTTCCTTCCCTTAATCCAGATTGATTGACTCACTGGGTTAGATCGTTTGTATCAGGATATTTAGTTTTTCTTGCATCCCACTTCAGCAATTACACTGCTGGTAATTCGGCTCTCAGGATAAAGGTTTTATGCAAAGCAAGCAAAGAAAAAATAGATCATTGTGCAGTGAACTTACTAGATAGTACATAAGCAAAACAGGGACAAGAGATACACTCACAAACTCCCGGTCTATTAGAAGCATTCAAATAAGCAGATTGCAGTCAGCCGCTGTGGACGAGGTTTCCCATAGAGAAACAGCTGCTGTTAACCTTCAGGTGTATTGCAGCACTGAACGTCCTAAGCTCCTCCCACGCGTTACATCACTGACACGTGACTTTTTTTTTTTTTAATCTGTGACATGCCCACCAGGTGGAACTCAACGTTGGCAATGCTGCAGCGGCTGCACATGCAGCAGAGGTCTATCAATGAGTACCTGTGTGACTATGGCACCAGGACAGGGTCAGGGGAGCTTGTTTTTTTTCCCACGCCAGTGGGCTATGATCAGGGATGCATGCACTGTCCTGTCACCATTTGAGGAGGCCACGAGGATGGTGAGCAGTGACAGTGCATGCATCAGTGACACTGTCCCCCTTGTCCACCTGTTGGAGCACACATTGAGTGGAATAATGGACAGGGCACTTGAGGCAGAACAGAGGCAGGAAGAGGATGACTTCCTTAGCTCTCAAGGCCCCCTTTATCCAGACAGTGTTCCTGCGTGCCCACCGATCACACAGGAAGAGGACAAGGAGGAGGAGGAGGAGGAAGAGAAGGATTGTGTCAGCATGGAGGTGGAGCCTGGCACTCAGCATCAGCAGCAGTCTTTAAGGGATCATTTACAGTCCCAAGAAACCCATGGACTTGTACGTGGCTGGGAGGAGGTGGCTGCGGACCATGTCGTCCTTAGTGACCCAGAGGACTCCGGACCAAATGCCTCAGCAAACCTACGCTGCATGGCCTCCCTGATCCTGCAAAGCCTGCGGAAGGGTCCTCGTATTCATGGTATCAAGGAGAGGGATCAATACTGGCTGGCAACCCTCCTTGATCCACGTTACAAGGGTAAGGTTGCGGACCTTATCTTGCTGTCGCAGAGGGAGCAGAGGATGAAACATCTTCGGGAGGCCTTGCAGAAAGGTCTGTGCAACATGTTCCCCGAGAGACTGGGAGATTACATACTCCTGTTCCTGGAAAACATGTTGCTGAGGCTTCGGTCAGTCAAAGAAGGAGCTGTGGAGAAGGTGGCCGTCTGACTGGTGCGTTCAGACAGTTTTTTAGTCCACAGCCCCAAGGTATGATCGGTTCCAGCAACCATCGCCAGCGTCTGTTTTACATGGTGCAGAAATACCTAGGGGCAAGATCTGACTTGGACACTTTTCCCACCGAAAATCCTCTGGGTTACTCTTGAGGATGGATCATTGGCCAGAGCTTGCACAGTATGCAATGGAGCTACTGGCCTTTCCTGCATCCAGCGTTCTTTCGGAATGCACATTCAGTGCTGCTGGAGGCTTTGTAACCGATCACAGGGTGCATCTGTCCACCGACTTGGTCGATCAACTGACCTTCATAAAAATGAATCAGTCTTGGATCACCACCAGCTACCAAGCTACCAAGCACCTGATGCTGATGTAACCGAATAATTTTTTTTGAAATGTCAGATGTCTTCAAGACTGCCTATGCTGATGCTGAGTAACTATCCTGTTATGCTGAGTGACTATATTGTTCCTCCTCAATGATCATGCTAATAGCTTGTAAGAATATGTTTGGTTCTGGGCGCCGCCATCAGTGGCTAAGGCCCAATTTTTCAGCCCCTGTTTAACAGGGGCGTGTAACTACAATTTTTGATGCAATACTTTGCAGCAGGGCTCGTTCCGGCGCTCCAACTAGAGTATTTGTGAGGGGTTGCAGTGTTGTGGCACCAGCACCAGTGCCTAAGGCCCAATTTCTCAGCCCCTGTTTAACAGGGGCGTGTAATTACAATTTTTGATGCAATACTTTGCAGCAGGGCTCCTTCCTGCGCTTCAACTAGAGTATTTGTGAGGGGTTGCATTGTTGTGGCACCAGCACCAGTGGCTAAGGCCCAATTTTTCAGCCCCTGTTTAACAGGGGCGTGTAATTACAATTTTTGATGCAATACTTTGCAGCAGGGCTCCTTACTGCGCTCCAACTAGAGTATTTGTGAGGGGTTGCAGTGTTGTGGCACCAGCACCAGTGCCTAAGGCCCAATTTTTCAGCCCCTGTTTAACAGGGGCATGTAATTACAATTTGTGATGCAATATTTTGCAGGAGGGCTCATTCCTGCGCTCCAACTAGAGTATCTGTGAGAGGTTGCAGTGTTGTGGCACCAGTGCCTAAGGCCCAACTTTTCTGCCCCTGTTCAACAGGGACATATAATTACAATTCTTGATCTAATATTTCACAGCAGGGCCCATTTCTGTGCCCACTAAGAGTAACTGTGAGGACTTACAGTGTTGTGGCAACACCACCACCAGAGGCCCAATTTTTCTGACCCTGTTCAACAGGGGCATGTAATTACAATTCTTGATCTAATATTTCACAGCAAAGCCCATTCCTGCGCCCACCAAGAGTAACTGTGAGGGCTTACAGTGTTGTGGAAACACCAACACCTAAAGCCGCAATTTCTGCAGAGTATATAGGGCAGGCCCCTACTTTCAAACATCCAACTTACAAATGACTCCTACTTGCAAACGGAAGGAGACAACAGGAAGTGAGATGAAATCTACCCCTAGGAAGGGAAATTCTCTCCTGTAAGAGTTAATATAGGAAAAACGTGTCTCCTCTCCACTGATGCTTTATCACCAATCCTTGTTTCACTAAAAACCCCAAATTGTCAAAAAACATTTGTCATTGGGACAGAAAGTGAGGTGAAATCTTCTGAAGAGGTGCACAGACAGCAAAACAAATGTCACAGGGGTGATAACCCTTCCCTATGTTTCCAAAAAGCTTAAAGATAGATTTTTTGGCTGGAGCTACACTTTAAAATTGTAGCAGTTCAAAATTACAAACAGATTCTACGTAACAACAAACCTAGAGTCCCTGTCTTGTTGTCTTGTTTGCACCGCATGTATACTGCTGTTATATAGGGCCTGGGGGCCCCACACCTTTCCTTTTTTTAATTTGGGTGTGGGGTTCCCCTTAATATCCATACAAGACCCAAAGGGCCTGGTAATGGACTGGGGGAGGATACCCATGCCGTTTGTCTCACTGATTTTCATCCATATTGCCGGGACCAGACATTACATTAACCACTTGACGACCGCCCCACACCGATGTACGTCGGCAAGGTGGCACGGACAGGCACAATCACGTACATGCACGTGATTTGCCTTCCGCGGGTGGGGGGTCCGACCGGACCCCCCCCGGTGCCCGAGGCGGTCGCCATTTCTTCCCGGGCGATGAGAGGTCAGGGGGAGGCCGATCGCTCCCGGCGAATGAAAATGCTTCCTTTCCCTCTGTAATGTAAACAGAGGGAAAGGAAGTGATGTCATCCCTCCTCGAGCCGGTCTTTTCAATCCGGCGCCGAGGAGAGAAGACATCAAGTAAGTCTGCACAACACTACACATCCAGTAGAACATGCCAGGCACACTTGTCACCCCCCATCACCCCCCGATCACCCCCCGATCACCCCCCTGTACCCCCTGTCACTCTGACACCAATAGCATTTTTTTTTTTTGCATTGGTGTCAGTTTGTGACAGTTATAAGTGTTAGGGCAGTTAGATTAGCCCCCTTTAGGTCTAGGGTACCCCCCCTTAGGTCCAGGGTACCCCCCTAACCCCCCCTAATAAAGGTTAACCCCGTGATCACCCCCCGTCACCAGTGTCGCTAAGCGATCATTTTTCTGATCGCTGTATTAGTGACACAGGTGACGCTAGTTAGGGAGGTAAGTATATAGGTTCGCTGTCAGTGTTTTATAGCAACAGGGACCCCCATATACTACCTGCTAAAGGTTTTAACCCCCTGATTGCCCCCTAGTTAACCCTTTCACCAGCGATCACCGTATAATGCCGCGTACACACGAGCGGACATTACGGCGGACTTTGCCCGGCGGACTGGATTTCGTCGGACAATTCGATGTGTGTGGGCTCCAGCGGACTTTGTTTTCTCAAAAGTTCGACGGAATTAGATTTGAAACTTGTTTTAAATTTATCCGTTGAAATCGAGTCCGGTCGAAAAGTCCGCCGTCTGTATGCTAGTTCGACGGACAAAAAGCCACGCTAGGGCAGCTATTGGCTACTGGCTATGAACTTCCTTGTTTTAGTCCGGTCGTACGTCATCACGTACGAATTCGACGGACTTTGGTGGATTGTGTGTAGGCAAGTCCGTTCATTCACAAAGTCCGTCGGAAAGTACGTCGAAAAGTCCGCCGGGCAAAGTCCGCCGTAATGTCCACTCGTGTGTACGCGGCATAAGTGTTACGGGTGACGCTGGTTAGCTAGTTTGTTTTTTGTAGTTTATTATAGTTTATTATAGTTTTAGGGCACCCGCCGTTTATTACCTTATAAAGGTTTAACCCCCTAATTGCCCGGTGGTGATATAAATTACGTTTTTAGGGTCAGATAAGGTCTGCATCGTCCCAGGCAGCATCAGGTTAGCGCCAGTACCGCTAAAACCCACGCACGCAGCATACACCTCCCTTAGTGCTATAGTATCTGAGCAGGTCGATATCTGATCCGATCAGATCTATACTCCCCAGCAGTTTAGGGTTCCCATAAACACAGTGTTAGCGGGATCAGCCCAGATACCTGCTAGCACCTGCGTTTTGCCCCTCGGCCCAGCCCTGCCCAGCCCACCAAAGTGCAGTATCGATCGATAACTGACACTTACAAAACACTAAGCACACATAACTGCAGCGTTCGCAGAGTCAGGCCTAATCCCTACGATCGCTAACAGTTTTTTGGTAGCGTTTTGATACAGTCGCTGACAGTCAGGAGCTTTTTTGCCTGTGAGTCTCACTAGTGTACCCCTAAATTTAGAGCCCAAAATGGCAAATCAAAGGTACACTAGTGAAGAGGCCTACACGTTTCTGAGCATGACAGATAGTGAAGAGGAAGTCACTCATCTGTCAAGTTCAGGCTCAGAATACTAACCTGTAGAGGACAGCGGCTCCATGACAGATAGCTCTGACGACAGAGTTGTGGTCCCTGCTAGGGTCAGGCGTACCAGACCCCGAACTTCTTCTGTCCTTGAAGTGCAAGAACCGCAGGTCCCTCGAATGGAGCAGAGAAGTACTAGCGCCGCTATTCCTTCTGGTGAACTGGCAAGCACCAGCGGCCTAGTACACCCTGGTCGTACATCCAGCACTGCAGTATCACGTGGTGACGTGGCGAGTCCCATAAGTGCAGTTCAAGCTGATGAGGTGGCAAGCACTAGTAGTGTCCCGCTGCCACCAAGAAGACAAAGACAGGCCCGTCGTGCCCATAGTGCCCTTCCTGCTGCATTCGCCAATCCGAATTGGGAACCCACCACTTCTGCAGCACCCGTACTTCCCCCTTTCACTGGCCAACCCGGAATTCAGGTGGAAACAGTTGACTTTACGCCACTGCATTTTTATTCACTGTTTTTCACCGAAGATCTCTATAGATCTATTGTGGACCAAAGCAATTTATACGCTGGTCAACACATCGCCGCTAATCCCCAGTCCTCCCTTGCCAGAGATTGGAGACCAATTACGGTCTCCGAATTTAAGATCTTTCTGGGCCTTTCCCTCCTCATGGGCTTGAATAAAAAGAGTAAGTTGCGGTCATATTGGTCCACTGACCCAATTTACCATTCGCCCTTGTTCTCTGCTTCCATGGCCAGGGCACGATACGAGCAGATTTTGCGGTTCATGCACTTCAACGACAATGAACTCTGTTGTCCTCGTGGAGACCCTGCGTACGATCGGTTCTACAAAATTCGGCCCCTCGTAAACCACTTCAACCAACGTTTTGCAGACTTGTTTACCCCCCATCAAAATGTCTGCGTTGATGAGTCCCTGATTACATTTTCTGGCTGCTTATCATTCAAACAGTACCTTCCCAGCAAGCGTGCCAGATACGGGGTCAAGATGTATAAGCTCTGTGACAGGGCCACAAGCTATACATGTAGATTTATGGTTTACGAGGGCAAAGATAGTCACGTAGAGCCGACAAACTGCCCTGACTACATAGGAAGCGCTGGCAAGATAGTGTGGGACTTGGTGTCACCCTTATTCGGAAAGGAGTACCACTTGTACGTGGACAATTATTATACGAGCGTGCCACTTTTTAGTCACTTGTTTGATCATCAGATTGGAGCATGTGGCACCGTGCGACCTAATCGCCGGGGCTTTCCCCAGCGGCTTGTAGATTCCTGTCTTAGGCTGGGGGAGAGAGCCTGCTTGAAGTATAATAATTTGCTCGCTACGAAGTGGAGGGATAAGAAGAATGTTTTCATTCTCACCTCCCTTCATGCAGACACGACGACCCAAATTAATACGGCGACTGGTGTTGTGGAGAAACCCCTCTGTGTCCACGAATACAACCTTAATATGGGAGGGGTGGACCTCAACGACCAGTTGTTGGCGCCGTACCTAGTTGCCCGTAAGGCCAGACGCTGGTACAAAAAAGTGTCTGTTTATTTATTTCAATTGGCTTTGCTGAACGCTCATGTGCTATACAGAGCTTCAGGACAGACTGGATCCTTCCTTAAATTCCAGGAAGAGATCGTCAGAGCCCTTCTGTTTCCAGACGGTGCTCTACCTCACCTTCCCCAAGCAAATGCAGTAGGCCGGCTGCATGAGAGGCATTTTTTTTATGCCCTCCCGAGTACCCCTACCCAACGAGCCCCCCAAAAAAATATGTCGTGTCTGCAGCAAGCGCGGATTTAGGCGTGACACCCGGTCTTATTGTCCCTCCTGTCCTGGCAATCCTGGTCTTTGCATGGGTGAATGCTTTGAACGCTACCATACACTAGTTGAATATTAGCGTAGGGTTCAGCACTGCACAGACTAGGACACACTTTCACAGGGTCTCCCAAGATGCCATTGCATTTTGAGAGACCCAAACCTGGAACCAGTTACAAAAGTTAAAAGTTACTAAAAAAAAGTGTAAAAAAAAAATAAATAAATAAAAAAAAAAAAATAAAAACACAAAAAAATATAAAATAAAAAAAACAAAAATAGTTGTTGTTTTATTGTTCTCTCTCTCTATTCTCTCTCTATTGTTCTGCTCTTTTTTACTCTATTCTATTCTGCAATGTTTTATTGTTATTATGTTTTACCATGTTTGCTTTTCAGATATGCAATTTTTTTATACTTTATATATATATATAAAGCTGTGACTCCAGCGCTGTCGGAGGTGATTTCACCACCACAGTTACATACTTCAGCATATATGCCGAAGCGTGGGGGCAGCAGTGGGTGGAGGAGCGATTTGCTCCTGCCTTTTGCGGGAGGATGCCCTCATGCTTCTGCATATATAAATGGTGCATGTATGCCCATCATTAGAAGTGGGTGGATGAAGGGAGGTATTCTAATGGTGGGCATACCCACCGATCAATATCTTTTTTTTCGTTCAGCCCACAGGCTGCATGAAAAAAAAGTTTACAATGTATGCCCAACAAGGACCAGCAACGTACTGGTATGTTGCTGGACTTTGAGTGGTTATACCAGAATGATGCCTGCAGGTTTAGGTATCATCTTGGTATAATTCTTTTCAGCCAGCGGTCGGCTTTCATGTAAAAGCAATCCTAGCGGCTAATTAGCCTCTAGACTGCTTTTGCAAGCAGTTTGAGGGAATGCCCCCCCACCATCTTCCATGTTTTTCTCTGGCTCTCCTGCCCCAACAGGGAACCTGAAAATGCAGCCGGTGATTCAGCCAGCTGACCATAGAGCTGATCAGAGACCAGAATGGCTCCAAACATCTCTATGGCCTAAGAAACCGGAAGCTACGAGCATTTCATGACTTAGATTTCGCCGGATGTAAACAGCGCCATTGGGAAATTGGGAAAGCATTTTATCACACCGATCTTGGTGTGGTCAGATGCTTTGAGGGCAGAGGAGAGATCTAGGGTCTAATAGAGCCCAATTTTTTTAAAAAAAGAGTACCTGTCACTACCTATTGCTATCATAGGGGATATTTACATTCCCTGAGATAACAATAAAATTAATAAAAAAAATAAAAATGAAAGGAACAGTTTAAAAATAAGATAAAAAAGCAAAAAAATAATAAAGAAAAAAAAAAAAGCACCCCTGTCCCCCCCTGCTCTCGCGCAAAGGCGAACGCAAGCGTCGGTCTGGCGTCAAATGTAAACAGCAATTGCACCATGCATGTGAGGTATCACCGCAAAGGTCAGATCGAGGGCAGTAATTTTGGCAGTAGACCTCCTCTGTAAATCTAAAGTGGTAACCTGTAAAGGCTTTTAAAGGCTTTTAAAAATGTATTTATTTTGTCGCCGCTGCACGTTTGTGCGCAATTTTAAAGCATGTCATGTTTGGTATCCATGTACTCGGCCTAAGATCATCTTTTTTATTTCATCAAATATTTGGGCAATATAGTGTGTTTTAGTGCATTAAAATTTAAAAAAGTATGTTTTTTCCCCAAAAAATGCGTTTGAAAAATCGCTGCGCAAATACTGTGTGAAAAAAAAATGAAACACCCACCATTTTAATCTGTAGGGCATTTGCTTTAAAAAAAATATATAATGTTTGGAGGTTCAAAGTAATTTTCTTGCAAAAAAAAATATTTTTTTCATGTAATCAAAAAGTGTCAGAAAAGGCTTTGTCTTCAAGTGGTTAGAAGAGTGGGTGATGTGTGACATAAGCTTCTAAATGTTGTGCATAAAATGCCAGGACAGTTCAAACCCCCCCAAATGACCCCATTTTGGAAAGTAGACACCCAAAGCTATTTGCTGAGAGGCATGTCGAGTCCATGGAATATTTTATATTGTGACACAAGTTGCGGGAAAGAGACAATTTTTTTTTTTTTTTGCACAAAGTTGTCACTAAATGATATATTGCTCAAACATGCCATGGGAATATGTGAAATTACACCCCAAAATACATTCTGTTGCTTCTCCTAAGTATGGGGATACCACATGTGTGGGACTTTTTGGGAGCCTAGCCGCGCACGGGACCCCGAAAACCAAGCACCGCCTTCAGGCTTTCTAAGGGCGTAAATTTTTGATTTCACTCTTCACTGCCTATCACAGTTTCGGAGGCCATGGAATGCCCAGATGGCACAACCCCCCCCCCCCAAATGACCCCATTTTGGAAAATAGACACCCCAAGCTATTTGCTGAGAGGTATAGTGAGTATTTTGCAGACCTCACTTTTTGTCACAAACTTTTGAAAATTGAAAAAAGAAAAAAATATACATTTTTCTTTACTTTCTTCATTTTCAAAAACAAATGAGAGCTGAAAAATACTCACCATGCCTCTCAGCAAATAACTTGGGGTGTCTACTTTCCAAAATGGGGTCATTTGGGGGGTTTTGTGCCATCTTGGCATTTTATGGCCTTCAAAACTGTGATAGGTAGTGAGGAGGGAAATCACAACTTTACGCCCTTAGAAATCCTGAAGGCGGTGCTTGGTTTTCGGGGCCCCGTATGCGGCTAGGCTCCCAAAAAGTCCCACACATGTGGTATCCCCGTACTCAGGAGAAGCAGCAGAATATATTTTGGGGTGTAATTCCACATATGCCCATGGCATGTTTGAGCAATATATCATTTAGTGACAACTTTGTGCAAAAAAAAAAAAATTGTCACATTCCCGCAACTTGTGTCAAAATATAAAATATTCCATGGATTCAACATGCCTCTCAGCAAATAGATTGGGGTGTCTGCTTTCCAAAATGGGGTCATTTGGGGGGGTTTTGTGCCATCTGGGCTTTTTATGGCCTTCAAAACTGTGATAGGTAGTGAGGAGTGAAATCACAACTTTACGCCCTTAGAAATCCTGAAGGCGGTGCTTGGATTTCGGGGCCCTGTATGCGGCTAGGCTCCCAAAAAGTCCCACACATGTGGTATCCCCATACTCAGGAGAAGCAGCTAAATGTATTTTGGGGTGCAATTCCACATATGCCCATGGCCTGTGTGAGAAATATATAATTTAGTGACAACTTTGTGCAAAAAAAAAAAAAAATTGTCACTTTCCCGCAACTTGTGTCAAAAAATAAAATATTCCATGGACTCAACATGCCTCTCAGCAAATAGCTTGGGGTGTCTACTTTCCAAAATGGGGTCATTTGGGGGGGTTTTGTGCCATCTTGGCATTTTATGGCCTTCAAAACTGTGATAGGTAGTGAGGAGTGAAATCACAACTTTACGCCCTTAGAAATCCTGAAGGCGGTGCTTGGTTTTCAGGGCCCCGTACACGGCTAGTCTCCCAAAAAGTCCTAAACATGTGGTATCCCCGTACTCAGGAGAAGCAGCAGAATGTATTTTGGGGTGTAATTCCACATATGGCCATGGCCTGTGTGAGAAATATATCATTTAGTGACAACTTTGTGCAAAAAAAAAAATTGTCACTTCCCCGCAACTTGTGTCAAAAAATAAAATATTCCATGGACTCAACATGCCTCTCAGCAAATAGATTGGGGTGTCTACTTTCCAAAATGGGGTCATTTGGGGGTTTTGTGCCATCTGGGTATTTTATGGCCTTCAAAACTGTGATAGGTAGTGAGGAGTGAAATCAAAAATTTATGCCCTTAGAAATCCTGAAGGCGGTGATTGGTTTTCGGGGCCCCGTACGCGGCTAGGCTCCCAAAAAGTCCCACACATGTGGTATCCCCATACTCAGGAGAAGCAGCTGAATGTATTTTGGGGTGCAATTCCACATAGGCCCATGGCCTGTGTGAGCAATATATGATTTAGTGACAACTTTTTGTAAATATTTTTTTTTTTGTCATTATTCAATCTCTTGGGAAAAAAAAAATATTCAATGGGTTCAACATGCCTCTCAGCAATTTCCTTGGGGTGTCTACTTTCCAAAATGGGGTCATTTGGGGGGGTTTTGTACTGCCCTGCCATTTTAGCACCTCAAGAAATGACATAGGCAGTCATAAACTAAAAGCTGTGTAAATTCCAGAAAATGTACCCTAGTTTGTAGACGCTATAACTTTTGTGCAAACCAATAAATATACGCTTATTGACATTTTTTTTACCAAAGACATGTGGCCGAATACATTTTGGCCTAAATGTATGACTAAAATTGAGTTTATTGGATTTTTTTTATAACAAAAAGTAGAAAATATAATTTTTTTTCAAAATTTTCGGTCTTTTTCCGTTTATAGCGCAAAAAATAAAAACCGCAGAGGTGATCAAATACCATCAAAAGAAAGCTCTATTTGTGTGAAGAAAAGGACGCAAATTTTGTTTGGGTACAGCATTGCATGACCGCGCAATTAGCAGTTAAAGCGACGCAGTGCCAAATTGGAAAAAGACCTCTGGTCCTTAGGCAGCATAATGGTCCGGGACTCAAGTGGTTAAAGCCGCAAGCAGCTTTAAATGACTTTTACTTTAAAAATGTCATTTTGTGCAGGGACTGTTCTAAGCACAGGGAACACGCGCCACTTTACAGGCATATTATAGACACCCCACAGGTACAATATTTAAAGGAATATTTCACTTTTTTTTTTCACTTTAAGCATCATTAAAATCACTGCTTCGGAAAAAACGTTAGTTTTTAAAACTTTTTTTTGCATTGATACATGTCCCCTTTAGGACAATACCATGCAAATTAGCCTTTAAATTTAACACTTTTGATTTAGAATGTTCGAGTCCCATAGACTTCAATGGGGTTCTAAAGTTCGTGCAAATTTTTGGTCCGTTCGCAGGTTCTGGTGCGAACCGAACCGGGGGGGGTGTTCAGCTCATCCCTAGTTAAAACAAACGATACAGCAAGTTAATACAACAGCATGCTCAGAAGTCATCTTAAAAATCAGTCTCAGGGTTTTTGTTTTTTTAATAGTCACACAATAAACATTTAAAACTTTTCTAACAACCACTTCAATACCAGGTACTTTTGCCCCTTCCTGCCCAGGACAATTTTCAGATTTCATCGCTTTTACACTTTGAATGACAATTGCGTGGTCATGCAACACTGTACCCAAACTATTTTTTTTTATCATTTTCTTCCCACAAATGGAGCTTTCTTTTGGTGGTATTTGATCATCACTGAGGCTTTTTAATTTTTTGCTAAACAAACTAAAAAAACCGACATTATTGATACTGATAAGGCGCAACTGATGGGCACTGATGAGGTGGCACTGATTAGGTGGCACTGATGGGCACTGATGAGGAGGCACTAATATGCAGCACTGATGGGCACTGATAGGTTACACTGATATTCAGCTCTGATGGGCACTGATAGGCAGCACTGATGGGCACTGATAAGTGGCACTGCTGGGCACAGACAGATGGCACTGGATAGGCAGCACTGATGAGGAGCTACTGACAGGCATTACTAATTGGCATCTGAAGGGCATTGACAGGCATTACTGATGGGGCACGGATTGGCACATTTATGGACACTGATTGGCACTGTTGTGGGCACTGATTGGCACTTTCTTTGCACTGACAGGCATTTTTGATGGGGCACAGATTGGCTGCTTATGGGCACTGATTGGCAGCTTATGGGCACATCTGATGGGGGCTGTGCTGATAATCAATGTGCTGATTATCAGCACAGACCCACCTCTGACAGAGAGAGACGCCGATCCCTCTCCCTGTCAGCACAAACTGAGGGAAGCCTGGTTCACGTGATGATCAGCTGTGATTGGTCACAGCTGATCTCATGGTAAGGAGCCTTCGTCAGAGGCTCCATACTATGATCAGAGATGCAGTGTGTCAGAGTGACACACAGCACCACTGATTGCCACGCTGCATGCCCCCGTGGGCGCGCGCCGGCATGTTATCCTGCTGGACGTCATATGACGCCCAGTCAGGATAACAGTACCACTGCCGGGCCATCATTCTGCTATAGGCCAGGCGGGAAGTGGTTTAAAAATGAAACCATCAAATAGCAAATGTAGCGCTGGTAGATTTGCAATCTACCGCATGTTAGGTAAATTTAGTAAATTGTGTGTTAGGAAGGTTAAACGTTCGCCTCTGTTCCAGCTTGGCTGACGTTGTGGGTGTTTCCGCGCTGACCGGTGGGTGTCGCTGTTACCACTGGTCAGGGTTGGAAAGGCAACGTGTTGAAGTGTATGGATGCTCCTCTGTCCCGGAGGCACGCTCGGTGGAGGTGGTCTTCCGAGTTGCATTCTGGGTGAGGGAATTTGTGGGACAGACGCCATATTTTGGGGTTCGTTTTACAGCCACCTGCTGGCCCTCCTGACTGACAGGTATGTGTTAAGGAGCTACCTCCTGGTCCTCCGTCCGGGAGGCCCACGATACAGCGGCGCAGGGGTGGATCCAGAGGCTTGTCTGGAGCCTGCCACCGCGGCCGAGGAATGGTCCTGAGCTGTCGGTCCTGTGTGACGAAGCTGGACAACCAAGGAGATCCCAGGGGAGGACCCGTCTTGGAGAGATCACGCTGCATGCTGGTCTATAGAGGGGCCTGGTGACTCGGTTGGAGGACGTATCTAAAAGTAACCAGCATAGTGTTGCCAGCTCAGCTTAAAGGTTCAAGCACTGTGTCTGACTTTCACTACAGCAGATCTATACATCCTGTGGCAGAGGATTGTACGGATTTTATTCCCAAACAAGTCTGTGGCAGAGACCTTTTGCCAAGAGAACCCTTTCAGAGAATATTTGAGTTTCTCCTGCAAGTTTCCTTTCTACCTTTTTCCTGCTACTTCCTAAGTCGTTTGTTTAATAAAGCATTGAAAACGTACTTCAGTGTTGGTGCGTGTGTCGTCCAGAAGTAAACTCAACGGAACCCTAGACCCGGTGGCGGTGAAACAGAGGGAAGCAGAGTGAAGGTAATAGACCCGCTTAAACCAGCAGCTTCACCGTGAGTTAGTGCTACACAAATGTAAAACATAACAATGTATTGTAGTCAGTGGCGGCTGGTACTCAAAATTTTTTTGGGGGGTGCAAACAAACTGAAAAATATTTAAAAAAAAACATCAATTGCAGCCTCACTGTGCCCATCAATTGCAGATATTGTTTTTTTTGTTTCATAAATTTTTATTTAGGTAAGAATAAGTTTTACAAACCTTATATCCGTACATATGAAAATTTTACAGAGGTACATCGGTAAAAAACAATTATTGCGTATATAACTGTAAACGTCATGGTCAGACATTTCTAATGTAATTACAGAATAACATTGGGAGATGTAAGAGCTTATATGTAAAGCAAATGGAATGTTTATAAGTAAGTACATGAAAGGTCAAGTTCCCTTAGATAGTTTGTAGTTTTCTCAATAGAATTAAAGCCAGCTAACGACAATATACACTATCTGGTGATGGTGTTTTGAGGGTATATCTAGTAATGTGATGTGGACCTAGGCAAGACCACTCCCAGCCCACGCACCCCTAAAGGGAGCAAACTGTGCGAGTTGAGAGGGCAGCATTGACATGTTGTGTGGTATCATTACTGATGGTCCATTTTGTGGAATAGTGTTCCCTCTATATTTTGTAGTGTATGTGGTAAGTATGTCTACAAAAGATATAAGGGATAAATGTGGGGAGAGGGGGAGGCTAGTCATGTTGTAAATTATAGTTCGAAATCATGAGGGGGTAGAAACTAAAGGAAGAGGGCATGTGGATGGCGGACACTCCTACCTAAGGCCAAGATAGGCGTTTCTCATGCGTATCACTGTGCTCCCAGTGGGGGTCCAGGTTGTGGGTCAAGTAATAACGTCTTGTATTCTGAGGATCCACGAAAGTGTATCCAACAGGCCCAAGTATTGCAATATTTTGCTGGGTTGTCTTTAACTTGATGTATTAAGTCTTCCATTTCTGCTATTTTTTCAACACGTTTCAGCCAATCTGATAATGTGGGTGGAGTAGTGTTTCTCCATCGTAGTGGAACACATTGTTTAGCTGCGTTTATGAGGTGAACATTAAAGATTTCCTGTAAACGGATTGTGGTAGAGACGTGTAGTGTAATAAATATTGAGCGGGAGTAAAGTCTAAAGTGTAGGTAGTGATACGAGTGATCATGTTGTGAACTTTTTCCCAAAATGGTTTTATGTGAGTACAGTCCCACCAGATATGGAGAAGAGAGCCCACTTCAGAGTTACATCTCCAGCACAATGGTGATATAGTTGGGTGTAGGGATGAGCTTCGTGTTCGAGTCGAACCCATGTTCGACTCGAACATCCGCTGTTCGACCGTCCGTCGAATTGCGAACGTTATGGGCCGTTCGCGCCAAATTCGTGTGGCGCGTCACGGCCCATAATTCACTGCGGCATCGCAGTGCATTGCTGGCTGATGATTGGCCAAGCATGCACTATGACCCGCATGCTTGGCCAATCACAGCGCCGTCAGTAGAGAGAGCTGTAATTGGCCAAAGCCATGGTGGCTTTGGCCAATTATGGCTCAGGGGATTTAGTACACGCCCCACACTATATAAGGCCGCCTGCACGGCGGCCCTGTGTAGTGTGTTCCGGTGTGCTGAGAGATAGAGAGAGAGACAGACAGTGTCATTTGATTTGAGTTAGATAGATTAGGCAGAACAGTCAGTCAGTTAGCTGCACTTACAGTGTATTGTGTATATATATGCATCCCTGGTGTTGCATATATATATATACACTGTATTCAGTTTAGCTAGATCCGTTCCTGTTATCTTCTATCTAGGCTATTTACATTTGGTGCAGTGCGTCCTGCTCACAGTGTTCAGCTAGATCCGTTCCTGCTATTTACATTTAGTGCAGTGCGTCCTGCTCACAGTGTTCAGCTAGATCTGTTCCTGCTATTTACATTTAGTGCAGTCAGTGCGTCCTGCTCACAGTGTTCAGCTAGATCCGTTCCTGCTGTTTACATTTAGTGCAGTGCGTCCTGCTCACAGTGTTCAGCTAGATCCGTTCCTGCTATTTACATTTAGTGCAGTCAGTGCGTCCTGCTCACAGTGTTCAGCTAGATCCGTTCCTGCTATTTACATTTAGTGCAGTGCGTCCTGCTCACAGTGTTCAGCTAGATCCGTTCCTGCTATTTACATTTAGTGCAGTCAGTGCGTCCTGCTCACAGTGTTCAGCTAGATCCGTTCCTGCTATTTACATTTAGTGCAGTGCGTCCTGCTCACAGTGTTCAGCTAGATCCGTTCCTGCTATTTACATTTAGTGCAGTGCGTCCTGCTCACAGTGTTCAGCTAGATCTGTTCCTGCTATTTACATTTAGTGCAGTGCGTCCTGCTCACAGTGTTCAGCTAGATCTGTTCCTGCTATTTACATTTAGTGCAGTCAGTGCGTCCTGCTCACAGTGTTCAGCTAGATCCGTTCCTGCTATTTACATTTAGTGCAGTGCGTCCTGCTCACAGTGTTCAGCTAGATCTGTTCCTGCTATTTACATTTAGTGCAGTCAGTGCGTCCTGCTCACAGTGTTCAGCTAGATCCGTTCCTGCTATTTACATTTAGTGCAGTGCGTCCTGCTCACAGTGTTCAGCTAGATCCGTTCCTGCTATTTACATTTAGTGCAGTGCGTCCTGCTCACAGTGTTCAGCTAGATCTGTTCCTGCTATTTACATTTAGTGCAGTCAGTGCGTCCTGCTCACAGTGTTCAGCTAGATCCGTTCCTGCTATTTACATTTAGTGCAGTGCGTCCTGCTCACAGTGTTCAGCTAGATCCGTTCCTGCTATTTACATTTAGTGCAGTGCGTCCTGCTCACAGTGTTCAGCTAGATCTGTTCCTGCTATTTACATTTAGTGCAGTCAGTGCGTCCTGCTCACAGTGTTCAGCTAGATCCATTCCTGCTATTTACATTTAGTGCAGTGCGTCCTGCTCACAGTGTTCAGCTAGATCTGTTCCTGCTATTTACATTTAGTGCAGTGCCTCCTGCTCACAGTGTTCAGCTAGATCCGTTCCTGCTATTTACATTTAGTGCAGTCAGTGCGTCCTGCTCACAGTGTTCAGCTAGATCCGTTCCTGCTATTTACATTTAGTGCAGTGCGTCCTGCTCACAGTGTTCAGCTAGATCTGTTCCTGATATTTACATTTAGTGCAGTCAGTGCGTCCTGCTCACAGTGTTCAGCTAGATCCGTTCCTGCTATTTACATTTAGTGCAGTGCGTCCTGCTCACAGTGTTCAGCTAGATCCGTTCCTGCTATTTACATTTAGTGCAGTGCGTCCTGCTCACAGTGTTCAGCTAGATCCGTTCCTGCTATTTACATTTAGTGCAGTCAGTGCGTCCTGCTCACAGTGTTCAGCTAGATCCGTTCCTGCTATTTACATTTAGTGCAGTGCGTCCTGCTCACAGTGTTCAGCTAGATCTGTTCCTGCTATTTACATTTAGTGCAGTCAGTGCGTCCTGCTCACAGTGTTCAGCTAGATCCGTTCCTGCTATTTACATTTAGTGCAGTGCGTCCTGCTCACAGTGTTCAGCTAGATCCGTTCCTGTTATCTTCCTACTGACAGGCAGGCTTGTCTGGTTACAGTATATAAAGCTACCTGAAGAAAATTACAGGTGTTCTATCCCAGCTTAGTGCAGCTACAGGCCATTAGTATGTCTGGAAGGCCAAGAAGGAGAGGCAGACAGTCACAAGCCAATAAGAGAGGGCAAGCAGGCTCTGTGTCTAGTGCTGGTCGTGGAGACGGTGCATCCTCATCAGCACGTGGCCATGGGACACGCTTGGCCTTTTTTCGGCAGCTGGCCGTGTTGAGCCGCAACATGCGGAAGACTTGGTCGAGTGGATGACCAAGCCGTCCTCATCCTCCTCATCCTCTCTCACCCATGCCCAGGGTGCTTTGTCTGGCAAAGCAGCGGCCTCTTCCCTCAGCTCAATGTCATCAGTGACTCCTTCCCTAGCTCCACCATGTCCTCCTGAGGATTCCCTCGAACTGTTTGACCACAGTGTTGGGTACATGCTCCAGGAGGATGCCCAGCGTTTGGAAGGCTCTGATGATGATACTGAGCTCGATGAAGGCAGTAACATGAGCACGGACAGAGGGGGTGCCCAAGAAGGACAGCAATCTGGCAGTCATGCTCCCCCTGCTGCAGCATACTGCCAGGTTTGCTCCAGTGATGAGGAGGGAGGGGATGATGAGGTCACTGACTCAACGTGGGTGCCTGATAGGAGAGAGGAGGAGGAGGAGGAGGAGGAGGAGGAGGAGGCGGAACATCACCAACGAGGCAGGATGCCCTCCAGGGGCCAGCCTAAGGGCAGCACATTGACTGCATCACACCCCAAAGCTCCACATGTGCAGGGCGCTGCAGTCTCTGCGCGTTATTCAAAAAGTTCTTTGGTGTGGGCCTTTTTTGAGACGAGTGCATCAGATCGCACCGCTGCTATTTGCAACATATGTCTCAAGCGTATCTCGCGTGGCCAAAACATCTCCCGCTTGGGTACCACATGCTTGACCAGACATATGTTGACCTGCCATGCAGTTCGTTGGCAAGCATATCTAAAAGACCCACACCAAAGAACAAAGAGGATCTCTCCTTGCTCCTCATCAGCTGAGATTTCCAACCCCACTAGACCTTCAGTCCTCTCTGAGACCTGCAGTGAGAGGAATGAAGGTGTAGAATTAGGTGTGTCACAGCCAAGTACTTGTGGGCAATCTGCTTTTGGTACACCGACGTCAGATTGTACCAGGCAAATTTCCCTGCCCCAGCTGCTGCACGGCCGAAAGAAGTTTGCTCCCAGCCATCCACATGCCCAGCGGTTGAATGCTAGCTTGGCAAAATTGCTAGCACTTCAACTGCTGCCTTTTCAGTTGGTAGACTCTGCCCCCTTCCGTGAGTTTGTGGAATGTGCGGTTCCTCAGTGGCAGGTACCCAAACGCCACTTTTTCTCACGGAAGGCGATTCCGGCTCTCTACCGGCATGTGGAAGGCAATGTCCATGCCTCGCTGGACAGGGCGGTCAGTGGTAAGGTGCATATTACCGCTGACTCATGGTCCAGCAGGCATGGACAGGGACGTTACCTAAGTTTCACGGCGCATTGGGTGACTCTGCTGGCAGCTGGGAAGGATGCAGGACAAGGTGCAGTAGTGTTGGAGGTTGTTCCGCCACCACGCCTCCAAAATGCTGATTGTGACACACCTCTCTCCTCCACCCCCTCCTCTTCTTCTTCCTCCATGGCCTCTTCCTCGGAACCAGCGGTGCTCCGTAGGCGTTCAAGGGGCTACGCAAGTACGCAGGCCAAAAGATGCCATGCAGTGCTTGAGCTGGTGTGCTTGGGGGACAGGAGCCACACTGGGGCAGAGGTTCTGTCAGCTCTGCAGGGGCAGGTTCAGAGGTGGTTGACGCCACGCCAACTTAAGGCAGGAATGGTGGTTTGCGACAATGGCACCAACCTCCTCTCTGCCCTCCGACGGGGACAACTGACCCATGTGCCCTGTTTGGCTCACGTCCTTAACTTGGTGGTGCAGCGGTTCTTGGGCAGGTACCCGGGCTTACAGGATGTCCTGAGGCAGGCCAGGAAAGTCTGTGTGCATTTCCGCCGGTCATATAATGCCAGTGCTCGGCTGACGGACCTCCAAAAGGAGTTTAACCTGCCCAAGAACCGCCTAATCTGTGACATGCCCACCAGGTGGAACTCAACGTTGGCCATGCTGCAGCGGCTGCACACGCAGCAGAGGGCCATCAATGAGTACCTGTGCGACTATGGCACCAGGACAGGGTCAGGGGAGCTTGGTTTTTTTTCCCCATGCCAGTGGGCCATGATCAGGGATGCATGCACTGTCCTGTCACCATTCGAGGAGGCCACGAGGATGGTGAGCACTGACAGTGCATGCATCAGTGACACTGTCCCCCTTGTCCACCTGTTGGAGCACACGCTGCGTGGAATAATGGACAGGGCACTTGAGGCAGAACAGAGGCAGGAAGAGGAGGACTTCCTTAGCTCTCAAGGCCCCCTTTATCCAGACAGTGTTCCTGCGTTCCCGCCGATCACACAGGAAGAGGACGAGGAGGAGGAGGAAGAGGAGGAAGATTGTGTCAGTATGGAGGTGGAGCCTGGCACTCAGCATCAGCAGTCTTTAAGGGATCAGTCCCAAGGAACACATGGACTTGTACGTGGCTGGGAGGAGGTGGCTGCGGACGTTGTTGTCCTTAGTGACCCAGAGGACTCCGGACCGAATGCCTCAGCAAACCTACGCTGCATGGCCTCCCTGATCCTGCAAAGCCTGCGTAAGGATCCTCGTATTCGTGGTATCAAGGAGAAGGACCAATACTGGCTGGCAACCCTCCTTGATCCACGTTACAAGGGTAAGGTTGCGGACCTTATCTTGCCATCGCAGAGGGAGCAGAGGATGAAACATCTTCGGGAGGCCTTGCAGAAAGGTCTGTGCAACGCGTTCCCAGAGACTGGGAGGTTACAAACTCCTGTTTCTGGACAACGTGTTGCTGAGGCTTCGGTCAGTCAAAGAAGGAGCGGTGGAGAAGGTGGCCGTCTGACCGATGCGTTCAGACAATTTTTTGGTCCGCAGCCCCAAGGTATGATCGGTTCCAGCAACCATCGCCAGCGTCTGTTTTACATGGTGCAGGAATACCTAGGGGCAAGATCAGACTTGGACACCTTTCCCACCAAAAATCCTCTGGGTTACTGGGTCTTGAGGATGGATCACTGGCCAGAGCTTGCACAGTATGCAATTGAGCTACTGGCCTGTCCTGCATCCAGCGTTCTTTCGGAACGCACATTCAGTGCTGCTGGAGGCGTGGTAACCGATCACAGGGTGCGTCTTTCCACCGACTCGGTCGATCGGCTGACCTTCATAAAAATGAATCAGTCTTGGATCACCACCAGCTACCAAGCACCTGATGCTGATGTAACCGAATAATTTTTTTTGAAATCTCAGATCCCTTCAAAGACTGCCTATGCTGATGCTGAGTGACTATCCCTGAGTAATTATCCTCTTCCTCCTCAATCATCACGCTGATAGCTTGTAAGAAAATTTTTGGTTCTGGGCGCCACCACCAGTGCCTAAGGCACAATTTTTCAGCCCCTGTTTAACAGGGGCGTGTAATTACAATTTTTGATGTAATACTTTGCAGCAGGGCTCGTTCCTGCATTCCAACTAGAGTGTCTGTGAGGGGTTGCAGTGTTGTGGCACCAGCACCAGTGCCTAAGGCCCAATTTTTCTGCCCCTGTCTAACAGGGGCGTGTAATTACAATTTTTGATGCAATACTTTGCAGCAGGGCTCGTTCCTGCGTTCCAACTAGAGTGTCTGTGAGGGATTGCAGTGTTGTGGCACCAGCACCAGTGCCTAAGGCCCAATTTTTCTGCCCCTGTCTAACAGGGGCGTGTAATTACAATTTTTGATGCAATACTTTGCAGCAGGGCTCGTTCCTGCGTTCCAACTAGAGTGTCTGTGAGGGGTTGCAGTGTTGTGGCACCAGCACCAGTGCCTAAGGCCCAATTTTTCTGCCCCTGTGTAACAGGGGCGTGTAATTACAATTTTTGATGCAATACTTTGCAGCAGGGCTCGTTCCTGCGTTCCAACTAGAGTGTCTGTGAGGGGTTGCAGTGTTGTGGCACCAGCACCAGTGCCTAAGGCCTAATTTTTCAGCTCCTGTTCAACAGGGGCATGTGATTACAATTCTTGATCTAATATTTCACAGCAGGGCCCTGTGAGGGCTTACAGTGTTGTGGCCACAGCAACACCTAAGGCCCAAATTTCTGCTGAGTATATAGGGCAGGACCCTACTTTCAAACATCTAACTTACAAACGACTCCTACTTGCAAACGGAAGGAGACAACAGGAAGTGAGATGAAATCTACCCCTAGGAAGGGAAATTCTCTCCTGTAAGAGTTAATATGGGAAAACAATTTCTCCTTTCCACTGATGCTTTCCAATCCTTGTTCCACAAAAAAACCCAAATTTTCAAAAAACATTTTTCATTGGGACAAAAAAGTGAGGTGAAATCTTCTGAAGAGGAAGAAAGACAGCAAAACAAATGTCACAGGGGTGATAACCCTTCCCTATGTTTTCCAAAAAGCTTAAAAAAGATTTTTTGGCTGGAGCTAAACACGTTAAAAATGTACCCGCTCAAAATTACAAAGAGATTCTACTTAACAACAAACCTACAGTCCCTGTCTTGTTTGCACCGCCTGTATACTGCTGTTCAGAGTATATAGGGCCTTTCCTTATTTTAATTTGGGTGCGGGGTTCCCCTTAATATCCATACAGGACCCAAAGGGCCTGGTAATGGACTGGGGGGGTACCCATGCCGTTTGTCTCACTGATTTTCATCCATATTGCCATGACCCGACATGACATTAAACCCGCAAGCAGTTTTAAATGAGATTTTTTCCTTTAAAAATGACATTTGGTGCAGGGACTGTTCTAAACATGGGAAACACGCGTCACTTTACAGGCATACTATAGACACCCCCAGGTACGATATTTAAAGGAATATTTCACTTTTTTTTTTTTACTTTAAGCATCATTAAAATCACTGCTCCCGAAAAAACGGCCGTTTTTAAAAGTTTTTTTTGCATTGATACATGTCCCCTGGGGTAGGACCCGGGTCCCCAAACCCTTTTTCGGACAATACCATGCAAATTAGCCTTTAAAATGAGCACTTTTGATTTCGAACGTTCGAGTCCCATAGACGTTAATGGGGTTCTAACGTTCGTGCGAACTTTCGGTCCGTTCGCGGGTTCTGGTGCGAACCGAACCGGGGGGTGTTCGGCTCATCCCTAGTTGGGTGAAATACATGAATTCGTTCAGGGGTGCGGTACCATCTTGAGTATAGTTTGTAGTTGTTTTCTTGTGCTGAGATGTTAACAAAGCCTTTATGGATGTGCTCATATATATTTTCCCATTCCTCAGTAGGGAGGTCTAGGTTAAGCTCTCCTTCCCATTTCCGGTTGACCGATTGGATTTGTGGTCGGTCTCACCGAAAAGTATGGAATAAACAGTTGAGATTAGGTGGCTTTGAGGGTCAGTATTTGAACATGCTTCTATAGGATTTTGATCTCTACACCATTGAGAGATGGGAGTGGTGCTATTCAGAAAGTGTCTAATTTGTAAATATGAGAAAAATGGGATGTTTCCATCTGGGGACCTAGAGGGAAGATCAGTGAATGGGATGATTGAGCCATTATGAAAAAAGTGATGTGCTCTCAGTGTATTCGCTGTGTCGGCTAGACGCGTATTGTTTTCTAAGAGGCCAGGCAGAAAGTCAGGATTGCCAGTCAGAGGAGTCAATGGTCCCGGAGAGGGAGTCATTTTAAGAGATTTACAGGTGTTTCTGAAGCTGATCAGTGTAGGTCCCGTTAGTGGATGTGTAGAATGTTCTTTAGGGGTAGCCTTAATGCTAATCCAGGGCACGTGAGAAAGAGGGGTCTGGGCACATGAGTCCTCTAATGTGATCCAGTTCTAATGCCGCGTACACACGAGCGGACTTTACGGCGGACTTTGCCCGGCGGACTTTTCGACGTACTTTCCGACGGACTTTCTGAATGAACGGACTTGCCTACACACAATCCACCAAAGTCCGTCGAATTCGTACGTGATGACGTATGACCGGACTAAAACAAGGAAGTTCATAGCCAGTAGCCAATAGCTGCCCTAGCGTGGCTTTTTGTCCGTCGAACTAGCATACAGACGGCGGACTTTTCGACCGGACTCGATTTCAACGGATAAATTTTAAACAAGTTTCAAATCTAAGTCCGTCCAACTTTTGAGCAAACAAAGTCCGCTGGAGCCCACACACATCGAATTGTCCGACGAAATCCAGTCCGCCGGGCAAAGTCCGCCGTAAAGTCCGCTCGTGTGTACGCGGCATTAGAGTGTGCAAGTATGTGCCAGTCAATTAATCTGGTGATGTGGCATGCATTGTGGTATTTATGAATATCCGGAAGGCATAGCCCACCTTTAAGTTTGGGGAGAATCATTTTATCCCAACTGATTCTTGGAGGTTTATGGGCCCATACAAAATTTCTGCATAGTCTTTTGTAGGTTTTAAAAAACGTCGGTGGGAGTTTGATCGGGACTGTTTGTAAGATGTATAATATACGAGGTAAAATGTTCATTTTTAGAATGGAAATTCGTCCGAACCAAGAGAATTGTTTGGAGGACCATTTGGTGAGATCATTTTTTATCGATTGGAGAATGGGGGAGTAATTCCTTTCGTATAGTTCGGTAAGCTTTGAGGGTATCTGAATACCTAAGTATGTAAGGGCATGTGGTTCCCAACTAAATGGAAAATTTATTTGGCATTGAGATACTATCTCTGACGGGAGGGAGATGTTGAGGGCTTTGGATTTTGTAAAGTTTATTTTCAAATTGGACAACTTGTGGAAGAGGGAAAAGTCTTGCAGTATGTTAGGTATGGTGATTAACGGGTTGGAGAGGAAAAGAAGAATGTCATCAGCATATGCCGCTAGTTTGTAATGTTTGTGCCTGATATCTATGCCCATTATATTCGGGTTGGTCCTCATTTTGTGTAGTAATGGTTCTAGTGAGAGCACAAAGATGAGAGGGGATAGTGGGCAACCTTGTCGGGTGCCATTCGAGACGGAGAAGGCGTTTGACAGGCGGCCATTGACACTTATCCTGGCAGTGGTGGAAGTATATAGAGCCAGGACCAGTTGGAGAAAGTGTGCCGGAAACCCCATAGCCCGTAGCACTGCCACCATGTAATCCCATGCCACCATGTCAAACGCCTTCTCCGGGTCAGGGGATAGAAAAAAACCTTGTTTGGATGAGGTTGAAAGCCAATGGTGAATGTTGATAGCCTTTATGATGTTATCCCTCACCTCTCTGCCAGGAATAAAGCCAACCTGATCTAGTGAGATCAGTTTGGGGAGGATAGGGAGTATACGATTGGCGAGAATCTTGGCATAAATTTTCATGTCAACATTGAGGAGAAATATAGGCCTGTAGTTAGATACCAACGTCCCATCTTTGCCTGGTTTAGGTATGAGCATAATGTGGGCCTCTAATAGGTCTTTATTGACTTGGGAAGAGGAAGAGAGGTCATTGAATGTTTTAGCTAGATGAGGGGTAAGTATGTCGTGGAATGTCTTGTAGTAACTCACAGTCAGACCGTCTGGGCCTGGGCTTTTTCCAGCTTTAAGTTGTTTTAGCACTGGTTTAATTTCATCTGTACTAATGGGAAGGTCAAGACTTCTTCTTCTTCTTCTGGTGCAATAGAAGATGGGCAGTATTGTGTTAGAAATTCTGTAATTGCAGTTTGTCTGTCTGAGGTGATGCCCGTCTCATTGGAGGATGGTAGGTTGTAAAGATTAGAAAAATATTGGACAAAGTGGTTGGCAATATCCTCAGAAGAGACGAGAAAATTGCCTAATGGGTCTTTAATTGTGTGGATGGTATTTGCTGCTTTTCGAGATTGTAGTGCTCTGGCTAGCATTTTGCCCGATTTATTGCCGAACTCATAAAACAACATTTGTGTTAAGACGTATTTGCGTTTTAATGATTTACCGAGTTCTTCAAGAAGTTCTTCCCTAGCTTTGAGCAACTCAACAAAGGATTTATTGGCTAGCGAGAGTTTATGTGCTCGTTCCAACATATGAATTTTTTCGGACAGGGCAGCGATGCGATTCCTTTTGAGTTTATGTCTGTTGGCAGTCAGAAAACTGATTTCTCCTCGTGCGCAGGCGCGGGATTCCCAAGATGGCCGCGTAAGCCGAGAGCTCCGCTCTACCCAGCCCAGCAAGCCACCCAAGAGCCGGAGCAAGGCCGATAAGACGCACACCACCCGTGGAATCGGATTCGGGATCCCTCACAGCACCGACCCATGCTAAATAATCCGGTCCACCGGGACCTGGGACCGCAGTTGGAAGCAATAGAACACAAACTAGACATCACAGTGTCCAGAGCTAATCAGAACACTGAGCACATCCATGTTATTCAAGAACAACTGGAGGTGGCATTGAACAGAATAGATGACTTGGAGAACAGGTCAAGAAGGGACAACTTCAAAGTCAGAGGAATCCCTGAATCAATAACAGATGTCCCCAAAGCAATTCAGGAATTAATTAAATCCCTCATCCCGGAGCTGTCCCCCAATAAACTGGAGCTGGACAGAGCACACAGATCCTTGGGCCCCCCTAGAAAAGACGGATCTCCCAGAGATGTAGTCGTGAAGCCACACTTCTACAGTGTGAAGGAAGAGATCATGAAAATTTCCCGCCAGCAATCCTGCATTCTATTTCAAGGCCAGGAAATCCAAATATTCGCTGACATCTCCCCCACGACCATCCAGAAACGCAGAGCTTTGAAGCCCCTTCTGCTAATTCTCACCCAGAGGGAGATCAAATATTGGTGGGCATTCCCTTTCGCCTTAAAATCAAACAAAGGGGGGAGTACCATCCAATTATGTCACAAGAGTTGCCGCCATCCCCAACATAAGGAGAAAAGGAAATAACCCCTCAAGAAATGGTGGGACTTTAAAGGCAACGGAGTAAAAATAAAAGCAGTTTTATTAACACAAATATACAAAAATATACATATCAAGAAAAATCTATTACAGTCGTATAGAAGGATCAATTTAACAATAAAATCAGGATTATGCTGGTGAGCGAACCAAATGTGTGTTCATGTAGTCTTCCACCTGAGCCTATGCGTTTCGGGACTGCAGGAGTCCCTTCATCAAGGGCAAATGGTAGGCGGACTTTACACTACATAATAAAGCATGAAATAGCGTAATTAGAAACAAATGCATTGAACATGTTTCCTGCATCTAACATCATTCTGAAAAAAAAAAAAGGGAAGAAAACACATACCCAAGCATAACCAAGAAGAGAGGCTGACTGTCGGAGAAATTCTCGGGGGCAACAACACACAGGACGCCAGGAATCCAAAATAGGAAACGGGCGTGTCTCTGGCCCCGCCTTCTCCACACTGGTCCCAAAGTGCCACCCCAGGAGGGGATTCCGGGAGTGACAGCGCTAACCCAAGAGGGCCCAGCAAGCGAAGAACCAGAGGGGGGGGGAAAGAAAATTCTCTGAAAATACAAAAGAGAGGAGGCCTTATGTGCTGGGGTACTATAAGGAAGCGGATATGGTAATTAAGTATACATATGCTGAAAATGCATAAACGCCGCACGTCAAAGCGGCAAGCACCCATGTGCTGAGGATGCATGAACGCCGCACGTCATGCGGGTCTGCATACAGGCCGGGTGTGGAAAAATGATCTGAATAATCGTAACTTACCCCAATGTTGGTATATGAGGGATATGGTGATTAGGTGTGAGTGGGTGTCACCAATATGCGAGCAGGGGGAACGGATGTCCCTTGAGCGCAAGATTAGCTGCGGGAATTGTCAGCAATAGTAACTTCGTACAGAAAAAATCTGTAGAGAAAGGCAAGAGAGAGGTATTAGCTGTGTGTAGTGCTACCCAATGTGCGTGAACGGGGTATTCCTCTGACAGGCACACTGAAAAGCACACCATGATTAGAGGTTTCCAAGAAAGGAGCAGTGTAGGCAAAGTGATGCGGGGAAGCCTTACCTTGTCTGTGGTATTATGTTGCAGTGTCTTCAGTGGCTTTAAGCCGTCTCCAACCACCACCGCCGAGTTGGACAGTGACACCGACACGGCGTCCGGTGGCTGAATATGAAGGGGAAGAGGAGGTAGGTGCAGCAATGATTGGCGTTTGAATCCCGCCAATCATACCGCAGCTCCAATCAGGGTGCGGGTGCCATGGAAATCCCACAGCGTCAATCCGCGGACGCTGGGAGAGGGAATCCATGGCAACAATAAGACGCCGCTCAATCTCGCGCCGTTCGCCGCTCCAATCGGGGTGAGGGTGCCATGGAGACAGCGTCGATCCAACTAAGGACGCTGAGAAAAGGGATCCATGGCAACGCCGCTCAGTCTCGCGCCGCTTGCCGCTCCACACTAAGACACCGCTCAGTCTAGCGAGGAGGGGAAAGAAAGTTAGAAGCCCTGACAACAGGAAAGAAAAAGGCTTGCACAGAGGTGATCTTACATAGTTACATAGTAGGTGAGGTTGGAAAAAGACACAAGTCCATCAAGTCCAACCTATGTGTGTGATAATGTGTCAGTATTACATTACATATCCCTGTATATTGCGGTCATTCAGGTGATTATCTAATAGTTTCTTGAAGCTATCAATGCTCCCCGCTGAGACCACCGCCTGTGGAAGGGCATTCCACATCCTTACCGTTCTTACAGTAAAGAACCCTCTACGTAGTTTAAGGTTAAACCTCTTTTCTTCTAATTGTAATGAGTGGCCACGAGTCTTATTAAACTCTCTTCTGCGAAAAAGTTTTATCCCTATTGTGGGGTCACCAGTACAGTATTTGTAAATTGAAATCATATCCCCTCTCAAGCGTCTCTTCTCCAGAGAGAATAAGTTCAGTGCTTGCAACCTTTCCTCATAACTAAGATCCTCCAGACCCTTTATTAGCTTTGTTGCCCTTCTTTGTACTCGCTCCATTTCCAGTACGTCCCTCCTGAGGACTGGTGCCCAGAACTGGACAGCATACTCCAGGTGCGGCCGGACCAGAGTCTTGTAGAGAATTGGGAGAATTATCGTTTTATCTCTGCAGTTGATCCCCCTTTTAATGCATGCCAATATTCTGTTTGCTTTATTAGCAGCAGCTTGGCATTGCATGCCATTGCTGAGCCTATCATCCACCAGGACCCCCAGGTCCTTTTCCATCCTAGATTCCCCCAGAGGTTCTCCCCCCAGTGTATAGATTGCATTCATATTTTTGCCACCCAAATGCATTATTTTACATTTTTCTACATTGAACCTCATTTGCCATGTAGTCGCCCACCCCATTAATTTGTTCAGGTCTTTTTGCAAGATTTCCACATCCTGCAGAGAAGTTATTGCCCTGCTTAGCTTAGTATCGTCTGCAAATACAGAGATTGAACTCTTTATCCCATCCTCCAGGTCGTTTATGAACAAATTAAATAGGATTGGTCCCAGCACAGAACCCTGGGGAACCCCACTACCCACCCCTGACCATTCTGAGTACTCCCCATTTATCACCACCCTCTGAACACGCCCTTGTAGCCAGTTTTCAATCCATGTACTCACCCTATGGTCCATGCCAACGCACCTTATTTTGTATAGTAAACGTTTATGGGGAACTGTGTCAAATGCTTTTGCAAAATCCAGATACACCACGTCTACGGGCCTTCCTTTATCTAGATGGCAACTCACCTCCTCATAGAAGGTTAATAGATTGGTTTGGCAAGAACGATTCTTCATGAATCCATGCTGATTACTGCTAATGAAATCATTCTTATTACTAAAATCTTGTATATAGTCCCTTATCATCCCCTCCAAGAGTTTACATACTATTGATGTTAGGCTAACTGGTCTGTAATTCCCAGGGATGTTTTTTGGGCCCTTTTTAAATATTGGTGCTACATTGGCTTTTCTCCAATCAGCTGGTACCATTCCAGTCAATAGACTGTCTGTAAATATTAGGAACAACGGTCTGGCAATCACCTGACTGAGTTCCCTAAGTACCCTCGGATGCAAGCCATCTGGTCCCGGTGATTTATTAATGTTAAGTTTCTCAAGTCTAATTTTAATTCCGTCCTCTGTTAACCATGGAGGTGCTTCCTGTGATGTGTCATGAGGATAAACACTGCAGTTTTGGTTACTGAAGCCCCCCGATTCACTTGTGAAGACTGAGGAGAAGAATAAATTCAATACCTTTGCCATCTCCCCATCCTTTGTAACCAGATGTCCTTCCTCATTCTTTATGGGGCCAATATGGTCTGTCCTCCCTTTTTTACTGTTTACATACTTAAAGAATTTCTTGGGATTTCTTTTGCTCTCCTCTGCTGCGGTATGATTGGCGGGATTCAAACGCCAATCATTGCCGCCCCTACATCCTCTTCCCCTTCATATTCAGCCACCGGACGCCGTGTCGGTGTCACTGTCCGACTCGGCGGTGGTGGTTGGAGACGGCTTAAAGCCACTGAAGACACTGCAACATAATACCACAGACAAGGTAAGGCTTCCCCGCATCACTTTGCCTACACTGCTCCTTTCTTGGAAACCTCTAATCATGGTGTGCTTTTCAGTGTGCCTGTCTGAGGAATACCCCGTTCACGCACATTGGGTAGCACTACACACAGCTAATACCTCTCTCTTGCCTTTCTCTACAGATTTTTTCTGTACGAAGTTACTATTCCTGACAATTCCCGCAGCTAATCTTGCGCTCAAGGGACATCCGTTCCCCCTGCTCGCATATTGGTGACACCCACTCACACCTAATCACCATATCCCTCATATACCAACATTGGGGTAAGTTACGATTATTCAGATCATTTTTCCACACCCGGCCTGTATGCAGACCCGCATGACGTGCGGCGTTCATGCATCCTCAGCACATGGGTGCTTGCCGCTTTGACGTGCGGCGTTTATGCATTTTCAGCATATGTATACTTAATTACCATATCCGCTTCCTTATAGTACCCCAGCACATAAGGCCTCCTCTCTTTTGTATTTTCAGAGAATTTTCTTTCCCCCCGCTCTGGTTCTTCGCTTGCTGGGCCCTCTTGGGTTAGCGCTGTCACTCCTGGAATCCCCTCCTGGGGTGGCACTTTGGGACCAGTGTGGAGAAGGCGGGGCCAGAGACACGCCCGTTTCCTATTTTGGATTCCTGGCGTCCTGTGTGTTGTTGCCCCCGAGAATTTCTCCGACAGTCAGCCTCTCTTCTTGGTTATGCTTGGGTATGTGTTTTCTTCCCTTTTTTTTTTTCAGAATGATGTTAGATGCAGGAAACATGTTCAATGCATTTGTTTCTAATTACGCTATTTCATGCTTTATTATGTAGTGTAAAGTCCGCCTACCATTTGCCCTTGATGAAGGGACTCCTGCAGTCCCGAAATGCGTAGGCTCAGGTGGAAGACTACATGAACACACATTTGGTTCGCTCACCAGCATAATCCTGATTTTATTGTTAAATTGATCCTTCTATACGACTGTAATAGATTTTTCTTGATATGTATATTTTTGTATATTTGTGTTAATAAAACTGCTTTTATTTTTACTCCGTTGCCTTTAAAGTCCCACCATTTCTTGAGGGGTTATTTCCTTTTCGCCTTAAAATTTACCCATAAAGGCAAAACTCACTCATTCACCACTTTTCCAGAAGGCGAACGAGTTCTCCTCTCACTCAAACTCATCTCGCTAGACTCTGCGATGGACACGACCAATACTCAAGCGGGCTCATCTAAACGCCAAACTCCAAACAGCCCAATCTCACCGTCCTGGAAATCCAACAAAAGCAGACGTCTGAGGGAACAAATGCCTACCTGAGGATGTCAGATGCAAGAACCCTGCTTTATATTTTTTCCTCTTTGTGACCCGCTGGCCCCTGGCTTTCCCCAGAGCATCTCTACCCCACACGGATTTCCCACCAAGAGGCTTTGTACCTCCAAGAGGACACACGTTCACTTGCTCTATGTCTCAAGCAACTAGTTCGGCACCCCAGTGGTTCCACTCTAACATTCCCCTAAGATCTACTGCTGCTCCGGTCAATTTTTTTTTACCTTCCATGGGAGCTTATAGGCGCAGTTAATAATTTTCTCCAAGATTGACTTCCTCGGATCTTAGTGACACACCCCTATTACCCCTTTTGGAGCCCCCAACGCCAGAAGAGCGTAAGGCCCCTTTTTGTTTTTCCAGGGGACCCCTAGCTCATGCATGTGCTTTTTTAAGGAGCCGGCCTTCCTCCACTCCCATATCCCCTCACAGCAGACCGGCTGAGTCCTCAGTTTGATATCTATACCTCACCTCCCCCTTCTCCACTTTCTTCATAGCAGATCCCATGAGGACTCTACGGAAGATTTCAACTTCATCACATGTCGGCTTTGCTCCTAGTTTAAAAAAGAAAATGTTCTGTTTGAATTTCGTATGTTTAATTTTTTTTTTTTCGTTATTTTCTTTGCTCAACATCAAGTAACAGATTATAAGGGTGGCTTGGGCTGTGGTAGCTGCCCTGCGACTTCATCCATCCCACGATAATGGAGCTGCCATTTTCGTTTGATGGACCGGTGGTCCTCTTTCTGGACCACCTTAATTTGTTTTTGGAGCGCGGAGTGGGGATTACTTTTCCCCCTCTCCGTCTCCGGCCTATATTAGGCCAATTTGTTCTTCTTCTCTTTCTTCTCTTGTCTTTCAGCTTTAACCCATCTGTGTTTTTCTCTCCCTCTCTCCCTACCACCCGGGTTGTCGGATCATCTGCAGCTCCTTCTCATCCAGCATCTCCAGGTCCCAAGTATCACTCTTCGTTCGCCACATGCTCATTCCTCATCAACAAGATTAGGGTAAGTGTCTCAACTACAGAAGCACATTCATTTCACAAAAATTATGCCTAACAACACAATGCCCCCCTCTCAGATAAAAATTATTTCTCACAATGTCCAAGGCCTCAATTCCCCAATTAAAAGGAGGAAAATCTTCCAATCCTACCGCAAACATAGGGCCTCAATAGTAATGCTCCAGGAAACGCATTTTCCTCCCCGATATTCCCCATCTTTTCTACATGCGCACTTCCCCCAGTTTTTCCTAGAAAACGCTGGGGACAAGACCAGGGGAGTTGCGATTCTATTTGCTAAGGACTGTCAATTCAAAGTTAGCCAGACCCTTATTGATCCTGAGGACAGGTACTTACTAGTGAAAGGTCAGATCGCAGACCAAATTTATTCACTTATATCCTATTACGCTCCAAACAAGCGACAGAGTGTATTTTTCACTTCCCTATTTCAAACCCTAGGACCTCTCTTGGAAGGAACGGTAATTTTTGGGGGGGACTCGAATGTCGCGTTCGATCAGAGCCTTGACAAATCAAAACCCCCAGCTAAACAGCTTTCTAGAGAGGGGCTCATCTGTATAGGTATGTGGTCCTCGGTGCTCCCTCTGATCCTGTGGTGGTGACGCTGCAGGGATGCTGGGTTGCAGAAGGTGGATTACCAGCCGGGAGCTCCTTCTGTGGCCATCAGGAAGAGACTAGGGGCCGGCGTGGAGCGCACGTGAAGCGTGCATGACGTCACAGGTCGTCCGTCTGCTTCTGGGTTCGGTATCCAGGGGAGGGATCATCCAGGGAGGAGGGCTAGCAGAGAGGTTGAGAGAAGGCTACGCGCTCGGAGCCACTGCTCCTTCAATAGGCCGAATAGGGAGGTGTCTGCAATGTGCTTTTTTATGGCAGCGCTGTGGGATAACAGGTCCCAGCGTCTATCACAAGAAAGCACAGTGCCACCTGTGGGTGGGAGGGGAACTACAAGGTAACAATATACACAGAGAAAAAAAAAAAAAAACAGGAGGTTATATAATAGTCAGTGTCATGGAAACATATATATGAAGAAGTGCATGGTAGTAAACATGGAGACAATAATATTTAACAATAGTAAAAATGGGAGTAACAATGGGGGCAAAAGAGCAGCAACCTCCAGCTTGGTTGGATAACCTACCCCTTACCCAGTTGCACAAGCCCAAATCCCCTAAGACTGCAACCACTAGTAATACATTAGCCTCCACCTTGGATAATGATTTTTTAGTATGTACCCCCCCTCCGTTCCTCACCAAAAGAAAACACGAAAGAGAGGACGGAGGGGGGGACGAGGAAGGAATATATATATATATGTATGTGTGTATATGTGTATATATATATGTATATATATACAGGGGGTCCCCAGGTTACAAACAAGTTAGGGACTGTAGGTTTGTTCTTAAGTTGAATCTGTTTGTAAGTCGGAACAGGTACATTTTTTAAGTGTAGCTCCAGCCAAAAAAACTATTTTTAAGCTTTTTGGATAGCATAGGGAAGGTTTATCACCCCTGTAACATTTGTTTTGCTATCTGTGCCCCTGTTCAGAAGATTTCACCTCACTTTCTGTCCCAATGACAATTGGATTTTGAAAATTTTGGGTTGTTGTGGAAACAAGCCTTGGTGATAAAGCATCAGTGGAGTCACCTTTTTCCCATAATAACTCTTACAGGAGTGAATTTCCCTTCCTAGGGGTAGATTTCCTCTCACTTCCTGTTGTCTCCCTCCGTTTGTAAGTAGGAGTCGTTTGTAAGTCGGATGTTTGTAACTAGGGGACCCCCTGTATATATTTTTTTTTTATACATATATTTTTATACTTTTAGCCCGGGTTCACACCTATGCGAATTGGATGCGGCTTATACCGCATCTAATTCACAGGACATTTTAAAATACATTCATATGAATGCATCTGGTTCACATATGTGCGTTGCATTCGCACAGCGCATTGCACAAAGAACGTGTGCATTTTTTGGGCATTGCAGTGAGAACTGCAAGCCTATTATCTCCTATGGGAACGCATCTGATTCGCAGATGCATTGCATTCTGAACAAGGATTTTCTACTTCTCCACACTACACCTCCCCCTCCCCCCCTCCCTCCCCCTCTCCCTGCTCACTGATCCTGAGCTAAAACGCAATGATTCCTTTGAACAGGAGTTTTTTTTATCTCCCCAGTGAAACCTGAGCTCAATTCGCACTGCACATGTGTGAAACCGGACTTACCTCCATCTTTTGCCCCCATTGTTACTCCCATTTTTACTATTGTTAAATATTATTGTCTCCATGTTTACTACCATGCACTTCTTCATATATATGTTTCCATGACACTGACTATTATATAACCTCCTGCTTTTTTTTTTTGTTTTTTGTTTTTTTTTCTCTCTGTATATTGTTACCTTGTAGTTCCCCTCCCGCCCACAGGTTGCACTGTGCTTTCTTGTGATAGACGCTGGGACCTGTTATCCCACAGCGCTGCCATATAAAAGCACATTGCAGACACCTCCCTATTAGGCCTATTGAAGGAGCAGTGGCTCCGAGCGCGTAGCCTTCTCTCAACCTCTCTGCTAACCCTCCTCCCTGGACGATCCCTCCCCTGGATACCAAACCCGGAAGCAGACGGACGACCTGTGACGTCATGCACACTTCACGTGCGCTCCACGCCGGCCCCTAGTCTCTTCCTGATGGCCACAGAAGGAGCTCCCGGCTGGTAATCAACCTTCTGCAGCCCAGCATCCCTGCAGTGTTACCACCACAGGATCAGAGGGAACACCGAGGACCACATACCTATACAGATGAGCCTTTTATATGTTTTTATTCTGTAAGTGTGTTTTTACCTGGTGTCATTAAACATCATTTGTTAATACTACACTCAGGTGGCGCTTCCTTCTCTACCCCTCTCTCATCCATCACAGAGCCAGCTCTCTGAGGAAACAGCAGCCGCCTAGCCTACCAGCCTACTTTAACCATTACATTACCGGTTACCACTTAACCCTTGAACTTCCAACCTGTCCCCTATGGACTAAGTTGCTCAGCCTTTTATATCTCCTGTTATATATGGACTTGTGTGTTTGCGCTTACAGTTACCAATACTCTGTCAAACAGCTTTCTAGGCCCACCAAAATCAGTTCCAAAATCGCTAAACTAATTCACCAACAGGGACTTACAGACATCTGGAGAGAACTCAATCCATCCACAAGGGACTATTCCCATTTCTCAATACCCCATCAAGTATACTCAAGAATTGATCATATTCTAATTTCCTCCATACAAATTGCTGCTGCAATCTCAGCTAAAATTAAGGATACTGCCCTCTCTGACCATTCCATGGTCTTCCTTTCTCTACAAGGTCAACTTCTCAGACCCCCGTCATCCATATGGCGCATCAAAGATCACATTATTAAAGATCCCATTCAGATTGCAATACTAACTAAGGCCCTAAAAGAGTATTTCACCTTGAACAACGTGGAGGATATCTCGGCCGAGACCTTATGGGCGGCACACAAAGCCGTGATACGAGGCAAACTCATGCAAATCTCCTCCCAATTAAAAAAGGAGAGATCCATGGATATCCTAAAGCTGGAGAGAGACTTTCATCTCCTTCGCAAGAAACACAAAGCAAACCCGTCCCTGGTTCAAACCGATCAGCTTGATGCTGCTCGGATTAAGCTAAACTTGGCGCTTGCGGTCCAGGCTGAGGGTTCTCTACGTTGGAACGGTGTGAAATTTTATCTTAATCAGGATAAAATGAGCACGATGCTGGCCTCAAAGTTATCCCCCAAAACTCGTCTTTTTGCACTCCTCAAAATAAAACTACAAGATGGGTCGTCCTCCCAAAATCCCCAACAAATCTTAGAATCTTTTCAGTCCTTCTACTCAAAGCTCTATAGAGCAAATGATAACAATGAAACACGAGCTATAGATGCATTTCTGGAAAACCTGCCCATCCCCACTATACATAAGTCCCATAAGGATATTATGGAAGCCCACATTACAGTAGAGGAAACTTTAGAGGTCATAAAAAACCTTAAAGGGGCTTCAGCCCCAGGCCCAGACGGCCTTTCCAATTTATATTACAAGACCTTTGCCGAGACTTTGGCTCCACACTTAACTAGACTGTTCAACTCCAAACGGAAGGGTGACCCCATGGATTCCCATTTGAATGCAGCCTTCATCACTGTCATCCCTAAACCCGACAAAAACCCTGACCTGGTAGAAAATTACAGACCCATATCGCTAATAAATAATGATTTAAAAATTCTGACCAAAATTTATGCTAATAGACTAAATACATTTATCAACAAATACAAAAACATACACATACATTGCGTCAATCTTATAATCGGTCTGGGATGGAGGTCCACCTCAGGAGGGTCTTTTTCTTTCACTAGACTTACAAAAGGCCTTCGATTCTGTGACTTGGCCCTTCATATTCGCCTCCCTCAGATTTTGGGGGTTCGGCGAAAACTTTATTGGAATCCTCAAATCACTATACTCTGAACCCGAAGCAAAAGTCAAATTACAAGGTTTTCTCTCATCCCCCATTAAAATTGCCAGGGGCACGAGACAAGGTTGCCCCCTATCCCCCCTAGTGTTTGCTCTAACAATAGAAACACTCGCTATAGCAATTAGGTCAGACCCAAATATTAAAGGAGTTAACTGCGGCATGACTACACATAAATGCGCCCTGTTTGCGGACGATCTCCTTTTATTTATTACCTCCCCAATTACCTCCTTACCCAACATCAACAACCTGCTTCAAACCTTTGGTGACGTCTCGGGCCTGAGAGTCAACATGGTCAAATCACAAGCACTAAAAATTTCCCTCAACCCAGCCTTAGTTGAGAGACTAAAACCGGCCTTTAATTTCAATTGGAGCGATTCTTCAATACGCTATCTAGGAATAAACCTAACGCCCAGAATAGATGCCCTATATCAAGCCAATTTCCCTCCCATGTATCGTAGACTTGAAGAAGACATACGATCTTAGTCATCTCACAAATTATCGTGGCTAGGGAGAATCCACGCCATCAAAATGACCCTCTTTCCTAGAATCCTGTACCTCTTTAGAGCCCTACCAATCCCGATCAATAGAATTCACCTCAAAAGTTTTCAGGGGAAGATTATAAAATTGATCTGGGGGGGAGAGGTTACAGGTTTTCCGGGAACACTCTTTTTGGCCCAAAATCTAAGGGAGGATTAGTCCTCCCTGAGCTATTCAAATACTACCAAGCAGCTAGACTAGCCCAACTTTCAACTATTTATCTTAGGAGGGAAAAACCTGACTGGATACACATAGAACGCCAAGTGGTTCCCACTCACACATTAGATTTTCTTCTTTGGACTCCCAGTAAATCTAGACCACCCATCATGGCACCCACACTTTCACACTCCTTTAAAGTTTGGGATGACTTGATCCAGCTTCCCTCTTTGACCTCACAATTACGCCCATCACATATATTCCACAATCCCCTTTTCAAACCGGGGTTAGATATCAAATCCTTTCAATGGTGGCTAGACAAGGGGATGTACCGCATCGGACACTATTTCTTTGCCTCCGGACCAATTTCCTTGAAACAATGTATCGAAAAATTAGAGCTCCCCGACTCCGAAAAATTTAGATACTTCCAAATCTCCCATTTCCTACACACAATTTGGAAAAACAAATCAAGTCCCCCAGAGTTCACACCATATGAACAATGGTGCGGACAAATTACAGAGCAAAAAGGAGGCATTTCGCTGATCTATGAAGCACTTTCAACTCCCCTTTCCAAATTTACATACATGACAGATTGGGAGAGAGACTTGGGAGAGTCTTGGGACCTGGAGATGTGGCACAAAATGGGAACGAGAGCTTACAATAGTATGGTTAATATTGCGTTAATTGAAGCTAATATGAAAGTCCTTACAAGATGGTATCTGGTCCCTTCCAAACTTGCACAAATGTATCCATCTTCGTCTTCTCTTTGTTTCAGAAATTGCCTTGCCCAGGGTTCCATGATACACATTTGGTGGGAATGTCCGAAAATCAGGGGGTTCTGGAATAAGATCTTTAACTTGATAAGAAAAATTACGGACATTTCTGTCCCAAAATCCCCCCAGATAGCTCTCTTAAATGGTCACATTCCTAAAATACCCAAAACATCTGCTAAACTTTTCATTCATACTGACAGGCGCCAAACTCTCCATAGCAAAGGCCTGGAAACAACCAGGAGTTTCTTTAGCAACAGCTAAGAGAAAGATTTTGTGGATCATGTCCCAGGAAAAATTAGTGAGTGTGTTAGCGGACTCTAATAAAGCTTTTGTGGCAATCTGGGAACCCTGGGCGAAGCACGTAGGCATCTCCCTCATACCAGGAGTAGAAGTTTGAAATCTTACTGCTATTATTAGGAAGTCTGTCAACCCCCCAATACCCCATCCTCTCTCACTCTATGTCTCTCTTTCCTCTTCATTTCCTCCTCTTCTCTCTTTCTTCAGTTGATGAAATTATATAACTACAGCAATTATATTTCCCACATGGTTTGTAAAAGTACATTATGCATTTGAATGTTTTTTGGTTGTTTTTTTTTTGTTTGTTTTCTGAATATTGCCTTGTCCTACGGTGGCTAACGCCCAAGTCGTAGCCCTCGGGAAACTCTACTGGAACTCCCGGATCTCCTGGCCTCATGCCTGAGAAGGTCTGGGAAGGTCCCCTCGCACAGCCCGGGAACCCTTATACCCCCGGGAGGTGCGAAAAGCATAGACAGGTTATACACACACCTCTATTGCTACAGCATCTATTGGAGCTCGACACAGTTTGATCCCGTTGGGGGTGTCGAGACTATTTTCAGCAACAGGTGTCTTCCTTTACTTTTCGGGGACTCATTATTCTGTTTATACGGAGATGTATAGGATTATTGTCAGATTCTATGTTGTTATTCCTTCCAAGTTTTATATCACAGAGGTGGGCTGCACCCGACCGACAATTCCGTACCATTAAGTGTAATGTACTGCTCTTCAATAAAATTCTTTATTTCGAAAAAAGAAAAAAAAAAAAGAAAAATGATTTCTCCACGCATAACACATTTATGTGCTGCCCATATGCTGGATTGTTTGGAGGCTTCTGTGGTGTTTTCCGTAAAATATTGCATGAGTCGGGTCGCGAGTTTTTGAGTGACGTCTATGTCCGTAAGGAGGGAGTTTTTATTGCCGGTATGTCTAAAGTGATGGATACGGGGTTATGGTCTGAGAGAACCATTGGGTCAATGGAAGCCTTTGAAAGGAGTGATAAGTATGATTGGGAAATGAAAAAGTGGTCAATTCTTGTGTATTTATTGTGAGGTGAAGAGTAAAACGTGAAGTCCCTTTCGTTTGGGTGTAGCGTTCGCCAAGCATCAAAGGTGTTTTTTGATGGCCCTAAGGGCTCTGTATGGCATGGAGGACGCCCCTGTGGATGAATCTTGTGATGGAGAGAGTGCTACGTTGAAGTCCCCACCCACGATGAGGAGGCCAGAATGAAATTCAGTCAACTGTTGGAGAGTTTCACAGAAGAATAGGACTTGTTTTGTGTTGGGTGCGTACAAGTTTGCTAATGTTATGGGTTTGTTGTGTAGAGTCCCCTTGAAGAAAAGAAACCTACCGTTAATGTCTCTTTTAACCTCAGAAATTTGTAAGGGGCAGTGTTTAGCTATCAAAATCGCAACACCTTTAGTTTTAGATTCTTCATTGGCGGCATGGTATACCGTAGGATAGTGGGGATTGTAGAGTTTTGGAATATTGTCTGAGCGGAAGTGGGTTTCTTGAATAAATGCTATCTGGATTTTGTTTTGTCTTAAGGTGTGCAGCAGTTAAGATCTTCTCTCAGGTATGTTTAGCCCTCGCATGTTCAGGGAACAGAATTTCACCTGTGAATTGGGCGATGTTCTGATGTGGCCCTTCATGTCATGGGCAGGAGTGTCCGCCACCACCGGATGGGAGAAGGTGCTCATTTGTAGCTGTTGATATGTAGGTGGTTAAAAAATCGAGATATAGAAAGTAGGTGTAAGTTTATTTGTCAGCGTAAGGTAATAAAATGAGGGAGAAAGAAGGGGAGGGGTGGGAGTATTTAAGTGACCTCCTCTGCTAGCAGAGGGGAGATATGTACGGTGTTTCGTCAGAGGAATCTAGCCTGAACTCAGGTCCAAACCAGTCCACTGCACCGTGTGGGGCTTAGCTAGTACCTAACACAAAAGATAACTCTTCAAGCAAGCAGGCCCGCCGTTACCAGTCCTAGGTGCAAATAAGAGGAGGTTAATGACTGTCAAATATGGGAGAAGATGTAACAATTAGTGTACGAACAATGGGAGGATGAGTGATGGAATCATGAGATAATCAAGGAAGCCCCGAAGATATGTGCATGGAGTGCACGTGTATAAGGATTTATCCAAACTCTGAAACGTCAACTACAGCAGATATAAATAGAGATCTTTACGCTCAATGTGTATGTGTAGCGAGGTGGTAGATCTAGTAGAAAAGCATGCTTATGCATTTTCAAGCACAACAGGCTTCTAAAATACGGTAGTAGTGTAAGAAGATTAAAGAACAACAAAAAAGTAGGAGAAGTTTCAGTCACAAAGATCCTGCAGCTCTGACAGAGTCCTGGAGGAAGCTGTGAGTGATGATACATTTAATCTGGGCAACATTCCTATCTCCTCGCTGTCCCCACCTCCTGTTTCGTGCCATAGTGATAAGTGCTTCAATGGATAGCCGTAGAGCTGTACAAATATGGTGAATTCAAACAACTATAAGACCTTTGTGAACTAATGTATATAAACAGGCTACCTGTCTTAGTAGCAGAGGTCCTCCTAGTGTATCTGAGTGCCTAAGGGGTAATGAATCATCACCATCCATTAGTATAAATAGCGTGATCCTATTGGTCGCCCATAGTAGGAGGATATGTGTGGAATTTCAGCGAACCTGGGCATCTAACTGTAGTGTGCTTCACATTCTTCTACCTTGCAAAGGTATCTGCCAAATCTATGAGGAGTCTATATCTTGCATGCTGAGTCTGCAGGTATGTACTACCTGCAATTAGAACAGGAGCTCATGTTGGTTAATACTAAGAGCATGAAGGGGGTTTGAAAAATTCATAGCTCCCCCTACACCCTTCCCTTAAAAGGCTGTAGCAGTGGGGCCAATACTATCCTGTGACGAGTCAAGGGAAGAGCGGTATAGGTACCAAGGAAGTGACGGAGAAGATAGATGTTAAGGTTATGTGAGATACTTGTCAAGCAGTCCTTCCGTAGTTGCAAAATATAAGAAGGTAGATATCGTAGAACTACGAGAGGACAGCCCGAGCAGGAAACCCATAATGATAGGTGTATAGTGTACTGTGGCATATATGCCATTGTGGTATCGAAGCCATAATAACAAGTTATTGTTTAAAGTAGTGCAGATAATACATTACCACCCTTGTACCATTAACCTGTCATACATTACCCACTCTGAAACATGTATGCAGGACTAGAATTACGTAAGTCAAGTAAGGTTGGGAGGGCGACAGTGGTCACGAGGAGGAGACCTCATTCATTGCAGGCATACGGTAATCCCAATAGAAGGGGCAGGAATCAGATGGTGGTTGTGGACAAGGATCGTGCGAGCCTGACCGGAACAATGGAGAATGTCATATAGTCAGACTAGTTCGCTCGATAGTCATTGAAGATTACGGCGATGTGTTATCCATAGTAGGGCAGTAGAGGAGGGGGGGAGAGCAGGCAGAAGGCATATTCTTCTCAGCAGTGGTACAATTCGGCTGTCTAAGGAGGTTTTAGTGAACTCAATCCTCTTTGGCCCGTGTCAGATAAGAATAACGAGCAGGCAAATGTGTGAACAGAAAGTGCATATAACACTGTCTGAACATGGCAACAAACGAACGAGAAAAGGAACAGTATAGTATGCATCTCAGTAATCCCGCCTGGTTCTTCAAGACCGCGGGGAGTCAGAGGGGCTATTGCCATGTTGAGTACCATGGTGTGGGTTGCATCTTCTATTTCCAGATGAGGATCTTCGTCCGTGGGTCCGCACTTCTTGAGCCTCCATAGGTTCATCCTGTGGTGTAGATTTTCTTACTGCAGAATGGCGGAATTCTGCGTACCAGTTCGGAACATCCACTAGGGGGACAGAGCATATATCCAGAGCATCACAAAATGGACGCAGATCTTCTGGGACTTTCAACATGGCAGTGCGACCCTGGTATGTAGCCGAGAGGCAGAAGGGGAACTTCCACCTGTACTGGATTCCTTTTGTGCGTAGGACATCCAGTAACGGCTTAAGATCTCTGCGGTGTTGCAAGGTAATACTGGATAAGTCTGGAAAGATCTGCACTGGTGTCCCTGCGTGTTGCAGTTGTTGTCTGCTTCTGGCCTGCCTGAGGATTTCTTTTTTTAGTCTGTAATCCTTGATGCAGCAGATGATATCTCTCGGGGGGTCTGTTTCCCTACCTTTATGGCATAAGGCACGGTGAATCCTTTCCATGGAGATTTGTGTTTGAGGCGGCCTGTTCAAAAGATCATTGAACAAGCTAAGCACAGCTGTAGATATATGTTCCGTGGTTATGGTTTCAGGCATTCCTCTAATTCTGAGGTTGTGACGGCGACCCCTATTATCGAGGTCCTCGACATGACGCTGGATTTCTCTTAATTGTAGGGTGTGAGTGTCTGGTAGCTTTGTAAAGGACATGGTCATGTTGCACCGAGACTTGTTCCACTTCATGGACCCTGTCAGACAGTGTATGAATGTCTATATGCAGCTCAGCAATGGCTGCTGACAGGGTATCCTTGATGTCAGTAGCTATGATCCTCAGATCATGGATGTTGAGGTACGGCTGTGCGGGAGCAGTACTTTCATCTATGAGTGGCGGAGCGGAGGTTTGAGGCAAAGGAAGGAGAAGGGGACCTGTCTGTATTGGTTCCGAAGTCTGAGATGGTCTGTGGCGGGAGGACGCCATGTTACCCCTTTGTGACCGGAACATCTCCGGGATATTCTGGCTATTCCCTCTTGTATGCTCTCTGGGGGAGCGAGATCTAGAAGCTGAGGAGTGTCTAGATGCTGTTCCCATCGTAAGGTGCGGGTGTAATTATAGAAATACCTCCGGTAATCAAGTCGAAAGACTGGTAACGGCAGCTCTCCAGTTATGCTGCCATCTTCCTGCTCGGCTAAACCACGCCTCAATTGCAGCTATTGTGCCCATCAAATGCAGCCACTGTGCCATCAATTGCAGCCATTGTGCCCATTAAATGCAGCCACTGTGCCCGTCATATGCAGCCACTTGTTCCCATCAAATGCAGCCATTTGTGCCCATCAAATGCAGCTACTTGTGCCCATCAAATGCAGCCACTTGTGCCCATCATATGCAGCCACTTGTGCCTGCCATATGCAGCCACTTGTGTCCATAAAATGCAGCCACTTGTACCCATCAAATGCAGCCACTTGTGCCCATCATGTGCAGCCACTTGTGTCCATCAAAATGCAGCCACTTGTGCCCATCAAAATGCAGCCACTTGTGCCCATCAAAATTCAGCCACTTGTGCCCATCATATGCAGCCACTTGTGCCCGTCAAATGCAGCCACTTATGCCCATCATATGCAGCCCCTTTGGGCCCATCAAATACAGCCACTTGTGCCCCATCATACGCAGCCACTTGTGCCTGTCTAATGCAGCCACTGTAACCCCCTGCTCACCCGCCCGCTGTCTGCCCGGCACTTACCCCATCTTAGTGGCGGGTCAGGCAGCGGGTGACAGCAGCAAGCTGTGGGACGGCTCCTGTGTCCTCCATGCCTCCCCCTCCTCTGTTCTTCCGTACTGCTAGGCATCCAATCAGGGTGCCTGTGCCTTCAGCCAATCAGGTGATGGTTATTAGACCCGCGCTACCTGGTTGACGGAGAGGCGGTTCAGTGTTAGAAAAGCAAAAATTAATTTACTTTTCTAACACACCTGGGTGGGCTCCGAGCAGGGCCGGTACAAGGCAGGGGCGGAGAGGGCACGTGCCCTGGGCGGTACCATTTGGCATGGGGGGGGGGGGCGCAGCTGTGCGCTCCTGCATGATTCTCCCTTCCCTTCCCTCAGCACACAACTACACTGTTACTCCCCTACGGAGGAGTCCCGTTGTCTCTGCCAGCGCCGTGACGTCACTCACGGCCGGAGGCGAGGTGGGAGGACGCAGAGAGGAGCGCAGGGAGGCGGGAGCTGTGCCGTGTCGTGGCGGCGTCTGTTATCTCAAGCTGAGCCGAGCTGAGGAGCTGCTGCCTGGCTGGCTGGATTCAATCTGGAAGGTAGAAGAGCGCAGTGCCAGTGTTCTGACTCAGATATTTAGCAGTGGTGGTCACTGGTCATTAACCTCGCCTCAGCCTCCTCCCCTCCCCCCAATCCAGACATTTATTAATCTGTTTTTTAGTGTTTACTTACATAAGTTCAGACTCATAACTTCTGAGTCTGAACTTATGTAAGTAAACACTAAAAAACAGATTAATAAATGGCTGGATTGGGGGGAGGAGGCTGAGGCGAGGTTAATGACCAGTGACCACCACTGCTGAATACCCCACAATACTGTGCAATACTCTGCAATACCCCACAATACTGTGCAATACTCTGCAATACCCCACAATACTGTGCAATACTCTGTAATACCCCACAATACTGTGCAATACTCTGCAATACCCCACAATACTGTGCAATACTCTGCAATACCCCACAATACTGTGCAATACTCTGCAATACCCCACAATACTGTGCAATACTCTGCAATACCCCGCAACACTGTGCAATACTCTGCAATACCCCGCAACACTGTGCAATACTCTGCAATACCCCAAATAACGTGCAATACTCTGCAATACCCCGCAACACTGTGCAATACTCTGCAATACCCCACAATACTGTGCAATACTCTGCAATACCCCGCAACACTGTGCAATACCCTGAAATACTCTGCAATACCCCGCAATACTGTGCAATACCCCGCAACACTGTGCAATACCCTGCAACACCCTGAAATACTCTGCAATACCCCACAATACTGTGCAATACTCTGCAATACCCCGCAACACTGTGCAATATCCTGAAATACTCTGCAATACCCCGCAACACTGTGCAATACCCTGCAGTACCCTGAAATACTCTGCAATACCCCACAATACTGTGCAATACCCTGAAATACTGTGCAATACCCCACAATACTGTGCAATACCCCACAATACTGTGCAATACTCTGCAATACTGTGCAATGCCCTGAAATACTCTGCAATACCCCACAATACTGTGCAATACTCTGCAATACCCTGAAATACTCTGCAATACCCCACAATACTGTGCAATACTCTGCAATACCCCACAATACTGTGCAATACTCTGCAATACCCTGAAATACTCTGCAATACCCCACAATACTGTGCAATACTCTGCAATACCCCACAATACTGTGCAATGCTCTGCAATACCCCGAAATACTGTGCAATACCCTGAAATACTCTGCAATACCCCACAATACTGTGCAATACTCTGCAATACCCTGAAATACTCTGCAATACCCCACAATACTGTGCAATACTCTGCAATACCCCACAATACTGTGCAATACTCTGCAATACCCTGAAATACTCTGCAATACCCCACAATACTGTGCAATACTCTGCAATACCCCACAATACTGTGCAATGCTCTGCAATACCCCGAAATACTGTGCAATACCCCGCAACACTGTGCAATACTCCACAATACTGTTCAATACTCTGCAATACCCTGAAATACTCTGCAATACCCCACAATACTGTGCAATACTCTGCAATACCCCACAATACTGTGCAATACTCTGCAATACCCCACAATACTGTGCAATGCTCTGCAATACCCCGAAACACTGTGTAATACTCTGCAATACCCTGAAATACTCTGCAATACCCCGCAACACTGTGCAATACTCCACAATACTATGCACTGTGCAATACTCTGCAATACTTGTATTGTTTTAAGTATATTCTTGTTTTGAAACGACATTGATTCTTTATTAAAACCGGGGGGGGGGGCGCAGTTTGCCATCTTCGCCCTGGGCACCAAATGGCCTTGTCCCAGCACTGGCTCCGAGCACAATGCTCTGCACTCTGAGTTCACCCTATTTTGAAGCCTATAAAAGCCTATGTGTAAGGAAACCAGTGGAAACCATTTGGCACTCACTCGCACGCATGCGCGCACTCACGGGCGACTGCAAATGCCCATAGTTTCTTATGCGCATGCACGTGCGCAGTGGACAGTGTGCACGCACAGGAGCGCGTCCCTAGTGTCAATTGGCGCCAGATGGTCTACTTAAAGGATGCCCTAAGCACTGATCAATGCTGACTGTTCTTCATCTGTGATACCCTGTAACCTGTGTTTATCCTGTCTGATACCAGTTGCTGACCTTGGCTCCCATTTGACTCTGCTACTGGACTCTGTTATACCTGATCTCTGGCTCCTGATCCCGGCTTCCCATCTGACCTTGCTTCTGCCTGATGCCTTGGTACTGTACCTTGCTGCTGTCTGCTACCGAAAGCGGCTATTCTGGTGACCTTGCTCCTGTTCCCTGCTTGGCTCAACACTGCCATCCGAGTGTCTGCGACTACAGTCCTGCGACCAGCTGTGACTTCCTGCTACAAACTTCTTCTGCAGGCACTCATGTTCCTCCTGTGCCTTGGCTCCTTCTGTTCCACCCTCAGCGGAACCTGGGCTGGAGATGCAAGAGAGGCTGACCTTATCATTTCAGTCCCCCTTCAGGTACCTGACACTATGTCTCTAATCAGTTGCTTCAAAAAAACACCCCCACCGCTGGAATTCAGGCACCGTCCGAAAAGGGGCCGGACGCCTGAATAGGAGGTGGCAGCAGCACCATGGATAGATTCATGCAATGCATGCATCTATTAGTCATAGAGAGGGTGGCATGATAGAGGGGCCGGTGCCTATGCACCCCTAATAGATGGGCCACCCCTGTTTGCAGTAATATGTAACAAAAGCAAGAAAGGGGATACCAAGCTAGGATAAGAGCTAAAGAACCCTGACACTTTTGGCCAGATGGTGGAGTTCGAGTTAAAGTAGAATATGAAGGTGAAACTCTATTAAATAAATAGCCCATGTCTATTATCTGCAGAAAAAAGGAATGCATTTTGAAACATGTAGCTTTTGATATATGTAAGTATATATTCACTCTTTCCTGATTGGCACAGTTTTGTAAAACTAACAATTTTAAGTTGTATACAGGTGTCCTTTGTGTCTGCAAAGAAATCCCTGTGTTTGCAAAGTTGTCACCTCAATCTTGCCTAGCAAAAGCAAGATGAAAATCTGCCTGATGTAAATATATTTTTTGAGAAGATATTGCCACCATCACTTAAAATGTCTAAAACCCTTAAATTACCTAGACAGTTTTTCACGAAGGGTGTAGGATTTATCAGCGGTACTGACAGAAGTGTTAGAAAAATAAGAATAAGTAGCATTAAAGTATATTTTCAGCAGTAACTGGATGGACACATGGCAAGTAGATTTTGTTTTTAAATCTTTTCACAGTAACAGAAGGTGACACAAATTGAACTGTTCTCTGTTCTATAAAAAGTGAATTAGACTAGCAATACTTACTGAATTTACATCTATTTTGTCACGTAAAAAGTGTAATGCTCATTGGAGCTGAAGAAACCTTGCATTTTATTGCATTTAAAATAAATATATTTTCCATCCAGACATAGCAAACAATTTACACATTTATATTTTTATATCTGCAGCACTGGTATCCCTCAAGATATTTAAAACAAAAAATAGAATTGATACTGAAGTAGTTATTTTCATTTACTCTTAAAAGATGGGACACTTCTAAGAGATTCCTGCCATTCTGTTCATTGTATGTCCATCTACCCCAGTATACCCTGGAAATGCATACTCAGAGGATGTCTTCAGTACAAATTACATGTCACAATGATCACTAAATCCATAAATATAGAAATTGGAAGATATGCTAAATCTTGTATTTTTTCTTTTAAAGGTTAAGCATCCCCTTCCACCCTGAATGCCTCCATGATGGCTCATCAATGTGAAGGGGAGGAAGGAATAAAAAATGCATAGCTCTTTTAGAGAAAAAGTCAAGATTAGCAAAATAAACTTTGTGAACCATTTTGGTTAATCTAGATTTCTGCATGATTATATTTTACAGCGTGGTCTGAGTTTCCTTTATATGCCAATCATAACAGTATTTAACAAACAATGTATGCGTCAGTTTACACTAAATTATTTTTACTGAACAAATTTGTTTAAGGGTAAATCAACTTCTATGGAAAAAAAATTGAAAAAAACTGGAGGCGCTCTCTACACTTGCTTTGATTGACAGCAGTGGGAGCCAATGGCTCCTGCTACTGTGTGAGCCAATGAGGAATGCAGGGAGAGTGGTGCCCCATGGGGGAGGAAGTGAGGGAAAGCTGGGAAACTAAGAGGGAGGATATTTGTATGGCCAGTTTCTCCAAGAGCTTTATGTATGGAAAAACTAACCTAGGACAGCAAGTGAGGAATGTGATATGTATACCTTGCAGATAGGAATGCACCTTCATTTATACTGCTGTTTTGCTTTCATTCCTCTTTTTCACTTCCTATTTTGTTGTAGAACTGATTGGATATCATTTGTGCTGCTTAATAACATTGCTAATATAAGACATAATATTATATGAAAGGATATAGGGCCCACATTTAAGTAAAATGTGGGGTTCCTACAGTGATTCTTCAATGTTATATGGGTTCTAACAGACATTTGGATATATCTGTATTTGTTAGATTTTTTTTTACAAATACACACTGCCTCCTAGTGTAAGGGAAAGGAAAAAGTGCTCTTTATTCCCAGGCATTTCTTTTCTCAAAACAGAAAGTAAATGTCCAAGATAGTATTAAAAATTATGTGGAAAGGCTGCTAGAAATAAAGACCAATACCTATAGGTCTCACATAGATACTAGATATGACTGCAGTGCCAATATAAACTTTTTAATTAGTAATTGTAATGTAATTTTATAGTCATAAATTCAATAAACAGTGAAGCACATACAATAAGTAAAACAACGAGTAATCATTTATTGATTTGTATTAAGAACCCCAAAGTCCTCAAACCAACAGTAATATTTAACCAAAATGAGAAACTGATCTTGTTAAGGAAAATCTTCTGACATACTGTATATGCCATCACCAAATGAGTGAATTACACACTCAGCAGAAGATGAACCTCTAAAATATAGTATAATCGCCTTATGGGATTAATATGTGTATAGAATCATATGTCAGGAACTCCACAGGAGGCAACCATTCCAATTCAAAGACAATCTCACCCGGGGACTCGATCCCACACATATGGGGGAAGTGCTCTCCACTAGTCACTTATACGACAGGGGAAGTAGATTCATAGTGCAGTAAAGTTTTTTAGGCTTTATTCACATGGCTGTAAAAAAAGCATATACAAACATTTTTACATTATGGATCTAAATGTAGCTGCCTTGTTTTCAGTGGAGTCATTCGCACAAGTACGTAGGCATGAGCTGCTTCCAGATCCATAACACAGAGTCTAAAAATCTAAGAACATACACTTTACATACTTATGTGTATAAATACACATTTGTAAGCCTGTAAATTAAGTCTAAATAAAGGGGGAAAAGTATCATAAAAACAAATTATGTACGCATATGGGTCTTTATGCATTTAAATGCATCTATATGCAAGTATTTTACTGATCATTATGCAGGTACTTTTTTCCTACAAAACGCATGTGTAATAAGATCAGTGCAATTTTTAAGGCCATTTGAATGAAGCCCTGAAAGAGAATTTTACATCAAACAATATCAATTAGAAAAGTTGGCTGAAAACCACTCACTTGGGCGCTGCTGATCCAGAGATAGCAGCATGTGATGTCACTGCATACAGCTCCGTGGAGTTTCAATCAATGACATCACACGCTGTTGTCTCTGGCGAGTGTGTAATTCACTCATGTGGTTATGGATACATGTCAGAAGATTTTTCTTGACAAAATTGGTTTCTCACTTTGGTTAATCACTGTGGTTTGATGATTTTTTTTCATTTTTTGCCACATATAAACTATTTTTCTAGTCAGTTTTTTGCTTTTAATTTTTTTGATCTCATTAGACTCATTAAACTTCTGGTTTGTTAGTTTGTGAATTGAGCCTGAATATATTGTATTGTTCAGGTTTGGGAAAGGCTCACTTTATTTTACAATAGATTTAAAGTGATAATAGGCATTTATAGGTTTAGGGAACATGATTTTGGACCAAGAGTGACAAAATTAAATGAGGACGGAAACTTTTCAAGAAAGGTATGCTTTGTGAAACCAAGCAATCTAAGAGCATATTGGGTTTAAACAAGCTAGTATGAAAAAAATTTGAATTTTCGTTTGTTTGTTGCTACTAAATCGGTGGTAAATCATGACTTCTTTGCAATGATGATCACATGGCTTTGATTCATCAAAGGGTAAATAAAGGGAAACAAGAGAATCAGTGGGAATTCAGTATCTGTCAGCATAAGGAGTTCCAGACTTAGGCTGACATCATCTCTAGGGATGAGCTTAATGTTCGAGTCAAACGTAAGACTTATAGGGCGTACACACGGTCGGACTTTGTTCGGACATTCCGACAACAAAATCCTAGGATTTTTTCCAACGGATGTTGGCTCAAACTTTTTTTGTCTACACACGGTCGCACAAAGTTGTCGGAAAATCCGATCGTTCTGAACGCGGTGACGTAAAACACGTACGTCGGGACTATAAACGGGGCAGTGGCCAATAGCTTTCATCTCTTTATTTATTCTGAGCATGCGTGGCACTTTGTCCGTCGGATTTGTGTACACACGATCGGAATTTCCGACAACGGATTTTGTTGTCGGAAAATTTTATCTCCTGCTCTCCAACTTTGTGTGTCGGAAAATCCGATTGAAAATGTCCGATGGAGCCCACACACAGTCGGAATTTCCGACAACACGCTCTGATCGGACATTTTCCATTGGAAAATCCGACCGTGTGTACGGGGCATTAAACATCGGGCGTTCGCCCGTTCACCGAACAGCGAATATTTTGGGGCATTTGCGGCAAGTTTGAGCGCCGTGAAACGCCCCATAATGTGCTACGAGATTGCAGTAAATTGATGTCTGAGTAATGGTCAAAACATGGACATGACCTGCATGCTTTGGCCAATCACAGCACGCTCTGCTGCGAGAGCCATAATTGGCCAAAGGCAGGGTGCTTTTGGCCAATCATGTGTAGCGCTGGTAGATTTTTATCTACCGCTGATAGGTAAATTTAGTGGGTCGCTTATTATAGGAAGTTAGATTTGCCTCTGTTCCAGCTTGGCTGATGTTGCATGCAGTTCCACATTGTGGCGGTGGGTGTCGTTGTCACCATCGGTAGGTGTTGGAAAAGCAACGTGTTGAAGTGAATGAGTGCTCCTCTGTCCTGGAGGTAACTCGGTGGAGGTGGTCCTCCGAGTTGCATTCTGGGAGAGGGTATTTATGAGACAGACGCCATGTTTTAAGGTTCATTTTCAGCCACATGCTGGCCCTCCTGGCCGACGGGGGTGCACTGGCAGTGCCACCTCGTGGGCCTCCATTCCAGAAGCCTGCATTGCTGCGGCATGTGGGTGGGCCCAGAAGCCTGTCTGGGGCCTACCACAGCAGCGGAGGAATGGTCCTGAGCTGTCTTTCCTGAGTGAAGAAGCTGGACAACCGAGGAGATCCCAGGGGAGGACCCATCATGGAAGGATCATGCAGAGTGCTGGTCTGGAGAGGGGCCTGGTGACTCGGTTGCAGGACGCATTCCGAAGTAATCTTACAGTATAGTACTGCCGGGTTGGCTTAAAGGTTCAAGTACTGTATCTGACATTCATCACAAACCAATACATCCTGTGGCAGAGGATCGTACGGGTTTTACTCCAGATAAGTCTGTGGCAGAGACTTTTGTTCGTGCTACATGCTGGCTGCTAGGCAAGTGAGAGATGTCTATTCAGGCGGGCAAAGATTGAATCCTACGAAAGGGGGACTATTCAATTGCAAGTGTTCAACTACAATGAATGTTTTGAAGAAATACAATAGAAAGGTATTTGAGCTTCCCTGCAGCTTTCCTACTACCTCTTTCCTGCTACTTCCCTTATTTGTGTTAATAAAGCATTGGAAAACCTACTCAAGTGTTTGGTGCTTATATCGTCCAGAGGTAGACTCAACGGAACCCTAGACCCTAGGCCGGTGAAACAGAGGTGTCGAGAGTGAAGGTAACAAGCCCGCTTAAACCAGCAGCTCCACCGAGAGTTATTGCTACACATGGTTCAGGGAGACTAAGTCCACGCCCCACACTATATAAGGCTGCTTACATAGCGGGCATGTATAGTGTGTGACTGTGGACGGAGATAGATTGAGCTAGATTAGGCAGGCAGGTTAGTTAGCAGCAGTGTAATAAATTATATATATATAATAGATATTTAGTGTAGACTCCATATTCAGTCAGCAGGCAGTGTAGTATATATATATATATATATATATATATATATATATATATATATATATATATATATAACAAATTAAATTCAAAATGCTAACAATAAGTTACAAAGCCATCTACAACTATGCCCCTAGCTACATCACTAGCCTAGTCTCAAAATACCAACCTAATCGCCTTCTCCGCTCCCCCAAGACCTCCTGCTCTCTAGCTCCCTCATCACCTCCTCCCATATCCGCCTCCAGGACTTCTCCTGAGCCTCGCCCATCCTCTGGAATTCCCTACCCAAATCTGTCAGACTGTCTCCAAATGTATCCACTTTTAAGCGATCCCTGAAAACATTCCTTTTCAGAGAAGCCTATCCTGCCTCCATCTAACAACTGCACTATTTTCTCCATTAGCTCATCCCCCACAGCTATTACCCTTTTGTATAACTTGACCCTCCCTCCTTGATTGTAAGCTCTAACGAGCAGGGCCCTCTGTTGGCTCTCTATAAATCCTGTATAATAATATATATATATATATATATATATATATATATATATTGAAGTGGTTAAGGGAAACCCAGCACCAAAATTAAATAAAAATGGCATGGGGTCCCCATTAAAATCCAGGCCCTTCAGGTCTGGTATGGATTTTAATCGGGACCCCGCGCCAAAATATTTTAAAAAATGGCAAGGGAGCCCCCCAGAATCCATAGCAGGCCCTGCAGGTCTGGTATGGATTTTAAGGGGGGGGCCCTCACCAATATTAAAAAAAAAAAAGGTGTGGGGGTCCCCCCAAAATCCATACCAGACCCTTGTGTGTGCAAGCAGCCATGGTAGTCCAGGAAAGGGGGGAGGAGCGAGCCCCCCCTCCTGAACCATACCAGGCCACTTGCCTTCAACATGGGAGGGTGATTTGGGTCCCCCCCAAAGCACCTTGTCCCCATGTTGATGAGGACAAGAGCCTCATCCTCACAACCTTTGCTCTGTGGTTGTGAGGTGCTGAAGAGGAGGGCTTATCAGAATCTGGAAGATCCCAGCCCCCTATATGAAATTAAAAAAAAGCTCCGCCTTGATGGGAGGCCTCCGACCAACTGCTGTCTCTTGGCTGTGACGTTGTTATATAGGCAAGGGATGGGCCATCCGGTGATGTAACCGGGTGACTCTGCCCCTTCTGACATCATGTGACATCATGTGATGTCAGAGGGGGCAGGGTCACCTGTTTACATCACCGGGTGGCCCCGCCCTTGCCTATATAACAGCTGTCACAGCCAAGAGACATTTTTGTGAATGGGTAGGGGTACAATATACCCAATACCGATTCACATAAGGGGGGCCCAGGATCTGGGGGCCCCCTTGTTAAAGGGGGCTTCCAGGATCTGATAAGCCCCCGCCCCAGCAGACCCCCACAACCACCAGGCAAGGGATGTGGGGATAAGGGACCCCAAAGCACTCTCCCCATGTTGAGGGCAAGCTAATTGGTATGGTTCAGGAGGGGGGCACTCGCTCATCCCCCCTTTCCTGCCTGCCATGGCTGCATGCTCAGGATAAGGGTCTGGTATGGATTTTGGGGGATCCCCACACCATTTTTTTTTAATTTTGGTGTGGGGTTCCCCTTAAAATCCATACCAGACCTAAAGGGCCTGGTATGGATTTTGGGGGGCCCCAAACCATTTTTTTTTTACATTTTGGTATGGGGTTCCCCTTAAAATCCATACCAGACCTGATGGGATGGTATGGATTTTGGGGGGGACCCCCACACCATTTTTTTTTACATTTTGGTTTGGAGTTCCCCTTAATATCCATACCAGACCTAAAGAGCCTGGTATGGACTGGGGGGGAACCCCACGCCGTTTAAAAAAAAAAATATCTATATTGCCGGGAGCCGACAATACATTACAGCTGCGAGCAATTTTAAATGACATTTTTTTCTTTAGAAATGTAATTTGGCTGCGGTACTGTAATAAAGATCAGAAAGATGCGTTACTTTACAGGCAGACTAAGGGGAACACCCAGGCACGATATTTAAAGGATTTCATCATCGTTTCATTTTTATTGTTTCACTTTAAGCATTATTAAAATCACTGCTCCTGAAAAAACAGTTGTTTTTAAAACTTTTTTTTGCATTGATACATGTTCCCTGGGGCAGTACCCGGGTCCAGATACACTTTTTATGGCAATAACTTGCATATAAGCCTTTAAAATGAGCACTTTTGATTTTTCATGTTTGCATGTTCGCACAAATTTTTTGTCTGTTCGCATGTTCTGGTGCGAACTGAACCTGGGGGTGTTCGGCTCATCCCTAATCATCTCTACTGATGGACTAATTTCTCTTTGTTTTCCCCATTTTCAGTAAGGATAGTGTACACATCTATTTATCTTATAATATGCCATGTATATATGTATTGTTTTTGTTGCATCAGTCCAGCTTCTATACAATAGCTTAGTCTTTATAAAGATTACACCTTACTTTCTGTTTATAGAATTCCATTTAATCAATTATTTTAATTAGTATAATTTTGGCATAATTTAGATGAAACCATACTTAGTCATATGTTGTAGACATACATACAGTAAAAAAAAAAAAAAAAAATATATATATATATATATATATATATATATATATATATATATATATATATATATATATATATATATATATATATATATATATATATATATATATATATATATATACACACACACACACACACAGATATAATTATATACACAGATATAATTATTGTATTTAAGTACAACCCCTGGCAAAAATTATGGAATCACCAGTCCCTGAGGATGTTCCTTCAGTTGTTTATTGTTGTAGAAAAAAAGCAGATCACAGACATGGCCAAAAACTAAAGGCATTTCAAATGGCAACTTTCTGGCTTTAAGAAACACTAAAAGAAATCAAGAAAAATAATTGTGGTGGCCAGTAACAGTTAGATTTATACAACAAGCACAGGGAATAAATTATGGAATCACTCAATTCTGAGGAAAAAATTATGGAATCACCCTGTAAATTTTCATTACAAACACTAACACCTGCATCAGATTAAATCTGCTTGTTAGTATGTAGGTAAAAAGGAGAGATCACACCTTGGAGAGCTGTTGCAACAAGTGGACTGACATGAAGCATGGCTCCAACACCAGAGATGTCAATTGAAAAAAAGGAGAGGATTATCAAACTCCTTAAAGAGGGTAAATCATCACGCAGTGTTGCACAAGATGTTGGTTGTTCACAGTCGGCTGTGTCTAAAACATGGACCAAATACAAACAACATGGGAAGGTGGTTAAAGGCAAGCATACTGGTAGACCAAGGAAGACATGTCTGTGTCTGTGATCTGCTTTTTTTCTACAACAATAAACAACTGAAGGAACATCCTCAGGGACTGGTGATTCCATAATTTTTGCCAGGGGTTGTAATGTTACACATGCTGTAATTTTTTTTTAAATATATACAATGTATATTTTTTATATTTTATAGATATTTTTATTTTTCTATTTAGCATTTTATCTAATTTTATAAAAAATACTATTTTGATCTGTACAGATTTTACATTGTGATTTTAATACAGCTATGAAGGTCCCCGGAATGCAATGACATGTTTTTTTTTAACACTTTAGCAATAAAAAGCATGGGCCTTTGAACAACCTATCCCTAAGCTTCTACATTTTGTGCTAAGAAAATTAGTTATAAGGGACCTCTGATCTTGGGTATTTTTTTCTCCACACTTATAGGGCGTACACACGGTCGGACTTTGTTCGGACATTCCGACAACAAAATCCTAGGATTTTTTCGGACGGATGTTGGCTCAAACTTGTCTTGCATACACACGGTCGCACAAAGTTGTCGGAAAATCCGATCGTTCTGTACGCGGTGACGTAAAACACGTACGTCGGGACTATAAACGGGGCAGTGGCCAATAGCTTTCATCTCTTTATTTATTCTGAGCATGCGTGGCACTTTGTCCGTCGGATTTGTGTACACACGATCGGAATTTCCGACAACGGATTTTGTTGTCGGAAAATTTTATCTCCTGCTCTCCAACTTTGTGTGTCGGAAAATCCGATGGAAAATGTCCGATGGAGCCCACACACGGTCGGAATTTCCGACAACACGATCCGATCGGACATTTTCCATCGGAAAATCCGACCGTGTGTACGGGGCAATACAAATATAATACAGAATGCATGTAACAAAGGATTCTCAGAACACTCTGGGTTTTCTAAAGAGAGAGTATAGCATATAAACCTGTATTGATTGAAATTTGGGACTGTCATTGCTGACCTGCTTCTGGAAATGGTGGTTGCTGCCTGTCCTCTATACTTCAAACAGGCAATTTAGAAGCTTGAAGAAAAGATCAGCAATACTTGTTTACATATTTATCTCAGTACAGATTTCTCTTAAAGCATAGCTTCAACTATTTTTTTTTTTACTTAGCTTAGTTTTGTGTAGGATGTAGAGGGTTACATTTTAGCCAGGTTTTAGCCCCATTGTAAACATTTCCATTTGGATTTCTGCCCATAAAAACATTGACAAAGATGCAGGTAGGTTGCATCAGAGGGACACATGAGATGAAAAAATATTTTTAGCATTGTGAACAAATACTAGAATTCCCATCCGTTTTTTTCCAGTGAATGAAAAGTCCTCCAAAAGTGTCACAGACAACAATAAAATACCTAACAGAAGTCCTAAACCCCTTTCTACCTATCCAGCTAAAGAAAAAAAGAAACACATTTTGAATGGATTAATACTGAAATAATGCCTGAAACTTTCCCCTGTTCAATGGGTCAAGCAGCATTGCTATAAGTAATAATAAGGATAGCAAGCCCATTTTGACATGCTATAGGTATGTTAGACAGACCAATGATTTGTTCTAAATCAGAATTTGACATACATTTTACTTTTGTCTCTGAATTGTATGTCAAAATAAATATATTTTTGTCATTTTGTGAAGAAGAAAAAGACACTATGCAAGAATCATAGACTTGTACATATTATCTGTAAATTTCCTGTTTGCCTGTATCTCTTTTTACTATTTATGCAAACAGCAGTGCCTTTTGTTCAGAGAAAAGTGGAAATTAGCCTCAGAGAGTAATTTACATTTTGTTGAACAAACAACTTGTAAACCTTGTCTTGCCCTAGAGCATCTACAGTGCTGTACCTTCAAATATCTTCTTACCACCAAACAAATGAATATAAACATATTGAATCATACGCCTACAGTATGCCTTATCCAATATTTTCTTTTGCAGAAACAAAGGAAAATACGGTATATGTTTTAATATTTGAGGATTATAGGAGCCATCCAAATATATATACCGTATATATATATATATATATATATATATATATATATATATATATATATATATATATGTATGTATGTGTGTGTGTGTGTGTGTGTGTGTGTGTGTATATATACAGTGGGGAAAAAAAGTATTCAGACCTCCTTAAATTTTTCACTCTTTGTTATATTGCAGCATTTGCTAAAATCATTTAAGTTAATTTCTTTTCCTCATTAATGTACACACAGCACCCCATATTGACAGAAAAACACAGACATGTTGACATTTTTGCAGATTTATTAAAAAAGAAAAACTGAAATTTCACATGGTCCTAAGTATTCAGACCCTTTGCTGTGACACTCATATATTTAACTCAGGTGCTGTCCATTTCTTCTGATCATCCTTGAGATAGTTCTACACCTTCATTTGAGTCCAGCTGTGTTTATTATACTGATTGGACTTGATTAGGAAAGCCACACACCTGTCTATATAAGACCTTACAGCTCACAGTGCATGTCAGAGCAAATGAGAATCATGAGGTCAAAGGAACTGCCTGAAGAGTTTAGAGACAGAATTGTGGCAAGGCACAGATCTGGCCAAGGTTACAAAAAAATGTCTGCTGCACTTAAGGTTCCTAAGAGCACAGTGGCCTCCATACTCCTTAAATGAAAAACGTTTGGGACAACCAGAACCCTTCCTAGAGCTGGCCGTCCGACCAAACTGAGCTATCAGGGAGAAGAGCCTTAGTGAGAGAGGTAAAGAAGAACCCAAAGATCACTGTGGCTGAGCTCCAGAAATGCAGTTGGGAGATGGGAGAAAGTTGTAGAAAGTCAACCATCACTTCAGCCCTCCACCAGTCGGGGCTTTATGGAAGAGTGGCTCAACGGAAGCCTCTCCTCAGTGCAAGACACATGAAAGCCAAATGGAGTTTGCTAAAAAAAACACCTGAAAGACTCCAAGATGGTGAGAAATAAGATTCTCTGGTCTGATGAGACCAAGATAGAACTTTTTGGCCTTAATTCTAAGCGGTATGTGTGGAGAAAACCAGGCACTGCTCATAACCTGTCCAATACAGTCCCAACAGTGAAGCATGGTGGTGGCAGCATCATGCTGTGGGGGTGTTTTTCAGCTGCAGAGACAGGACGACTGGTTGCAATCGAGGGAAAGATGAATGCGGCCAAGTACAGGGATATCCTGGATGAAAACCTTCTCCAGAGTGCTCAGGACGTCAGACTGGGCCGAAGGTTTACCTTTCAACAAGACAATGACCCTAAGCACACAGCTAAAATAATGAAGGAGTGGCTTCACAACAACTCAGTGACTGTTCTTGAATGGCCCAGCCAGAGCCCTGACTTAAACCCAATTGAACATCTCTGGAGAGACCTAAAAATAGCTATCCACCAAAGTTTACCATCCAACCTGACAGAACTGGAGAGGATCTGCAAGGAGAAATGGCAGAGGATCCGCAAATCCAGGTGTGAAAAACTTGTTGCATCTTTCCCAAAAAGACCCATGACTGTATTAGATCAAAAGAGTGCTTCTACTAAATACTGAGCAAAGGGTCTGAATACTTTAGAGCTTTAGTGAAATACTACTTACAATATTAAAGCTCTATCAATATAGCCTGTTATTTGATCTCTCATTCCCTGCACTCTCCAAGTGAACAGATCTATGCAAGATGAATTAAGGACAAAAATAAATGTCTGTATTTAGTGAGACCAGTGATCACTGATTAATTGTATTAGAAAACCGTGCACCTAGCTGGGGGTGGTTGGGATCTGCTGGAAGGAGGGAACGCAACCACGGGTGTGTGCTAATGAGGTCAGCTGATAAATGCCTTCCTGTGCCTTACTGGATTCTATGTCTAATATCTACATACTAGCAAGAGATGAAGCTTTCTAAGGGAATATAGCAAAAGTGCAGTACCACGATTTCAACTGTGGATGTCGGCATAGGTTTGTGGGTGACCTGATAATTTCCCAAATGCCTGGTGAGACCACTGTTATGGTGGTCATCTCTAGCTGGTAAGGAGCCTCATATCTCACTTGGGTGTGAATTACTCTGGATGTTGGACTCACCTGTATCACATTCCCTCTGGATTTTATTCACATTGGATTTTAATTCACATTGTATATGGACTGATCAGTTTTGAATTCTTTGCACTACTTGATATTGGGACTTTATTTGCACATTTAATTTATATGCATCTTCCCTCTTTGTGTTTTGACACTTACATCATGTCATGAAAGACGTCCTGTTAGTTCAGCCATCGGCGGAAGATCGGTTAACAGAACTATTGTCAGTAGAGCCAGAGGACGCGTTCGGAGACGCGTTGACGCGAACGGACGCATGCGGGTGCACGCTAATACGAGCGGGTGTACGCGGGTACACGATGAGACGAACGGGCACGTACGATCGGTACTCGGGCGTGCACGTGTGCACGCGGCGGCACGCAGACGTGCGGTGTGACAGCTTTTGGCGCCATTAGGCCTATTTAAGCGTACCTGTCAGCATGCTTCCTTGCTGTCTGGTCTACAGCGTTCCCTGTGACCCTAAGCTTCCAGTATACCTGTTTACCTGATTCCTGTTACCCGGCTTGTTCCTGACTTCTCCTGTTTGCTGCCAGTCCCTGACCTCGGCTTGTCTGACGATTCTCCGACATCATCCTTCAGTTATCACCTGCCTGTCTGTTGCCGACCCAGTCCGTGCCCTGACTATTCTCCTGCTTCAGTTTGTACCTGCTCTGCTTGCCTGTGTTTGACCCGGCCTGTCTGACTTTGCTAGTGCTTCCAGTGGGACTACAGAACACCTCCCTGCTGGTTCGTGGGTGTCTGCTAGCTTCAGTACTTCCCTATCCAGTCAACAGTTCCTGCCAAGAGTTCCGGTTCATCTACCAGTTGTTCCAGTGCTTCAGTTGTGCTACAGAACACCTCCCAGTTGCCTGTTGTTCCTGAGTTCCTGCTAGTGGATCCAGTGTTCCTGACAGTCCTCCTGCCGCTGCACCAGAGGTCCAGATTAACTCCACACCTGCCACTTACCAAGCACTTGTGGCCCCCTGCGCTCTTGAGTCCCTGTCTTCTCTATCAGGGGCTCTCGAACCAGAGGCACACGAGAGGCTACTCCTTGCATTCTGGGCTCCACCACCAGGTACGTGACACATCATCAACAATTAAATGTAAAATGATTTATGTTTTTAAAAAAAATCCATGTAGATATGAGGTAGTTCTTTAGAGCACTCTCATGCCTGCTTCATGTACACACTATTTATGCAGTCCAATAATGAATAATACTCTAAGGACTGTATGCCATGAAACTCAGGGACGCTGTAGCTCAACTTGATTAAATATTTATTATTTATACCACCATTTCCAACCAATCATTACCCAGTGGAATCAGATCATTTAATATTGAATTTGAACCCAGGGTTATCTTGCATGATGTGACGTTTCTCTGTCCGATCGCAATGCATATAAGCCATGTCATTTTAACTAATATGCCACCAATAAAATGGCGGCGCGCACACTGTAACCCACAATAGAGGCACAACAACAGGTATCCTCAACAAAATGGAGATCACAACACTCCCATTAGACTCAAGCAAAATGGCGCTGGACGAAAATTCCTAAACCATAAGCAAGATGGCGGCCCAATAACTTCCGGTCCCACTATATTTAAGCTTATCCTCAGCAGCCAATCCGGTTCCCCAGATGAAGGCACGTGACGGTGTCGTAACGCGTAGGGATTGGCTGAGCGGTACAACACATTTTGAAGCACAAGTGAGAGGGCGCTCAGGACGCCACAGCTTTTATTACAATTACTCTGCCTGCTATATGTTTTATAAATGTAAGAGCACTACCTTTTAATAAATATCCCGGTTTAAGAAAAAGCTTTAATACACTAGTGGAGCCTCCATTCTCTCTCCCCCTCCCCAATCTCTGTTTTATCTCCCCCATTTCTGAGAGAGCCACTCTGGAGATACAGGGAGAGAAGGATTAAGGACCTAACACAGAGAAAGCAGAGACTTCGGTGACAGCTGCCAGAACCACCCATGCTGCATTGCTGAATGCCGTCTTTTCTACACTATGAAGGTGAGGGTCCTAAGAGACCATTAGAGGATCCAACAGCAATAGGATTATACACCCTATCCACCTCATGCATCCTTAATTGAACAGGAAAACGGCATCCATTCATAGACTTTTCTCATTAACCCACTATCTCCCAGTAGCACTATTCATGCTTATTGAGTGCTTATGATCTGCTACCCACTATATAGATCTTATGAACACTGAGTGATGTCCTAAGTGTGATATTGTAAACACACCTGCACCAGCACTTTAGAATTGCACATGTTATTTTTATCTTTTTTATTTTCTTTTACTTCTATTTTTTTTCTTTCAATATTTTTTATTGGATATTTTCATATTAAACAGAACATGAAAGGTACTTTGAAAGGTACATTGACATACGCATCATCAGATATACATAGTTAACTTATATTGTCTTATCATTGAAATAATAATAATAACTTCTCATTTATTGTCAGAGTTTTTAGGCCATATAGACCAATATTCATCGAACCTTTTACAAGTCATAGAGTTTATGGCTATAAGACGTTCAAAAGTATAGTTTCTGTGAACTGCTGTGATTACGTCAGATACATTTATAGCTTTACTGGATTTCCAATTACGTAGGATCAGGAAACGTGTTTCCAGGAGTATGTGAGTTATGACAGGTCTAAAGGTTGTCTGGAATTTATCTATGTTCAAGTGTAGGATCGCCAGGGCTGGGTCAGGTTTTGTAAGCATTCCTGTTATGGAGGAGATTAATTGGAATACTTGATTCCAAAGACTCTTAATGCTTGGGCAATGCCAGAGCATATGTATCAAGTTTCCTATGTGGCCACATTCTCTCCAGCATTTTGGTGATGCACCTGGGAAGAAGGTAGCTATTCTGTACGGAGTATAGTGCCATCTATTGGCCATTTTAATTATAAGTTCCCAGTGTTTAACACAATGAGACGCTTTATGAATTTCTCTAAAGGAGTGTATCCATTGGTCATCTGAGAAGGTGGTACCGAGATCTGCCTCCCATTTTGTCATTGCTATAGTTTTGGTGAACTGTAGCTTCCCGTGAATTAAGTTGTAAAAGAATGATATGCCTTTTGTGTCTTGTTTGGATGTGGAGTAGAATTGCCATATTGTGCTTGGTATGGATATGGTTGGTGTAGCTCGTGTTTTAAGGAAGTGTGCGATTCTCATGCATAAGAATCTTGTGTCATTCTTGAGTTGGTATTGTGTCATAATGCGGTCTACTGATTTGTGTTGTGTTCCCTCGTATAGGTCAGAGATATATGTGATGCCCTTATCTGTCAAATCTTTGACTCTTATCATTGGTATTTTGGATTCTAACAGAGTTAGTGGCAATTTATAGTTTATCATTTGGTTATCCTGTTTTTGTTGTTCTAAAATGTATCTCCATGCTTTCAGAGAGGTCTGCAATGTAGGTGATAGTTTGTGTATGTCCCAGTGGTCCCAGCTGTCGCTTATAAGCATTAGTGCTAGGTGTTTTGTTGGTGAAATTGTGTTTTCAATGTTCACCCATAATGGGGTGTCATTCTCTTGAAACCAGTATTTAATCTGGTCTAGACGTACCGCCCACAGGTAATCATATATGTCTACTAATCCTGCCCCTCCTGCTTTTTTGTGTGTTGTTAGATTATTCCGTGAGCATCTGGCTTTTTTCCCATCCCAGATGTATTTCCAACTAAGATTTGAAATGCTCTTGAGGTAATGACTTGGAATGTGAACTGCCAGGGTGCGAAACAAATAGAGTATTTGAGGCAATATTAACATTTTGTAGGCAGTTATTCTGCCCAGCCATGATGTTTCTTTTTTAGACATGTCCTTTAACTGGGCTTCCAGTTTGGCTATTAGTGGAGGCATGTTAGCCTTAGCAAGTGCCGATGTTTTATTAGTAATTTTTATTCCTAAATAAGTGATTCTTCCAGCGCTCCATGTATAGGGTAGGTTTGTTTGTAGGGTGCTTCTGGTGTTGGGAGGTACTCCCAGATCCAGAATCACTGATTTGGTAAAATTGACTTTGTAGTAGGAGATATCCCCAAATTCAGTGAGGATATTGTGTACTTCGGTTAAAGATGTGAGTGGATTAGTCAATAGGAGGATTACGTCATCCGCAAACAGGTTGATGGTGTGTGTGTTAGAGCCAAACTGAAAGCCCTTAATCTGTGGGTGAGTCCTAATGGTTTCAGCCAAGGGTTCAATCATTAGATTAAAAATGGTCGGAGACAGGGGGCAGCCCTGCCTCGTCCCATTTGATATTTTAAAAGTTGTGGACAGAAAACCATTGGAATATACTTGTGCTGAAGGACAGGAGTATAAGGCCATAATAGCTTTTAAGATGGGGCCCTTGAAGCCATATTTGTGTAAAACCATTTCCATATATGTCCAATGGACTCTGTCGAACGCCTTCTCTGCGTCTATGGATAGCAGCAGAGAAGGCGTTCGAGATTGCTCCGCATGATGCAGCACATTAATGATTCTCCTGGTAGCATCAGAGGTCTGTCTCCCCCTCACAAAGCCCATCTGGTCACTTTTGACTAATGTAGGTATGATATTAGTTAGTCTTTTGGCTAATAATTTTGCATATACCTTAGTATCTGAGTTGAGAAGGGATATGGGTCTAAAATTAGCTGGTGTATTAGGGTCTTTCCCTGGTTTGGGAAGTGTCACTATGTGTGCTCTCAGCATCTCTTGTGGGAGGGTTGCGGCGGTTGTGGCTTTGTTGAATACCTTGGACATGTGTGGAGAAAGTATGGATTTGAATGCTTTAAAGTATTCATTAGAAAGGCCGCCTGGGCCTGGTGATTTCCCATTAGGTAGAGAATATATCGTGTTTTCTATTTCCTGTGTTGTGATGGGGTTATTAAGAGTATTTAGTTGAGTTTCTGATAGAGATGGGAGGTTTATCTTTTCCAGGAACGTTTGTATTTTATCTGCTGTTGGTTGGTATGTAGATGTGTCAGTGTGTAGGTTATATAGTGAGCTATAATATGTGGCAAATTGGTTTGCTATGTCTTTGGGATTGATAATTTTGTGTTTATCAGAGGGGTGTAGCAAGTATGCTATTCTAGATTTGGTACGGGCCGCCTTAAGTCTGTTCGCCAGGTATTTACCTGCTCTATTTGCATTATGATAATAATTTAGTTTCAGGCGTCTAAGGTGTTTATCATATTGTTGTGTTAGTAACTCTCTTAGTTTTTCCCTAAGGATTGATAGTTGTTTAATCAGAGGTGCTGATGGTGCTTGTTTGTTTTGTGCGTCTATAGTGTGTATTTTTGTGAGAATCTCAGTAAATTCTTTGGCCTGTCTCTTTTTCTCTCTAGCTCCTATTTGTATTAAAATGCCTCGTATGAAGGCCTTATGGGCGTTCCAGACTATATATGGGTCTGAGACTGAATCTGAGTTGTCTGAGAAATAATTTTTGAGATGCTGAGAAATTGACTTTTGAAAGTGTGGGTCTTGAATAATGCGTGAATTACAGCGCCAGATGGGTGGTGAGGAGGAGACTCCCTTCTCTAAAACAGACATAGATATGGCAGCATGGTCTGACCATGTAATATCGTGTATTTTTGTTGATTCAACATTTTGCAGGAGCCATTTGTCTGTTAAAAACATGTCTATACATGAGTAAGAACCATGTCTGCTGGAGAAAAAGGTATAGTCTCTTTAGTTCGCGTGGAGACATCTCCATGCATCAAATAGTTCTTCCTGTTTCAGGATATTGTGGAGGGATAGCTTGCTGGTGGGTTTACCTGAGGATGAGTCTAAGAGAGGATCTGAAATTACGTTGAAGTCTCCACAGATTATGAGGTTACCATATTTCATGGCATTGGCTTTGATGAGAACTTTATTTAGGAAACGCAATTGATGTGAATTTGGAGCATACAGCGTGACAATCGTGTATGGGTTGGAGTTGATGTCTCCTGTGACAATTAAATAACGACCTCCCTCGTCTGTAATAACTTCTTTGGGTTGGAACGAAAGAGAGTTTCTTATGGCTAGGAGAACTCCACCTTTTTTACTTTTGGGATCACAGGACATGTAGATAGTTGGGTATGCGGTATGCAGGCATTTGGGGGTGTTGTGTAGTTGGAAATGTGTTTCCTGGACACAAAGAATGTCCGCATCCTGTTTACAGGCTTCTTTCCACAGAGAAAATCTCTTTGCCGGATGGTTTAAGCCTCTGGCGTTGATTGATAAGATTTTGATCGTCATAGTGTGAGGGAATAAGGTTTGGTGGCTGTGTGTTGTTGGTACTTACAGTTCCCGGAGGTTACTATTCGTGTCTCTGACGCTGGAATTGAGAAGAGTATCTGGTGGACGTCTTCTTCAGCGGTGGATGACATGGTGTTGCAAAGGATGCTGCGTATATCCAAAAAATGAAACAAAAGGAAAAATAACAAGAAAACAAGAAAAGTTAACTGGGTGGACATAAGAAATGGATCTGAAAACTGATCCTCGTGCAGTCTTAGCTGCTACTGCTGTGCGGAGGGTAATAGATGAGAATCTAATTAGATGTCTCCATCCCGGAGAGATTGAATTGTGTGAGTAGGTTTATGTTAGACCATCGGCTATCTTTTTCTTTGGTGAACGTCTCTTAGAGACCACCTGCCATTCGTTTTGCATGTGCTGTAGGTTTGTGGGCTCAGCTGGTTGGGGACTTTGATCAGTGATGATGCCCCATTGACGTAGAGCTGTAAGGCCTTCTTCTAGCTTAGACACGGATATTGTGTTCCCGTTGTGTGTAATAGACAGGGTTGCAGGATATTTCCACTTGTGTAGAATATTGTGGTTCCTCAACGCCTTGGTGATCGTCAGCAAGTTGCGACGACGCTGCAGTGTGTGTCTGGACAGGTCAGGGAGCATCCTGATGTTAGCATATTGTTGGGGTAAATTCTCCTGTTTGCGTGAGAGTTGGAGGATTTGATCCTTGATGTGATAGAAATGCATTCTGAGGAGTGTATCTCTTGGGGTGTCGTCAGATAGAAATGAAGGTTTGGGGATCCTGTGGATCCTATCCACAAGGAGGTCTTGGGCCGTTGCTCCCGGCATCAGGGTGGAAAAAAGGGTTTGGGCAAACTGCAGGAGCTGGTTAGGAGGGATGGATTCGGGGACTCCTCTTAGTTTAAGGTTGTTCCTCCTGGACCTGTCTTCTAAGTCCGCCATTTTGTCTTTTAACCACACTATATCTTCTCCCTGTTCCTTGTGTGCGTCTACCAGCTGGTTATATGAAGAAGTGTATTCCTCCATTTTAGTTTCAACATGGTTTACCCTGTGGCCTATGGCTTGAACTTCCCTCTGACAATCATTTAGGCCTTGGAGCATGTCTGCTTGTAGTGAGGATCTCAAAGACAGTAGCATGTCTTTAAGCATCGTGTCTGACACTGGCCTGTCTGCTGTGGGAAAGTCTGCTATGGGGTCCCCCCCCTGTGTATACTGGCTTGTGCTGGCATTTTGCGGCCCGCTTACCTCCATGCTCAGGTCGGGTTGCGGCCTAGCAGGGGAATCCCGTCTCTGCCTGGACTTGGCTGGGCTCCTGGTAGTGGGGCTGGACGTCCCAGAGGAGGCTTCGCTGGGGCACTGTTGCGGATGGGTTGTTTTGGGTGGTGTCCCCTGACCTCTCACGGGCGCTCCGGACGGATGCCGCTGCTGTGAGTTCTGAGCTCCGTCGCGGCCATTTTGCTGTAGGCCGCGCGCCGCTGAGCCGAAAAAGGAGTCCAATTTCCGCGGCTGTTGTGGGGTCTTTCGGTGCCGGGGCATCCTTGTTGCAGAGAGCGGGGCTTCGTTGTCTCTGTGGAGGTATTTGTGAGGTCTGATACCGCCGATGGTGTTTGATGGATGCGGATATCTCCGGTGGACGAGCGGAGCTCCTAGACTACACGTCCATCTTGGAGTCCGGTCGCCACGCCCCCTTTTACTTCTATTTTCATCTATGACCTTCATGCGATTTTTCTTACCTGTGTGGTTTGATACACATTATATGATTATTCACTTTAATATGTATGGTTATTATTCCTAGAAAGACGCCACGTATTGAGATTAGTATTCGAGGCACCAATTAGCCCACTACTAACATTACTAGTGTCACTGTTTACTTTTTATGCGTTTTTTGCACATTTATGATACACCTACCACTTATGGATAATTTTTTCAGCTAGACGCCACGCTATTGAGATCTGCATCCCTAGCAACCACTAGCTATTTATCAACAACACCATTGTCACAATTCACTTTATCATGTGACTTGCACATTAATGGTACACATCTACTATTTATTCTTATTTATTCTTGTCTATTCACTTTATTCCTATTTAATATTGCGCGAAATCTTTTTATCCTATAAGCTTCCAGTATACCTGTTTACCTGATTCCTGTTACCCGGCTTGTTCCTGACTTCTCCTGTTTGCTGCCAGTCCCCGACCTCGGCTTGTCTGACGATTCTCCGACCTCATCCTTCAGTTATCACCTGCCTGTCTGTTGCCGACCTGGTCCGTGCCCTGACTATTCTCCTGGTTCAGTTTGTACCTGCTCTGCTTGCCTGTGTTTGACCCGGCCTGTCTGACTTTGCTAGTGCTTCCAGTGGGACTACAGAACACCTCCCTGCTGCCTGCTGGTTCGTGGGTGTCTGCTAGCTTCAGTGCTTCCCTATCCAGTCAACAGTTCCAGTGTTCCTGCCAAGAGTTCCGGTTCATCTACCAGTTGTTCCAGTGCTTCAGTTGTGCTACAGAACACCTCCCAGTTGCCTGTTGTTCCTGAGTTCCTGCTAGTGGATCCAGTGTTCCTGACAGTCCTCCTGCCGCTGCACCAGAGGTCCGGACTAACTCCACACCTGCCACTTACCAAGCACTTGTGGCCCCCTGCGCTCTTGAGTCCCTGTCTTCTCTATCAGGGGCTCTCGAACCAGAGGCACACGAGAGGCTACTCCTTGCATTCTGGGCTCCACCACCAGGTACGTGACACATCATCAACATTTTTTCTAATTTAATTTGGAATTTGATTGTATTTGTTTTTTATGTGTTAAGACATCTGCTTTAGTTTTTTATGGGAGACTTGTTTTCACCATACATCCCATCAAATTTATTGTTGTGTCAATGTTTGATGGGCTATCACCTTTAGTTATTTTTTGGTGTATATATATTTCACATATATATCAGTTTTGTTCACTTTCATATTAATATTTTAGCGCTGCATTTTTTATTTTCTTTTGATGTATTGGAGTTTAGTATTAGACTTTTAGTGCTGGCGGCTTTTACACTTTATTTTTCAATATATATCTTTTTAGCGCAGCGTTAACCCTTTGGGTTCTTTATTATTAACAACATTCCCAACCCAGACTGTACTGAGACAGTTTCACCACTTGTTTCTGTAATAGTTACATCTCTGATAATATCCTGGCATATAATTAATAAGCAAACATGTTATAACCAGACATCGTTAGGCTAATGGGCATATCCTAAAATTGTGGTGACAAAAAGAATATTATTATTATACAGGATTTATATATATATATTATAGCACCAACATTGTGCGCTAAGCTTTTCAATATAATGGGAGGCAATACACCAACAGTACATATAAAGATATATTATTCCCGCGCTATCATAAATGGAATCGGCTAAAATTGAAAAAGCTGCAAGCACTGTTTAAGGTAAACACCTAACCTTGTGAATAAATATGAAGAGTGAATAGTGCTGCGCTAATCCTAGGTAATTTATAAATATATAAAATTAAATAAATATAGGTGATGATTTGCTTGTGAAACTCTGATGTGTGATGGTAGTGGAATCAGATATGCGTGGGTGGTATTAGTTACAGGATGGGGTAACTAAAAGAATGGTGGACATATAAAATAAATAAATAAATAAATAAATAAATAATGACCCCCTGAGGTCTGAACCGGAGTCTCAATCCAACATAGGGGGCAACAATAAAGTTAAGTGTAATCAATAAGCATACAAATCACAATGCTTAATACTAAACCAACTAGGGGTGCTAATGGTGTATAAAGTGCATAACTAATGGGAATAAATGCATCCACAGTGGGGGGTACACAATGTTAATAGGTGCAAATATAAAGTGCAGCGTGAGATGCCTATTACAGGCAGTGAGGTAATAGTGGACTGCTAATTCATACAGTGCATGATGTGCAAGAATTAAATAAATAAAGGAAAATGGATATTCAAGTGTCTCAAGTCCTTGTAGGATACTTAGCAGGAAAAAATACTTTTAAACCCAAAAAACACAAAAGTCCATAAAATTCAACAAAATGTGACGACAACGTCCTGGCATGCACACGTTGCAGTTAAAGTGCTCAAGTGCCTCACATCCAGTGCTTCTTCGTGTAACACCACTCAAGTTAGGTAGTGGCCCCTTACCTTTAGGTAATAGGGCAACAGCATGTAGCCAACAGGACCTCTTTGAAAACCGCCTATGGGCTCCAGCGCGTCCCTCTCCAGCCTACGTCCTGGGATGGGGTTCCCTCAGGTATAGTGTCGGGGGGGGGTTGCAAACGGTGATAGGCAAAGAAGAAAGGCCAATAGTGTAATCTCGTTTTATATGGATACAACCGCTTTTTATTAAAAATGTATAATTACTCACATTTAAAAATACACAACAGCAAATGTCATCCGACGAGCGGCGAGCTCGTAAGCCTCTGTAGTGAATGCAGCCTGTCTCGTCCCTACGCGTGACGTCACACCACACGTGACTTCATCAGGGGAGGTGATCCCCTCCCCTGATGAAGTCACGTGTGGTGTGACGTCACGCGTAGGGACGAGACAGGCTGCATTCACTACAGAGGCTTACGAGCTCGCCGCTCGTCGGATGACATTTGCTGTTGTGTATTTTTAAATGTGAGTAATTATACATTTTTAATAAAAAGCGGTTGTATCCATATAAAACGAGATTACACTATTGGCCTTTCTTCTTTGCCTATCACCGTTTGCAACCCCCCCCCGACACTATACCTGAGGGAACCCCATCCCAGGACGTAGGCTGGAGAGGGACGCGCTGGAGCCCATAGGCGGTTTTCAAAGAGGTCCTGTTGGCTACATGCTGTTGCCCTATTACCTAAAGGTAAGGGGCCACTACCTAACTTGAGTGGTGTTACACGAAGAAGCACTGGATGTGAGGCACTTGAGCACTTTAACTGCAACGTGTGCATGCCAGGACGTTGTCGTCACATTTTGTTGAATTTTATGGACTTTTGTGTTTTTTGGGTTTAAAAGTATTTTTTCCTGCTAAGTATCCTACAAGGACTTGAGACACTTGAATATCCATTTTCCTTTATTTATTTAATTCTTGCACATCATGCACTGTATGAATTAGCAGTTCACTATTACCTCACTGCCTGTAATAGGCATCTCACGCTGCACTTTATATTTGCACCTATTAACATTGTGTACCCCCCACTGTGGATGCATTTATTCCCATTAGTTATGCACTTTATACACCATTAGCACCCCTAGTTGGTTTAGTATTAAGCATTGTGATTTGTATGCTTATTGATTACACTTAACTTTATTGTTGCCCCCTATGTTGGATTGAGACTCCGGTTCAGACCTCAGGGGGTCATTATTTATTTATTTATTTATTTATTTATTTTATATGTCCACCATTCTTTTAGTTACCCCATCCTGTAACTAATACCACCCACGCATATCTGATTCCACTACCATCACACATCAGAGTTTCACAAGCAAATCATCACCTATATTTATTTAATTTTATATATTTATAAATTACCTAGGATTAGCGCAGCACTATTCACTCTTCACACCAACAGTACAATTCAATACAAGAGGGTTAGAAGGGTCCTGCTCCTGTAAACTTACAAATTAAGAGGGAGGGGCTGGTGAAACAAAAGTTAGTAACTGTGAGGGATGAACAGATGAGGGAGTTAAAAGATTTGGTTGTTAGCTGAAGGCAGCATAGGCCTCCCTGAAGAGATGAAGTTTCAGGGATTGCCTAAAAGTGGACAGAGTAGGAGATAACTGGACAGATTGAGGTAGTGAGTTCCGAAGGATAGAAGAGGCTCTGGAGAAGTCCTGGAGATGAGCATGGGAGGAGGAGACAAGGGAGCTAGAGAGCATAAGGTCTTGGGGGAGCCGAGAGGATGGTTTGGATAATATTTGGAGATAAGATTGGTGATGTAGCTTGGGGCAGAGTTGTAAATGGCATTGTATGTTATTGTAATGCCCCGTACACACGGTCGGACTTTGTTCGGACATTCAGACAACAAAATCCTAGGATTTTTTCAGACGGATGTTGGCTCAAACTTGTCTTGCATACACACGGTCACACAAAGTTGTCGGAAAATCTGATCGTTCTAAACGCGGTGATGTAAAACACGTAGGTCGGGACTATAAACGGGGCAGTGGCTAATAGCTTTCATCCCTTTATTTATTCTGAGCATGCGTGGCACTTTGTCCGTCGGATTTGTGTACACACGATCGGAAATTCCGACAACGGATTTTGATGTCGGAAAATTTTATATCCTGCTCTCAAACTTTGTGGGTCGGAAAATCCGATGGAAAATGTGTGATGGAGCCTACACATGGTCGGAATTTCCGACAACAAGGTCCTATCACACATTTTCCGTCGGAAAATCTGACCGTGTGTATGGGGCATTAGTGTTTTAAACTGTATTCATTGGGCAATGGGAAGCCAGTGGATGGATTCGCAGATAGGAGTGGTGGACACTGAATGGTTGGCAAGGTGGATGAGTCTGGCAGCGGCATTCATGATAGACTGAAGAGGGGATAGCTTGTAAAGAGTTAGGCCAATGAGAAGGGAGTTACAATAGTCAAGGCGAGAGATGACGAGGGAGTGGATAAGTTGCTTAGTGGTGTTAACGGTTAGAATATCATTTCTTACTGTGGGTGATATTATACAGTGGGTGTCTGTTTAATTCCAGCAAAGAATACGGGTTTAAAAAAAAATGAAATTTAATCTGTCCAATACTTATACATTGGTATCTACAGTATGTCACTTACTTGTTTTGCTTTTCTGAAAAAAACATCAAGCATATTGGCTGTAGAGAAAATGAGAACACATGAGGGTAAGTAGGAGTCAACTCTGAAAACACTTCTTTTGAAGACTCTTTTAACTGCCATCGAATTTGCCAAAAGAATCAAAAATTATGGTTCTCATGAATACCATGAAGCATAGGACTGTTTTTATTTATACAAAATTTTCAAACCAACATGCTTTTCAAAGACACATGTACAATATAATAACTTTAAGAATATTAGTGCTACCTTTAACATGACAGGAATATAAAGCAGGTGAGCTGGGTAAAGTCGCATAGGTGCATAAGTATTTATGAAGATTATAAAATGAGCAGCTTTGCCCTTCTCTGCACATCACTTGTACAATGCAGGTCATTCCAAGTTTAACTTTACCCTACCTATAAAAGAGCAATGTAAATATTGAAAAGGGAATGTCTTGTGCTATCTTACTGGATAAAAATTTAGAGATGTGCCAGATACTAATAAAAAAATAAAAATAAAGAAACAGAGGGCTTTATAAGTGTTGGCTATTTTATAAGTAAGTGAAAAAGGAGGATAGAAATGGTGCTGTTCTTAATTAGAGGTGCTCAGAATCTCTAATTAAACCTTCTGTGTGTATGAAGGATTCCTGATGCAAATCCTAGACAAATAAATGCTATAGTGAAATGCAAAATATGCAAGAAAGTGCTAGGAGTGCAAATGTCCGAATATTTTATGGACTAATATATGATAGTTGGCATATAAGCAGAAGGTGCAAAAAAAAAAACAGAAAAAAACACAAAAGCACAAAAAACAACACTATATTGTGACCACACTAATATGTGCCAATCCTATGCTGCAGTTTCAAGTGATTTAAGCCTCCTAAACAGAGGTCAGCAATGTAAAATGAAAAGAAAAAATGATAATATATATCTAGTGCACAAAAATTCCTGTGCGATAATCGCAGGTTGAACCAAATGTATGATAATGATGGCAAGGTTAATATAGAGTCCTTCACTAGACTATGCTGACCATACTACAAAGTCCAAATATTAGTGTGTACACAATATAGTTTTTTTTTCTGCTTTTGTGTTTTTTTCTGTTTTCTTTTTTTGCACCTTCTGCTTATATGCCAAGTATCACATATTAGTCCGTAAATTTTTCGGACATTTGCACTCCTAGCACTTTCTTGCATATTTTGCATTTTGTTATAGCACTTATTTGTCTAGGATTTGCATCAGGAATCCATCATAAACACAGAAGGTTTAATTAGAGATTCTGAGCACCTCTAATTAAGAACAACGTCATTTCTATCCTCCTTTTTCACTTATTCCATTATTTTCAGCTTAGGGTAGATTTACAGATAGAGACTGCAGTTCTTTTCACCTCTCATCATACCATACCATTTATTTTATAAGTACTCTGACTTTCTTTTATATCCTAACTTTTTTATGCACACCATTATGATAATAAATCTTACTCCATGGAGTCAATGTATTGGAAAAAAGATGAGCACGGTGCTCTCTTGCACTCACTTGTCCCACTTACTGTGTACATACAGGGAAATCCTAAAGCTGCACAGCTTTATAGAAATAATAACTTAAAAACACTGTACAGCAATAAAATGTCATGTTCTAAAATTTTACATTGTAAACCATCATAAAATTTTTTATAAATGAGAAACATTATTAACCACTTCCCGCCCGCCCACTGTCAAATGACAGAGGGACGGTGCGGCTCTCGTTCTGGGTGGACGTCATTAGACGGCGCCCAAAACGGCCGCTCTTGTGCGCCTGCGGGGCTGCACCGTGTTGCTCGTGGACCCAGATCTCTGTAAAGAGCCGATCATGTGGCTCTTTAACCATGTAATCACCTGTGTCCAATCACAGCCGGTCACATGTAAATGTGGAAGTGTCGGTGATCAGCTCTCATTGCCTCATATTGACGGAGTGTGTGGTGAGGAGAGCCGATCCGCTGCATCTCCTTGCAGGGAACACCTGGACATGTAATTAGGGCAGTGATCATCAGTGCCCTGATTACAGTAAAGCCCCCCAGTGCCATAAATCAGTGCCTGTCAGTGACACCAATCAGTGACATCAACCAGTGCCCATCAGTGACACCAATCAGTGCCCATGAGTGATGCCAGTCACTGCTGCCTTTCAGTGATTGCTCATCAGTGCTGCCCATCAGGGGGCGTGGTTTCGTCATGCAGCGGTAAAGACGTGTCTTCCTTGGGCTCCGGCGCTGGCACTACTTTTCATCAGCTTAAGCCAAGACCTTTACCCGGCACAATCCCCCACACCATGCGGAGGAGATCAGGCAAGTCTCTACCCAAAAAAGGAACCCCTTCGGGATCCATAAAACGTTTCCTAGCCACTGATCCGGAGGACTCCCTTGACCTGGACGGACTAGGCCGCTCTCCTCGAGGCGCATGCTCCGCCTCCCGCCACAGATCTGAACCAGGGAGACACTCCCCAGCGACTTCGGCCTGCTCAGAAGGGGAAGAAGGCGCACCTAAGTATCCTGGCGTGGCTGCACTCGTAAGTGATCTCCCCACCAAGTCGGAGCTGGCGTCCCTGTTTGCGGGTCTGGAGCGCTCGATTAAGAAAGAGCTTACGGCAGTGAGATCGGATCTTACGCACGTGTTGGAGCGAGTGGAGGAGACCGAACAACGTTTGGATCGTCACGCGACCGCCATTAGGGCCTTGCAGAACACCGCCCGCACCCTCTCCATTGCACACAGAATGGCCCTCTACAAAATCGAGGACCAGGAGAACCGCAACAGGCGGAACAACATTAGGATAAGAGGGTTGCCGGAGGCCATGGGCGAGGACGACCTCCTCCCCTCGCTGCGTGGCATATTTAATGGCCTGCTCGGCCAGGCTGCGGACTTTCCTTTGAAAATAGACCGTGCTCACAGGGCCCTCCGCCCCCGCAACTTGTCAACGGAGGTCCCACGAGATGTGATATGCAGGATGCACTATTTTGAGGAGAAGGAATTAATCATGAAGAAGGCCCGGGAAAAATCACCTCTGGACTTTGACGGGGCCTCCCTCCTATTCTTCCCAGACCTAGCTAGGGAAACGCTGGATCGACGCAGGGCTCTGCGTCCTCTCACTGAATAGCTCCGTGCAGCATCTATTGTCTATCACTGGGGGTTCCCGGCGTCCCTCATTGCACGTAAGGAGGGCAAGACGGCGATACTTCGCTTCCCAGAGGACCTGGAAAAGTTCTGCGAAGAGCTTAACATACCCACACCAGAGCTCCCGGGATGGCAGGATCTCATTCCTTCCCCTACCCCCTCTACGGAACCTAGGTGGCAGAAAGTAGACCACAGGCGCAAATCTGGCTCCTCCGGTTCATCTCCCCCGCAAGTTGGGTGAATCACATACGGAAACAACTGGATCCTGACTTGGGCCTGCAACAACCTGTCCTCGACGATGGCCGCAAGTATACAGTATAAAGCATCTTGTTCTGACATAAAGGATCTTTTTTGCACTTGCAATTATTGTTATCTCTACTGTTATATATAAGGAAGAGAAAGTTTTTTCTGATGTTTCTCCCATTAGAAGACTATTCAGTTTTTTTTTTTTTTCTCTTTTTTCTCTATTTTTTGAACTTGTGCGCATAACTTTCCTTTTCCTCTTTTGTTTTGGCTCCCTGGTTTAGGGACCCAAACCCAAGACTGCCGGGACTGTAACACTTCAGGTGTTACTAGGTTTAAAGGTTTTCGTGGTTAAATTTAAACCTCGAGTTGTATAATAAATACCCTTCGTGTTATAACAACTTGTTTGTGCCGGCTCCGGAGCCCTGGGGCAGACAGACGCGCCACGTTGAGCGCCCTCTGTTTGCCGCTCCAGGCGGCGGACCCGCCTCCTTGGGGGTGTCGGGGGGTCCCGTGCTCCCGTGGGAACGTCCTTCCGGGGACTGGTACTGCGGGTGTGCGGGACTCGCGATATACCCCTACTATATGCTACAGTGCTATGCATGCTGTTTGCTACCCTGACATATCAGAGGTGGCGACTGTGGTATTGAATCTACCTCTTTTTTCCCATTCTTTTCCTTTTTCTTTCTTTCGTCTCTCCTCTCTCTTCCTTTCCTCTATTGGTTTATCCCTGTCCCACCCTCTCCCCGCCCTAACCCTTGTATTTGTGTCTGCCTCAGATCTGAAGAAGCGAGGTGCCCCTGACGGAGTCAATGGCTAAGCTCAACATACTCTCACTCAACGTCCGTGGTCTGCATGCTCCAGGTAAACGGCACAATTTGTTTAGAGAGTTGGATCGCCTGCGGGCCGACATTGTCTGCCTACAGGAGACCCATCTAACACACACAACGAATGTAAAACTTTTTTCCTCAAATTACCCCACGTGGTACTATAGCCTCTCTGATATCCGCAAGTCCAAAGGTGTGGCCATTGGCTTTCGCAGGGGTACCTCGTTCTCGTTCGAGACTATGGTGAGTGACCCCTCGGGGCGTTTCCTATTTATCAGGGGCAAACTGGGCAGTATGTTATGCACCATAGCCACACTATACGCTCCCAACCGAGACCAAACTGGCTTCTTAGCTGCCACCCTCACTAAACTGACGGAGTTCGCCCGGGGATGTGTCCTGCTTACGGGGGACTTTAATGCTCCCTTGGAGCCCCCAATCGATACATCCACAGGTGCATCCTGTATCACACACAGACGATTAACACTCATCCGTAAACGCCTACAAGACGCCCAGCTAATGGACGTCTGGAGAATCCTCAATCCCAAGACACGGGACTATACTCACTTCTCACACTTACACCACTCCTACTCGCGCATCGATTACCTCCTTATTGATCATTTTCATCTTCCCCTGGTCACTGACGCTAAAATAGAAACCTCCACGCTATCAGATCATTCACCAGTCATCCTCCAGATAAAAATCCCATCCATACCAATTAGGATTGCTAACTGGAAATTGAATGAAAACCTACTCACAGATGACATAGACACTGCAGCTATTGCTGGGGAACTGGTACAATACTTCAGGGAAAATACCTGCCCGGAGACTTCACCGGGAGTACTCTGGGAGGCCCATAAGGCCTTCATACGTGGTAAACTGATTGAACTAGGAGCTAGAAAAAAAAAAGAGAGAGCGACACAGCAAGCAGAACTGCTCAGAGATATAGGCACGCTTGAACGACAACACAAAGCGGGTCTTGCAAAACAGGTGCTTGAAGCCCTGACTAAAAAGAGAGAAGATCTGAAGAATCTCTTCCACACTGAACAGAAACAGCAATTTCACATTACAGCCCAACGTGCATATGAATGGGGCAACAAACCTGGCAGGTTGCTGGCTCGCTCTCTACAACAAAAAAAAGCAGCTTCTTTCATTGCTAAAGTGAAATCTAAAACAGATGAATTAGTTTACCACACCCCTGCAATAGCGGCGGAGTTTAGAACGTTTTATCAACAACTCTATCACGTTCAACACAATATACCAGACCAAACCACTCGCAAACAGGCCATTCATGATTACCTCGCAAATGCTAAACTCCCAAAATTGGCAGACGATTTATTATCAACTCTAGACGGGGAATTCACCTCGGAAGAGTTACGCAAAGCTCTTAAAGCTATGAAATCGGGCAAGGCTCCGGGCCCAGATGGGCTTACGGTTTCATACTATCGTTCGTTTGCAGACATCTTGTTACCGAGATTAGCTAATTATGCCAACTCAATTTCCTCCGGAGATCCCATTAGACCAGAAACCCTGCATGCGCACATCACTATTATTCCTAAAGCGGGAAAAGACCCTAGTTGTTGTGGTAGTTATCGCCCCATCTCCCTGTTAAACATCGATGCTAAATTATATGCAAAACTAATAGCTAACAGACTTCTCCCCTTAATCCCTAAATGGGTGTCGAATGAACAAACGGGCTTCATTCCCGGACGAGAGGCGCGAGATAACTCTCTACGTACCCTTTCCTTGATTGCTCATGTGCGTAGGTCCTCCCAGCCCACCCTACTGTTGTCAACGGATGCCGAGAAGGCGTTTGATCGGGTGGACTGGGAGTTCCTCATGGCGACCCTGGCTCACCTGGGACTCGGCGCCTCTCTTCTGACCCAAATAGCAGCCCTATATAACTACCCTACAGCCCAACTTAGAATTAATGGCACTCTCAGTGACCCTTTTACACTACATAACGGTACACGTCAGGGCTGCCCCCTTTCACCGATTTTATTTGCCCTTTCGTTAGAACCCTTTTTATCCACCGTAAGACACAACCCGAATATACACGGCATTACTGTGGGCTCCTTTGAACACAAGTATGCCGCATATGCGGATGATATTCTGTTCTACGTTAAACAGCCCAGAATTACCCTTCCTAACCTAATGCAGGCCTTTTCGACCTTTAACCAAATTTCAAATTTTAAAATTAACATGACAAAATCTGAAATCCTGAACATCTCAGTCCCCAAAGAAACTGTGACCCACCTACAAGAATCCTTCCCTTTTAGTTGGCAAAAAAAAGCCATGAAATATTTAGGTATATTCCTTACTCCCTCACTGTCCTCCTTATTCCAAGCTAACTTTATGCCTCTTTTAAATTCGATCAAATCTGATCTCCAAAAATGGTCCCAAATTGCACATTCATGGCTGGGAAAGATTGGAGTGGTCAAAATGAACATACTGCCCAGGCTGCTCTTTCTGTTTCAAATGATACCGTTTCAAATTCCAGCTGAGTACTTCAAACGTATAACAACTATGATTTGCAGATATGTCTGGGGTAGACGTAGTCCTAGGTTGTCCAGATCTCTTCTTACTAGATCAAAAGCGGAGGGTGGTCTGGCCCTTCCAGACATTAAACAATACTTCTTGGCAGTTATCCTATCCAGAATCTCAGATTGGAAATATCATAAGGACTCAAAACTCTGGGTGTCATTGGAGGTGGCATTGGGGGGCTCTGACCTTTACCCTCTAATCTGGATACCGACGAAAACCAGGCATCTATCAATAGATGCTTCTCCTCTCACGAACTACACCCTAAGGACCTGGGACTCACTCTGTAAAAAGCACGCTTGGCAATATAACTCCCCCCTTATGCCACTCACGGGTCACATGTATTTCCCCCCGGGGAACATTGACCCTAGATTACACTCCTGGAATCTGGGGAATTCGGTCTTACTACATCAAGTCACAAAAGACTCTGTCGTCTTACCTTTATCCGCTCTCTCAGCGGCTCCGAACCCATCGCTTATGGATCTTTGGAGATATTTACAATTATCTGACTTCGTTAAATCCCTTCCTAAACCACTGCGGGAAGTATCTAACCTGACGGGGATAGAGACAGCCTTTGTAGGTGACAGCCCAATGGAGAAACCCCTTTCCTATTTCTACAAAGCGCTTAGATCATTGGGCACAATTGGATACCCTAGCTTCCTTCGCAACTGGGAGAAAGATCTTCACCACACCCTAACGGAAACGCAGAAGTCCTCTATACTACTACTCTCTCACACATCATCTATATCCTCGAAAACAGCTGAAGTTAACTATAAACTCTTAACCAGGTGGCACTACACCCCGGCTGTGCTACACAAGCTATTTCCCCAGGACTCACCTCTCTGCTGGAGGGGCTGTGGAGAGAGAGGGACGCATGCTCATATCTGGTGGTCCTGTCCTCTTATCAGGCCTTTTTGGCTCACCATCCTCCATTGGATAAAAGAAATCCTAGGTTCGGAGATTCCAAACGACCCCTGGCAGGTATTGTTACATTGTACAGACGAACCAGCGGGACCATATAAAAAATCCATCACACCACATTTGTTAAACGCTGCTAAAGCTCTCATTCCTAGGTGCTGGAAAACCTCCAAAATTCCTTCCCTGCGCCAATGGCTATGCGAGGTTGACCACACATACTACATGGAGGATTTAACCTTTTCCCTCAGAAATAAATCAGATTTGGGGAGGAAAATATGGTCCCAATGGTTCGCCTTCAAGTATACCGCGGCGTACGCGGAAATTATGACTGTAGCCAAATAATGTGCTTGTACACTAAAATGCACTGCACTGACTGAGGTAGACACCTCCTACCACTCCCCCCCCCCTCCCCCCTTCCCATCTTGCTTCATACCTCTGTTTCTTTTTCTCCTTTTTATTCTTTTCCCTCTATTCCATTTCTTTTCTTCTTTCTTTTAATATTATCTATAAGAGAAAGATCTGTCGGGATTGGATCCTGTTTCTAATAATATATTGTACATTATAATAGTGTTGGTTACCCATAGCCTGCTTACCTACTTCTCTATTGTACTTTAGTATGATCGGGACTTTGTACCATATTATGTATGTTTATTACGCCCAAACTTGTGGTGGGTTTCTCTTTATGTACTTGGATCTTGCCTGACATTAATAAAAATTTATTAAACAAAAAAAAAAAAAAAAAAAAAAAAATCAGTGCTGCCCATCAATGTCCATCAGTGCCCATCAGTGCTGCCTATCAGTGCCTCCTATCAGTGCCCACCAGTGCCGCCTATCAGTGCCCATCAGTTTTGGCATATTAGTGCCTCCTTATCAGTATCATCTAATCAGTGCCCATACATGCCGCCTCATCAGTGCCCATAATTGCCACCTGATCAGTGCAGCCTATCAGTGCAGCCTCATCAGCGCCCATCAGTGAAGCAGAAAAACTACTTATTTACAAAATTTACTGACAGAAACTAAGAAAACCTTTTTTTTTTCAAAATTTTCAGTCCGTTTTCATTTTTTTTTAGTAAATAATAAAAAACCCAGCAGTGATTAAATACCACCAAAAGAAAGCTCCATTTGTGTGAAGAAAATGATTAAAAATTAATTTGGTTACAGTGTTGCATGACCGCGCAATTGCCATTCAAAGTGTGACAGCGCCTAAAGCAGAAAAATGGCCTGGGCAGGAAGGGGGTGGAAGTGCCCTGTAGGCAAGTGGTTAAATGTGTGATTTGTGTTCAGTAAACACACAATATTTCATTATGCTATGTTTTTCTTTTACAAAGACTTTTATTAATAGTCAAGCCAACATATTAGCTCGACAATTTGATGGTTACATCACAAAGAACACATATAATACAAAAAAGCAAAATAAACAATAATACTTAAGTCCTATAAGTTTCAAGACAGGCAATATGTAACATCTAGAAGATAAATATCACAGTTCGATGTATCTGGAGACAGTGGGAAACACTGCACAAAGTAAAGAGTGAAAATGTTCGCACTGAAAATGAGTGCAGCCTGCCACAAACCCATATATAGTTAATGAATGTATATATAACACCGACTACCGTATAATAATGCTAGAAGGCTAGCAGTATAACTATCTGTCCCAGGCAGGGGCGGACTGACCATTTGGCCACTCGGGCACTGCCTGAGGGCCCGGGCCACTAGGGGGGCCCATCAGGGTTGCCAGCCTCAGTAAAACCAGGGACAGTATGTAAAAATCTGTGGTTTTTTTTACATCTGTCTCTGAAATGTCCCTTACCGACATCCTTTTGGTCTAAAAATCCCGAGATTATATCTGCCCCACCTCTCCAGTACATTCTCAGCCAATAGAAACATATCTGTGTATACTGTATGATTGTATACTGTGCGTGCTACTGTGTGGCCCCATAACCTCTGATTGCCCGGGGGCCCCATGAGTTGTCAGTCCGCCCCTGATCCCAGGCCTATGTCTGAGAGAGACAGACAGACAGACAGACAGACCAGACAGACCAGACAGACCTCTTTCATTCATATAAGTTGTTGTAACAACTTCTATGGATGGTGGGCATTGTCTGACACTCCTAATGACAGCCTGTGACGCCTTCTCAGTTCTATTAAGCCCTGCCACACTGGAAGTTTATGGTGGCATGGAAAACAGAAGCACAAGGCACATCTCACACTGAAGAGTCATGGCCCTTGTAATTACTTTTTTTGTTGGTAAACCTAGATTTTAACTAACTATAGAATAGGTTCAGACTGAACCTATAGAAAAGGTTTGGACTGAACAATCAAGCCATGTGGCTCACTTCCCTTTCCCTCAGGGAGTGGGGTGAGTTTTCAGCTCTGCTTAAGTTCCAATTATAGTGACTCAGCTTACACATGGCTTCTTTTTATCACTCCCAATAATGAAATGAAGAGGCAGATAAGTGAAGGATAAAGTATAAATGTTCTACTGTGAGGGGGGTTCTTAAAGCAAACATATTGCATTTCCCTATATGGGCATAGGTTTTATTTAAACTGACATTGAATGTGATTTTTACATATTTTCATGTATGCATTTTGTGTGCTTCACATTTGGATTGATGAACATAGTCATTACTTAAATGTTGAGATTCAAAATCAAACTGTATTTACTGTATAAATTGCATCCATTGTGCAAAACATTTTTAATGTTAAATATATCATTTTGGGATGTTGAATGACATGTCATTTCAAATGTATACAGTATGCCTTTTTATTTAAACATATCTGAATCTGCGAAATATAAATAAAAAAACATTTATCAAAGCATTTACCAAAGCATGTTATTGATGTACTTATCAATCCTAAACAACAACAAAAAAATAACCAAACATATTCTTAGATCAGTTAAACCATATCAGTGATTTGTTCCTAGGTTTTTAACTCAAAAAAAATATCACTTTAAAGAATGTCAGAGTGATAAAATAATATTCCTGATCCTTCCTGCCACTGGCAAAAGAAAAAGATCTAATATATTATTCTTTGTCTTCCTTTATCCTGCCCCAAATTTTTGTGCTCTGGAAAAGGACATTTTTTTTTATCATAATATTTTTCTTGTAGCATAACATAAATATACTAAAAATGTAAAATAAAGAATGTACTAGTGACAGCAGATTTGGATAAAAGCTATTAAAGATTTGAAATGCTATTTAATAAACAGAGATACCTGAAATAAATATTGATGTTAACTACTACCAAACTCAGAAATGTATGCTTCATTAGGCTATTGTCAAGGATTCTTATCTCAAATCCAACTAGTGCAGAAAGAAATGTGCAAGTGTTATTGTTGACCTATAAAATGGCTTTCTGAGTAATTTCCTTGGAACATGGAAGCAAGCAGTGAAGTCAGAACTTCCAATCAAAATCCTTGTTTGGGTCTTTGATTCTCAAAGTACTGAAGCTAATGAGTCAGCATGAAAACTTGACAACTATTATTTTCAGAAGAAAAGTTTAGCAAAGGCAGCCTATATATTTTTCACAACACAAGTGTCCTTTGTGTAAAACAGTTTGTTATTGAGATACATATGTACATAATGAACACAGAAAGTATATTTTTTTCTAAAATTGCAGCTTTATGAACCCCCCCAAAAAAGCTTTGTAGCGTCTTAATAAACTCTACATGTATTCTTTATTTCCCTCTCCAAGAATGTCATTTTTTGCAGAGAAATAATAACATAGAAATTAAATACATGGCATAGTTGTTCCGCCCTAAAGTAATCCTTTACTGAGAGAAATTTATGGATTTTCTTTGCTCACATATCCTTCTGAAAATGCTTGGTTTTGGCAAGATACCAAATAAAACAGTTAAGCAGTGGAAATCGTATATTTCAAAGAGAAGTTAAGGATTAAAAAAAAAACAAATACTTATACTCACCTAGGTCAGATCGATGCTGCATCTGTCTCTCACTGGCACTGTAGTGAGAACCTAGCAATCAAACACCGATGAACGCTCAGTTCTCCCCGTCTGCTCTGAGGAGAGAGTCGTGACTGTCAGTCAGCTGCTCTCTGCTCCCCCCTCCAGTGCTCACTGGAGCACTGGGCTGTGAAGGGGGGAGGAGGGGCTGGCTCAGGCTCTTAGCGGTTTGATCCAGGCTTCTGGGCAGATATCGACCATATGGTCAGGATATTTTTAGAGCCTGGGCCGGCTCTGTGACGTCAGCCGACAGCAGGCTTCAGCTGAAAATGGATCACAGGAGTGCAGAACAAACTGCTCTCCTGTGGTCAGTGTAAGAGGGAGCGCTTACCACTAACATAAGTGGGAACTCTGATTGCCAGTGTAAGAGGAAGCACTGACCATTAACTTAAGAGGGAGCACTGACCACTAACATAAAGGAGTACTGACCACTAATGTAAGAGGAAGCATTGATCATTAATATAATAAAGAGTGTTGACCGCTAACGTAAGAGGAAGCACTGATCACTAACGTAAGAGAAAGCACTGACCACCAGTGTAAGAAAGATCACTGTCCAATAACATAACAGGGAGCACTGATTGCTAATATAAGAGGGACCACTGATCACTAACGTAAGAGGGAGCACTGACCATCAGTGTAAGAGGGAGCACTGACCACCTATATAAAGGGCACAGTCACAGCAGCAGTGTAAGTGGGTACACTGAACCCTGACTACCAATGCAGGAGGAAGGACTGACCCCAATAAAAGCCGAAAACGAATGTTATACATAGTCCTGATCCCCACACTCTATACGCTATATAGTTCTGACCTCATCATTCTATACGCTATCTTGTATCTTACACACTGAAGGGGGCACACTGACCACACAGTACTGACTGCTATACTCCTTTTGCTATGTTGTATGTTATGTAGTCCTGACCGCTACAACGCATATGATATTTTGTACATTACAATGTCCTGACCATTGTATTATATACTTTATGTTGTATATTGTTGATCACTCACTCCATATTATATGTAGTTTGTTACATAGTCCTGACTGCTATGCTCTAGATAGTCCTAACCACTATTTACACTATGTTGTACATTATACAATCCTGACCATTGCACTTTGAAAGATTTGTTGTTCATTACATACTCCTTAGCAAGGTGTTCATTGTCTTAACAGTTGCTGGCTGCAGAGTACTTACCTACTAAGTATTTTGATGACATTCTTCTTTATTGAAGGATTAGACAAAGTGTTAGCTCATTTTCTATTTACAGTGTCCAGAAAATTATATATGATGGAAAATGTTCCTTCTTTAAAGATGATCATTTGTGCCAGTGTTTATGTGTGAATATTATAGCACAGTAATTAAGCATATTTGTGGGTACAGGGATTGTGACATATATGCAGTCTACAGTATGTAGCAAGTAGGCTCAGACTCTATTAAACCTATTCCCCTTAAGCCACTCCTACAGGTAAGTGTGACGTCTGCAAGCCCACCACTATACATGCATACTGGGCACTTTTTCTAAGTGTGCTCCTGGGTGCCCTAGGTCTTTCACAATCCTAGCAACACCCATGCACCATAGTCAGACTATTTAAAGTGATAAGACAACCTTTAAAAATAGTTTTTAAAAAAGTAAAAATATATATGTTCTATTCAAGTATGTATTATTAACACAAAGATTATTTTTGAAAAATTAGGATATTGTTTAGTGTCACTAACTTTTCTTAACTAATATTTAATGGCAGAGCGGAGTCAGGGACTAATCCATGGTCTGCAGAGAAGTTCAAATGCTTCCGACCTATAGTTCATAATGCCAGCAGATTTCTTGAGCTTAGAGCTGGCCACCATCAGAAGCCTGACATGAAAAGGGCAGTTGCTTGTGGGATGAAGAGGAAGTGGGTTGTAAGAGCATGTGGTGTTAGCACAGGACAAAGTGCTTGACTATATAACCTGTTTACTTTCCAGTGTGTGACTGTGAGTCTTTAGATAGTTCTCTGACTTATCTGCAGCCATTGATTTACTAAACCTAAACTACCCCACTGACACCATTGATTGTTGTTACCCGTGGCTTGAGGTTATTGTTTGCCCTGACAACTTGTTGGAGGTTTTTCTTTGTTGGTTATTTTTCTTCCACAATATCGTCAGTGTACCTCCCTGCCCTATTTATTTTAAACAAAGAAGTAAGCATGACACATTACAAGCCATAGACTGCAAATAAATGTTAACTGCAGGTCATGGAGCCACACCCACATTTTGATTACACCTACAAGTATGTAGCGGGTGTTGCACTGCACACGTTGCATTCAGCTCCCCCACTCATACTTCCAGCACCTGCACAGCACACCCAAAAAATTGTCTGCCCCTGGAGGAGGGTGTTATGAACACAGTACAATTGTCAAATGTATGATCACTGTAACTTACTAACTCCCTTGAAAAAATCCCCATTGGCTGGTCAGCACATTCAAATGCAAAAAGCCATCTTTATGTCATTAAGAATTTGAGCCCGTTCCACAAAAAGTGCAATAAGGATGAATTTTAGTGGCTAGATATTACAATTCTGGCTGCCATAAGGCTATGTCTCAAAATGTATTTTTTTAATATTGGATAGAGACACAGGTATCAATTACAGGAGTGCCACTTTAGAGGAAACAATGACATTATAAACTCACATTTTGTTGTATTCACAGATTTTTTTTTCCCAGAAAGAGGAAAGCTGGCATTAACCCCATCAAAAATGGACATATGGTGCCTTGAATATTTAAATATCTGACTAGGAGTATATGAATACATTTGACTTTACTCAGAGGAAGTACAATACCATAGGGAGACAATCTTGTAGTTCTTTTCCTAAAAGCATGGGGACCTTGACATGTTGTGGGTGAGTGCAAGGATCTTCTGCAAGTTTTCATGTGTGAAAGAAATGATTTGGGAGGTATAAATGTGAGGGTTGGGGGTAGCTGCCTCTTTAGCGTGTGGATGAAACTAGAGAACTCTATGGTAATGAGCAAGTCGTATGTTCTGCAGGTGCTGCTGGATGCGTAGATAAAATATGATAGAGCTAAGGCCAGGATTTTACTGGAGAAATTAGGGAAACCCAATGCCCCCATTCACAAGCTGAATCTAGGGTTGTCAAACAATAGAATGAGAGGGCCAGGCTTTAGAGGGTGTAGAGCCAAGAAATGCAGGGAGACATGGTGGGGGGAGTCATTGGCAGAGGGGAAACCAGGGAGGAGGCCACAAATCAGTTTAACTAAGGTCTTGCTCTAGCTGGGTCAACCTCTTGTCAGAAAGGCAATAAGACCAGTGAGAGACCCAGACTACTGAATAATGAATGCAGCCTTACGATGTAACTCAAAATATGGAGCCCCATTCCTCCCACATCCTTCAGTTTGATGAAGATGAAATATTCTTTTCTACATTTGTGTGACCCCCACACAAATTCTATAGCCTTAGAACAGGGGTGCCCAACCTTTTGAAGAGCGAGGGCCACTTAAGCGTCTTGGTAATTGGTCGTGGGCCACAATGAGCATAGCGGGCAGATGACAGGTCTGTGTCAAATCTGCATATGCAGAGCGGACATGGACATGGACACAGTCTGCTCTACTTTACTCTACTCTATGGGCCCTTCAATCCACCCATACAGAAGGGGATGGATCCCCTGTTTTTTTCAGCTGATCAGATTGGAGGTAGGCAGGTATAAATGGACACAAGTCCGTTTACACTTGCTGCTCCATAGAGATGAATGAAGGGTCTGATTGGGTCGAACTGATCATGTGAAAAGGGCCTAAGGCTGCTTTAACACTGATGCTCTGTGGTTTACCCACACCGTGGGTACAGCGCAGTGCACTTATGGCTTTCCTGCAGGTAAGCTGCACTTTGCCATAGACTTCCGTTATATCCTGCAAGTGTGGTGCACTTTCTGAAAGTGCACTAAACCTGCAGGTAATAACAGAGTGCATTTGTTATCACTCCACTTGTGACAGAAGTCAGTGCTATACAGGGAGCATCAGCTTATGCGGCCCTACTGTGCAGCCACTTGCTTCCTTTACAGCTGACTTTATTAACAACACTGATGCTCTGGGATGGCAGGTCGCCAACCCGCCATCCCAGAGAAGGAGGTCGCGGGCCACATCAGATGATTCGGTGGGCCATTGGTTGGGCACCCCTGCCTTAGGAGGAAGGTGTGTAAATAACTACTTAGTTGATTCAGTTGGATGGCATTAAAGATATACAGAAGGTGGGGAAGGATTTCTATTTTGAGGACAGTGGACAGGACCAGGACAACCATTGGTCTTTCCACAGATCCTGATTTTGGTTAGTATTTTACCATAGTTAAGACAGGGTATGCAAGTGCCCAGGTAGGTCATTAAATCGGCCTTTCATTTAAATGAATACATTTTGGAGTTATGTGCATTTAAAAAGTATGATATTCAAGAGTTTCATTTGCAAGATTTATTTATTACATTTACTGAGGTTGCCAAGAGGAATTGTGAACTTTAAATCAAACTCCAATGAAGTCAATAGGGAATAATTCTGGAGAATCAGTCCTGACCATTTTCAAGGCTAATAGGCAAAGGATTGTCAAACAAAGGACATGGAGAGCTGTGCACTACCCATGAGGACATGTTCCAATGGAAGAGAAAAAATTAAATGCCGTTCAGCAGAACGAGGGTCCTGTTTTTTTATGCAATTTCAATGAAGACCTTAAAAAAAGACATGCTTGGGATGTTCAATTACATGCTTGGGATGCTTTTAAGCTGCATGTGATATTACAGAACCATCTGATTTTCATAGACAACTTCAGCGACCCTGCATGCTGACATCACCATAATTTGCATATGTAATATTCTTTTTTTTATTTTCACATTATTGCTCGACTGTTTGTTTGTTTTTTTTGCTTGCTAGCTAATGTGTATGCTGGAAAAAAGTGTTTGTTCTTTAAAACATATGGCCATGTTTTACAGTTTTAACCTCCTTTAATGAAACTGTGTAAACTGATCTCCTCCCAGATTCTCATTACTAAGCAGTTATGACCCTGCTATCAAATCCAAGCCAAGAAAGGACCTCTTATGACCAGACTTTTACTGCCCTATTTCTTTATTAAACACTGATATTAAGATATTTGCTAAAGTTTTTGCCCTTAGCCTATAAAAAGTAATTTCCACCATCATACATCCATACAAAAGAGTCTTCATCCCTAAGAGAAACACTTCCATGAACATTTGCCGATTATTTCTAAATGTTCAAATCCCACATACCAACATGGGCTTTTGACTCTATAGAACAGAGACATCTGTGGAAAACATTACAGAGGTTTATCATAGACCCAAAAATTGATGTTGTGGCTTTAAATCTTAAATAAATTATCAGCACACATTCCCTAAACCCATTCCCTTGCCTGTGTCTTAAAAAGTTTTCGAATATTTTCTTGTTCAAAAGTTTTATTAAAGATAACACATCAGTGTACAGGCGTAAATGGAAGCATGTGCATATATTTTTTTTTTAACAAAAAGTATTTTTATTTATAAAGGGTACATATGAAAACTCACAGTGTTGCATGCGAAGCCACTATATTAACAGAGGAAAGGAACAACACAAAATGGGCTGCAGCTAGATAGAGAGCTTGTCACACGTGCATATCAGCCAGTATGTGTGTAGAGAAAGTATAGGCAGTATGACTAGTTTTTTATGTTTACTCCTTATCGGAGCATGTCAAACAAATAAAAACAAAACAAATCCAAGAAAGAACTAAAATTAGCTGGTTTTAGCAGTTATGTTTGCCTCAACTCATTTGTGGATGTGGTATTCAATGTCTTTATACAGGTGTCCTGAGTGTATATATATTTGCTCGTATTCTTTATTAGGGTTGTATCACTGGCAATAAAGGGGAGTGGTGGCAGTGGTTATAGTAGGTTGTGAGAGGGTAGGTGATTTTTTTAGTAGTCATTGTAAGGAGGGGGAGGAAGGGAACATAATAGGCCCAGGATGCAAGATCATATGCCTGTTGGTCTATTTTGTGAAAGATTAAGCCATAAGTTCGGAATATTCATCAGTAGTGATAAAATGTTGCCAGCAGGACCGTATTTTCCTGAATTTGGGAGGGGTATTATTTGCTTGATGGATGAGTTCTTCCATAGCAGAGGTTTTTTGTATGCGTCTGACCCAATCTGTTATGGTTGGAGGGTCTGAGGAGCGCCATTTGGCAGGTATGCATATATTTGCTGCTTTTACCATATGGATGGCTAGCAAGCATAAGTATACACCTTTCGGCATAGAAGAATGGTGTAGTAGAAGCATGTACATATTTATAATACAGAATACTCTGTTGCCATAAAAAGACAAATTTTGCAAGTTGTATTATATAGACAACTATTGATGGAACAAAATAGGATGAATGCATGAAGCTCATTTTAGCCAAGGTAACATATGCAATTATTTTCAAAATATAGACTTCATGTATGTGTTTGGTAGAAATTGACTAGCGTCAGGATAGTACCAGAGTACTTGAATAGGCAGAAAATTGAAAAACCTCTGCAGTGTGGGTGTCTGTTCCCAACAGGGTAATTGTGGTCTGCAGCAAAGTATGCCTCCCCTCCTACCCAATAGCCTGGCCCCGATCATACTCCTGATCATCCTTGTTCCTCCCCCCTCCAAAAAATTCACCTTCTGCATCTTTTACGGACTTACACAATAGAGAGAAAAGCCTGACAAAGGGTTTGACAAACTTACCTTATGGCACATCAATCGAGAAGAGTATAAGCAAAGAGCTACACAGTGTAGGATCGAGCATAGGCTTGAACCTAACCCCTCCTGCTGTCCCCAGAAGCATTCTTGACTCAGCAGGTGTCTCTTCTGCCACTGCTGGAGCGGAAGTAAAAATGTTCCCCAATCACCCCCATGTCCAAGGTCTCAATGTTAGCTTGGCAAACTGCATTTACAGCTGCTTCCATTCAAACTGATAGAGTTGGTTCCCTTCTGTCAGTTTATGGCCTGTACTGCACCAAAATGGCAAGTATCCAGCTGTGAGTTTTTGCTCAGATGCCTCCAACAATTTTTACAATACTAATGACTCTGTATCATGGGATCATGCTGTCAGCAGCAGAGTCCGAATGACTAAAAACATATGGTCCAAAATGCATAGGCAGAAACTTTATTTTACCTACACTGCAAATTTTATGGTGGTTGGGAAGTATGTTTAAAGGGGCACAATGCTGAAGCTTGTGCTGTCATCCCATGTCTTGTACCTTGGTGACGGTGACAGCATGGTCACCACTCCCCCTTCTCCTGAATGGTCTCAGGTGGTTACTCCTCCTCAGAACCACTAGCCACTCCCCCAATCCCAAGTGCCGAAGAGCCAATGTAATGTCCCAGGTGAAACACTGACACACTTTTGTGCAGCTGGTATACCTGGGTAATGCCTGGGGGACACTAGCCTGCCACTGGAATAGAGAATGTGAAAGATCTTCAGGGATGGGCAGGCCAAGAGTTGCCAGCTTATGCCAGGACAGATCATGTGTGATAAAGACACCAACCTGCTGGCTGCCATTCGATTGAGAAAATTCAGACACATGTAACTTGCCTTACACATGTCTTGAACATGGAGGTTGAGCAGTTCCTGGTTAGGTAGCCTTGCTTTCAGGATGTCCAGTAGCAGGTTAGAAAAGTGTGCAGTCACTTTAGGCAGTCATAGACACTGAGTGTTCAAAATGCAGTATCAACAAAACCTGCCTGCCAGCTTAATGATATGCAAAACCCATATGCTGTGACAGGACCAACAGCACTGGACCATCATCATGTTGGTGGTTCCTGATTCACGACTTGAACCATAAGTTCATTCTGAACCTAGTCAGTACTTTGTTCAATGAATGGGCAAAAAAATTGATAGATTTGGACTGTTCAACCAATGAAACCTCCAGCTGGTAAACCCAGAACTAATTTCTTTAGCGGTGGTATCACTACCACCACCAAATGACAGTTTTGGTTAATTATATCATGCAGCATAACTTGTTTACATTCAGCAGTTAATCAGGGACTGTCATTAGTGATGGGTGTAGCAGAGTGGGAGGACCGTTGTGGCAGTGGGTCATCTGGTGTTGCTCATGGTAATAAATGCTGCATCTACATCACGGGACGATGTGACTAGTGTTGGATTTACATTGTGGAACAATCTTTATTATTTTAACAATTTTAAAATGAGACTGGTTCACCCCCTCTCCAGTCCAGGCCATTTTTCAGTTTTTAGTGCTGACACTCTTTGAATGACAATTAATTAGTCATGCAACACTGTACTAACATGAATTTTATATATATATTATATATATATTTTCTCAGCTAGAGATTTCTTTTTGTGGTATTTAATCACCACTGTTTTTTTTCTTTTTACTATAGGAAAAAAGACCTAAAAAAAAGAAGTTTTTCTTAGTTTCTGTTATAAAATTAAAACAAAATAATCTTTCTTCATATATTTTAGGTCAAAATGTATTCTACTGTACAAAAAAAACGGTATATATTTATATTATTTAGTCCGTGTGAAAGTTTTACAGTCTATAAGCTATGGTATACCGTATACATTTGAAAATTGATCAGCCCTGATGTACTGACTACCTATCTCATTTTTGAGGTCCAAAATGACAGACAGTACAAATACCTGCAACATAACCCCTTTTTTTCAAAAAAGTATACAATCCGAAGGTATTTAGTAAGAGGCATGGTGAGTTTTTTTGGAAAAAAGAAGAAGTAAAATACATTTTTTTTTAATTTATTTCTCACATGCATTATAGAGAGGCCCAAAATCCAAGAAGTTCCTTAAGGCTTCCTAGGGCCATAAATTATTCATTTAATTTTCTGAATAACTATCCCATTATTGGAGACCCTAGAGCATCTGGACAGTAAAAACACCCACAAAATGAGCACATTTTTTTGGAGAGTAAATACCCCAAGGTATTTCAATACCAGGCACTTAGACATCTTCCTGCCCAGGCCAATTTTCAGCTTTCAGCTCTGTCGCAATTTGAATGACAATTGCACGGTCATACAACACTGTACCAAAACAAATTTTTTTATCATTTTGTTCCTACAAATAGAGCTTTCTTTTGGTGGTAATTGATCACCTCTGTGGTTTTTATTTTTTGCGCAACAAATAAAAAAAGACCGAAAGATTTGAAAAAAAAAAAACAAGTTTTTCTTTGTTTCTGTTAAAATTTTTTGTAATTAAGTATGTTTTCTTCTTCATTAATGGGTACTGATATGGCTGCACTGACGGGCACTGATCAGGCGGCACTGATGGGCACCGATGAGGTGGCACCAATGAGGTGGCATTGATGAGGTGGCACTGAGGGGCACTGATGATGGGCACTGATAGCCGGCACTGATGGGCACTGATAGGTGGCACTGATGGGCACTGATATGTGGCACTGGTATGCGGCACTGATGGGCGCTCATTGGTGGCACTGATGGGCACTCATAGGTGGCACTGATGGGTACTTATGGGTGGCACTGATGGGTACTTATAGGTGGCACTGATAGGTGGCACAAATGGGCACTGATGGGCACTGATAGGTGGGCACTGATGGGCATGGATGGGCACTGACAGGTGGCACCGATGGACACTGATGGGTGGCACTGATGACACTGATTGGTGGCACTGATGACACTAATGGGTGGCATTGCTGGGCATCACTGATAGATAATGGTGCCAGTCAGTGCCCATTTGTGGGCACTGATTGGCCCAGATTGGGCATAATTTGCACATGTGCATGGCCATGGGGTACATACCTGGCCATCCACATGTTGCCCCCTTCCCTGGTGGTCCTGACGGCTTCCCTGGTGGTCTAGTGTGGGCATCCAAGGGGGGTCTGCGCTGTTTGTTTATCTGTCAGACGCGAGTGAGGAAAAGCCGATCAACGGCTTTTCCTATTGACATCGTGATCAGCCGTGATTGGACAGGGCTGATCACGTGGTAAAGAGCCTCCGCCAGAGGCTCTTTACCAAGATCGATGCAGCGGCGTGTCAGACTGACACACCGCTCCACCGCTCACCGCGATGGGCACCCCCATGAGCGCGGCGGCATGTTATCCTGCTGGACATCATATGATGCCCAGTCAGGATAACTGAACCACCGCCCGGCCGTCAATCTGCTATAGGCTGGGCGGGAAGTGGTTAAAAAGGTATGCTGAGTCTTTTAAAGACTTCATTTTTTTGCCAAAGTGGTAAATAAATGTTTTTTTTTTTACACAAATTTGTGTATTTAATAATACATTTTTCACACATAGCATGGGCATACTTAAAATTTCAGCACAAAACACATTCTGCTACTCCACCTGAGTATGGGGACACCGCATGTGTGAGACTTTTTCATTGTTTGGAGTGATTATGTACAAGACCTTGTATCTTGTCTCACAAAAATCAACCAATTGTATTAAAATCGGTATAATGTAATGGTTGCCTCTGTGCGAGTGGTTAGAGAATGCTCCTTTAAGCCTAGCCTACTGGTACATGACTGCCCCCAGGAATGCCTTGTTCATTGACCAGAAAGTACAAGAGTCTGAACAAAAGGTGAACAAAAGGGTTCCTGTGGTTCCAACTGTGCAGTTGTCCACAGGGGATTGCTGGTACTGATGTACCACAGAAATGTAGTCAGTGAAATGTGCAGATGGATCAGTTCAGGTAGCAGGCAGAAACATGGTTAGAAAATAAGCAAGTCTAGACAATTGGCAGAAATGTGGTCAATAAACAGGCCAGGCTAAGTACAGGTGGCAGGCAGGGGCAAAACTGCACTGGTGTAGCAATAATAAGGAATACAGTTCCTGGCATACACTGGTCTTGTGACACTGTGACTGGTGTGGCGGTGATAAGGAACATTGTTGCTTGTATTCACTGGTCTGATGGCTCTGGGACTGGTGTGGTGGTGATCAGAGATCCTGTGACTGGTTGTACTATTAGTTGGGCTGAGAAAGGTTTATTACCACCCTCCAACCACTACCCCCTTTAACTGCAGAGGCACTGAAACACTTGTCCTGTAGCAAACAGAGGGCAGAAGGTGGCATTGTATGAACATGCACGTTTGTGCAGGCACTGCTTTTCCAACACACATACTGCCTATCAGGCTCCACACATGCAAATAACCCCTACCCTCTAGAGCCAGCAAAATAGATGATGCCTCTGCTCTCTGCATGGCCCTATGTGCCCGATAGAAGAGGTGATAGGTAGTTGCTGTTGCAGTTGCTGGGACACCTATTTATGTCTCTATTCACGGGTACATTTTTGTTAGTACCAGATAAAAGTGCCACAAATAGAGCTCAGTTAAGATGTACAAATTATAGGTACTGCAATATCACTAAAAAAAAAAAAAAAAACATACTCAGTTTGGTGTAGTAATTTAGGAAATCTATATACTGTGTTTGAAATACAGTGGAAAAAAATACAATATTTTGTGCCTGTCATTTCACCTATTATTGAATAATAGGAAAGTATGATCCAGATGTCAAAGCTATATTACAGCATGTGTGATGCCTGAGGAATTTGCATGCATATATTAGCTAATTATCGTAGTCATTCAAGAGATGTATGTCAGAAGATATTTTAATTGATCAAAATGGCATTTATGCATCTGGATTTTTAAATGCATTAAAACCCATCTTTTTTTCAGCACATTTATTGCATATAGGATTAAAGTAAAAAAAGTACATAACAAGATTAGTATACCTAGGCACTTGGTGCAATAAATGAGAGGAAACATCTTACCAAAGTTTTTATGTACAAAATAAGAGGAATTTGTGTTGCTGTTACACTATATTGGTGCAATGGGAACAATTAATAAATATAAAAAAAGTTAACATTTTTAATGAAATTTGCACTTAAAAAATCATCCTCATTGAGTGACCTTGAGCTACTGGAAAATATAAAAACAAAATATAAAATGCATTCTATTTTTTCCACTGGCATGTGTTATCCCTAATAGGGATGAGCTTCGTGTTCGAGTCGAACCCATGTTCGACTCGAACATCGGCTGTTCGACCATCCGTCGAATTGCGAACGATATGGGCCGTTCGCGCCAAATTCGTGTGGCGCGTCACGGCCCATAATTCACTGCGGCATCGCAGTGCATTGCTGGCTGATGATTGGCCAAGCATGCACTATGACCCGCATGCTTGGCCAATCACAGCGCCGTCAGTAGAGAGAGCTGTAATTGGCCAAAGCCAGGGTGGCTTTGGCCAATTATGGCTCAGGGGATTTAGTACACACCCCACACTATATAAGGCCGCCTGCACGGCGGCCCTGTGTAGTGTGTGTTCCGGTGTGCTGAGAGATAGAGAGAGAGAGAGACAGTGTCATTTGATTTGAGTTAGATAGATTAGGCAGAACAGTCAGTCAGTTAGCTGCACTTACAGTGTATTGTGTATATATATGCATCCCAGGTGTTGCATATATATATATATACACTGTATTCAGTTTAGCTAGATCCGTTCCTGTTATCTTCTATCTAGACTATTTAGTGCAGTGTGTCCTGCTCACAGTGTTCAGCTAGATCCGTTCCTGCTATTTACATTCAGTGCAGTGCGTCCTGCTCACAGTGTTCAGCTAGATCCGTTCCTGCTATTTACATTCAGTGCAGTGCGTCCTGCTCACAGTGTTCAGCTAGATCCGTTCCTGCTATTTACATTCAGTGCAGTGCGTCCTGCTCACAGTGTTCAGCTAGATCCGTTCCTGCTATTTACATTAAGTGCAGTGCGTCCTGCTCACAGTGTTCAGCTAGATCCGTTCCTGCTATTTACATTCAGTGCAGTGCGTCCTGCTCACAGTGTTCAGCTAGATCCGTTCCTGCTATTTACATTCAGTGCAGTGCGTCCTGCTCACAGTGTTCAGCTAGATCCGTTCCTGCTATTTACATTCAGTGCAGTGCGTCCTGCTCACAGTGTTCAGCTAGATCCGTTCCTGCTATTTACATTCAGTGCAGTGCGTCCTGCTCACAGTGTTCAGCTAGATCCGTTCCTGCTATTTACATTCAGTGCAGTGCGTCCTGCTCACAGTGTTCAGCTAGATCCGTTCCTGCTATTTACATTCAGTGCAGTGCGTCCTGCTCACAGTGTTCAGCTAGATCCGTTCCTGCTATTTACATTCAGTGCAGTGCGTCCTGCTCACAGTGTTCAGCTAGATCCGTTCCTGCTATTTACATTCAGTGCAGTGCGTCCTGCTCACAGTGTTCAGCTAGATCCGTTCCTGCTATTTACATTCAGTGCAGTGCGTCCTGCTCACAGTGTTCAGCTAGATCCGTTCCTGCTATTTACATTCAGTGCAGTGCGTCCTGCTCACAGTGTTCAGCTAGATCCGTTCCTGCTATTTACATTCAGTGCAGTGCGTCCTGCTCACAGTGTTCAGCTAGATCCGTTCCTGTTATCTTCCTACTGACAGGCAGGCTTGTCTGGTTACAGTATATAAAGCTACCTGAAGAAAATTACAGGTGTTCTTTTTGATCCTATTAGTACCACGGTCAGGCAGCTAGACTATTTACATTTAGTACAGTGTGTCCTGCTCACAGTGTTCAGCTAGATCCGTTCCTGTTATCTTCCTACTGACAGGCAGGCTTGTCTGGTTACAGTATATAAAGCTACCTGAAGAAAATTACAGGTGTTCTATCCCAGCTTAGTGCAGCTACAGGCCATTAGTATGTCTGGAAGGCCAAGAAGGAGAGGCAGACAGTCACAAGCCAATAAGAGAGGGCAAGCAGGCTCTGTGTCTAGTGCTGGTCGTGGAGACGGTGCATCCTCATCAGCACGTGGCCATGGGACACGCTTGGCCTTTTTTTCGGCAGCTGGCCGTGTTGAGCCGCAACATGCGGAAGACTTGGTCGAGTGGATGACCAAGCCGTCCTCATCCTCCTCATCCTCTCTCACCCATGCCCAGGGTGCTTTGTCTGGCAAAGCAGCGGCCTCTTCCCTCAGCTCAATGTCATCAGTGACTCCTTCCCTAGCTCCACCATGTCCTCATGAGGATTCCCTCGAACTGTTTGACCACAGTGTTGGGTACATGCTCCAGGAGGATGCCCAGCGTTTGGAAGGCTCTGATGATGATACTGAGCTCGATGAAGGCAGTAACATGAGCACGGACAGAGGGGGTGCCCAAGAAGGACAGCAATCTGGCAGTCATGCTCCCCCTGCTGCAGCATACTGCCAGGTTTGCTCCAGTGATGAGGAGGGAGGGGATGATGAGGTCACTGACTCAACGTGGGTGCCTGATAGGAGAGAGGAGGAGGAGGAGGAGGAGGAGGCGGCACATCACCAACGAGGCAGGATGCCCTCCAGGGGCCAGCCTAAGGGCAGCACATTGACTGCATCACACCCCAAAGCTCCACATGTGCAGGGCGCTGCAGTCTCTGCGCGTTATTCAAAAAGTTCTTTGGTGTGGGCCTTTTTTGAGACGAGTGCATCAGATCGCACCGCTGCTATTTGCAACATATGTCTCAAGCGTATCTCGCGTGGCCAAAACATCTCCCGCTTGGGTACCACATGCTTGACCAGACATATGTTGACCTGCCATGCAGTTCGTTGGCAAGCGTATCTGAAAGACCCACACCAAAGAACAAAGAGGATCTCTCCTTGCTCCTCATCAGCTGAGATTTCCAACCCCACTAGACCTTCAGTCCTCTCTGAGACCTGCAGTGAGAGGAATGAAGGTGTAGAATTAGGTGTGTCACAGCCAAGTACTTGTGGGCAATCTGCTTTTGGTACACCGACGTCAGATTGTACCAGGCAAATTTCCCTGCCCCAGCTGCTGCACCGCCGAAAGAAGTTTTCTCCCAGCCATCCACATGCCCAGCGGTTGAATGCTAGCTTGGCAAAATTGCTAGCACTTCAACTGCTGCCTTTTCAGTTGGTAGACTCTGCCCCCTTCCGTGAGTTTGTGGAATGTGCGGTTCCTCAGTGGCAGGTACCCAAACGCCACTTTTTCTCACGGAAGGCGATTCCGGCTCTCTACCGGCATGTGGAAGGCAATGTCCATGCCTCGCTGGACAGGGCGGTCAGCGGTAAGGTGCATATTACCGCTGACTCATGGTCCAGCAGGCATGGACAGGGACGTTACTTAAGTTTCACGGCGCATTGGGTGACTCTGCTGGCAGCTGGGAAGGATGCAGGACAAGGTGCAGTAGTGTTGGAGGTTGTTCCGCCACCACGCCTCCAAAATGCTGATTGTGACACACCTCTCTCCTCCACCCCCTCCTCTTCTTCTTCCTCCATGGCCTCTTCCTCGGAACCAGCGGTGCTCCGTAGGCGTTCAAGGGGCTACGCAAGTACGCAGGCCAAAAGATGCCATGCGGTGCTTGAGCTGGTGTGCTTGGGGGACAGGAGCCACACTGGGGCAGAGGTTCTGTCAGCTCTGCAGGGGCAGGTTCAGAGGTGGTTGACGCCACGCCAACTTAAGGCAGGAATGGTGGTTTGCGACAATGGCACCAACCTCCTCTCTGCCCTCCGACAGGGACAACTGACCCATGTGCCCTGTTTGGCTCACGTCCTTAACTTGGTGGTGCAGCGGTTCTTGGGCAGGTACCCGGGCTTACAGGATGTCCTGAGGCAGGCCAGGAAAGTCTGTGTGCATTTCCGCCGGTCATATAATGCCAGTGCTCGGCTGACGGACCTCCAAAAGGAGTTTAACCTGCCCAAGAACCGCCTAATCTGTGACATGCCCACCAGGTGGAACTCGACGTTGGCCATGCTGCAGCGGCTGCACACGCAGCAGAGGGCCATCAATGAGTACCTGTGCGACTATGGCACCAGGACAGGGTCAGGGGACCTTGGTTTTTTTTCCCCACGCCAGTGGGCCATGATCAGGGATGCATGCACTGTCCTGTCACCATTCGAGGAGGCCACGAGGATGGTGAGCACTGACAGTGCATGCATCAGTGACACTGTCCCCCTTGTCCACCTGTTGGAGCACACGCTGCGTGGAATAATGGACAGGGCACTTGAGGCAGAACAGAGGCAGGAAGAGGAGGACTTCCTTAGCTCTCAAGGCCCCCTTTATCCAGACAGTGTTCCTGCGTGCCCGCCGATCACACAGGAAGAGGACGAGGAGGAGGAGGAGGAAGATTGTGTCAGTATGGAGGTGGAGCCTGGCACTCAGCATCAGCAGTCTTTAAGGGATCAGTCCCAAGGAACACATGGACTTGTACGTGGCTGGGAGGAGGTGGCTGCGGACGTTGTTGTCCTTAGTGACCCAGAGGACTCCGGACCGAATGCCTCAGCAAACCTACGCTGCATGGCCTCCCTGATCCTGCAAAGCCTGCGTAAGGATCCTCGTATTCGTGGTATCAAGGAGAAGGACCAATACTGGCTGGCAACCCTCCTTGATCCACGTTACAAGGGTAAGGTTGCGGACCTTATCTTGCCATCGCAGAGGGAGCAGAGGATGAAACATCTTCGGGAGGCCTTGCAGAAAGGTCTGTGCAACGCGTTCCCAGAGACTGGGAGGTTACAAACTCCTGTTTCTGGACAACGTGTTGCTGAGGCTTCGGTCAGTCAAAGAAGGAGCGGTGGAGAAGGTGGCCGTCTGACCGATGCGTTCAGACAATTTTTTGGTCCGCAGCCCCAAGGTATGATCGGTTCCAGCAACCATCGCCAGCGTCTGTTTTACATGGTGCAGGAATACCTAGGGGCAAGATCAGACTTGGACACCTTTCCCACCGAAAATCCTCTGGGTTACTGGGTCTTGAGGATGGATCACTGGCCAGAGCTTGCACAGTATGCAATTGAGCTACTGGCCTGTCCTGCATCCAGCGTTCTTTCGGAACGTACATTCAGTGCTGCTGGAGGCGTGGTAACCGATCACAGGGTGCGTCTGTCCACTGACTCGGTCGATCGGCTGACCTTCATAAAAATGAATCAGTCTTGGATCACCACCAGCTACCAAGCACCTGATGCTGATGTAACTGAATAATTTTTTTCAGATCCCTTCAAAGACTGCCTATGCTGATGCTGAGTGATTATCCCTGAGTAATTATCCTCTTCCTCCTCAATCATCACGCTGATAGCTTGTAAGAACATTTTTGGTTCTGGGCGCCACCACCAGTGCCTAAGGCACAATTTTTCAGCCCCTGTATAACAGGGGCGTGTAATTACAATTTTTGATGTAATACTTTGCAGCACGGCTCGTTCCTGCATTCCAACTAGAGTGTCTGTGAGGGGTTGCAGTGTTGTGGCACCAGCACCAGTGCCTAAGGCCCAATTTTTCTGCCCCTGTCTAACAGGGGCGTGTAATTACAATTTTTGATGCAATACTTTGCAGCAGTGCTCGTTCCTGCGTTCCAACTAGAGTGTCTGTGAGGGGTTGCAGTGTTGTGGCACCAGCACCAGTGCCTAAGGCCCAATTTTTCTGCCCCTGTCTAACAGGGGCGTGTAATTACAATTTTTGATGCAATACTTTGCAGCAGTGCTCGTTCCTGCGTTCCAACTAGAGTGTCTGTGAGGGGTTGCAGTGTTGTGGCACCAGCACCAGTGCCTAAGGCCCAATTTTTCTGCCCCTGTCTAACAGGGGCGTGTAATTACAATTTTTGATGCAATACTTTGCAGCAGTGCTCGTTCCTGCGTTCCAACTAGAGTGTCTGTGAGGGGTTGCAGTGTTGTGGCACCAGCACCAGTGCCTAAGGCCCAATTTTTCTGCCCCTGTCTAACAGGGGCGTGTAATTACAATTTTTGATGCAATACTTTGCAGCAGTGCTCGTTCCTGCGTTCCAACTAGAGTGTCTGTGAGGGGTTGCAGTGTTGTGGCACCAGCACCAGTGCCTAAGGCCCAATTTTTCTGCCCCTGTCTAACAGGGGCGTGTAATTACAATTTTTGATGCAATACTTTGCAGCAGTGCTCGTTCCTGCGTTCCAACTAGAGTGTCTGTGAGGGGTTGCAGTGTTGTGGCACCAGCACCAGTGCCTAAGGCCCAATTTTTCTGCCCCTGTCTAACAGGGGCGTGTAATTACAATTTTTGATGCAATACTTTGCAGCAGTGCTCGTTCCTGCGTTCCAACTAGAGTGTCTGTGAGGGGTTGCAGTGTTGTGGCACCAGCACCAGTGCCTAAGGCCTAATTTTTCAGCTCCTGTTCAACAGGGGCATGTAATTACAATTCTTGATCTAATATTTCACAGCAGGGCCCTGTGAGGGCTTACAGTGTTTTGGCCACAGCAACACCTAAGGCCCAAATTTCTGCTGAGTATATAGGGCAGGACCCTACTTTCAAACATCTAACTTACAAACGACTCCTACTTGCAAACGGAAGGAGACAACAGGAAGTGAGATGAAATCTACCCATAGGAAGGGAAATTCTCTCATGTAAGAGTTAATATGGGAAAACAATTTCTCCTTTCCACTGATGCTTTCCAATCCTTGTTCCACAAAAAAACCCAAATTTTCAAAAAACATTTTTCATTGGGACAAAAAAGTGAGGTGAAATCTTCTGAAGAGGAGGAAAGACGCAAAACAAATGTCACAGGGGTGATAACCCTTCCCTATGTTTTCCAAAAAGCTTAGAAAAGATTTTTTGGCTGGAGCTAAACACATTAAAAATGTTCAAAATTACAAAGAGATTCTACTTAACAACAAACCTACAGTCCCTGTCTTGTTTGCACCGCCTGTATACTGCTGTTCAGAGTATATAGGGACCTTTCCTTATTTTAATTTGGGTGCGGGGTTCCCCTTAATATCCATACAAGACCCAAAGGGCCTGGTAATGGACTGGGGGGTACCCATGCCGTTTGTCTCACTGATTTTCATCCATATTGCCAGGACCCGACATGACATTAAACCCGCAAGCAGTTTTAAATGAGATTTTTTCCTTTAAAAATGACATTTGGTGCAGGGACTGTTCTAAACATGGGAAACACGCGTCACTTTACAGGCATACTATAGACACCCCCCAGGTACGATATTTAAAGGAATATTGAACTTTTTTTTTTTTACTTTAAGCATCATTAAAATCACTGCTCCCGAAAAAACGGCCGTTTTTAAAAGTTTTTTTTGCATTGATACATGTCCCCTGGGGTAGGACCCGGGTCCCCAAACCCTTTTTAGGACAATACCATGCAAATTAGCCTTTAAAATGAGCACTTTTGATTTCGAACGTTCGAGTCCCATAGACGTCAATGGGGTTCTAACGTTCGTGCGAACTTGCGGTCCGTTCGCGGGTTCTGGTGCGAACCGAACCGGGGGGTGTTCGGCTCATCCCTAATCCCTAACAGTTGAAGTTGGACAAGACTTTCCAAATTCTCTTAGTCTGGAGGATTAAAGGATGTATGCGTTTTGGCCTTGGAACTGAAGGTCGCTGAACTTACATACTGTGGTAAACTGTAATACCAGCAAGTCAGATCAAGAAGCATTATGCCCAAATAAATTCTGTCTAGTATTTTTAAGTTGCATATTTAATTATTGATAGGTTTCTTTCAAGTGAACCTGTGATTTGCTTATGTGGGGCAATTCCATAAATTTACTTTAATCTTACCTTCCCTTCACTTCCCTACTTATCCATTCATTGCCAGGAACAAGGACACAAATGTATGTGTAGACTCCAAGTCAAAGCTTTCTAGTACTGAGGATTAAATTTCAGACCCAATGAAAGTGCACTGGTGGTGCCTGTAAAGTCATTTGTCAATCACCAATGCTGTCATGTGACAAAGAAAGGGAAATTAATTACAAGCACCCCCATACCTAAAAGCATAAGGCATTTCTATTTACTCTTTGGGGCCAGCATCAAAATTAGCTTGTTACTCCTCCCTGCATAGGAAAAGCACACGATCACCACTTTAAATCTCAGTTTCACTATACACTTGAGTTTTGTAAAAGTGAGATATGTTAGGGAGTGTGGCTGACAGAAGAAAATGATACTGCTTTAGTAGATGGTATATTAATTCCCTATCTTTATATCCTAATTTTTGGTACAACGTAAATAATCAACCATGGGATCCGCCAGCAAGTAGAGTGCTCTTTAAAATGTGAAGCACTCTACCCTTTGGACAAATATCAAATGAGCAGGCACTCATGATACAGGTCCTATTGGTTTGCAAGGATGTCCACAGAGCACCTATGGTGTACCTTCTTCACTAAACTGTCAAGTCCCAGACTTCTGAGGGAAAGCTCTTCAACACACTCAACAGAGGTGTTGGATAATGAGCCAGACAATTCAGTATTGTGCCTTCCTGCTGTTAAAGTGGTTGTAAACCCTCTATCACAACTTCAGCTCGTTATAACCCTTAGTAATAAAGCTACTGATCACTGTCTGTAAAAGTTTCCCTACTTGTTTTTTTTTTTCTTATATTTCGTTCCACAATGTTTGTTTATGTCCCTGGCGCATGTGCTGTCCGTCCTTCAATTTATGGCACACTCTGTGTGACGTTCCCCCTCCAGCATCATGGCACCGCTTTAAAGACACGCAAGACTGGGCAGTGTTTCCCAGCTTCCTTGCTTGGTTGCCATAGGAACGTCGACTGAGAATGAGGCTCAGTGACATATGCTCGCGTATGTGCGAGATTTCAGCATGGAAAAATAAGGAAGGGCGGAAATGAAGTCCACAGGGGACTCAGAAATCAATACTCAAGATGGTGCAGCCTAATCCCGGAAGAAGATTTTACTAAAAACTTCTAAATACAGTAAGTTACAAGCGTTTTTGCGTTTATTAGACAGGGTAATTATTTTAAATAATGTTACATATTATATGACCTGAAAAAAGAAATAAAAAATGCAGAGTTTACTTCCTATTTAAACTAAAAGGAAGAAGTAATAAATGCTGTAAGGAATATACTGCCTAATCACTAAATATGTGCTAGTTCAAACTAATCAATTGGGGAAGTGTATGGATCATGTTGAGAAGCAAGGGATAGCCATAATTAGCTAGTGGGTTCTCATAATGAGCAACAAGATGCTTTAAAGTCGATAAAAGATTGGCTGGTGGCCTTGGAGGATATGTTTTGCAGAAATAATATGTGGGGTCCCTGAGTCAGTAAAGCAATTAAAGTTGGTTCAATGTCTAACACACATACATTTTTGCTACCCTGCAATCTAATCAAATGAATGTCATTTGTCGGCAATTTAAACTATTTCATATTTTTTCTTTGTAAATGTCATATTTTCTGTAGCACATCCTACAGCAAGAATGCAAAAATAAAATTATGCAGAGTCCCCCCTAATGCATACCAGACCCACAAAAAAAGTGTGATGTCCCCCAGGATTTCCATACCAGAGTCTTTTGGTCTGTTATTTGATTGTGGGGGGGGGGGGATTGATTTTGTTAAATCAACCTTTGTTTTCCGGGCATTTCTGAAGAAACAGAGGACAGGGAACCAGAATGATTCTTGAAAAATTGTCTTAAATGTGTTCTCTTCTCATTATGTGTTATAGAATGTGCACCTCATGTACCTATGTATTTCCTCCCTCCAGGCTCTCCCCCTATACCCCTTATCAGAAAGATATTGCATTTTAAAGATATAGAAAGAATTCTTTGTGCTGCCTGACCTTTGTGTGTCGAGAATACCATAATGATGTCCCTGACTTCTCCACAGCAGTTTAAAAGCAAATAGCTGCTTTTTTAGTGATAAAATGACAACTTCAGTATGAGAGAAAAACGTAGCCTACAGTGTATTGTATCTGGCAAAGCTCAAAATGATCAGCAATAGTAAAGCACAATTCTTCACCTAACATACAGAAGCCTCAGATTGGCTGGATAGTATGGGCTACAGAACACCCTGAATTCTCTCCTATTCATGTATTTACTGCTGCATCTACTTTTTGAATCTACAGCCCTCTGCCTAAAGATCATTATCTATATGCAAATAATCTATACCTACACTTCACAGCTAACCATAAACATATTTGTATACTAATGTAAATAGGAGTGAAGGCTAATTCGCCAAAAGGGGGAGGGGGGGTTCCCCAGGAACTTTTAAGGTGCTATTTAAATAAACAATATGATCAAAAAATCAATAAATCTGTACAATCATATTATATAAAATCTATATTTTTAGTAAATCACAGATTAAAATATCTATGCCCCAAAAAGATGAGTCATCATCATAAAAAAGCTTGAACATAAATATAAATCCACCAAAAAAAATCACATTACAAGGTGCAACAGGATGAAACTACTTAATTGATTCCATGACAATCTGCCCCTCGACATGTTTCGCTCTAATACGAGCTTCTTCAGGAGTTTAAAGGCAATGATTGTAGTGGACTCTAAACAATAGGAAAATAACAATGATCAATACATATATCATCGTGAAGAGTTTTTTTAACCATGCTGGTTAGCAATGCACAATATACATCTAATGATGTTTGATTCAAATAATGAAATTAAGATTGTACAGAAAAATAATAATAACATAAAAAATGTATATATATAGAGAAAAGAACCATACAAAAAAATTTTTTTTGGCTTTACAAATCTTACCAGGCTGTAATACACCAACACTGCAGAAGCGATTGAATTAGCTGATAACCTGCTACCAATTTTCAACAGAGGGGCTCTCATACGTAAAGTGTTTCCTTGTCTTGATGTGACCACAGGGGAATATAAAGTCTTAAAGTAGTCCTTTAAATAATGCAAAATAAATTCAAAATTAGCCAAAAAAAGAATGCAAAGTGCATCCAGCTTCGTTCCCAAGTTATGTGAAAAATCATTACCTTAGATAGAACCAATTTGATAATGGCTTGAAACACAAAAGTCTCACAGCACATGCAGACCATAAAGACCAGGATACATCGATAGTATAGTGAGCTGGTCACTGGTAAGAACTATGGTTGATTGTGCAGAGGGAGCAATCCCTTTCCAGCAATACTATCTAGATAAAAATACAATAGAGTAAGCCATTAGAGCTTTGTGAGTGCAACTGACCATCAAGAGTGACAGGGCTGCAGGTATAACACTTACTTGTAGAACATCAATTTGGCATCTGGGCTCGAGAACACTCCATGCCCCCTCAATAGAGAAGCGCCGGTAGCAGAGCAGTGTGCGGTATGTGAACCGCCTTTATATATCCCCCATCGCGGCGGCGTCTGATCTCACTGCCGGGATGCGGACGCTCATTGAGGATGCCTGCGTCACAGCACCGTGGGGGAACGTGGCGACGTCATTCCGACGTCAGCGGCATTCATAATGCTTAGTGCGCATGCTTACACCACTGAGAGCCTGTAGAGCATATGGGCGCCGATGGCGCCATCTTGACTAAGGGAAAAAGAGAAGGCAAACCGATCATTGTTCACCTTGAACCATCGTGCCTAGCTTCAGATGCTTTACTATACATACATTCTATACAGACAATCTTTAGAGGGCTGTATTACAGGCTCAGTATTAGCAATTTCTTCACATGAAAAACCCCATGTGACATAACCGGACTCAATTCTCTAGGGCCCCCACCTTAAGAGCGATTGGTTGTTCACTTCCCAAGTATGGGTGCCCCGGGCGTCCGTGTGGTCTAAATTGACAAGGGTAGCCCAAAACTGAAAACACCCGAATTTAGGAATTAGAACGTAAATGTGCATGTGTGGTTACATACTTAGCCTGTAATAGGGCGTACCCACGGTCGGACTTTGTTCGGACATTCCGACAACAAAATCCTAGGATTTTTTCTGACGGATGTTGGCTCAAACTTGTTTTGTCTACACACGGTCGCACAAAGTTGTCGGAATTTCCGATCGCCAACCACGCGGTCACGCACACAACGTACGACGAGACTAGAAAAGGCCGGTTCAAAACCAAGCGCGGCACCCTTTGGGCTCCTTTTGCTAATCTCGTGTTAGTAAAAGTTTGGTGAGAGACGATTCGCGCTTTTTCAGACTCGTGGCTTTCAGATCGTTTTCTGACGTTCAGTTTGTGCTTGTGGGTTTGTATCTGCTCTTCAGTGCGTGCAGCAAGTTCCGCGTGACTTTAATTAGTCATTGTATGCTTGTTCGTTCGTTACTGTTTTTCAGGTCGCTCTTCACAGGCCTTGCTGTTCTTCAGTGCGTTCTGTTACTTCGTTCTGAGCAGCCGACTGTTTTCTAGCCATGTTGCGTATGCGTACTCCTCGTAGAGTTCGTGCTGTGCGGGGGCTTGGTGTTGGGGTCCTGACCTTGACACAAGTCCAGTCCATGAACAGGGTGGGGAGGAGTTCATGGACCAAGAATTGGTTGCTTCAGTGTGACCAGTTCTCTCATATGCCTTTGCTCCGTGAGATCCGTGAGAATAATCCTGATGATTTCAGGAACTTTCTCAGGATGATGGACCCCGCGTTTCACCGTTTGTTGGCTTCGCTGACCCCCTATATTAGCAGGCAGGATACCTGCATGAAGCAAGCCATCACTCCGGAGCAGAGGTTGGTCGCTACCCTGCAGTATTTGGCGACAGGGAGAAGCCTGCAGGACTTGAAGTTCTCGACAGGCATCTCCCCCCAGGCTCTGGGGATCATTATCCCAGAGACCTGTTCTGCCATCATACAGGTCCTGCAGAAGGAGTATATGAAGGTAAGATTTTTATCCTTTAATATCACATTTTATTGTATTGAATGTTTGGTAATATCTTGTATTTCTTTCCTCATTCCCTAATTACCATGATTGTAATATGCTGTGAATGTCCCCTTTGTCCTCATGCATGCTGGATTTTTAGGTAATTATTATTTTAGGTCCTTCATACATATTTGCCCTTCAATAACCTCCCCAGCATGGTGTCTCCTGGCCCTATATTCACCTCATGTAGTCACTTAACAATGTATTTTTTCTGCTCCATAGTAGTGCTTTACCCCAAACACCCCGTAAAATGTTTGGAAATGTTATTTTTGCTTTAAATTCAGGCAGAGTGGCAGAGGCTTTTTTTTGTGGTGTCCCCAAATAATTTTTCTAAACCCTCCCTCCCCCAACTGCTAAGTCAGCTGATCCCAATTCTCTATCTATCCTCAATCATCTATCTGCTGACTTTGCCAAACCCATACACACTATACCCATCTCTTTTGTGCTCAGATGTATGGATGAATTCCCCAAAGCATGTAGTGCAAGGGCCTGCCTGTATACTTTCAAATGGTACTGTTTAAAATTTTGGGATCCTATTATTATCTTGATAGGTAATAGCAGAATGTCCAAATGTCCTCAAATGTGTACAGTGTGTATTTATATCTTTGTATTATGACACTTCTTACCTGTCCAGTGGGCTGCCAATAGTGTAACTAAGGAGGGGCTGTTCCAAGTAATACCCATTATTTAGGCATTCATCTCTCAATGAAGTGAAGAGGGTTACCTGTCCAAGATTTCCACACACCCCCTATAATGTTAGAAATGGCCCATGAGAGGGGGGAGGGGGAATATGATAGGTGTACCTTATACTTTGGCGTTGTTAAATTCCCCTTAATAAATGCTATCTGGAGGTTGCCCCATAATGTTTGTGCCTAATCTGCTTGCCATGTTTCTGAGTAAAAATAGTAATGTTTATTTTTTTTTCCTCAACAGTTTCCTTCCACGCCACAGGAATGGCAGACTGTGGCCTCCCACTTTGCCGAGCGGTGGGACTTTCCTAACTACGGAGAAGCAATTGATGGGAAACACGTCCACATCGTCCCACCACCCAACTCGGGGTCGTACTATTATAATTACAAGGGGTTCAATAGTATAGTGATGTTGGCGGTTGTGTCGGCTAATTACAACTTCTTGTATGTGGACGTGGGGAAGAAAGGCCGGATGTCCGATGGTGGAGTCATCGCCCAGACGGAGTTCTACAGGCATCTCCAGAATAGCAGCTTGGACTTGCCAGCTCCAGAGGACAATGTTGAAGGACTCCCATTTGTGTTCGTTGCTGATGAAGCGTTTGCGCTGGGGGACAACCTGATGCGGCCATTCCCAATGAGGACCCTCACCCCGCAACAGAGGGTTTTTAATTACCGGCTGGCCAGAGCCCGAAGAGTGGTGGAGAACACATTTGGAATCCTGGCCAGCCGGTTCCGCCTATTTATGACACCCATCCATATGGCGGAGTATAAACTGAACCATATTATACTTGCGTGCTGTGTTCTCCATAACTTTTTAAGGAAACATTCGGCCAACTATGCTGGCTCAGTTGGGCCTGAGGCCAGAATGATACATCAAACCACACTGACGGCGCTTGAAAGTGGCCGTCCTGGCTTGCCCTCCCTGAGTGCCCGTGATGTCCGGTTACGCTACCTGGAGTTCTTTGCGGGTAGGGGGGCTATCAATATGCCAGAAAATATGTGAAGCCTTTTTATAATAAAAAAACAAAAAAAATTATTTGTGGACATTTACTGCTTGTGTTTGTTTTAGCTGACCCTGACAGAAATGTGTTGAGTCCAGAAAATGTCGTGATTGTGTAACCTTATTATACAAAGCACTGTTGGCTGTTATTTACTAAATGCAAAAACACATTTCACTACAAGTGCACTTGCAACTGCACTGAACCTGCACTTGTAGTGCAAAGTGGTTTTGCCCTTAGGAAATAACCCCCATTTTCGCAGAAAACAGCAATTACATCACCTCAAAAGTGTTGTAGTGTTGAGACAATAATCCACACATTCTTGATTAACCAAATTTTTTATACCTGCACAATCACATGTGCATTTACCAAAGGTTTTTAAAACAAACCAACATGTTTGTTGTATAACAATTTTTGGAGTAGCATTATCAAAAATGGAAATGTCCATTTAAGATAAAACAGGCCTGTGTAAAACCAACAAGAAAGCCAAAAAACTTGAACTTACAAAGTTCACATTAGGTAAAACCTGAAGGCTATATCAGACATCAGTATTTAGGAACTGGGTTTGATATAGCGTTCAGATGGGGGGAAATCACCCCTGGAAAAGCCAAATTTGGCAGATGCACACCAATTTACGAATGTCAACATGTGCTAGCTGCCATCACGGGGGATTAAGGGACGTGTTTTGGGGGAGCAAGCCCTTCCTCACCGCTACTTTATAATTGAGGAAGGGGTTGCACCCCCAAAACGCGTCCATTGATCTCCCGTGATGGCAGATAGCACATGTTGGCACACTGTGTGCATCCTCCAAATTTGGCTTTTCTAAACATTGCAAAAATATTTAAAAGATTGGACCACAATCCAAAAAGTGATTTTGTGGGGTTTTAAATTCGCCCCAAAACATCAATGATGTTATTATTTTTTTTAATCACATCATTGATTTTTTGCTGTATGCTTTGCAATTCGAGATTACACCCCATGATCTCCCCATTCAGGATCTGGGCACTTTTTGATGTGAAAGGATCTGGATCACGATCACCTAAAAAGAGAGAAACAAAGCAAAAACGGGTATCAAAAATCTGCCACCATCCATCTCTTTTACCTGAGTCTGTGGTCGCAGACACTCACCTGTTGTGGTGCCAATTTCCACCACATCTTCTTCTTCCTCCTGCTCTTCTTGGGTTGGTGTTATTTCCCCTTCTTCCAGAGGTGGGGGGTCTGTGGTCTCCTCGGATGAGGGGTGTCCTCAGAGTCTTTTCTCCCCTATGTAAAACAAAAATGGTATAATTAGCACACAGATATTTGATGGCAGAACTAGAAATAGGAAACATTGCTTGGAAGTGGGGTACAATTGTCTATTTTAGCCGAGTTCCAAGATGTATTTTTTTTATTGCCATTTGTCAAGCTGCAATACTTTACCTGTTTGGTACAAGCTTCACAGATGGAGACCCCCCTATAGTATACACTGGAGCACCTGTGTGGCCCCCTAATAAAAATTGTGTTCTTGTGTCCCACACTAGTGCTCCAGTGTCCAGATGTGAAAACAGCTGCTCAGTGTCCTCTCCTTACACAGAATCTAGTTTGCATTTCATTCGAGTAACAAAGCCATCTACACAAACAAATATTTGGCATCCAAGTAGGCCCAAAAAAAATGTGGGAAAATGCATATGGCCTAAACAATGTTGTTTTAGAGGCCGAAAGAAAAATGTTTGATACGAACGAATCATGGGCCCATGAACATTAAAGTTGCCCTTTTAAACTGTACAATTAAGAAAAGCATATGGAGCAGCATGAACGGAATAAAGACAGAAAGAATAGGAACACAGCACAACTACTTACTTTTTTGCAGCACTCTCTGGATCTTTCGGTACTGCTCTGGCTCTCTCAATTTCAGGTCCGACCAACGCTTCCTGAGCTTATCTTTCGATCTTCGTACCCCGAAATTCTTGTGAAGACTCCTGACCACTTTCGCCATGATCTTGGCCTTTCTGATATTGGGGTTGGGGTAAGGCCCATACTTTTCGTCATAGTCAGACTTCTTCATGATGTCGACCATCTCCAACATCTCTCCAAAGGACATATTTGTGGCCTTAAAACGTCTCCTTCTGGATCGGGACGTGTCCGGATCCGGGCTTTCCTCCTCCTCCTCTTCGTTCCTGTAATTATCAAGCACCTGCTGTGACTCCACCATGTGCTCTTCCCCCACTGCGCCGAACGAAAAGGGGCGGGGAATAGAATAGAAAGAACGTCAGGGGCGGGCGGAGTTACACGCATGCGCAGTGTATATAAAGCGTAACACGCGTGCGTATTACGTATGATCTGTGAGCGGAGGAAGGAGCATTGGATGCGCCGATCGTAAGAATGAAGGTAAGAGACAAACTTGTCCCTTTACTGCTTCTACATTGAGGCCTATATTGTAACAAGATTAGGAGAGTTTTGTCTGACATTAGGCTTTGTCTTGTGTTGTGTCTTGCAGTGAACATGGATATGCTACTGAAAGACAATGACTTCATGTCAGTATTCGTAGATATGTTAAGGGAGCTGCCCTGTCTGTGGGAGATTAAACACCCCCATTTCAAGAACCAAGCAAAGAGGAAGGCAGCACTGGTGCAATTGTGTGAAATTGTGAAGCAGGTGATCCCCACGGCAGACATCACCTATTTGAAGATCTTAATTGGTGGCCTGAGTAGTACATATCTAAGGGAGCGCAAGAAGGTCCTGGATTCACAGAGATCCGGAGCAGCAGATGACATCTATGTCCCCAGGATGTTGTACTACGACAGGCTGCATTTTCTGGCAGGCCAGACTGAACCCAGGCCATCCCTCTCCAGTCTTCCTTCCACGCTTCCTTCCCCCCCGGCTGAGGCTTCTGACGCCCAACCTGGGCCTTCCAGGCCACATGTGGAGGAGCCCAGATTGAGCCAGGTATAGCATTCCTCTAAATCTTTCTGCTTGTCCAATCAATGATGTTAACTAGATGTTAGTTGGGAGTACTAATTTATGATTGTGATTGATGATGCAAAACATTACAACCATGTCCCTTTTTCATACACAGGGAAGTCTCAGCCAGGAGGTGGCCGGGCCGAGCCGGCTGGCTGATCTGCAGGTCCCTCCACCCCCCCTGGAAAGAGAAAGTGGCAGTAGGAGGAGTGCCCTAAAGGAGGCTACCAGAGGACTCTTTTGGAGGGCTACAGAGGTCCTGGGAGCACGACAGACCATGGAGGAGGACATTGCTGCTGTCATTGCCTATAAAATGCAGAGGATGGAGGAGGGCCAACAAGTCATGTGTGAGGCGCTCATATCGGAGGCTCTTAACAAAGGTATGAGGGGCCAAATTACAGCTCAGACACACCTTTGCGATGGTCCTCGTCCTCCTCCTGCAGGTCCTCCTCCTTCTCCTTCTCCTCCAGGTCCTCCCAGTCCTCCTCCTCCTCCAGGTCCTACTCCTCCTCCTGCCACATCTCCAACTGCACAGCCACAGCCGGGAAGGAAGCGTGAAAGGAAGACCAGAACGTGAGGACCCTGGATCCAGTCTGGTCGGCCAAAAAATGCAGCCTCTTGTGGTATCACAGCCTGGGGACACAGATGTCATCTGCTGCTTTCCGGATCTCTGCGAATTCTGGACCAGACTGCCCTCCCTTACATATGGACTCCTCAGGCCACCAATTTTGATGTTCAAGAATTGATGTCTGCCCTGGGGGTCCCAGGCTTCGCTAATTTCTCCTGTTGATCCAGTGTTGCCTCCCTCTTTGTTTGGTTCTGATCCCTTAACCACTTGCCGACCGCCTCACGCCTATATACGTGAGCAGAATGGCACGGGCAGGCAAAATCACGTACCTGGTATGTGATTGCCTTCCCACGGGCGGGGGGTCCGATCGGACCCCCCCCCCGGTGCCAGCGGCGGTCGGCTTTTGGCTGGGAGAAGTGAGAGACGAGGGGGAGGCCATCTGATCGTGGCCCCCCCCTCGCGATCGCTCCCAGCCAATGAGAAACATCCTCTGCCTCTGTATAGTACACAGAGGCAGAGGATGTGATGTCATCTCTCCTCGGCTCGGGAGTTTCCGTTCCGGCCCGAGGAGAGATGACATGTAAGTAAGTGCACAACACACACACAACACAGTAGAACATGCCAGGCACACTAAACACCCCGATCCCCCCCCCGATCGCCCCCCGATCCCCCCCCCAATCACCCCCCCCTGTCACAAACTGACACCAAGCAGGTTTTTTTTTTTTTTTTTTTTCTGATTACTGCATAGTGTCAGTTTGTGACAGTTACAGTGTTAGGACAATTAGGGTTAGCCCCCTGTAGGTCTAGGGTACCCCCCTAACCCCCCCTAATAAAGTTTTAACCCCTTGATCACCCCCCGTCACCAGTGTCACTAAGCGATCATTTTTCTGATCGCTGTATTAGTGTCGCTGGTTCCGCTAGTTAGGGAGGTAAATATTTAGGTTCGCCGTCAGCGTTTTATAGCGTCAGGGACCCCCATATACTACCGAATAAATGTTTTAACCCCTTGATTGCCCCCTAGTTAACCCTTTCACCACTGATCACCGTATAACTGTTACGGGTGACGCTGGTTAGTTCGTTTATTTTTTATAGTGTCAGGGCACCCGCCGTTTATTACCGAATAAAGGTTTAGCCCCCTGATCACCCGGCGGTGATATGCATCGCCCCAGGCAGCGTCAGATTAGCGCTAGTACCGCTAACACCCACGCACGTGGCATACGCCTCCCTTAGTGGTATAGTATCTGTACGGATCAATATCTGATCCGATCAGATCTATACTAGCGTCCCCAGCAGTTTAGGGTTCCCAAAAACGCAGTGTTAGCGGGATCAGCCCAGATACCTGCTAGCACCTGCGTTTTTCCCCTCCGCCCGGCCCAGCCCAGCCCACCCAAGTGCAGTATCGATCGATCACTGTCACTTACAGAACACTAAACGCATAACTGCAGCGTTCACAGAGTCAGGCCTGATCCCTGCGATCGCTAACAGTTTTTTTGGTAGCGTTTTGGTGAACTGGTAAGCACCAGCCCCAGGCAGCGTCAGGTTAGCGCCAGTACCACTAACACCCACGCACGCACCGTACACCTCCCTTAGTGGTATAGTATCTGAACGGATCAATACCTGATCCGATCAGATCTATACTGGCGTCCCCAGCAGTTTAGGGTTCCCAAAAATGCAGTGTTAGCGGGATCAGCCCAGATACCTGCTAGCACCTGCGTTTTGCCCCTCTGCCCGGCCCAGCCCAGCCCACCCAAGTGCAGTATCGATCGATCACTGTCACTTACAGAACACTAAACGCATAACTGCAGCGTTCGCAGAGTCAGGCCTGATCCCTGCGATCGCTAACAGTTTTTTTGGTAGCGTTTCGGTGAACTGGCAAGCGCCAGCGGCCTAGTACACCCCGGTCGTAGTCAAACCAGCACTGCAGTAACACTTGGTGACGTGGCGAGTCCCATAAGTGCAGTTCAAGCTGGTGAGGTGGCAAGCACAAGTAGTGTCCCGCTGCCACCAAAAAGACAAACACAGGCCCGTCGTGCCCATAATGCCCTTCCTGCTGCATTCACCAATCCTAATTGGGAACCCACCGCTTCTGCAGCGCCCGTACTTCCCCCATTCACATCCCCAACCAAATGCAGTCGGCTGCATGAGAGGCATTTTTATGTCCTCCCGAGTACCCCTACCCAACAAACCCCCCCAAAAAGATGTTGTGTCTGCAGCAAGCGCGGATATAGGCATGACACCCGCTATTATTGTCCCTCCTGTCCTGACAATCCTGGTCTTTGCATTGGTGAATGTTTTGAACGCTACCATTCACTAGTTGAGTATTAGCGTAGGATACAGCATTCCACAGACTAGGCGCACTTTCACAGGGTCTCCCAAGATGCCATCGCATTTTGAGAGACCCGAACCTGGAACCGGTTACAGTTATAAAAGTTACAAGTTTGCAAAAAAAACACAAACAAAAATAAAAAAAAAATAGTTGTTGTTTTATTCTCTCTCTCTATTCTCTCTCTATTGTTCTGCTCTTTTTTACTGTATTCTATTCTGCAATGTTTTATTGTTATTATGTTTTATCATGTTTGCTTTTCAGGTATGCAATTTTTTATACTTTACCGTTTACTGTGCTTTATTGTTAACCATTTTTTGGTCTTCAGGTACACCATTCACGACTTTGAGTGGTTATACCAGAATGATGCCTGCAGGTTTAGGTATCATCTTGGTATCATTCTTTTCAGCCAGCGGTCGGCTTTCATGTAAAAGCAATCCTAGCGGCCTCTAGACTGCTTTTACAAGCAGTGGGAGGGAATGCCCCCCCCCCCACCGTCTTCCGTGTTTTTCTCTGGCTCTCCTGTCTCAACAGGGAACCTGAGAATGCAGCCGGTGATTCAGCCAGCTGACCATAGAGCTGATCAGAGACCAGAGTGGCTCCAAACATCTCTATGGCCTAAGAAACCGGAAGCTACGAGCATTTTATGACTTAGATTTCGCCGGATGTAAACAGCGCCATTGGGAAATTGGGGAAGCATTTTATCACACCGATCTTGGTGTGGTCAGATGCTTTGAGGGCAGAGGAGAGATCTAGGGTCTAATAGACCCCAATTTTTTCAAAAAAGAGTACCTGTCACTACCTATTGCTATCATAGGGGATATTTACATTCCCTGAGATAACAATAAAAATGATTTAAAAAAAAAAAAAATGAAAGGAACAGTTTAAAAATAAGATAAAAAAGCAAAAAAATAATAAAGAAAAAAAAAAAAAAAAAAAGCACCCCTGTCCCCCCTTCTCTCGCGCTAAGGCGAACGCAAGCGTCGGTCTGGCGTCAAATGTAAACAGCAATTGCACCATGCATGTGAGGTATCACCGCGAAGGTCAGATCGAGGGCAGTATTTTTAGCAGTAGACCTCCTCTGTAAATCTAAAGTGGTAACCTGTAAAGGCTTTTAAAGGCTTTTAAAAATGTATTAATTTTGTTGCCACTGCACGTTTGTGCGCAATTTTAAAGCATGTCATGTTTGGTATCCATGTACTCGGCTTAAGATCATCTTTTTTATTTCATCAAACATTTGGGCAATATAGTGTGTTTTAGTGCATTAAAATTTAAAAAAGTGTGTTTTTTCCACAAAAAATGTGTTTGAAAAATCGCTGCGCAAATACCGTGTGAAAAAAAAAAAATGAAACACTCACCATTTTAATCTGTAGGGCATTTGCTTTAAAAAAATATATAATGTTTGGGGGTTCAAAGTAATTTTCTTGCAAAAAAAATAATTTTTTCACGTAATCAAAAAGTGTCAGAAAGGGTTTTGCCTTCAAGTGGTTAGAAGAGTGGGTGATGTGTGACATAAGCTTCTAAATGTTGTGCATAAAATGCCAGGACAGTTCAAACCCCCCCCAAATGACCCCATTTTGGAAAGTAGACACCCCAAGCTATTTCCTGAGAGGCATGTCGAGTCCATGGAATATTTTATATTGCGACACAAGTTGCGGGAAAGAGACAAATTGTTTTTTTTTTTTTTTTGCACAAAGTTGTCACTAAATGATATATTGCTCAAACATGCCATGGGGATATGTGAAATTACACCCCAAAATACATTCTGCTGCTTCTCCTGAGTACGGGGATACCACATGTGTGGGACTTTTTGGGAGCCTAGCTGCGCACGGGACCCCGAAAACCAAGCACCGCCTTCAGGCTTTCTAAGGGCGTAAATTTTTGATTTCACTCTTCACTGCCTATCACAGTTTCGGAGGCCATGGAATGCCCAGGTGGCACAAAACCCCCCAAAATGACCCCATTTTGGAAAGTAGACACCCCAAGCTATTTGCTGAGAGGTATAGTGAGTATTTTGCAGACCTCACTTTTTGTCACAAAGTTTTGAAAATTGAAAAAAGAAAAAAAAAATTTTTTTTCTGGTCTTTCTTCATTTTCAAAAACAAATGAGAGCTGCAAAATACTCACCATGCCTCTCAGCAAATAGCTTGGGGTGTCTACTTTCCAAAATGGGGTCATTTGGGGGGGTTTTTTGCCACCTGGGCATTTTATGGCCTTCAAAACTGTGATAGGTAGTGAGGCGTGAAATCAAAAATTTATGCCCTTAGAAATCCTGAAGGCGGTGCTTGGTTTTCGGGGCCCCGTACGCGGCTAGGCTCCCAAAAAGTCCCACACATGTGGTATCCCCATACTCAGGAGAAGCAGCTAAATGTATTTTGGGGTGCAATTCCACATATGCCCATGGCCTGTGTGAGCAATATATCATTTAGTGACAACTTTTTGTAATTTTTTTTTTTTTTTTTGTCATTATTCAATCACTTGGGACAAAAAAAATAAATATTCAATGGGTTCAACATGCCTCTCAGCAATTTCCTTGGGGTGTCTACTTTCCAAAATGGGGTCATTTGGGGGGGGTTTTGTACTGCCCTGCCATTTTAGCACCTCAAGAAATGACATAGGCAGTCATAAACTAAAAGCTGTGTAAATTACAGAAAATGTACCCTAGTTTGTAGACGCTATAACTTTTGCGCAAACCAATAAATATACGCTTATTGACATTTTTTTTACCAAAGACATGTGGCCGAATACATTTTGACCTAAATGTATGACTAAAATTTAGTTTATTGGATTTTTTTTATAACAAAAAGTAGAAAATATCATTTTTTTTCAAAATTTTCGGTCTTTTTCCGTTTATAGCGCAAAAAATAAAAACGGCAGAGGTGATCAAATACCATCAAAAGAAAGCTCTATTTGTGGGAAGAAAAGGACGCAAATTTCATTTGGGTACAGCATTGCATGACCGCGCAATTAGCAGTTAAAGCGACGCAGTGCCGAATTGTAAAAAGTGCTCTGTTCAGGAAGGGGGTAAAATGTTCCGGGGCTGAAGTGGTTAATAACGGATTTTTGTTTTGAATTATACTCTCCTATGTGTTTTACTTCAAAAATGACAGTTTTTTTTGTGAGGATTCAGGTACATTTCAAATATACAATGTGAAATGAACAAGGGACACCAACAACAAACAATCTCCTTGAGATTAAATAATAAAATATATCAATGGTGTTGGGGTAACTTGACACACAAAACACACACAAAAATATTCTGGAGTAAAAATAAAAATCACATTGAACAAAGATAAGCCTTGGAAAAAATACAAACATTAAATAAAAAAAAAAAAAGGCTTAAAATCCCCAAAAAAAATTAAATTAAAAAAAAAATTATGTCAGGTGTGACAACTAATAACAATATATTCAGGGAATCCCAATAAAAAAACAAAAAAAAACTTTGTGAGAAGTGTGTGTGAATATGAGCAGCAAAACTACTTCATTCTTGTCACATTATAAAGAAGAAGAGAGTGCGCTGTATTAAACCATTTTTTACATTGCAGCGTGACGAAAGTGCTGTATCCATTGCGAACGCTAAGTTTACCAGAACGAGCTGTTCCGTCTTGGAATTTCTTCTGAGCATGCGTGGCACTTTGTGCGTCGGAACAGGCCACACACGGTCGGAATTGACCCGATCAGATTTTGTTGTCGGAAAATTTTATCTCCTGCTCTCCAACTTTGTGTGTCGGAAAATCCGATGGAAAATGTCCGATGGAGCCCACACACGGTCGGAATTTCCGACAACACGCTCCGATCGGACATTTTCCATCGGAAAATCCGACCGTGTGTACGGGGCATAAGATGAGTAGCAATAAATCAGTGGAAATTAAACATATCGATATGAAAAACAAATAATCGGCGGGGCGTGGCCTGACCTCGGGAGAAGATGGCAGCTTAATCTCCTTGCTCCCGCTGACTGAGAGAAGAATCTGACTACAACGGAGGCTTTTTTCTGTCTGATCAACTGGGAATCATGGGGACTTCTTCCCGCAGCTCCTCCACGTCCAGATCCAGGTCACCCCGAGACCTGCCGGGCAGGATCAGCCAAAACATTCCTGAAATGTTCCGGACCCACGCTGGCAACATGGCGCCCACACGAGGCTCACCTCAGACAGCAGGCCCTGAGGCGGGGGACAGCTCATCCCCAATAACGGGTGCTGTAATTCTTACGCCCCACTCACAACCCAGTCTCCAAGATCTTCACTCTGTGGCCATGGACATTAAAAACACCCTTACGGCGGCTCTAACGGCCGCAATCACGGACCTTAAAATTGACATACAAGCCATCGCAGGCAGAGTACAAGAGGTGGAGAAGACGACTAATACTCATTCCACTGTAATCCGCCGTACGTGTCAGGTTCTTGACACACACACGTTACAACTACGGGACATGAACCGACACGTGGAGGATTTGGATAATCGCGGCAGACGCCATAATCTCCGAGTACGAGGCCTGCCGGAATCTATAGAGGCAGACAGGCTAACAGCCGAAGTGACCTGCTTCTTCAACAGCCTTCTAGATAAACCCCCCGCTACACCGATAGGTATGGAACGTATCCATCGTGCCCTGCGCCCAAGGGGAAGAGATGCGGACCCACCTAGGGACGTGATTTGCCATATCATCGATTATCAATTGAAAGAAGAGCTCCTGCGTAAGGCTCGAAGCACCACAAAGCTGACATATAATGGCGCTGACATTCGCCTTTTCCAGGACCTTTCCACAATAACACTGCAGCGTCGCAGAGAACTGCGCCCCCTGCTGGATGTGCTCCGGACCAAGGGAATTCCATACAGGTGGAAGTTTCCCTTCTGCCTGTCAGCTTCGTCACAGGGAAGAACCGCACTGCTCAGAGTGCCGGAGGATCTCCGCTACTTTTGCGATACTCTAGACATACCCTTCACGGAGGTCCCCGAATGGTATGCGGAATTCCGCCCACCGACTCCCAGAAAGATGCCACCGGACGAACCAATGGAAACGCAACAACACCGCTACAGGAGGCACCGCTCCCCATCGGAATCCAGAAGCCGCCCGCCAGCACCAGGCACCGAGAACGGCTCCAGCCCGCTGAACGCTCCGCAAACCAGGAGAGCCCGCCGAGACCGCCACTGACGGCAACAGCTCCAGCACTGCTAATCAAACCATGCTCCTTACTGTCATTCGTTCCTGTGGTCTCCTCAGACGATCGTCATGCTCCTCCATGCAGACTACGTCTACTGTACAGCTCTCCCACCAGCTTAACCTGTGTCTCTGGCAGATGAAACTGTCGCTTCCCTCCTACTCAGGTCATCGAGCAAAGAAGAGCTTGTGTTCTATAACACTACGCACCATAGACACTGGAAAAATACAGCAGGGGTCCGAATCCTTTCTCCATCAGGAGAGGTGACAATCAGGTTCATAGGGTCTGTCACCTATATTTAACCCACTCTGACTTTGCTGAACCTATGCTGGCTACCCCCGTATCCTTTCCAGAGCTGGTAATGTACCCACCCTGTTTTAATAAGGGAGGGAGGACTCGATCTCAATATGTACTCTATAGATCCCCTATACTGCTTTCTGGGTACTCATATAAGTAGTAGTAAGCCTAGGTTTATTATGCACTAAATGAGTTTGCCTTCACTTTCCCCATGTTATATGTGCTATAGTCCTGACACAACGAGGGCGGTGGGGACGGTGATCCTCGGGAGTATACAGGGCTACCATGATTGTCTAGTAACCACGCATAAGTGAACAGTAACTGACAATCCAAACCTCTATGCTTGCTTACAGCATATCGAATAATGCACAATTCGATGAGACTAGTGCAGCTTTTGTCAGACACATGGCTCCTATTTAACAAAACTAACCGTCCAACTGACATACTTACCCCATCTCCAAACCAGGCTATCACTTTCAGTATTTGATATTAGGGGGGTTTGCTCCGGTGGATCACTGTCCTCATCGTATCCACTGTCTATTTTACTATATATGGAGATTGCAATATTCATACTTCAGTGTTAGAAATCTACCAACGCACCACGGGCTACAAACAGACACTTTCATACTACCATTAGTCTGCCCTTCTCTATTCAACAACCACCTACGCTGGGGGATACTTTACGTGTACCACAATGATCATAATGACCATATTTAACGACACTCCTTCGCTACGCTTTGTGATACACAGCCTGTAGAAAGGAGTGTAACAACACCCATGTCTTTGACACTACCAATATGAGCTCTAGACATGCTACAAGACCCCACTCCAGGGAGATACTTACCATTGAAAGCTGAAAACCCCGTTATCCACACCGGGAAGGCCCACCACCACCTGTCTCCCTCCCTTCAAAGGGGTACACCCTCCTTGATACGAGTTACCCCCCAGACGCTTACCATACCTTAAGCAACGTTTCTGCACACCAAAACGAATATGAAACGCAGTGAATAGCAGACTCTACATATTATTCCCCCACCACTGATCGAAAACAACTGCTTCGGCACCAAATGCAAACATATCACATCCCTATGACATAATAGTTATTTGACTCCTGACCAGCTTCTATATATAACGGATAATAGATAGGAAATTCTTAGTCACATGAAACCCACGCATGCTTCAGAACTCTAGAACATACCCCCCTCAGCTAACTCTTGACCTTACCGCTCTCTTGACCTCAGAATAGATTCAAGCTGTAAGACCACAAGGAGTACCTTGACATGGGAATCAGGCTGTTCTATCCTAAACACAGGGAGATAACTACTCTAACCCAACCGGGTTAAGTCACTGTTTTACACATGACCTGAATGTTTTGTTATTATGTTGGGCTCTTTATTAGAATGTTGATAGCTCTGAGTTCAGCCTTACGGCTTGTTTAAGTTCCTTTGATGCACCTTGCCTCTGCAAACTATACGGAAATGATCGAATGCTGTTCAACTGAGCTTGTGTCTAGTTGACATACTGACATTAATCATACGGTGTAAGGGTACACTGCATGAGCACCCTGAATACTCTGGAAATCCGCAAATGGTTCCCTCACGTTGCAAAAATCAATGCCCCCACTTCCACCTCCACCCATATTATTCCTACAGCATCCTATGGCGGATACACCGGGCATCTTCTCATACGCCCCCCTAAACTGAGAACCAGTTATAATATAGTACCATTCGCAACCTCCTCCATTATCTTACATCTCCTCTCGGCCTAGCGGATAGCCAACCCTCTGTATATTTTCACTCTCTCAACCGATTTCAGCCGCTCCCCACCTCTGTGGCAAAAAACTACCTCCATTATTGACCCACACACTAGACTCCACCTCTCGCCACAGACTCATTCCGGTCATAACTAACTACAGGTATACACTGTTTTTGGACCAGCGAGCGGGCTCTCGCTTGTCTCCGGAAGCTTTATCCCACTTACATCAGTCCCCCTACTATCTTCATTCACAACCACACCAGATAGAAATACGAAAGTATTACTCCATCTTACCCACATACCCACCCCTATACTCTGACCACTACTACCACTCCCCTTTGAACGACTTAAAGTCTTCACTCTAACCTCCTGCCTCCCCCACCTGAGTTCTCCTCCGACGACGACGACGACGATTACTCGTAGCAATACGACAACCCCCTACATTTTTATACTGAATTATCTAGGGCTCCGTCTACTCTCCCACCATGCCGCAAGCACTTTCCACCAAAAACATGAGAATCAAAATCCTGTCCCTTAACATAAAGGGCCTCAACATCCCTGAGCGACGCTCTCAGTTATTGCTTTCCCTACAAAAAAATAAAGCTGACATTATCTTCCTCCAAGAAACCCATTTTAAAACGAGCTCCATTCCAAAACTCTCTAACCACCGCTATCCAACATGCCTACATGCTACTAATCTATCTGCTAAATCCAAAGGAGTATCCATACTATTCGCTAAAAACTGCCCGTTCCAAATCAAAGACACCTGCATAGACCCAGAAGCACGTTACCTTTTTGTCAAGGGTACACTGTATGGTAGGCGAATCACCCTGGCCAACATATATGCACCTAATACGAAACAAGTCCCTTTTTTCCGCTCCACTTTACGAAAACTTGCCCTATTCCAAGAAGGCCTTCTGATCCTAGGTGGGGATTTCAACGTCCCCCTAAATCCCCTACAGGACACCTCGAATGGCTCCACAATCCTACCTTTTAACGCTCTACGCGCAATTAAATCACAACTCAAAGAACTATCTTTACATGACTCCTGGCGTACACTCCACCCGAACGAGAAAGACTTCACGTTTTATTCAACTCCACATAACAGACACTCCAGATTAGATTACCTATTCCTCTCTCAAAGAGACCTATCAATGCTGTCCTCAGCCACAATTGACCCCATGTATCTATCGGATCATCACCCAATCTCCATGACATTAGAATTCCCAAATGCTCACACCAGTCCACAAATATGGCGCCTGGACCCCTCGCTTCTCACGGATACTGCCATAATGACTAACATACAAAACAGTCTTAAAATGTATTTCTCTGAAAACGACTCACCGGACATATCACCCATGATCCGGTGGGAAGCACATAAAAACACCATAAGGGGAGAACTAATAGCATTCTCGGCCAAACGCAGGAAAGACAGACAGGCACTCATAAATACTCTGACTACTCGAATACAAACACTAGAAAGAGCACACAAAACCTCCCAAGCATTGACATCTCTCCCTGAACTGCTCCAAGCCAGGAATGACCTATTAGAAGCCTTAAACAAGCAAGTGAAACGAAATTATATTCTTTCCCAAAAAATATTCTATGAATACGGCAATAAATCTGGCAAAATCTTAGCAAGGGCACTCAGAGCCAAAAGGGCCCACAACACGATACACTCGATCATAGATGCTAAAGGGACAAAAATAGTGTCCAATGAGCACATAGCCGCACAGTTTGTAACCTATTACTCACAGCTGTACAACTTGCATCCCCCCAACCTACAAAGAGTAGACCCACACAGAACGAAAGCTATTCAAGATTTCCTCACACAATATAGCCCCACATGCATTTCTACTACATTAGCTGAGGACCTGGAACGACCCATATCTTCAGATGAAGTGAATGTGGTCCTCAAACAACTGAAAGCCGGCAAAAGCCCCGGACCTGATGGCCTAACAACCGGTTACTATAGAACTTTTATAGACACCCTTAAACCACATTTCTTGGCTGCTTTCAACTCCCTATCCTCTGACAATCCCCCACCTAGAGACCTACTGACAGCACACATAGCTGTAATTCCCAAGCCTAATAAAGATACATCAAAAGTGTCAAACTACCGTCCAATATCATTGTTGAATGTTGATCTCAAAATATACGCCAAAATCTTGGCTAATCGTCTTTTGCCTCTCCTGCCTAACCTTGTCTCACTAGACCAGGTGGGCTTTATACCAGGCCGAGAGGCTAGAGACAACACAACCAAGGCGATAAACATTCACAGATGGTTAACTCACACCCAACAACAAGGCTTCTTTTTGTCTTTGGATGCGGAGAAGGCATTCGACAGGGTGGCCTGGGACTATATGTCGGAAGTACTTAAAAAGATAGGTATACGAGACCGTATGCTACAATTTATAATGGCCCTCTATGCCTCTCCTACTGCACAGGTCCGTGTCAACGGCTGCCTGTCGGGTGCCTTCTCCATGTCCAATGGCACACGCCAGGGATGCCCGCTTTCTCCATTGATATTTGTCCTTACCTTAGAACCTCTTCTTCAACGCATACGATCTAATCCTGATATCAAGGGAGTCACCGTGTCTGGGAACACATACAAGCTATCTGCATTCGCAGACGACATCCTGTTGTTTCTAACTGAACCCCACATTACATTACCCAATCTACTAAAAGATCTTGACACATTTAAACTCCTAACTAATTTACAAATTAATTACACAAAATCCGAAGCCCTTAACATATCCTTAAGGAGCGAAACCCTTGCATCCTGTCAAGCTAACTTCCCCTTCAAGTGGACCCAAGATGTAATTACATACCTTGGGATCCGCCTACCGGCCAACCTATCCGATCTCTATCACAAAAATTATATGCCGATCCTCCAACAAATTCAACAAGATCTAAAAGCCTGGTCGACGGGCCTTTTCTCTTGGTTTGGAAGGGCGGCAATAATTAAAATGAACATTCTCCCTAGAATACTCTATGTCATGCAAACAATACCCATCAGATTACCACAAGCCTTTTTCGCTTCCTATCGGAAAGCATGCAGCGATTTCATCTGGGGCAAAAACCGCCCAAGAATCAGTTTCGACAGACTCACACTACCCAAATTAAAAGGAGGCATTGCCCTTCCCGACGTCGCCAAATATCACATGGCATGCCAACTGTCGAGAATAGTGGATTGGAATGTACACTCACACTCTAAAGCTTGGACACAAATTGAAAATGAATTTTCCTCTCTCCCACTTCAACAACTGCCTTGGATCCCATCACAACAGATACCTCTGACATGCACACAACATCCCCTGATCTCCTCTACACTTTCCTCATTTAAGACGGCATGCCAAAAATATCGCATTTCCTCCAACCCGGGCCCTATGACCCCGCTACGAAATAACCCAGAATTTCCCCCAGGTACCTCTGCTACATTTCTTAAGGGATATTGGCCCCATGATGATGTACGTGCAAAGCAATTCTTCCTCGGGAACACCTTCATACCTATTGCTAACATACCCACACATACATCCGGAAGAGCCTTTCCCCCATGGACATACAATCAAATAAGTCACTTCCTCAATCACCCCCCCCAGGAAAGCCACATATTCCAGACTTCTCACACCCTTTGAAGAATTGTGTTCCATGACGGAACCGCAAAGACATGTCATCTCAGAAATCTACAAACTCCTTTTCTCTGAACACACCCCCAAATCCAATATAGCCACTCGCAGCTGGGAGAGAGACTTAGCATTGGAACTGTCAGATCTAGAGTGGGAAAACATATATTCCTTCATCCATACAGGTTCAATTAACGTGTCAACACAAGAAAACAATTTCAAGATATTCTCTAAATGGTACAAAACTCCATCAAAACTACATAAAATCTCCCCCTCCATCCCCTCCACCTGCTGGAGATGCTCAGAGGGAGAAGGCTCAATGATTCACATATGGTGGTCTTGCCCACTCATCCAACCATACTGGAATGAAGTCCAACGTCTTACAACAAAAATTACCACTTACCAGATTGCACTTACTCCTGCCCAAATGCTCCTTCACCACTCATCCATCCCAAAAAAAGACTACCACCGCTCTCTCGCCCTACATATGATTAACGCAGCAAAACAGTGCATCCCGACGCTCTGGAAATCCTCCAAGCCCCCTACTATAGCTGAATGGTTCAAACGAATCAATAGAATAGCTGAAATGGAGGAACTGATTCACCAAGCCAGGGATACGCCCTCCAAATTCAAATATGTTTGGTCCTGCTGGCAACATTTCCAAACGACAACCGAATACACAGATCTGTTAGCCTAAGAGTACACTCAGGCATATGAATCCTTGTCGGAGGAGAACTCTATATAGTCCTCCATACTCTCCTACCTTACTTTCTCCCCATCTATCTTATATCCCACCTTACCCAACCACCACCACCTTCCCTATTCCGATCCTATATGGTGCTAACAATAACTTGTTTAGAACCTCATGCCCTATTCCTACCATCCTTAGACGTCTACCATTTCCAAACCTCTGATCATCTTCCCCCCCCTTTTTTTCTTTCTCCCTATACAGACATCCTGTACCTCCCGATTAACTAAGAGTAGGATTGCTAGTGGTCCGAGAACCGCAACCCTACCACACACCATCATAACCAGACACAACGTACAAAATAAAGTAATACTACATTTATAGAGAATTCCAGGTCATATAACAAATCTGGATGTAGAAGCCCTAGTTCGAAGGTTTAATCCTGGTTTATGACCATTTACGGTCATATGTTATCTCGTATTTCCTGCTTCTGTTCATTGTCAGAAAGGCCGATTACGGCATACAGTGTTAAGTAGCTAACCATTGTAATATGTGTAATATAACACATTGCTATACAATTTCTTATGTATTGTCACTATGCAATGATATTGTAAAACATGACTTTTTTCTGACAATAAAATATTATGGAATATAAAATTGGGCAGTGAGGAGGCATCTCCTCACCCCCTGTCAAACAAAAACAAATAATCATGTTACAACAATTATATACAGTTAATGCATCCGAAAGATGCCAACTAATCTAAACACTGAAAATAATAAATATATTCAGCGACCTAAAGTAAAAGAAAAAGCAAAAAGAAGAAAAAAGGGGGAAAGAGGAAGGACTAAAGCTGGAATGCCCTAGTCCTTAAAGGAATGGTTTAAAGCTAAATGCATCATTCATGCCTGGGTATCTGAGGGCCAACAGCTCATGTATCCAGCGTGCTTCCTTTTGAAGGAGCAGCCTGTCATAATTTCCTCCTCTATCTCCAGGAGGGATATGTTCTAAGGCAAAAAAGTGTAGACAGTTGCTGTCAAAGTTATGCTGCAAGCCGACATGGCGGCTAATAGGGGTCTCCATTTTCTTACAGGCTAAGTATGTAACCACACATGCACATTTACGTTCTAATTCCTAAATTCGGGTGTTTTCAGTTTTGGGCTACCCTTGTCAATTTAGACCACATGGACGCCCGGGGCACCCATACTTGGGAAGTGAACAACCAATCGCTCTTAAGGTGGGGGCCCTAGAGAATTGAGTCCGGTTATGTCACATGGGGTTTTTCATGTGAAGAAATTGCTAATACTGAGCCTGTAATACAGCCCTCTAAAGATTGTCTGTAAAGAACGTATGTATAGTAAAGCATCTGTAGCTAGGCATGATGGTTCAAGGTGAACAATGATCGGTTTGCCTTCTCTTTTTCCCTTAGTCAAGATGGCGCCATCGGCGCCCATATGCTCTACAGGCTCTCAGTGGTGTAAGCATGCGCACTAAGCATTATGAACGCCGCTGACGTCGGAATGACGTCGCCGCGTTCCCCCACGGTGCTGTGACGCAGGCATCCTCAATGAGCGTCCGCATCCCGGCGGTGAGATCAGACGCCGCCGCGATGGGGGATATATAAAGGCGGTTCACATACCACACACTGCTCTGCTACTGGCGCTTCTCTATTGAGGGGGCATGGAGTGTTCTCGAGCCCAGATGCCGAATTGATGTTCTACAAGTAAGTGTTATACCTGCAGCCCTGTCACTCTTGACAGTCAGCTGCACTCACAAAGCTCTAATGGCTTTCTCTATTGTATTTTTATCTAGATAGTATTGCTGGAAAGGGATTGCTCCCTCTGCACAATCAACCATAGTTCTTACCAGTGACCAGCTCACTATACTATCGATGTATCCTGGTCTTTATGGTCTGCATGTGCTGTGAGACTTTTGTGTTTCAAGCCATTATCAAATTGGTTCTATCTAAGGTAATGATTTTTCACATAACTTGGGAACGAAGCTGGATGCACTTTGCATTCTTTTTTTGGCTAATTTTGACACATCAAGACAAGGAAACCCTTTACGTATGAGAGCCCCTCTGTTGAAAATTGGTAGCAGGTTATCAGCTAATTCAATCGCTTATGCAGTGTTGGTGTATTACAGCCTGGTAAGATTTGTAAAGCCAAAAAAAAAAAATTTGTATGGTTCTTTTCTCTATATATATACATTTTTTATGTTATTATTATTTTTCTGTACAATCTTTATTTCATTATTTGAATCAAACATTATTAGATGTATATTGTGCATTGCTAACCAGCATGGTTAAAATCATTGTTATTTTCCTATTGTTTAGAGTCCACTACAATCATTGCCTTTAAACTCCTGAAGAAGCTCGTAATAGAGCGAAACATGTCGAGCGGCAGATTGCCATGGAATCAATTAAGTAGTTTCATCCTGTTGCACCTTGTAATGTGATTTTTTTGGTGGATTTATATTTATGTTCAAGCTTTTTTAGGATGATGTCTCATCTTTTTGGGGCATAGATATTTTAATCTATGGTTTAATAAAAATATAGATTTTATATAATATGATTGTACAGATTTATTGATTTTTTTGATCATATTGTTTATTTATTTATTTATTTATTTATTTTTTATAATAATTTTTATTCAGTTTTTTCAGTTTACAAAATGATAAATCGCATATTCATACAGCAATAGGTATCGTAAACCGAAAAATAAACCGTGATGGCTAACAAAATCGTATAGTAACATTGCGTTCATTGTACAATAACCTGAATTATGAGGAATATGATTAAGGCAGGAGAAGCTATGTTCCTCCACTAGTCACCCCATTTGGGAACTTACTGTGACACAGTGGAGGTACCAGTTCTACAAACCTATGTGTCAGCGGTATCATTAACTGGGTTATATCTGTTAGCATTCATATAACAAAAGCGTGAAGCTCAGAACTAATATTAAGTAAACATACATATAAATGAAACAGGATCAGCTCAGAGACCATATGGAAAGGAAGGATATGAACCTTAAGAAAAAAAATGCAGATACGTAATAGAGAGTTTGCCAGAGCAGTAGTTGATGAAATATTATTCATTCGTGATGAGTGTCGCACCAAGTCGTCCATCGTTGCCACCGTGGATGAAAGTGGTCATAGTGTCCCCCAATGGACGCTAGCATTTTTTCATAAGTGAAATGTAAGGATAGTGTGTGCACGACCTCTTTTACCTCTGGAGGATTCAGGGACCTCCATTTTCTTAGTATCACTAATTTGGCTGCTAGGAACAAGTGAGTAACAAATTGCCTATGTAATGGTGGAATTTCTTCTATGCCTATATTGAGGATAGCTAAAGAAGGTGAAAAGCGGATTTGTAAATCTGTTATAAACAAAGAATTTTGAAGATGTGGGACCAATATGTGGTTAGGTTGTTGCAGCTCCATAAGATATGAAATATGGTACCCGGTTGTCCACAATTTCTCCAACAGGTGGAGGCTGTGGAGGGGTCAAATTTAGCTATTCTGTAGGGTGTTAGGTACCATCGTTGTGTAATCTTATGTGAGAGTTCCCATAAGTTGGTGCGTTAGGTTGCTGAGTGGATGTGCTGCATAGCTTTGTGCCATTGTTGTTCAGTAAAGGAGTCGTTAAGGTCCCTTTCCCATGCTAGCATGGAATTCATTTTGGTAAATATACTCTTGTCATGGATATAGTCGTAAAACAAGGAGATACCGCCTTTACGAGATGTCTTGGCAGTAAGGTAGATATGAATCTGCCAGAATAAATTGTATTTAATGGTGTCATTTTTTTTTAGATAAGATGTAATTCTGAAGTACTTAAATTGTTCTGAGATAGGTAAGCCAAATTTCATTTGTAAGTCAGCAAATTATCTTATAATTGTGCCTGTGTATAGATCCGAAACCCATTGTAGTCCCCTCATTTCCCATTTAGTCAGGGATATGTCTGGAATTAGCAAAGCTAGAATCGATATTGGAATTGATAGAGAAATAGTAGGAGACGACCGAGATTTGGTAGTCATCAAGGTCTTCCATGAGTTTAAGGTTGCTAGAATTGGTAGAGGGAGGTTAGAGGGTTTGGCGTTAAGATGCAGGTAAGCTAAAATATAGTCATAAAGGTTGCCTCCTGGTATCATGGATTGTTCAATACTTCCCCAAAGTGGTGTTTGGTGGTTGGGAAACCACCCTCTAAGTTGTGCCAAGATTGCAGCTATGTGATAGTCAGCCAATATCGGTAGACCAACCCCTCCTGCTGTTTTTGTTTTGCGAAGTTTGGATAGAGCGCTTCTAGCTTTTTTACCTTCCCACAGATATCTGGAAAGTATGGCTTGTAGGTTATGAAAGAATTTTCAGGGGACTGGAATGGGTACCGTTCGGTAGATGTAGAGTACTTGCGGTAGGATTTGCATTTTAAAGGCAGCCAAGCGGCCTGACCATGACAGTATATGTTTACTCAAGGACTGGAGGCCTGTTCATAATGTACGTTCCAGTGGTAGGTAGTTAGCATGGAATAGTTGTGTAGGTTGGGATGTAAGCTTAATTCCTAAATAAGTAATTTCCTGGGAATTCCATACGTATGGAAATTTGTTTTGCAGGATTTTTCTATCGTGTTCTGGTACACCAAGATCTAAGATATAAGATTTGTTTTCATTTACCTTGTAATATGATACTTTACCATAATCATGTAGTAGTTGAGATACATGTTCCAGGGAAGACACCGGATTGGTTAGCTTAAGGATCACGTCATCCGCAAAGAGACTTATGACATGTTTGCGATTGTTGACCCAGAAGCCTTGTATGTTGGGATTTTGTCTTATGCTGGTTGCCAAGGGTTCCATTAATAGGTTGAAAATAAGGGGAGATAATGGACACCCCTGGCGGGTGCCATTTGTTATCTTAAAAGGTTTAGATAGCATACCCGAAGTGTACACGCGGGCTGATGGAGAGGTATATAGGGATAATATTGCAGAAAGTAGGTGGCCTAAGAAGTCGAATTTCTCCAGTGTAGCTGTGAGATATTTCCAGTGTACTCTATCGAACGCCTTCTCTGCATCCAGAGCAAGGAGCAGAGAAGGCGTCCCGTGTTTTCTAGCTATATGAATCACATCAATTAGTCTTCTTGTAGCATCAGACGTTTGTCTTCCCTTGGTGAAGCCAGATTGATCTGGGTCAATTAGAGTAGGAAGGATGTCGACTAGTCTCAGTGCTATCATTTTAGCATAAAGCTTTAGATCAGTGTTTAATAAGGATATTGGTCTAAAATTTTGGGGAACATCCGGTGTCTTCCCTGGTTTAGGCAATGTAACTATTAATGCTTCTAACACCTCAGATGGAAAGGAGGCCGAGGCAGCAGCAGTCTCGAACACCTTAAGAAGGTGTGATCCTAGGGATTGTTTAAAAGTTTTGTAATATTCCCCTGTTAGGCCGTCTGGTCTCGGGGATTTATTATTGGGAAGAGTGTCTATAGCTTTTAGTAATTCAGATAATGTGAAAGGGGAATTTAAAGCTTGAAGTTGTGAAGTAGAAATCTTGGGTAAGGTGATGTCCTCTAAGAAATCATTTATAGCTGACTGGGATGGTTGTGTAGTATGACTGTCTTGATTGAGGTTGTAAAGGGAACCATAATATTCGCTAAATGCGTTGGCAATTTTTTGGGGGTCAAATACTTTTTGCTGGGATGTGGGACTAATGATGTGGGGTATTTTGGTTTTAAAGCGTTGACCTTGTAATTTGCGAGCCAGTTCTTTTCCAGCTTCATTGCTGGTCGAAAAGAATGACATTTTAAGTTGTCTTTCCCTGTGTTTGAAGGAATGGAGTAGTTCTAGTCTAAGGTCGTGTCGAAGAGCTGTCAATTTCACACTAATATGGTAAGTAGGGTTTTTTTTATCTTGATCTTCAAGAGTTCTAATTTCTGTAAGAAGGGTATTAAGCCGTTGCTGCCTCTGCCTCCTAAGCCTTGTGGTTAGTTGAATGAATATACCTCGAATGTACGCCTTGTGGGCGTTCCAGAGTACAAATGGGTCAGTCGTGGAGGAGGAGTTGTTCTGAAAATAATCAGACAAGTGGTTTTCTAGCAGTTTCTGAGTGGATGGGGATTGTATTACCTGAGGGTTAGCACGCCACATGTAGGCCCTGTTAGTAGGATAGTTATCTCCCAGGGTAAGGAGGACAGAAGCGTGGTCTGACCAGGTAATGTTATTGATTTTAATTTGAGTCACTTTTTGAAGCAACCACTTGTCCATCAGAATCAGATCAATCCTCGAATAAATGCAATGGCTATGAGAATAAAACGTATAGTCCCGTTCGTTGGCATGTGTACACCGCCATGCATCGAATAGATCATGAGATCTCAAAAAAAAATTAAGAGAGGGAGATCTTTTGGAATGTTTCGAGGTAGAATCAATGCGTGGGTCTGGTGTAGCATTAAAGTCCCCACATAATATAAGGGAACCTTGTTGGAGTTCCTTCAGCTTTTTCATCAAGCCATTCAGGAATTTAATTTGTTTGGTGTTGGGAACATAAACGTTCACTAGAGTGTAACGGGTAGAGTTAATGTCACATACAATAATGAGGTAGCGACCCGCCGGATCAGATGTTTCAGAGTGGAGGTGGAAAGAAACAGAATCTTTAATAGCCACCATGACACCCCTTTGTTTCGCATTCATATTGGAGAAGAAGTAGTGTTGGAAGTTCCTATGAGAGCATCTTGGTGGGGCTGCTTGATGAAAGTGTGTCTCTTGGGCGCAGAGGATATCGCATTGGGAAGAGTCTGCCTCTTTCCAAAGGGATGCTCTCTTGGCCGGGTGGTTTAGGCCGTGCGTATTAATGGAGAGTAGTTTAACTGGCATATAGCAAATTGGAAATTATTTTGTGTGTCGAGGGTTGATAGTACTCACGCTTAAGGTGAGAGATGGCAGTCCACGTGGAGATGGATGACCGTTGTTCCAGGGCGATGCTTCTATTAGAATATTCCTCGGTTCGAGCAGGTGCTATGCAGAATCTGAAGGTTCTTCTCCATAAGATTATAGTTGGAAATGTCTCTGTTATTGGACGTTGATCCATAAAAACAAATAAGAAAATACAACAGAACAAGTTAAAAAAAGAAAAAAGAACGGTTACAGGGTAAAAGGAGAATTTGCATGGGGATTCTTGATCCATATGCACTGTTCAGTAAGGTTGGGGGGTAATGGAAATATTTCCATGTGTGCCGTCACCGGGGGGTGTAAACACAAGGACTAGATGAATTGGTTAGGAGCGTTCCTTCATTTGACCAGCTTTCTTATCACTTTTTTTGTATGTCACCACCTGCCAGTCAGCCTGCATGTATGAGGGACTGTCAATTTGTATGGAAGTTGGAGGTGGTTCTGACAAAATTCCCCAGTGTCTGAGGGCATTCAGGCCTTCTTCCATGGTGGAGATGTTGGTAGTTGTACCGTTATACGTGATGGAGAGTGTGGCAGGGTATTTCCACTTGTGCAATATGTGGTGATTGCGTAGCGCTTTGGTAATGGTGGCTAGATTGCAACGTTTCTGGAGAGTGTGTCTAGATAGGTCAGGGAGCAGTTGTAGAGAGGTATATTGAGCTGGGCGTTGATCAGAGTTACGGAAAGCAACCAATATGGTTTCTTTGGCTCTGTAAAAGTGAAGCCGCAGCAAAACATCCCTGGGCACATCATCAGGTAAAAATGACGGTTTTGGTATTCTATGCACCCTATCCACTGTGAGCTCCAGTGCAGACATTGTGGGTAGTAAGGCATTGAATAGATCTTGGACGCATTGTGGTAATTGTGTCGCAGGGACTGATTCAGGGAAACCTCTAATTTTAAGATTATTTCTCCTGGATCTATCTTCGAGGTCAGATAATTTATGTTTGATCCAGGAGAGTTCATCAGAATGAGTGGTATGAGCATCCACCATTTTGTTGAAAGAGGTTGCACGTGAGTCCAGGGCGCTTTCAATTTGATTTACCCTCTCTCCCAGTAGATGGACTTCTGCCTGACACTGTTTCACTGTGTGCAGCATATCATTATGTAAGGAGGACCGCAGGGACATTAACATGTCCTTTAGTACTGTGTCTGACACAGGCTGCCCTGAAGTAGGTAATCCAGCTATGGGATCTGGTACCTCTGAGGCCTGTTGTAGTGAAGGATTGTGGGCGCTCACCTCCATGCTATGCTGCAGCCGGATCTCATGTGGTGAAGCCGTTCGTTGTCTGGATTTGACAGGGCTTCTAGTAGTGGGGGTGGATGCCGCCGAGGAGGATCCGCTGGGCAGATTCCCCGGATCGGTGCCGCTGTGTCTAGGCGGAGAGGCCGTGGCTGCGGTTTTGTCTGTGCCGTTCTCCGGCCGGGCGCCATTTGGGTGAGGCCGCGCCAAATTGGAATAGTAGCTCGGCAGCTTACGGAGCTGCGGCGGAGGTTCCTTCCTTCTCCTTGGCATCTCGGACGATGGTGCAGGCTCTGTTGGGTCGGATGTGCTCGGATAGCGCTTCGTAGGGCTCCGATGCTAGTGGATTCCCCCGGTGAAGTGGCGGAGCTCAGAAGCTAAGCGGCCATCTTCGGGCTCAGATGCCACGCCCTCCCCATATTGTTTATTTAAATAGCACCTTAAAAGTCCCTGGGGAAAACCCCCCCTCCCCCTTTTGGCGAATTAGCCTTCACTCCTATTTACATTTAATTATGGGATGTGGTGCTTTCTGGTGACTATCTCTGCCCTTTCTAGTTCATATTTGTATACTATATCAGTTCTTAACATCTACATAACACCGGGCGACTGCTTCGACTATGAAATATATTACTCTCCTGCAGATGGCGCCACTAAGGCTTTAGAGTCAGCACTCTTCTAACTTCAGAAGGTCACATAGGTCATCATAGGTCACAATATTACAAGACTGTCTTTGTTCTTCTTTCTATACATTCTAAGAGATCATTGTAGACATGACTCCACAGGTTTATTCTGGTTATGCGAGAAAGTTCATTGCAGGTTGGGGTGATGAGCCGGGAGGGGTTGGGGAATGTTTTTTGTTTAATAATTGTTATGTAGCGCTACCCCCAAGGAGCCATTGTAGATTACCCCAGGTCTCCCTTGCTAGTACAAAAAATACCTGCCACAGTCACATTTTCAAGTACAACAACAAACACAGGCTTAATCTAGGGGATGTGTTTTTGAGGATTTATTGCAGAAAATGTAAATAGGAGAGGGTAAGGGGCAGGATAATCTCTTAGCAAAATAAACCTTTAGCAACAGCCTTTGTTGGAGGTGGCGGGGAATGGGCAGTTAACCTGAGACCCTATATGAGCAGCCCCAGTCCTTGCAGCACCTTCTGGCACTCACTGCCCCCAAGCACATGCACACCTGGGATCCTAAATCAAGGTCTTTACTCACACTGTCCTAGGACAGCTGCTGCTCACTCCAGCTTCCATGTGACACTCTTCAGTGATGGATCAAAAATATATTTTTCCAGACTGCTGTGCCCAGGTGATGCCCTCCAGCTAACTTTTTTTAGTCAAATCTCTTCCAGGCCCTCAGCCCAGCACAAGCTGAGTCCCAATAGCAATTGTTCAATGCACATTCTAATTGCATACATGGGCAGCAGCCACAGGACAAGAACAAGTCTGAGTAAGCCTCCCAAACATTTATCTTCTGCCAAGCCACCTTTTGGGTGTCTAAATAGGCGATTAGGTGGGGGCGTGGCCTGAAGCTGCATGGAATAGGGAGTGCAGGCTAAGAGCTCCGGCTTAACCACATCCTAAATACCGATCCTTTGGGACAATATCACCCTCCTTACTTGGCATACAACACCCTTACCTGGCAGTGTACCCTCTGTGCCCATGTCACCACTGAAACGAGCCCCGGGAGCACTGGCCAAGCTGGACAAATATCACCACGAGGAGCGGGACGCGGCTGGGGAAGATGGCGCCGCACCCTCGGCCGCGGAGGAGGCTCCTCTCACAGGCGACACAGCACCCATTCTCTAAGCCATCTCCCTCTGCCAGACTACCCTCACCTCTAAAATAGAGGAGGTTAAGGTCGATATCTCCCTGATCCACCAGGATATTCACAAACTGCGAAAAAGGGGGTCTGAAGCGGAGCGCAGGATTGGGCAGGCGGAGGACGACCTCTCTCCATTACAGGTCACCACCGAACAGCTTCAATACCAGCTAAATGTTGTTCTCAGCAAACAGGATGACATGGAGAACAGACTCCGCCGCTGCAACCTCCGCTTCATAGGACTACCGGAGAGAGTGGAAGGATCGGATCCCCCTACATTTTTAGAGAACCTCCTCATCACCAACTATGGCAGGAAGGCGTTCTCTTCCACGTTTGTGGTGGAGCGGGCGCATCGGCTGGCTGCGAGACCCCCACCGCCTGGAGCCCCCCTGCGGACTTTCATTGCAAAGCTCCTTAACTATCTTGACCGTGACACAATTTTACGCCTCACCCGTGAAAAAGGCAACATCCCGTTTGGAGACAAGTGCATTGCGGTTTACCCGGACTTTTGCGCTGAGGTCCAAAAGAAGCGGGCACAATTTACGGAAGCCAAGCGCCAGTTACGCAGCCACCACCTCCCCTATGCCATTTTGTTTCCAGCACGTCTTTGAGGACCCCATTTCATGGTTGGAGCGACAGGATGCAGATGCACCTTCTTAATTTTCCAGATTATCTCCCGTACAGCTGCAAGATTTAGAACTGGGAACCCGAGACCTTCACTCTTGATGACATCTTCACTTTCAGTGAGTCATGTTCCATTGCATGCTTGCCCCCCCCCCCTCCATCTTGACTTTGTTCCCCTGGCGATCACTATATGCGGTCTGACATCCTCCTCCTCTACCCACCATGTATTGTACATGCCATCACTCTGGACACCTGAAGATCTGCCTCGTGTCCCCACAAAATATTTGTGCTCTGCCACATAGGAGCATGATGTTCGCACTTACCTACGTATTCCGATGCTGGTCTTTTTAAAATTGAATTGCACTTCTCATGACTTTTGTTCGTCCCTAGGGACAGTCGGGGACCGCACCAGTGCCTCTCCCCTGTCAACATTGGTGCACCTCGCTGCCCCCCCAAGAACTGTTTCCCTGGCCAGCTACAGTCCCCACGGCTGTGGAGGACTGCCACAAGTTTGTTAAGCCATGCTGGTCCAGCGTTGGCAAGGTTCAAGGATTTTCTGTTTTTAGTTTCTTTTCTATTTTTCTCTTTTTATTTCTTATCAATATGGTATCTAATACACCTACTGTTGCACTTTTTGTACTGCTGTCTGCAATGTACTGTGTTTATTTAAGTCCTTCTTGGTATGGCTCACCGCTGGTCTCACACAGCTGCTCTGTGGCTCCTGTGACCCTGCCTGCGGCGACCCAGCACATAGGTTGTAATATAATTGTCTATATGCATATTCTTGTGTGTGGGCATTTGAACTGTTGTGGGTGTGGGGGCGTTCTACCCCCTCTGATCTGGCTGCATGCTCTCATATCTCCACTGACAACATGGCATCTCTAAAGCTGGTCACCTGGAATGTGTGGGGGCTCGGGGCTAAACCCAAATGCCTTGCCGTCCTCTCCCACCTTAAACAAATGCAGACGGACATATTTATTCTCATAGAAACTCACATTACGGGCCAATTACAGCTGACACTTAAAAAGCCTTGGATGGGTTGGATTTACCAAGCCCCTTACACCAATAACTCAAGAGGGGTTGCCATTATAATTGCTAAAACTGTCCAATTTCAACTTCACAATATGCGGTCAGATCAGCAGGGCAGGTATCTGTTCCTGAACGCCACCATTGGAGGGCTTGAGGTGTTAATTCTAGCCTTTTACATTCCCCCGCCATTTCAATTTGCTGCTCTTAAGGATGGATTAGCTTTTATGGCTCAACATCCTACAGTGCCCGCCATGTGGATTGGGGATTTCAATATGGTCATAGACCCTTACCTTGACAGACTCCACCTACCTGGTACAACACCCACCCGTTCCACACCGACTAGGCTTGGAAGATTTCTCCTGGAGTTTGCAATGACGGACACCTGGAGATTCAAACACCCCACCACTGCTGCATTCTCGTGCTTCACCCCCTAGCAGGCTGCCATGTCCCGCATAGACATGATCCTGGTTTCCTCTGCCCTGATCCCGGACCTCCTTGAAGCGGGGTTCGGGGCCAGGATTTTATCAGACCATTCACCTTACTGGATCACCCTCCGCCTGCCCTCGGCCCCTCCGACCCACATGTGGAGACTGAACCCTTTCTGGCTCACAGTTCTTCCAGACTTGGAGGCCATACAGCGAGAATGGACCTACTATTTTCTCTCCAATGCGGGGTCAGCGTCGGTCGGGCTTGTGTGGGAGGCATTCAAATTGCATGCCCGCTCAATCCTCTCTATAAGGGTCATCAGACACAAAGGCTCCTCTAAAATACTCCTGCAACAGGCTGAGGAATGGCTAGGCTCCCTTGAACAGCTCTTTCTCACAGACCCCTCGCCCTCTAACTGCGCCCAACTTCGCTTACAATCTAGGCTTACAGATCACTTGCACTTTGAAAAAGCAAAAAGAGGAATATTCTTTAGTAAACAGAAAATATTTGAACATGGTGAGTGGGCCGGGAAACTTTTGGCTTACATGGCCCACTTAGATCATAGTCCCCCTGTGGTGGTTCAGCTCCGCTCGGAGTCTGGATCCACACTTACAGACTCTGTACAGGTAGTTCAGGAATTCAGGCGATTTTACGCAGGCTTGTACACATCAAAGGCCAACTATTCCCAGGACGAATTGTGCCCCTTCTTACAGACTGTAGACTTTCCCTCCCTTACTGAAACCCAACTTGAGCTTCTGGAGGCACCCATCACTGAGAACTGCATACAGGAGGCGATGGCGAGTCTCCCTGCATCCAAAGCTCCCGGCTCATACGGCCTACCTCTAGAGTTTTACTCCCAATTCCAAGAGGTTCTCCTCCCTAAGCTACAGGCCCTATATTACCACATCTTTGACTCTAGTATCCTCCCAGGTTCCATGAACAAAGCCCTCATTGTCCTCATCCCGAAACCAGGCAAGGACCCTTTTATACCCTGAATCATATCGCCCCATCTCCCTTTTACAATTGGACGTTAAAATACTAGCAAAAATTCTTGCCCTAAGGCTCAATAAAGTGATATTGAGCCTCATACGCGCTGACCAGACCGGCTTTATGCCTAACAAAAATACAGCATTTAACCTTCGGAGACTGTTCATGAATCTCCAAGCCACACATGACAATGTCAGGTCCAGGATAATTACCACCGCTCTAGGTGATCGGGTTCAAGCTTCCCGTCCTCCGCTGTGTGGATGATTGTGAGAGCCCCAGGTGCCGGCAATTGCTATTCCAATGGTATATAATAAAAAAAATAAATATAAATGAATCATGTGTTGTAAAAAAATCAGCTGCATATGTGGGTAAACAAGAGATGGAGGCTCCAGGTGTGGGGAGTAAGTTTACAACTAATTCCAGATGCAGAAACTGCATCTACGGTATGAACAGCGATAAAGATGCGTGTGAAAATATTAAATTTTTGGCCAATTATGGCTCAGGGGATTTAGTACACGCCCCACACTATATAAGGCCGCCTGCACGGCGGCCCTGTGTAGTGTGTGTTGCGGCGTTGAAAGAGATAGACAGAGAGACAGTGTCATTTGATTTGAGTTAGATAGATTAGGCAGAACAGTCAGTCAGTTAGCTGCACTTACAGTGTATTGTGTATATATATATGCATCCCAATGGTATGTGTGTGATGGAAAAATCTGGACAGCCGCACTCCGGATTGGAAAAGTGAAAAATAAAATCCTCTTTATTGAAAAAGTAATAACATGATTAAAATCCGTACATGGCTTTGTTGGGATAATGCAGCATTACCGCTAACGCGTTTCACGCTCCCATAGAGCGCTTACTCATAGCTGGTTTGTACGAAAGTGATCACCACTTATATACACATAATTTATCTACCACATGACTGCATATTGATTATCTGATTTTAAACAGCTGATCGTTAGTCTGTGTGGGATCTTTTTGGCATAGATGTGATTGGATGTGCGTCCTATAGTGGATTCACTAATGAAGACATAAATATATAAATGAAATGTATTCATATTGGCAAATGTCAACATATATAAATAATAAAAAATTCTATTCAAGGTTTTTGAAAAACATGTTTGTTATTTTTCCAAAACCGCAAGAATGAGATGGGTGCTGGAATTTGACGTTCAAACGTATAAATTATCATACGGATAGGCGCAAGTATGGGCAAACTATGTGAGCTGGTGGCTGCGGTATAATGTAAACGGTGTATAGAATGAGAATTGGAATTAGGTCTATATGCATGTGATAAAAAGATGTGCATCCAAAACCACTATCAGTGTCTACAAGAAAAGACTAAATATGTGTGTATGGTGCATAAATATATGCAAAAAAATTTTTAAACGACATAAAGATAAAAATAATGATGAAAAGCAATTCTTTATATGTGTGTGTATGTGTATATACATGATGATTTCAACTTTCAAAAAACGTGGTGACATATGTGAATTGGAAGCTGGGCAGAAAACTGGCGTCCTGTCGCAATAATGCGACCAAAAGTCCCCTGGTTTACAGGAGTCTATGTGTGAATAAATGCTTTTGCTTCAATTCCTACATGTGTGAATATTATTCTTTGCAACATATACAGTATTGTGAAACCTATCACTCTCTGATAACCCCGCCACTCCAGCTTCACAAAAGTGCTCATTTAAAACCTTGCATCACTCCGTATGGGATGCATTAATCCCAATCAGGTAACAACATTAACGTTGCTGAACGTCTTTCTTTGAAGCAATCACATCTCTCGATGAGTTGTCTTCAAGTGTATGGGCAGAACTATATGAGGTAGATAAAAATGGGACAAAATGCAGTGTTTATGCACCTGTCTCTATTCTTTCTATACATAGTATAATATTGGCAGTGACCATGTGACAGGTTCTTCCAATATATGTGTTTATATCAATAGATAATTAACAATCTCACTAAACCAATTACTATGTGAAATAAACAACTGGTCTACCTCTTTGAAGACCACAGCTCTTAAATCAACTCAAAACACATGGGAACTTTGCAAAGAAGGTAATGAACCATGTACACGTGGTAAAAAACATTTGTGCAAAGTTAGGCTAGCCATACATTATACAATTCTCCCGTGCAACTCTGGTCTAGATTCACCAAAACCATACAATAGGGGGCCAAACCCAAACATCCAACCTGCATGCAATCAGGCAGGCCCTTCTACCACACAGCTGAAGGCAAATCCAAAGAAAATTGAACAAGAAAATTGCACGGTGTATGGCCAGCTTTAGTGTTATGGTCTACCTACAGCTACCATCAAACAATAATGTCTAATTAGAAACGAGATTCAAGTGACAGTGAATGCAAAAGATATGGTAAATTGTTTCTTTTAAGTGAAAACATATGCATATCACTAGTCATTTGCTCGTATAGATTGGAGTGTGTGTAGCCCAATAAAATGTATCGGTTACTGGGAATGTGTAAAAAAGGGAACTGATATATTGATATGTGTCCCTATATGTTTTTTTGCTCCATTATCCACCAAAAAAGAATGTGGATGTGTAATCAAGGAAAAAGTTGGGAGGAAAGGGTTGCAGATGTATTGCTCGGGGATATAACTTCAATGTTGTTTTATTCATAGAAATGTGAAACGTCCCACTCAAAGTTTAACCCCCGTGGAATCCTGGTGTCTAACGAGAATATCCAAAGGACTTCTCGTTTGCACAGTAACTGGAATCTGTCACCTCCTCTCACCGGTGTGATGATTTTCTCAATGCCCTGAATAGTTAAACTGGAAGTGTCTTTGTGGTGTGTGTAAACCCAGTGCTTTGATACATTGGTTAAGATCTCCTTCTCAATATTATACAGGTGATCATATAACCTGTCTCTGAGACGCCGTGTTGTGCGTCCAACATATTGTACCTGGCAACTGGTGCATGTGATAACATATACCACAAATTTGGTGTTACAATTAATAAACACGGGGATCGAGAATTCTTTTTGATTGCTGCATGATTTTATGAGTTGACCCGTTTTAATGTACCTGCAGTAATTACAAGTTTTTATTCCACACTTGAAATTGCCTGTGAAATTGAGCCAATTGGATTTTGTTCGGTTGGTTGAGAACAAACTGGGAGACAGTGAACGTCCCAATGTGGGTGCTCTGCGGGATACAACCTTGATCCCTTTAGAAAGGATGTTACTATATATAGGGTCATTATACAAAACAGGAAGGTGTTTCATGATAATTTTCTTGATTGTATTAAATTCTGAGCTGTATGGAGTAGAGAATACCGGGATTCTAGGGGACATGTCCCTTCTCTGTTGAATGTTTCTAGCTGTTTTTTTCTTTACAAGTGAAGATCTTGGGATGGATCTTACTGTGTTGAGTGCTTTTTGTATTGATGTTTCTTTATAGCCACGAGCTTTAAACCTGTTTGCCATGCTTTTGGCTTCAGCCTCAAAAGCATCAGGAGAGCTACATAGGCGCTTTAACCTTAAAAACTGGCTATATGGAATGCCTCTGATGGTGTGTTTAGTGTGTGCAGAGTCAGCTCTAAGTAGAGTGTTGCCACTGAGAGGTTTTCTGTACAGACTGGATTGAATCGCATCACCGGACCCCACCAGTTGCACATCAAGGAATTCTATGGATCTGGATTGCAGATTTCCCGTAAATTTTAAGTTTAATGAATTGTCATTGAAATATGCCAGCCAGATATCCAAATTAGCTTCTCTATCTGATGTAATAAATAACAGGTCGTCTATAAAGCGACAGAAAAAGACTGTATCTTTGCGGCGGGGACTATTTGGTCCAAAGATGCGGGACCTCTCCCACCAGCCCATATAAATATTGGCCAGTGAGGGGGAAAATTTGGCTCCCATAGAGGCCCCGCATTTCTGGAGAAAATAGTCCCCGTCAAACATGTCAGGTCCAGGGTGGTGGTCAGTCTAGACGCCGCTAAGGCATTTGACTCAGTGGAGTGGAGCTACCTGTGGGAATGTCTCCGAAGATTCGGCTTTGGGCCCAATTTCATCAGGTGGCTGCAACTCCAACGTTGTGGCCCACCCCTTCCAGATACTTTTTTGTGGGCACCGGGGTCCTCCCCGCTCAAGGCATAGATGCATTATGCTAAACCATCATCGCAAAATTTGGCAACTGGCACAAACCATCACGGGGGCCTCTCCCTTACATGCTCACACACCGCTCTGGGCTAACCCTCAATTACCCAAACTGATGACTAGGGATGAGCTTCGTGTTCGAGTCAAACCCATGTTCGACCCGAACATCGTCTGTTCGCCCGTTCGCCGAATTGCGAACGATATGGGCCATTCGCGCCAAATTCGTGTGGCGCGTCACGGCCCATAATTCACTGCGGCATCGCAGTGCATTGCTGGCTGATGATTGGCCAAGCATGCACTATGACCCGCATGCTTGGCCAATCACAGCGCCGTCTGAACAGAGAGCCGCAATTGGCCAAAGTCAAGGAGGCTTTGGCCAATTATGTAATAGTAAATATGGTATTCCTGCGCTACCATGCAAATGGGAAAGCTTTATAAGAGGGGGGGGTTTGGACAGGCAGCTAGCACCGGAAAGGGTCCAACCTGGCCCTAAAGAGTAAATAGAATAAAACAGAGCGGGGTGGTGCTGCGCTAGTCCTCCTGTGAGAGTATCCAGAAATTACCAAGTATTACTACAATGGCATATTGCCTAGTGCAGAGGGTGGGTAATATAAATGAATCATGTGTTGTAAAAAAATCAGCTGCATATGTGGGTAAACAAGAGATGGAGGCTCCAGGTGTGGGGAGTAAGTTTACAACTAATTCCAGATGCAGAAACTGCATCTACGGTATGAACAGCAATAAAGATGCGTGTGAAAATATTAAATTTTTGGCCAATTATGGCTCAGGGGATTTAGTACACGCCCCACACTATATAAGGCCGCCTGCACGGCGGCCCTGTGTAGTGTGTGTTGCGGCGTTGAAAGAGATAGACAGAGAGACAGTGTCATTTGATTTGAGTTAGATAGATTAGGCAGAACAGTCAGTCAGTTAGCTGCACTTACAGTGTATTGTGTATATATATATGCATCCCAATGGTATGTGTGTGATGGAAAAATCTGGACAGCCGCACTCCGGATTGGAAAAGTGAAAAATAAAATCCTCTTTATTGAAAAAGTAATAACATGATTAAAATCCGTACATGGCTTTGTTGGGATGATGCAGCATAACCGCTAACGCGTTTCACGCTCCCATAGAGCGCTTACTCATAGCTGGTTTGTACGAAAGTGATCACCACTTATATACACATAATTTATCTACCACATGACTGCTTGAAGCTTGAGCGGTGGTAACTATCCTATATATGCATCCCAGGTGTTGCATATATATATATATATATATATATACACTGTATTCAGTTTAGCTAGATCCGTTCCTGTTATCTTCCTACTGACAGGCAGGCTTGTCTTGTTACAGTATTTACAGCTACCTGAAGAAAATTGCTGGTGTTCTTTTGATCCTATTAGTACCACAGTCAGGCAGCTAGACTATTTAGAGGGTGGTGATAAATGGGGAGTACTCAGAATGGTCAGGGGTGGGTAGTGGGGTTCCCCAGGGTTCTGTGCTGGGACCAATCCTATTTAATTTGTTTATAAACGATCTGGAGGATGGGATAAACAGTTCAACCTCTGTATTTGCAGACGATACTAAACTAAGCAGGGCAATAACTTCTCCGCAGGATGTGGAAACCTTGCAAAAAGACCTGAACAAATTAATGGGGTGGGCGACTACATGGCAAATGAGGTTCAATGTAGAAAAATGTAAAATAATGCATTTGGGTGGCAAAAATATGAATGCAATCTATACACTGGGGGGAGAACCTCTGGGGGAATCTAGGATGGAAAAGGACCTGGGGGTCCTAGTAGATGATAGGCTCAGCAATGGCATGCAATGCCAAGCTGCTGCTAATAAGGCAAACAGAATATTGGCATGTATTAAAAGGGGATCAACTCCAGAGATAAAACGATAATTCTCCCGCTCTACAAGACTCTGGTCCAGCCGCACCTGGAGTATGCTGTCCAGTTCTGGGCACCAGTCCTCAGGAAGGATGTACTGGAAATGGAGCGAGTACAAAGAAGGGCAACAAAGCTAATAAAGGGTCTGGAGGATCTTAGTTATGAGGAAAGGTTGCGAGCGTTGAACTTATTCTCTCTGGAGAAGAGACGCTTGAGAGGGGATATGATTTCAATTTACAAATACTGTACTGGTGACCCCACAATAGGGATAAAACTTTTTCGCAGAAGAGAGTTTAATAAGACTCGGGGCCACTCATTACAATTAGAAGAAAAGAGGTTTAACCTTAAACTACGTAGAGGGTTCTTTACTGTAAGAGCGGTAAGGATGTGGAATTCCCTTCCACAGGCGGTGGTCTCAGCGGGGAGCATTGATAGCTTCAAGAAACTATTAGATAATCACCTGAATTACCGCAACATACAGGGATATGTAAGGTAATACTGACACATAATCACACACATAGGTTGGACTTGATGGACGTGTGTCTTTTTTCAACCTCACCTACTATGTAACTATGTAACTATGTAACTATTTACAGTTAGTGCAGTGCGTCTTGCTCACAGTGTTCAGCTAGATCCGTTCCTGTTATCTTCTTACTGACAGGCAGGCTTGTCCTGTTACAGTATATACAGCTACCTGAAGAAAATTACTGGTGTTCTTTTGATCCTATTAGTACCACAGTCAGGCAGCTAGACTATTTACAGTTAGTGCAGTGCGTCTTGCTCACAGTGTTGAAAAAATAATAAAAAAAAAATAATAAAAAAGTACTGGCCTATACTCAAGGAAGATCTTACCCTAACAAAACTCCTGCCGGCCAAACCTAAATTCATATACAGAAAGGCACCCAATCTAAGGGACCATTTAGTGAAAAATGTTATTGATCCCCCGAAGTCTATTAAAATATGTCCAGAGGCGCATGTGCGGCAGCCCCATGAACGGTCGCTCGTTGTGAGAGCTCCGCTCCACTCCGGCCTATTAACCCTGCCACAGCTACAAATAGCGGCGGAACCGGACCATCGGACCCCCTCCTCACTCCCTGAAGTCCGGAGGGACCCCCTCGCATGACCGGGGGCTCGGCAAGATGGGACCTATCCCGATTCCTATACTCCGGCCCGCGGATTGCGACCTCCACAAAAATGGCGGCGGCCGGCTCCACACGAGGCCCTTCAGGGAATCTGGAGGCATCCTTGGAAGACTTTCCTCCCCTGCCTTCCCCCAGCTCCATGATGAAACCGCAAACTGTGAGTAATCCCCAGGATGGGCTATTTACAGGATCCCAAATGAATTCCCTAGACTGCAACCCTATGGAGTCTCCCCCCCTATCCCAGATGGAGGAGAGCTGCCCCCCACCCAGCCCTCAGGATGATCTCTCTGCCCCCATCCCCACTGACGTTGCAGCCCTAATGAACACTTTCTCCAATATGCTTACAAGGGGTTTGGCACACAATGCCTCACAAATTACCACGACTATACAGGCGGATCTGCAACAGCTGGGTGCACGCATTGAAGCAATCGAATCAAAGACTGATCAAATTGCTGCAGTTGCCAACCAGAACACTGACAGGATTCAAGAATTACATGACCAACTGGATATGGCATACTCAAAACTCGATGACCTCGAGAACGGGTCTCGAAGATATAACTTCAGGCTAAGAGGCCTTCCAGAATCCTTTAAGGACACGGAGAAAATTGTTCGTTCTTTTATCAAACATTTAATCCCGGATATACCAGACTACAGGCTGGAACTAGACCGGGCACATAGGGCATTGCAACCACCACGCCAAGATGGCCTACCCAGAGATATTGTGGTTAAACCCCATTTTTTCAGAGTCAAAGAAGAAGTCATGCACAGAGCGAGAGAATCTGAAAATCTTTCCTTCCAGGGACACTCGATTCAAATTTTTGCGACCTTTCCCCCTTCACGATTCAGAGACGGAGATCATTAAAGCCTCTACTGAGCATCCTATCGCAAAAATCGATCACCTACAGATGGTCGTTCTCCTTTCGCCTCAACTTTGCCTACCTAAACAAGTCTTACAGCTTCACAAATTTCGGAGATGGGGAACGCCTGCTGCTGCAACTGGGCCTAATATCTCACTCACCAACATCACCTAATGCCATGGATTCCAGAACACCACAGTCTGCGAAGAGACCACCACCCTCGAGCCCCATCCAACCCTTATGGCATAAACAACAAGCCAAGAGATCCAAAGATGGACGCCCCCCTTAATGGAAAGTCTGCTATCAACAGTGCCTTCCCCTCTCCAGATCTCCCTGGAGCATCCTTTAGGCTATGGGACGCTGACACCCCAAGCCCCTGTTCTCTTTTGCCTGGTTTTTTAGCCAGACCCTGTTGGGACACTGAGACGTTTGCTTTATTTTTCTTTTTTTGTTGCTTCACTTCTCTCAGGTCTCCTACAATTTTTGCTCTTACGGTTCTACTTTTTGTTTTTCATATGGCGGTTTGGCCGGAGTGGCTGCACTTCGCCTCCACGAGTTCCTGAGTGGTATTTTGCCTCACTCAGAAACACCTTCACAACCCCTGTTACGGGGTACCCGTTTTTTGGGAAAACCTTTTTAGGGGGTGGCTGACTGCCCTCCCCCCTGATAGGGTTCTTAGATTTTTATTTAGTTACACTTAATATGTCAGATCGTTTATATCATCTGTTTTACATTGTTTTTGACATGACCTATTTCTTTCTCTCAGGGTTGATCCTCCTCCACGTTCTCCCCTCCCCACCTCACCTACCATCGGAGTCTCTCAGGGGCCTAACCATGTCGCTACATCCCGGATTCCAGGACCTTCGGGCGGCGGAGACTTGGACACGAGCACAAATTTTGATGTCTCAGGTAGGCTCTTGTTGTATGATGAGCACATCCCCCCTCTGATCCATGCTCCCTGACTCACAAGTTCCTCCTCCCCAAATTTGTATAGCCACGCATAATGTACAAGGCATGAACTCTCCTGTCAAATGGCGCAAACTATTTAATCACTACAAATCACAAAAAATCGCAGTTCTCCTATTGCAAGAAACTCACTTCCCAGCCTCATACAACCCCTCAAATGGTAACTACACCCAGTTTTTTCTTTCCAATGCCGAGAATAAGTCTAAAGGGGTAGCCATCTGTTTTTCAAAACACCTGAAATTTTCCCCTTCCGAAGTTATTAAAGACCAGGCAGGCAGGTTTCTATTGGTAAAAGGGATGATTGAGGGTTTAATATACTCATTTATCTCTTACTACGCCCCAAATAAAGGCCAGGCTTCCTTTTTCTCCACAATGTTGTCCACTCTAGGCCCAAAACTCGAGGGGAAAATAATAATGGGAGGAGACACGAACCTCCCTTTCGATACTTCCCTCGACAAATCGGGGTCGGGGCCTTCTCGCTCCACAAAACCCCCAAAACATAGTACTAAAATAGCATCCACTCTGCATTCTCTAGGCCTGGTGGACATATGGAGAGAAATGAACCCTAGGTCCAAAGACTTTACCCATTACTCTGCCCCACATCACCTCTATTCTAGAATCGACCATATTTTCATACAATCACATAACATCCCCAGGGCTCACAAAGCAGTTATTAGAGACTCCCCCATTTCGGACCACTCCCTGGTTCTCCTATATCTGCAACAATCTCCTAACCCGGGAAATAAATTCATATGGCGACTTAATGAAGGGCTCCTCAGTGACCCAATACAATGCTCAATTATAGCTAAAGAGATTCAAGAATACTTTCGTCTTAACGACACGGGAGAAGTTTCTCCGGACAAGCTGTGGGCGGCCCATAAGGCAATTCTCAGAGGGAAGATTATCCAAATCTCCTCCAACCTTAAAAAGGAACGCACGGCTGACACTAACAACCTTAAGTTACGATATCAATCCCTGTCTAGAGCCCATAAGAAGAACCCCACTAAGGATTCTCTAGAGGCGTTGGAAAATGCGTGGACTTCTTTAAACCTAGCCCTCACCTCTGAGGCTGAGAAACAGCTCCGATGGTCAGGCACACGCTTTTACCACCAGACTGACAAAATAGGAACTAAATTAGCCACCAAATTGTCACCAAAACCTCGATCGGCTGCTTTCCCCAAAATTCGCACTCTTTCCGGTGAACTTTCCCAAAACCCCAAAAATATAATGGAAACATTCCACAAGTTTTATACATCTTTATATAAGCAGGAACAAACAACATCTGACCATTCTACCCCGGATTTCCTGACTAGCTTACCCCTTCCCAAATTATCGTCTGAACACTCTGACCTTATGGACGATCCCATATCGGAAGAAGAAGTACTTGGGGTAATTAAACATCTGAAACAAAACTCGGCCCCGGGACCTGACGGCTTTTCCGCGGGCTATTACAAAAAATTCGGTCCGACCTTAACTCCGTATTTGGTCAAATTCTTTAACTCTCTCAGGTCTGGTTCTCCCCTGGATAAAGCCCTCAATCTGGCCTTCACCTCGATCATTCCAAAACCTGGCAAAGACACAACTACGGTCTCCAATTATCGTCCTATTTCCTTAATCAACAATGATCTCAAAATATTAACTAAAGTTCTTTCCAACCGGCTAGCTTCCTGCATAGCAGCTTATATCAACAATAGGGATGAGCTTCGAGTTCGAGCCGAACTCATGTTCGACTCGAACATTGGCTGTTCGCAAGTTCGCCGAACACCGAACAATTTGGGGTGTTCGCAGCAAATTCGAATGCCGCGGAACACCCTTTAAAAGTCTATGGGAGAAATCAAAAGTGCTAATTTTAAAGGCTTATATGCAAGTTATTGTCATAAAAAGTGTTTGGGGACCTGGGTCCTGCCCCAGGGGACATGGATCAATGCAAAAAAAAGTTTTAAAAACGGCCGTTTTTTCAGGAGCAGTGATTTTAATAATGCTTAAATTCAAACAATAAAAGTGTAATATCCCTTTAAATTTCGTACCTGGGGGGTGTCTATAGTATGCCTGTAAAGGGGCGCATGTTTCCCGTGTTTAGAACAGCCTGACAGCAAAATGACATTTGGAAGGAAAAAACTCATTTAAAACTACCCGCGGCTATTGCATTGCCGTCAATACACATAGAAGTTCATTGATAAAAACGGCATGGGAATTCCCCACAGGGAAACCCCGAACCAAAATTAAAAAAAAAAAAAAATGAAGTGGAAGTCCCCCTAAATTCCATACCAGGCCCTTCAGGTCTGGTATGGATATTAAGGGGAACCCCGGCCAAAATTTAAAAAAAAAATGACGTGGGGTTCCCCCTAAATTCCATACCAGACCCTTCAGGTCTGGTATGGATTTTAAGGGGAACCCCGCGCCAAAAAAAAAAAAAAAAAACGGCGTGGGGTTCCCCCAAAAATCCATACCAGACCCTTATCCGAGCACGCAACCTGGCAGGCCGCAGGAAAAGAGGGGGGGACGAGAGTGCGCCCCCCCCCTCCTGAACCGTACCAGGCCACATGCCCTCAACATTGGGAGGGTGCTTTGGGGTAGCCCCCAAAACACCTTGTCCGCATGTTGATGAGGACAAGGGCCTCATCCCCACAACCGTGGCCGGTTAAAAATAGTTAAAAATGACAAGAGACAGTTTTTGACAATTCCTTTATTTAAATGCTTCTTCTTTCTTCCTTCATCTTCTTCTTCTTCTGGTTCTTCTGGCTCTTCTGGTTCTTCCTCCGGCGTTCTCGTCCAGCATCTCCTCCGCGGCGTCTTCTATCTTCTTCTCCTCGGGCCGCTCCGCACCCATTACCTATTCAGATCCTTGCCCATCCCTATCCAAAAATCACAAGTTCAACCACTTCAATCCAAAATCATAAAATTCGTATGGGGATCAAGGGGAAGTTGTTGTGCACAACACATTCTATTCCGCTCCAAATCACTAGGGGGTCTAGCTCTCCCCAACATTTGGTGGTATTATCAGGCTGCCCAGCTAGCTCAGATATCTATCGTTTATTCAAAAGGCCAGAAACCTGATTGGGTATCAATGGAACGTCATGCAGTCCCTCACCACACGATTGACTTCTTACTTTGGTCTCCCTCCAAATTGAGACCACCCATTCTAGCCCCCACACTATCACACTCTCTTGCTTTATGCGACCGACTCTATAAAAATCCCTCCCTGATTTCTCCCCTTAAACCCCTAACACATATTTTTCATAACCCTGACTTCCCGCCGGGAATGAACATTTTAGCGTTTAGTTGGTGGCTGAATAAAGGATTACTCAGAATAGGGAACTACTTCTCCTCCACAGGCCCACTCTCTTTAGCCCTCTGTACAAGTAAGCTCAAAATGCCCCCTGCTGAACGCTTTCGTTTTATGCAGATCCAACATTTCCTTCATTCTATCTGGCCAAACAAACCGGAGCCCCCTTCAATAACTAACTATGAATCATGGTGTGCGGGTGCAGTGGATCAGAGAGGGGGGATCTCCATCATATATGCTTCACTTGCCTCTGCAGTGTCCAAGCCTCCGTACGCCTTGTCCTGGGAAAAAAACCTTGATATCTCATGGGAAAGTGATCAATGGTTCTATTGCTTTCATCGCTCATTTAAGGGAATCCTTAATGTTTCCCTCATGGAGGGCAGCATTAAGGTGATCATGAGATGGTATAGGGTACCCCATCTTTTGGCTAAGATATATCCTGATGCTTCCCCGCTGTGCTTCCGTGGTTGCAATCACATTGGGATTCTGCTCCATATATGGTGGACATGTCCACGGATAAGGGGCTTGTGGAACAAAGTATTCTCAGTGATCCGCAAAATATCCACCGCCCAGATCCCTCAAACTCCGGAGATAGCCTTATTGAACCTGAAAGTGGATAGGATTGATAAATACACCCAACAACTGATCTTTTTCGTTCTACTGGGCACCAAAATAACAATAGCCTCTTGCTGGAAAAAACACAGAGTCCCATTCACAGCGGTGAAGCATAAAATATCCTGGATTATGGCACAAGAAAAAATAGTGAGCAATATCCAGGATAAAGTTAGTAAGTTTGAGCTTATCTGGGAACCCTGGGCCAACTTTTGCCATATTTCCTTACGCCCTGGCATGAGCCCTCCAGGGCAACGGGCTCCCTGAGAGACTCAGACCTCAATCCTCATCAATAGCGATGGTATTTCCCCCATCTACCTTCCACTCCATCAGTCTCCCTGAATGCCCTCTCCCTTTAGTACCTTAGACTCTCTGATTGTTCTCTATGTAAAATATTCAACCCTGAGATTTATTTAATTTTTTTTTTTTTCTGTATAACTTCCTCTTTTTTACCCCTTTCCGGTGGGTCATAGTAAAACCCTAACACCCTCTTGCCCCAAAGCCCCAGAGCTATCCTGATTGTTTAAATATCTCCCTCTATGAGGATAACTATGGCCCTAGGTTAATCTGACCACCCGTAGATAAACCTCTGCGGGATAGGACAGGTCTAACAGCCACATTTTGACACTGATAATGGGCTACCTCATTTAGATTAGACTCGACTGAGGTAGGGATTCTGGGAGAAGGGTCTGGCCCTAAGCCCGCAGTGTGTTCCCATAGGGGCGGGTGGTGGACTTCTCCCCTGATCTCGGATCCCTCGCAAATAATTCTATATTCAATTTAACCTCTCCTCATTTACTCCAGTTAATGAGTTATACCTGACTCATGTAGGTTTTTGCTCTGACAGTTTACACATCCTTCATTGTCCTATTGCCGGAGTTCTGTCTATTTTAGTTTATAATTTTAATTTAAGTTCAACTGTAACTAAGAATTCTGCTGATTAGACCTTTTCTTTTTAAGTCTTGCATTGAGAGGTCTTTCCTCGTATTATTTGGCTCCTTTTGTATCTTCATATCCTTGCACCATGTTATGTCTTTTACAAAGGTTATGTAAGAAATTTTTCTTGCTACTACTAATAAAAATTTATTGAAAGAAAAAAAAAAAAAAAATATGTCCAGAACTGAAAGGATTTTTTAGGTGTCAGAGATGCTTACCGTGCAAAGTATCTAAAAGACAACCAAGTAGGAAGAACACATTCAAATCATGTACTGATCATAAAGAATACAAAATCAACCAACTGATCACCTGTCGAAGCACACATGCCACATATGTTGTGGAATGTCCATGCCACCTCCAATATGTGGGAAGAACCACCCGTCCGCTTTTTGTCCGAATCCGGGAACACATTAAATATATATCAGGAAGGGGTTCCCCAATCATAGTCTATCTAGACATTTTGACGAGGTTCACCATAGGGATCCAAGTGTTCTTACCTTCTATGGGATTGACTCTGTGCAGGAACACTGGCGTGGAGGTAATAGAGAAACCTCAATATCCAGAAATGAAACGAGTTGGATTTATCGACTGGGTTCCCTTGCCCCTAAGGGGCTCAACTTGGACATAGACTTGAACTGCTACATAGCTAACCCCTAGATAATTACAGGATTAAACGTAGGGGTTTAATCTAGCTACATATACAGTGATAACGGGTTTCTCAAGTGTACGTTTGCTTCCCTTCTGTGTTTAGCAATTAGGAAGTGGATATCTGGCCCACTATAGAGATGCAAAATTAGGGGTTGACCGTTAGCCCCTAGTTTATAGCTTTCCTGATCCCTTACAACCCCCCCCCCCACTCTGGCTATGGGGGGTCCTTCCCAATCCTCATTCCATATTCCCCTATATTCTGTTTCACTACTCTTAACAGCTGTAAAAATCAGATTCGGGTTTGTCCCAAAACTTTTGAACTTTGGGGTCAATCTGATACTAGGCATGATGATGCGGCACACAAGTGGCCGACTTACATTTTGCAGTAAGGTTGTGTTACTTACATTTTAACTGCCTTTACTATCTTTTGTAAAAACATATAACACCATTAATATTTTTGTACTAAGAATCCTGTCTACCCACAAACACCTAATCACTACTCTTAACAGCTGTAAAAATCAGATTCGGGTTTGTCCCAAAACTTTTGAACTTTGGGGTCAATCTGATACTAGGCATGATGATGCGGCACACAAGTGGCCGACTTACATTTTGCAGTAAGGTTGTGTTACTTACATTTTAATTGCCTTTACTATCTTTTGTAAAAACATATAACACCATTAATATTTTTGTACTAAGAATCCTGTCTACCCACAAACACCTAATTACCACCTCCTCACCCTTTGCCTGATACCTGGAAAATATATGCATTCTACTAACTTAGAATATATGCATTTTTAATTGAATAACTATATGCATTTGTATTAATCTTAATACATTTTACATACAGGTCATTATATTGTTTTTAATGTTTTTTAGTTTTACACAAAAAACTTTTTTAATATTAAATGTAATAACGTTGGGGATCCTATTATCATTTTTTATATATGTATATTTTTTATATATATTTTTATATATACATGTTTTTTTATATATATTTTTATATTGTCATATTTACACAGTTAATATTTATTTATATTTAATCGTAATTTACGTAATAACAATGTACTGATGTTCATTCACTGCTATCTGTCTCCATTACATACAATATACCAGGAGAATATACTCTCAATTTGACCATACTATTATTAACCTAAACACAACTGCTTTGTATGCAATGGATTTAGTTTAGGGGTCATCATAACAGTGAGCAATTGGAGTATATATAGCGGTGAATAGTTTGTAGAACGATTGGAAAGCGCCTGGTTTTGTCTAGTCTTTATGTATTACATCTCTGCAGTCTAGCGGCCATACCACATCCTCCCCCCCGAGCAACATTACCATAATAAGGGGTGTGGTGTTGTGGGCCGTAGGACTATATTACTGTGTGAAGCGTAGGCATCGACACCGTCTTTGAAAACGTCCTATGACGAAACGCGTAAGGCGGAGTCACGCTCACACGTCATACCCGGAAGTGTAGGCTGGAACGCAAGGTGGGACGCACGCTCGTAGCTCGTTGCTGGTCCCATCCCTGCATACAGCGTTGACTGTTCTATTAATACCTATTTTGTGGATTGTATTTTTGGACTTTTTTGGCTTATGTGCAATAAACAAACTTGACATACTTCACGAAGGAAGCCCCCTTGTGTTTCTCTTTTCTCTGGATTTCTGGAGAGTTTAAAAGATTAAGGTGGTATATCGATGGAGTAGCATGGTTACATTATAGCACATATCTTCCCTGGAACAGCCGTAAGGATCGCATATAGCAGAGGAACAGCAGCACAACTGGAGTCAACATCATCCGCCCTGAGGCAACCACTCTGTCGCTCGGTACCCCTGTAGGGGTGATTATTTCTGGTGAGTGGGGAAGCATTGGGGGGCGAGCACTCCAAGTCACCATTTGAATAAAACGCACAGAAGTCACTGTGGTGTGCCCTCAAGGGTGAAATAATCAGCATTCACATTTGAACTTTGCTTTTCCATCTGGTTAAAAACATTTTTTGCATGGACTATATATAAAAAACTTTTTAGAAGTTAATTATTATCTGGTACAAACAAGAGAAACTGGAATCAATCATTTATGCATGTTATCTTTATATTTATTTTTTTACTGTATCTAATGCACAGGGAGCATCTGATTTGAATTTTATTTTTATTTTTAGTTTGTCACACATAAGGACATTTCACGGCTTATAAGCGCCATACTGTCCCAATATTTTTGAACATTGGGATCAATCACAACCCAACTTTATTCTTTGTATATACATATGGAAGGGGTAACACGGATATCACACTGACACTACTACGCACATATAATTTCTCACTATACAATTTTTTTTTCTCTGGCGCCATTTTGTCCCAAAATTTTTGAACTCTGGGGTCAATTTATCATTTTTTATTCTCAATTAACTGCATCGTTCACCATATTATTTTTTCACTCATTTATTATATATTTTACCTTGGCAGACATATTTATCTCACTGGGGGGACATATTTTATTCAGCAGTTTCTAAATCACTGGTGTTTTTGAATATTTTCGGTTATCTCCGAATATATGGTCTTCTTTTGTTTTAGACCACATTATGATAGCTATTGGTGGAGCTTTCATATATCGTAGCCATCTGAATTTAGTTTGCATTTTATGACATCCGTACCCATTACTTAATAACTTAGAGGGCAGCGCCGTTTTTATTCTCATATCACTTATCTACCTGAAGAAAATTACTGGTGTTCTTTTGATCCTATTAGTACCACAGTCAGGCAGCTAGACTATTTACAGTTAGTGCAGTGCGTCTTGCTCACAGTGTTCAGCTAGATCCGTTCCTGTTATCTTCTTACTGACAGGCAGGCTTGTCTTGTTACAGTATATACAGCTACCTGAAGAAAATTACTGGTGTTCTTTTGATCCTATTAGTACCACAGTCAGGCAGCTAGACTATTTACAGTTTGTGCCGTGCGTCCTGCTCACAGTGTTCAGCTAGATCCGTTCCTGTTATCTTCTTACTGACAGGCAGGCTTGTCTTGTTACAGTATATACAGCTACCTGAAGAAAATTACTGGTGTTCTTTTGATCCTATTAGTACCACAGTCAGGCAGCTAGACTATTTACAGTTAGTGCAGTGCGTCCTGCTCACAGTGTTCAGCTAGATCCGTTCCTGTTATCTTCTTACTGACAGGCAGGCTTGTCTTGTTACAGTATATACAGCTACCTGAAGAAAATTGCTGGTGTTCTTTTGATCCTATTAGTACCACAGTCAGGCAGCTAGACTATTTACAGTTAGTGCAGTGCGTCCTGCTCACAGTGTTCAGCTAAACCTACAAGTTAGTGCGGTGCATCCTGCTCACAGTGTTCAGCTAAAACTACAAGTTAGTGGGGTGCGTCCTGCTCACAGTGTTCAGCTAAACCTACAAGTTAGTGGGGTGCGTCCTGCTCACAGTGTTCAGCTAAACCTACAAGTTAGTGCGGTGCGTCCTGCTCACAGTGTTCAGCTAAAACTACAAGTTAGTGGGGTGCGTCCTGCTCACAGTGTTCAGCTAAAACTACAAGTTAGTGCGGTGCGTCCACCTCACAGTGTTCAGCTAAACCTAGAAGTTAGTGCGGTGCGTCCTGCTCACAGTGTTCAGCTAAAACTACAAGTTAGTGCTGTGCGTCCTGCTCACAGTGTTCAGCTAAACCTACAAGTTAGTGTAGTGAGACCTCTGCACAGTGTTCATCTAAAGCTACAAGTTAGTGCAGTGCGTCCTGCTCACAGTGTTCAGCTAGATCCGTTCCTGTTATCTTCTTACTGACAGGCAGGCTTGTCTTGTTACAGTATTTACAGCTACCTGAAGAAAATTGCTGGTGTTCTTTTGATCCTATTAGTACCACAGTCAGGCAGCTAGACTATTTACAGTTAGTGCAGTGCGTCCTGCTCACAGTGTTCAGCTAAACCTACAAGTTAGTGCGGTGCATCCTGCTCACAGTGTTCAGCTAAAACTACAAGTTAGTGCGGTGCGTCCACCTCACAGTGTTCAGCTAAACCTAGAAGTTAGTGCGGTGCGTCCTGCTCACAGTGTTCAGCTAAAACTACAAGTTAGTGCTGTGCGTCCTGCTCACAGTGTTCAGCTAAACCTACAAGTTAGTGTAGTGAGACCTCTGCACAGTGTTCATCTAAAGCTACAAGTTAGTGCAGTGCGTCCTACTCACAGTGTTCAGCTAAACCTACAAGTTAGTGCGGTGCGTCCTGCTCACTGTGTTCAGCTAAAACTACAAGTTAGTGCGGTGCGTCCACCTCACAGTGTTCAGCTAAACCTAGAAATTAGTGTGGTGCGTCCTGCTCACAGTGTTCAGCTAAAACTACAAGTTAGTGCTGTGCGTCCTGCTCACAGTGTTCAGCTAAACCTACAAGTTAGTGTAGTGAGACCTCTGCACAGTGTTCATCTAAAACTATAAGTTAGTGCAGTGCGTTCTGCTCACAGTGTTCAGCTAAAACTACAAGTTAGTGTGGTGCGTCCACCTCACAGTGTTTAGCTAAACCTACAAGTTATTTTTTTGCGAGCTCTGCACAGTGTTCACCTAAAGCTACCTGTAGAAGGTTGGTGGTGTTTTCCTGATCCTATCACTACCGCAGGCAGCTAAAAAAGCTACAAGTTAGTTTTTTGCGAGCTCTGCACAGTGTTCAGCTAAAGCTACCTGTAGAAGGTTGGTGGTGTTCTCATACTACAGGCAGGCAGTTGATTTTGCTAGCAGAAGTATCAGTACATATATATATATATATATATATATATATATATATATATATATATCCCAGCTTAGTGCAGCTACAGGTCATTAGTATGTCTGGAAGGCCAAGAAGGAGAGGCAGACAGTCACAAGCCAATTAGAGAGGGCAAGCAGGCTCTGTGTGTAGTGCTGGTCGTGGAGACGGTGCATCCTCATCAGCACGTGGCCGTGGGACACGCCTGGCCTTTTTTTCGGCAGCTGGCCGTGTTGAGCCGCAACATGCGGAAGACTTGGTCGAGTGGATGACCAAGCCGTCCTCATCCTCCTCATCCTCTCTCACCCATGCCCAGGGTACTTTGTCTGGCAAAGCAGCGGCCTCTTCCCTCGGCTCAATGTCATCAGTGACTCCTTCCCTAGCCCCACCATGTCCTCCTGAGGAGTCCCTCGAACTGTTTGACCACAGTGTTGGTAACACGGTACATGCTCCAGGAGGATGCCCAGCGTTTGGAAGGCTCTGATGATGATACTGAGCTCAATGAAGGCAGTAACATGAGCACGGACAGAGGGGGTGCCCAAGAAGGACAGCAATCTGGTAGTCATGCTCCCCCTGCTGCAGCATACTGCCAGGTGTGCTCCAGTGATGAGGAGGGAGGGTATGATGAGGTCACTGACTCAACGTGGGTGCCTGATAGCAGAGAAGAAGAGGAGGAGGAGGAGGAGGAGGCGGCACATCACCAACGAGGCAGGATGCCCTCCAGGGGCCAGCCTAAGGGCAGCACATTGACTGCATCACACCCCAAAGCTCCACATGTGCAGGGCGCTGCAGTCTCTGCGCATTATTCAAAAAGTTCTTTGGTGTGGGCCTTTTTTGAGACGAGTGCATCAGATCGCACAGCTGCTATTTGCAACATATGTCTCAAGCATATCTCGCGTGGCCAAAACATCTCCCGCTTGGGTACCACATGCTTGACCAGACATATGTTGACCTGCCATGCAGTTCGTTGGCAAGCGTATCTAAAAGACCCACACCAAAGAACAAAGAGGACCTCTCCTTGCTCCTCATCAGCTGAGATCTCCAACCCCACTATACCTTCAGTCCTCTCTGAGACCTGCACTGAGAGGAATGAAGGTGTAGAATTAGGTGTGTCACAGCCAAGTACTTGTGGGCAATTTGCTTTTGGTACACCGACGTCAGATTGTACCAGGCAAATTTCCCTGCCCCAGCTGCTGCACCGCCGAAAGAAGTTTGCTCCCAGCCATCCACATGCGCAGCGGTTGAATGCTAGCTTGGCAAAATTGCTAGCACTTCAACTGCTGCCTTTTCAGTTGGTAGACTCTGCCCCCTTCCGTGAGTTTGTGGAATGTGCGGTTCCTCAGTGGCAGGTACCCAAACACCACTTTTTCTTACGTATGCCGATTCCAGCTCTCTACCGGCATGTGGAAGGCAATGTCCATGCCTCGCTGGTGCATATATTTTTCAGCCCCTGTTTAACAGGGGTGTGTAATTACAATTTTTGATGCAATACTTTGCAGCAGGGCTCGTTCCTGCGTTCCAACTAGAGTGTCTGTGAGGGGTTGCAGTGTTGTGGCACCAGCACCAGTGCCTAAGGCCCAATTTTTCTGCCCCTGTTTAACAGGGGCGTGTAATTACAATTTTTGATGCAATACTTTGCAGCAGGGCTCATTCCTGCGTTCCAACTAAAAGTGTCTGTGAGGGGTTGCAGTGTTGTGGCACCAGCACCAATGCCTAAGGCCTACTTTTTCAGCCCCTGTTCAACAGGGGCATGTAATTACAATTCTTGATCTAATATTTCACAGCAGGGCCCTGTGAGGGCTTACAGTGTTGTGGCCACAACAACACCTAAGGCCCAAAGTATATAGGGCAGGCCCCTACTTTCAAACATCTAACTTACAAACGACTCCTACTTGCAAACGGAAGGAGACAACAGGAAGTGAGATGAAATCTACCCCTAGGAAGGGAAATTCTCTCCTGTAAGAGTTAATATGGGAAAAACATTTCTCCTTTCCACTGATGCTTTCCAATCCTTGTTCCACAAAAAAACCCAAATTTTCAAAAAACATTTGTCATTGGGACAAAAAGTGAGGGGAAATCTTCTGAAGAGGAGGAAAGACAGCAAAACAAATGTCACAGGGGTGATAACCCTTCCCTATGTTTTCCAAAAAGCTTAAAAAAGATTTTTTGGCTGGAGCTAAACACGTTAAAAATGTACCCGTTCAAAATTACAAACAGATTCTACTTAACAACAAACCTACAGTCCCTGTCTTGTTTGCACCGCCTGTATACTGCTGTTCAGAGTATATAGGGCCTGGTGGCCCCACACCTTTCCTTATTTTAATTTGGGTGCGGGGTTCCCCTTAATATCCATACAAGACCCAAAGGGCCTGGTAATGGACTGGGGGGTACCCATGCCGTTTGTCTCACTGATTTTCATCCATATTGCCAGGACCCGACATTACATTAAACCCGCAAGCAGTTTTAAATGAGATTTTTTCCTTTAAAAATGACATTTGGTGCAGGGACTGTTCTAAACACAGGAAACACGCGCCACTTTACAGGCATACTATAGACACCCCCCAGGGGTATGATGCTTTTACTTTAAGCATCATTAAAATCACTGCTCCCGAAAAAACGGCCATTTTTAAAAGTTTTTTTTGCATTGATACATGTCCCCTGGGGTAGGACCCGGGTCCCCAAACCCTTTTTAGGACAATACCATGCAAATTAGCCTTTAAAATGAGCACTTTTGATTTCGAACATTCGAGTCCCATAGACGTCAATGGGGTTCTAACGTTCGTGCGAATTTTCGGTCTGTTAGCAGGTTCTGGTGCGAACCGAACCGGGGGGTGTTCGGCTCATCCCTACTGATGACTATTCCTGATTACAAGCTGTGGATACTTTGCAGAGTCATTTACCTGTCCCAGTTTATGGCTGATGGCGCAGTAAGGACTTTTCAGGCCCTTAAAGATGAGTTCAACTTACCCAATCATATGCTATTTCGCTTTCTCCAGGTCCGTCATGCCCTCCAGACCCAATTCGGTGATTCATTCCCCGTCTTGGAGTCAGATCCCCTGGCGGGGGTGCTCCTCGGCGAGGACCCTAAGAAACTAATCTCCACTCTATACAATCAACTCCTTTTGCCAATTGCCACCTCACAGGCATACCGAGTAAAGTCCAGGTGGGAGGGCGATCTGGGGGAGATGGAGGACGAGGAGTGGGGGGAGATCCTGGGTTCATGTAGAAAAGTGTCCCCCAAACTTTCAGACCGTCTTGCACACCTCTATATCCTTCACAGATCTTACCTCACTCCCTCCCGCTTAAGCAAGTACAAGCCAGATACCACCCCAGCATTTGGCTCAGGGCTGCATCCCCTACTATACAACACTGGAAGAGGGCTGTTAAACTCACCCTCCCGTATAAAAAAGTTCTTTATTCCCATCGTGGTTGTCCAGGCAAATTCCACAAGATAGATGGGTTGATGATTCTTCCACTTGTTCTGACTGAACCTGAATGTGCCTTTACTAACTTACTATGTCAATTTACTATGTGGCAACACTGCCGGTGCCTATGGGGAACGCAGGTAGTCATGCCTTATTTACGTCCAGCATTATTCATATATTTCAGTGCCATTGCAACATGTCATATGGAAAAAGAGATAAGAAAAACTTTTTTTCTGTTATTGTTAAATTTTGTTTACTGTTGGGTGCTAATCGCACCATCTTTTTCTGAAATCAATCTCCTGTATGATTGTTTATACTCAATAAACTTTATTTCTGATTTAAAAAAAAAATAGGCGATTAGGTGCCTGCCTTTAGCCTGACTAGGGTAGGGTGCTACACTTAAGATAACTTTCTCTTTCAATATGTTTATTGAGAATTTTAAGAGAAAAGTACAAATGATAATTATAATACAATTGTTATCTTATAACCTGGGCCAACATGACCCTATCAGAAAGGACAAAGGCATATATAGTACGTCAACAATCAAAAAACTGACTAAAAGAGCACGACTTGGGATTTTTAATACCTTTAAGTTAAACATCTACTGAAGATGTTTCAGAGATCTATAGGGAACAACCTCGTTAAAACAATGTAACAAAGAAATGTAGTTAGCTCGAGGATGTAAGATAGGGACAATGGGAGTTGCTTCTGGAGAGATCAGGAGATTCAGACTTATACCAAGTCGGCACCAGAGAGCTTCACGGGTCACCCCCTTGGGATCTCACTGCAACCCATTCAGCTCTTGCTGGGCCCTTTGAGCATCTCCTAACTTCCCTCCCATATGTATATGAAGGCATCCTTTCTGCTTGTCGAGGTTACCTTTATTCCTGGGGACATCTTCATTCTACAGTCCCAGTATATTTTCGTCTTCTGCTAAATAACAGGTATCAACCCTTGATGTCCCTTCAGGTCAGGGGCATACCAGGAGAGGGTAGGAAGGAGAGAAGAGAAGAAGAGGAGAAAAGAAAGAGTGGGGGGAAGGGGGGGACTGGGGAGGTCACCTCTAGTGGAAAGGCTGTTTAGGGTGAAATATGACCAGGATATAGTGAGACCCTGGTGTATATCGCCCAAGGTTCCCATATGGCTACAAACTTTTGGGTCCTGTCTAGGAGCGTTGCTGTCATCTGTTCCTGGGTCATTATCCAGGAGATCTTGCATTTTGTCACTTGGATAGAGACCCTGGGTTTCTTCCAGGCCTTTGCTAGGGATATTTTGGCACCCAGAAACATAAAGAAGATTAAAGATTGCGTGTGTTTGTGGGTGTTGTTGATTCTATGGTTCAGCAGCGCTATTTTAGGGTCTTGGGGGTTCGGTGTCCCTGTGACTTTTCGTACTAGAGCAAAAAAATGATTCCAGAACCCGCGGATCCACTGACACGTCCACCAAATATGATGGATGGTACCTGTAGGGATATTTTAGCTTGCTGTCCACCATTTTAGCTATAAAAATGTGTATCCATTTTAGAATAATATGTATATGTGACGTTTATCAAAAGTTAGTTTTAAATTCTTATAAATGGTTTGATTTCCCCAAAATGACGCACAAAGTTTTTTCTTGTTGACAGTTTCTGTATGAAGAAATTATGTTCTATTTTTGTTCGTTTCAAACATCCTGTACGTCTTAATGTCTGTAACTTTAGCATATATTAATGAAAAGGTCAGACTTTTCTTGTGTTGTAATTTTGGTTATAAAAGCGAATGATTATGGAAATAAAAAGCAGAACATTCCGCATGTATTGACTGTTATGTCATTATTTTCTTACCGGAATGTATCTCCAGGCCTGATTGGGTTTGAAGGAACACTCTAGGCAGGATATTCAGACGAGGGTTCATTTGCTCCTAAAACATCTTTACACCCCATCAGCTTGGTGGCAGTGGTGGGATGGTCATCATTTATTATTTAAGTCCGGTAAGTTTGATCTAATTACTATTATTTCTCTTGTCATGACTTTTAGTTTAAAAGACCGTTTCCCTATATGGGGTTAACAGAAGGTGTAGTGTTAAAAACATTTATGTAAATGTATGAACTTTGGTAGAAGTCCGTTCGGGTGACGGAAGTGTAAGGACTCTGAGTAGTTCCAAAAAGAAAGGACTCTGAGTAGTCCAAGGGGTTCTGAGAAGCCCAAAGTAATATAATACAGTACTGTAAGAAGTTTTATAAAGATATCTGATAGAGTGTGCCTGTCACGTACCTGACCGTAGAGCCTGATATGCAGGGAGCGGCCTCTCTTACTCCTCTGATTCTGGCCCCCTGATAGAGCAGACAGGAGGCGCAGAAGTGCAGAGTCGCACGAGTGCCTGACGGGTCGTCTTCCTGGAACTGGGAACAGCAGCAGGGGGCACGGCGCTCGAGCAGGATTCTCCAGCTGGCGGAAGAGGCAGGTTAAGCAGACCGGGTCATACACTGGCGAGAACGTCAGGAGCAGAAGCGGAGGCAGAAGCGTAGTCAGGACACAGGCCGGGTCGGCAACGGGCTGGCAGCGTGGTAGTAGAAGGAGCAGGCAGGTGTGGAGGTCAGAACAAGCAGGGTCAGGTGCAGGCAGCAGGTAGCGGAGTCAAGGCAAGCCAGGTCGGTAAACAGGTAGAGGTATCAGAAGTAAGCAGGCAGGAACACACGGGAATGCTGTAGAACGGACAGCACTGGATGCAAGCACAGACCAAGTTTAAATAGCCTCCTAGTCATGTGCACGCAGGTGCACCAGAAGTGTTCTGGCAGAGGCTGAGGTCACAGGTCGACTTCTCCGTCGGCCATTTTGAGTACTGGTTGGTCTTTCCTGACATTGCCCCCCCCTAACGGGCAGCCTCCGGATGCCCAATCTGGCTACTTTGTCAGGATAATTCCTCTTAAAGGTTTGGATCAGTTCTTGGGCATGAATGTTGGTTTCAGGTTCCCACGAGTTGTCTTCAGGACCGTAACCCCTCAAATTAATAAGGTATTGAACTTGACCTCTCCTTCTCCTGCAATCTAAAATCGCCTCTTTTTAAAATTCCGCTTCACCGTCTATTACCACGGGTTCGGGTGGCTCTGTATTCCGATCCGGAAAAGAGTTAGGGATGGCGGGCTTCAGTAAGGCTATATGGAACACAGGGTGGATCCTGAAGGTCTCCGGTAATTCCAGTTCATAGGCGACATCGTTAATCCGCCTCTTTACAGGGAAAGGTCCCACAAATCTGGGGCCTAATTTCCTCGAGGGACAGGCTAATTTCAGGTTCATTGTGGCTAGCCAGACTTGGTCCCCCGGGTTCAGGATCAACTCCCCTCTTCTCTTCTTGTCGAAGATCTGTTTATTGTAAGCCTGCGTCTTGGCCATCGTCTCTTGTAACAATTTGTTGTTGGAGTTAAAGAAATCCAACGTTTCGAGTACAGCGGGTACAGGGCATTCCGGAATGTTATTAAACAGAAAGGAGGGATGAAAACCATAGTTTGCGAAGAAAGGGGATTGTTTCGTGGCTGAGTGAGAAGAATTATTGCAGGCAAACTTGGCTAAGGGAAGTAGGAAAACGAAATCGTCTTGTGAGAAGGAAGAAAAGCAGCGCAGATATTGTTTCAGTGTTTGGTTGGTCCTTTCTGTCTGACCATTAGTTTGCGGGTAATAGGCTGAAGAAAATGACAGTTCAATCCCCAAAGATTCACACAAGGATCTCCAGAATCTGGAGGTAAACTGGACCCCTCTGTCTGAGACGATGTTTGCCGGAACCCCATGGAGTCTTATAACTTCTCTGATAAAAATCCGTGCAGTCTCTTGTGCAGAGGGAGTGCCTTTCATGGGAATGAAATGGGCCATCTTGGATAATCGATCAACGATCACAAAAATAGTACTGTAGCCCTCGGATGGGGGCAGCTCCACAATTAAATCAATTGAGATCATTCTCCATGGTCTATTCGGGACAGGTAATGGCTTCAACAGACCCCAGGCCCTGGATTTGCTGTTCTTATTACGGATATAAGTGGTACAAGATTCCACGTATTTCCTGCAGTCCTTCGCCACCCCCGGCCACCAGAAAGTTTGCTGCACAAGTTCAGAAGTCTTGCTGACCCCGAAGTGCCCTGCCAGCGCGTGATCATGGCACATACCCAAAGTGGCTGTTCGCAGATCTTCCGGCACAAAGATCTTATCCTCATACCAGAGTAGCCCCTCCTGTGTCTGTAAGGTGGTCCCGGGTGGTGTAGAACTTCCCACAGAGGCTTGCTTGATCTGAGTCATTAAGTCCCCTTGTAGAAGAAGGAAATTCCCAGAGGACAGGATCGTATCCGGGGGAGAGACATCTTGAGATTTGATGAACATGCGTGATAGTGCATCCGGCTTTATGTTCTTGGATCCGGGTCTGTATGTCAGGTGAAAGGTAAATCTAGAAAAAAAAGTGCCCACCTGGCCTGACGGGGTCTCAATCTTCTTGCTGTCCTTAGATATTCTAGATTTTTGAGGTCTGTATAGATTAGGATTGGATGTGCAGCTCCCTCGAGAAGGTATCTCCATTCTTCTAGTGCTGCCTTAATCGCTAAAAGTTCACAATTCCCGACGTCGTAATTCTTCTCCGCGCTAGACAATTTACGCGAGAAGAATGCGACTGGGTGCAACAGGGCCTTAGGACCCTGTCTTTAAGACAAGATAGCTCCAACCGCTATTTCCGAGGCATCCACTTCTAAGACATAAGGTAAGGCCAAGTCGGGGTGCTTCAACACGGGTGCGGACGTGAAAAAACTTCTTCAGCGCCTCAAAGGCCGTCTGAGCCTCTGGAGACCAGCGGAATCTGGAACCCTGTTTGGTGAGTTGTGTAATGGGGGCAATGATTGCTGAAAACCCCCGAATGAATTTTCGGTAAAAGTTTGCAAAGCCTATGAAGCATTGAATGCCTTTCTTGTCACATGGGATAGGCCAGTCCAGGATAGCCGTGATCTTCTGGGGATCCATCTTGATGCCCTCGGTGGAAATGATCAGGCCCAGGAACTGGATACTCTGGCTTTCAAAATCGCACTTCTCGGGTTTGGCGTACAATCCATATTGTCGAAGGCAAGTTAATATGCTTCTGACATGTCTGCGGTGGTGATCTAAGGAGGAAGAAAAGATTAGCATATCATCAAGGTATACAATAACGAATAAGTCCAGGAAGTCTCTGAGGACGTCATTAACGAAGTGCTGGAAAGTGGCCGGGGAGTTACAGAGTCTGAAGGGCATCACGAGATACTCAAAATGCCTAAATCGTGTGCGGAAGGCAGTCTTCCACTCGTCACCTTCTCGAATGCACACCAAATTATAGGCGCCCGAAGATCCAGTTTGGTGAATATGGTAGCGGAACCAAGTCTCTGAAAAAGTTTGGAAACTAGTGGAAGTGGATAACGGTTCTTCACCGTAACCTTGTTGAGCTCACGGTAATCCACATAGGGCCTTAATGCATGATCCTTTTTCTCAACAAAGAAAATGCCCGCCCCAGCTAGGGACGTAGAAGGGTGGATGAACCCTTTCCTTAGATTGTCAATGATGTAGTCCTTTAGTGCTACCAGCTCGCTTTCGGACAAGGGGAAAATTCTCCCAAAAGGGACTTCGGCTCCAGGAAGTAGCTCTATAGGGCAGTTGTAAGACCGGTGAGGAGGGAGGATCTCTGCCCCTTTCTTGCTAAACATGTCTAGAAAGTCATGGTAGGCTGGAGGCACAAGCTGACTGGTTTCAGAGTCTGTGTCCAGGCATAGCAAAGCGGGTACACCACCGGGGGTCTGTAAGCAGTACTGGGTGCAGTAGGAAGAAACAAAGTTAATTCTTTCTTTAGACCAATCGATATGGGGGTTATGGGCCCTCAGCCAAGGCATACCGAGGATGACCAGGAACAGAGGGGAAGCAATGGCGTCCAGACGCAGTAGTTCTTGGTGGTCCTTGGAAATGGTGGTAAGCAGAGGGATGGTCTCGTGGGTGACTGCTCCAGATTTAATAGTGGAACCATCGGCCAAGTGAACCAAGAGCTTCGGTGCCTTAGGCTGCAAGGGGATGTGATGTTTGGCAGCAAAGGTCAAGTCCACAAAACAGCTGCAGGCTCTGGAGTCAATTATGGCGGTAGTCTGAATAGTCCTTCCTGGCAGCTGTAAAGAGATGAGAAAAGCAAGGTGAGCGGGATTGTTAAGCGAGCTTGGAGTCAGCGAGGCAGAAGTAGTGGAGAGGGACTTACGAGGTTTCACTGGGCAGGACCTCACGTAATAACATCAAAGAAAGTAAAAGTGTAGCGCTATATTACACATCCACAAACGTGTGTATCACATTACATAAGTGCATATATAAAGTGAATGCTAACAAAACATATATAACCAAAAAATGTGGATAATACCAAATAATTAAACAGTGTTGACCACAAGGAGGATTAAATAAAACGATAAATATACTGTGTTATCGGATATAACAGTAACTAGTAATAAGATACCCGTGCTGGTTCTATGAACCAAACACCTCAAAAAATAAAAAACATAGAGCATAACAGTCCATATTATGTAAGTAAAAAATATGATTTTTTTTTTTTTTTTTAGTGGAGAAAACGTCACAAAAAGTCTATGGGGGTAAGAAATGGCCAGAGATGGAAAAAACTCCCAAATTCACAGATGGATGGTTTCACCAGATCTACGAGTAGGTAGAAAGTAAGAAGACCACAAGTGTGCAGAGATTTTACATCAGTGCCGGGGCCATCACCAGGAGCAGAGGAGGCTTACTGGAACTACATGACCTGAAATGGCGCACGCCAAACAAGTCAGAAAGGCTTAATAACCCACGGTTATGAGGGGTGCGTCTTGTCAGATGTCATCAACATGTAGTGGAGACAGAGGTAACAGCACGGCTTCCTCACCCATGGACAATCCAGCATGAGCCAAACGTATATTTCATATGTGAGGAGCAAAGAAAACTCACATAGCGTAATAACGTTTTTAAAAACACTAATTTATTAAAATAATAAAAAACAGACTCACATTTTGTAGATCAAGAAAAAGCTCAAATATCATATAGCGGCGATCGTGAGGGGTCCACCCGACATGTTTCAGCTAAGGAGCCGTCATCTGGGGTATGGACCACCCTCACCTCACCGCTCTATAAACAAGAAATGACCCCCACTGGGGAATCACTTCCGGTTTTAAGGGTCATGAGGTAAATAATTTACTATCTATTGTGAGAACAAATTGTAAAGCAGGGATCTTTATACCACATGCTTCAGAGATTAAACTGAAAAGTGAAAAGCAGGGAGTATTATAAACTGAATAAGCTGTGCTCTGGATCAGTCCGTCTAACTGGAAACGACCAGAGCACAAGCCAAGCCCCACTTTCAGTAACCAGGAGGCACTTCCTGTATGAACACAACGATAAACGTCATGTCTGGAGACCGTCGTGACATCATTCCGCACTTCGTGGCGGCGTCAATGCTCTCCAGCCTGCTACCCAAGCCTCACTCCCATATTAACAACACTTCCCATTTCATAAAGAGGGGAAGGCGCCGCTGCACTCCACAGGGTGGAACCAAGCCTCAATCCGAGGCAGGCCACCACCTCCAGAGTGTCAGCAGAGAAGAACTGTAGCTGAGTAAACCAAAAAGGGGCACTTATAATAAAATGTAAAAAATATAAAAAAACAATACAAAAGGCTGGTGCCCAAAATACCATTGCCTTTAAAAAGATAAAGATAATACAGGGGGATCTTCTTAGCTTCAATGGGTATTTAATATTAAACTCATAAACCGGAATACTGGAATAACACTGCCAATGGGGGGCATCAATTACATTCATATCCAAAAATGTATAATACACATTGAGATAAGAAATGATCACTCTTGACTCCATATCATATATCAAATCGACCAATAATAAACTAAGATAGTAAAAATATAAAAATGCTATCTAATAGTTAGAATATAAAGTAGAGATCTCTATAAAGGAGAGATCATAGTTGTACTTAAGGTAATAAAAAAGAGATGCGGCGCTAAAATATAATTGAACAGAAACACTCATAATTGAATACAAAAGGGTAAAATAAACCACTAAATAAATGAATAATATGGTGAATGGACGTGGGGATAGAGGAAAAATGAAAACACTGCTATCCAATAATCAATCAATAAAAAGTGAATAAACGCATTGGTAAAACGAATTCATACACTGATAATCTAGAATTTAGTAGTGATTAATTACCCAAGGTGAGTGAGGTAACATATTCAGTGAAAATATCCCAAAAATATTGAATAAAAGTCCAAAAAAAATTTTAACCAACAAAAAAAAGTCAGTGATGGAAAGGAAAAGTGCCAAAAAAAGTGAAGGTAAAGATGCAGATAGGGAATCCTCAGTGAGTCTTCACACCCAAGGTGTAATATCAGATGCGCTTACCGAATCCCAATGACTGCTGTTACGGCAGTCATAAACAGCACAGGGAATATAAAGGTCTCCCCACAACCTCAGTATACGATGCCCGTGAGCGGCAGGTGATATCTCAGGAGTAAAAGACAAGAGGACAAGCCATAGCGTAATAAAGTCTGCACAGTCTATTTATTTAAAAGGAATTGCACTTACAGGACATCAGTGAATCAACAGCATGGATCGAAATGTCAGCCAAATCAGCGTCTCCGTCTACTGCCTCCGCTTCCTAGGTTTGTGTATGCCCAACACGAGAACAGACGTGGTGACGTCGCAGGCTCCTGCGACGTCACCACGTCTGTTCTCGTGTTGGGCATACACAAACCTAGGAAGCGGAGGCAGTAGACGGAGACGCTGATTTTGCTGACATTTCGATCCATGCTGTTGATTCACTGATGTCCTGTAAGTGCAATTCCTTTTAAATAAATAGACTGTGCAGACTTTATTACGCTATGGCTTGTCCTCTTGTCTTTTACTCCTGAGATATCACCTGCCGCTCACGGGCATCGTATACTGAGGTTGTGGGGAGACCTTTATATTCCCTGTGCCGTTTATGACTGCCGTAACAGCAGTCATTGGGATTCGGTAAGCGCATCTGATATTACACCTTGGGTGTGAAGACTCACTGAGGATTCCCTATCTGCATCTTTACCTTCACTTTTTTTGGCACTTTTCCTTTCCATTACGGACTTTTTTTTGTTGGTTAAAATTTTTTTTGGACTTTTATTTAATATTTTTGGGATATTTTCACTGAATATGTTACCTCACTCACCTTGGGTAATTAATCACTACTAAATTCTAGATTATCAGTGTATGAATTTGTTTTACCAATGCGTTTATTCACTTTTTATTGATTGATTATTGGATAGCAGTGTTTTCATTTTTCCTCTATCCCCACGTCCATTCACCATATTATTCATTTATTTAGTGGTTTATTTTACCCTTTTGTATTCAATTATGAGTGTTTCTGTTCAATTATATTTTAGCGCCGCATCTCTTTTTTATTACCTTCTATGATGAGATTTGGAGACTAGATCTTAGTGCAGGCTGCTTCTGTGTCATACTATTTTTTGATTATTACCCTGAGCGCAGCTTTTACTTGGTTTTGTTCTATCAATAGTTGTACTTAAGCTTGATTGATAAAAGAGTTGATGTCCCACTCCACGTTGATACCCTGCGGAAAATGGGACCCCAACTCATATATCCAATATGTCTCTAAACGCGAGACACCCCTAAGGTTCGACCCACCCCGCCAAGGGGGCACGTACCTATCAATAATGAGAAACTGGGTCCCCGCAGGATTCCGATCGTGAACTTCCCTATAGTGCCTAGGGACAGTGTGTTTTTGGTACTGCCCGCTTTAATGAGATTGATATGTTCCGAAACACGTATAGTGAAAGATCTGATGGTCTGGCCGACATATTGCTTGCCACAAGGGCAAGTCAGGAGGTAAACTATTCCTGTGGTAGCACACGTACAGAATTGTTTAATCCTATATGTACGGCCGGTTATAGTAGACGAAAAACTATGACTGGCCGTTCTGCCGCAGGTATTAAACTTGCAGACCAAGCACTTTTTGCAAGGATAAAATCCAATTAAGTCATGAAAAGGATGGTCTCCCTGGTGGGTTAATGACATTAGGTGCCAGCCTGTTACGAAGGGATGGAACACCTTTAAAAACCACCTGAGGGATCTTGGGCAACAAAGGTCCCAGGATTTTATCAGTTTTTAAAACATCCCAGTGGCTTTCAAAGATTTTCTTAACATGCTTGTGCTGCATGGAGAAAGACGTCAGAAAAGACCATTTGAATTCGTCATTTAATTGTCGAGGTCTATCCTCCAATAGTATCTGACGGTCCATTGCACAAGCATTTTCAATCTCTTTATCCAGGTCCACAGAGTTAAAGCCCTTCTCCAGGAACCTATCTTTCAATGTTGTGGCCTGAACCCTGAAAGTGTCAAGGTCAGTACAGTTCCTACGTAGTCGTAAAAACTGACTCTTAGGAACAGATCGAATCCAGGAACTGTGATGGCAACTATCGCTCGATATGTACCCGTTCCTGTCAGTAGATTTAAAATAGGTACTGAATGTAAATGTATGCTCCCTTCTTTCAATAATAAGATCTAAAAAATGAATTGAGGTGGTACTAGTCTCAAAGGATAAGGCAATACCCCTATCGTTGTTATTCAAGGTTGTAAAGAAATCAACCAAACCATCATGGCTACCTGTCCACAGGAGGTGGATGTCGTCTATGTACCGGGCCCACAACAGAAGGTGTGGGTTCTCCATGGCATAGACGACATCCTCCTCCCACTTGGCCATGAACAGGTTGGCCAGGCTGGGAGCAAATTTTGCTCCCATAGCCACCCCTTTATGTTGGCGATAGAATCTACCATCGAACCAGAAATAATTGTGTTGCAAACTCAATTAAATCAACAATGAAGTCTATCTGGGGTGAAGCAAGGGAGGCATCCCTATTTAGAAAATAGTGAACCGCATCCACATCTTTATGGTGTGGAATGCAGGTATAAAGGGACGCAACGTCCGCAGTGGCCATGATGAGGTCACCAGAATGGGAAACATTCAATAACAATTTAATCACATCCTTGGTATCTTTTAAATAGGACGGCATCTTAAGTACAGATGGCTGTAGAAAGAAATCAATGTATTTCCCAATTTTAGAGGTGACCGAGTCGATACCACTAATTATGGGTCGACCTGGGGGGTGGAGAGGGTCCTTGTGGACTTTGGGCAGGTAATATATAACCGAGATACGTGGGGCAAGGGGGACTAGAAAAGATCTCTCTTTTTTATTCAAAATATAGGAGTCAAAACCTTTAGCTACTAAATTCTTCAGTTCCTTTTTGTACTCATGTGTGGGATTTTTTGGTAATTCTATATAGGTCTCTCGATCTCCCAAAATGCGATGCATTTCATCCATATAGTCAGATTTATTCAATAGAACAATCCCCCCGCCTTTGTCGGCGGGGCGAATGGCCAAATTTTTGTTATCACATAACGTCTTTAAACCCACTGAGGGTAGAGGGTTGTGAAATTTACGCTTAAGTGGAATATCTGCCAAGTCCCTCAACACTAATTCTTTAAACAGATTAATAGTAGGTGGAAGTTGTGTTGGGGGACTAAAGAGAGAGGGATTGGATAAGCCTGAATGGACAGTGTCAGACGTTGCCGCCCTGGCCACATTCCTAGTGGGATTTGAGATGATATACCTTTGGACATTAATTTTTCTGATGAACTTTTGAATGTCGATAAATGTATCAAACTTATTAAGTTTGTACGGAGGGGAAAATTTGAGACCTTTATTTAAAATAATTTTCTCTTCTTGAGTAAGAATCGTGTCGCTCAAGTTAAATACCCCCTGACATATTAGGTTTGTTTTCTTTTTTCTTCTCTGGACCCTCCTCCCTCCTCTGGACCCTCTCTTGTTTCCGGACCTCTTTTTTTGTTTAGAGGGTCCTCGCGAAAACCCAGAGGGGTCCGTGATCAGAGTAAGGTTGTATGTGGGGGGATGGATCATACCCAACGTTAGGAAAAGGATAAACGTTCTCATTGTGATGATCACGTAGAGGAGAATATCTATTGTATGTGGAAACCGGGGGGTGCCTATAATAGGATGTATTCGAATGATAGGGGTGATGGGGAGGTTCACGGTGGCGAACCGGGGAACCCCGATAATAGGAGTTCTCCCGTTCGTAGTGTTGATAATCGTCATAATTACGATAGTCACCTCTATTTCCACTTCTCCCTCTCCCTCTAGAAAAATGACCTCTTCCTCTTTGTTGGTGTTTGGGAGTATGTGTACTTGGCTGACGACCCCTTTGTGGAGGGGGGCCTCGGCCATGAGACCGTCCTCTGTCCACAAAAGATTTTGGACGAACCGCAGGCTCAATAGGTGGGACTAAGGTATTCTAACTTTGGACATTAGTCTCCATTGGTGGCTGTAAAACAGGCCCTGCAATGGATTTCTGCCATCCGAACACCTTGCCCGCCTTATAGTCCCCAATGTCACAGGAATATTTTTTATGTTTCTTGGTTTTTTGTTCCTTATCCTCTTTTATAAGGTGTGCCTGCAAATTGGAGGACAGGGTGTTGTATTCACCTGAGTTTTTATAGGCAAGTAATTTATCCTTCAGTTCCCTAATCTCCTGATCCAAAGTGGAGAGGCGAATACGCTTCCTATTGATAGGAAAATCAAGGAACTTAATGCCAGCATCGTTGAAATAAGTAAACCAAGAGTCAAGTTCTACTTCCCCTTGCTGGGGATGAACATCCCATCTGAGACTCCGTGGGATCACACCTTCTGTTACATATTGCTCCAGGAAGGCTAAATCCCATTGCAAATGTAGTTCAGAAACCATGACATTTTTTTTACCAAATAACATTTTATTGTAATATTTGTATTACAAGCATACATAATATGTAGGAAATGACAAAAGAAAAAGAAGGAACATATAACGGAGTGCATGTATATAACAAATCCCTTCATTTTTCCCTGTTATATTGCTCAAAACTGTGCGAGTCATTAGAATACTCGAGGTATAGAGAAAGGGAAGGGAAGGGAAGAAAAGGAAATGAAAGAAGAGGAGGGGGGGGGTTGTTATAGAGGAAACTTATGTACTTATCATGGTGGATCCTCTCGAAGATGCCACAGCTCCCATACTTTATTATGTGCTTCCAGCCTGTCCTGAATTCTGGCCGTCATCTTCTCCATCAACTCCACATCTTTGATTCTGGCGTATAAAGCTTCAGAAGTGGGGGGGAGGGTTTTTTTCCAGTGTAAGGCAATAAGACATTGTGCCGCTGTAAGTATGTGGCGCATTAATTTTTTGTAGGGTGTGGGAATCTTTAGTTGTAGGACTCCTAAGAGGAATGACTTGGGGATCATGGGGATCTGTACCTCCAGAAGACCTGCCAACAACTGCTGAACCGCAGTCCAGAAAGGAGTAATCAGTGGACAGCTCCAAAAGAGGTGGAGGAGGGTCCCTCTTTCTTTTTGACATCGCCAACAGCGATCAGAGCTAGAAGGATATATGGTGTGGAGGGTGTCCGGAGTCATATACCAGTAGAGGAGGATTTTATAGGTGTTTTCCTTATATAGAGTACAGAGGGAACTTTTGGCTGCCTGGGTCCATATCGTCTGCCATTGCTCCATGGGGAATTCCTCATTGAGGGCTTTTTCCCTCTTGATCATATAGGCATGTTTACCTTTAGTTTCCAGTGGGTAGGCATTTATTATTTTGTACATATCAGAGATTAAGCCCTTCTGGGCCGTGCCCCCCAGGATTAGGTTTTCAAAAGACGTTGGAGGGGAGAATTGTAGGTCAGGCGATATGGACAGGGCATAGTGATGTATTTGCAGGTAACTGTAGAAAGCTTGATGTGGCAGGTCATGTTTAGTCTGAAGATCAGAGTAGGACAATAGCCTGCGAGATCTAGGATCTACTAGGTGTCCATAGTGAAAAAGGTTCCGTGACGACCATGGATGAGACATCTGGTGAGTGAGACTATCTGGAATTTTGGGGTTGCAGACAAAGGACGTTAGAACTGATTTTTCTGAGGACAACTCATGTAAGCGGGATAGTTTGATCCACAATTGACGAAGCTGGGACATAGTTCCCAGTAAGCGCTCAGGGGGGACCTCTGCCCTCGTGTTCCATAGTAAGCTATTTGGGTGGATTGGGGCTAACCATATTTTTTCAATTTCTGTCCATCTATTATAGGACTTTTGAGTGAACCATGAGGTTATTGCTCGTAGTTGGGTGGCTTGATAATATTTAATGAGGTTGGGGAAGGCAAGGCCTCCATCTGAGCGCGCCGCCATCATTACCGATTGGGGAATTCTATGTCGTTTATAATTCCAGGTGAATTTAAAAAGGTCAGATTGAAGTTTACTCAGATGGTTGCGGGGGACAGGGATGGGTAGTGTTTGGAAGAGGTAAAGTAATTTTGGGAGGATTGTCATCTTAATCGATGCGATCTGACCTAACAGGGAGATATGGTGTCCCTTCCAGGTTGTAAGCAGGGCTCTGATGGAACGGAAAAGGGGAGGAAAGTTTTCTTGGTATAAAGTGTTAAATTTTGTGGTGATGTGTACCCCTAAGTACTTCAATGATGTGGTTTTCCAATGGTATGTGAAATTTGCCTTCAGATGTGCTATTTCCGTTTCCGAAATATTAATTGGAAGGGCCTCTGACTTAGAAGTATTAATTTTATAGCCCGATAGGGCTCCGTATTTGTCGAGTTCTGCATGTAGATTTGGAAGGGAAATTCTGGGTTGGGTTAGGGTGAGAATCACGTCATCAGCGAATAGTGAGATCTTAAACTCCCGGCCCCTGACTGGGATTCCTCGAATATCCTGGTTGCCTCGAATTGAGGCTGCCAGGGGTTCGAAACAGAGTGCGAATAGTAGGGGTGATAGTGGGCATCCCTGACGGGTGTCATTTGTTATTGAGAAGGTGGGGGAAAGAGCAAAAGGAGTCCTAACCTGTGATGAGGGATTGGAGTAGAGGTGTTTTATGGCTCTTAGGAATGGTCCCTGAAACCCTGCATGTTGTAATGTGGCGAACAGGAAGGGCCACCCAAGTCGGTCAAAGGCCTTTTTGGCATCCAGACTAAGTAGCAAAGACGCCGATTTCTCCCTGTTCGCCACATCCACCAGGTCAATCACTTTCCTGGTATTATCCCCTGCCTGTCTAAGGGGGACAAAGCCCACCTGGTCTTTATGAATAAGGGATGGGAGGATCATGTTCAGTCGGATTGATAATAGTTTAGTAAAGATTTTTAGGTCTGAGTTCAGTAGGGCGATGGGTCTATAGTTAGCACATAGGGTAGGGTCTTTGTCTGGTTTGGGGATCAAAATGATAAATGATCGTTGCATGTCTGATGGGATGGGGGAGTCTCGGTAAAAGGCGTTAAAAAGTTTGCACATATGTGGTAAGAGAATGGGAAGAAAGGCCTTATAATATTCATAAGGTAATCCGTCCGGACCTGGGGCTTTGTGGGACGGGAGGGTCTTAATGGTCTGTTCTATTTCCTCCTCGGTGATCGGCATGTTTAGGGTTGTCAGGTCAGAGGTTTGGAGCTGTGAGACTCCACTCTGTGTAAGGTAACGTTGCATACGCTGGAGAAGGTCTGGGGGAGTGGGGTTACTGGGAATATTAGGATTATTGTACAGGTCCTGGTAATAGTCTGCAAGGGTATTGGCAATGTCTTTGGGGTGAGTTAACAGGGAACCTAGTTTATTCTTAATTTGGTGTGGTGTGGACATGTGGGTATTATCTCTTAGTTTTCTCGCTAGTAAGGAATGTGCCTTATTGCCTTTATCATAGTACATTTGTCTTAGTCTAAGGATGGCTTTTTGTACCCGCCCCATAGCTAAATCGCTCAGAGTTGTTCGCAAGTGTATGATTTTTTTAAGGAGGGTTAGGGTAGGGGACCGTTGCAGTTGGTTTTCTAAGGCTCTAAGCTCTTTTTCGGTTTGAAGTTTTGTGGCCAGAGCATCCTTTTTCATGGCAGAAGATAGTGCCATGCATCTGCCTCGGATTACGGCCTTGTGGGCTTCCCATAATGTGGGAGGAGACACGTCAGGGGTATTATTTTCGGCAAAGTAGTATTTTAAGGTAGTTGTTAATTCCGTTGTCGATGGGAGGTGCTGGAGGAGAAATGTGTTTAATTTCCAGTTGTAGGGTCTACAGTTGTTGGAACCTAGTTCCAACTTAAGTAAAATGGGTGCATGGTCAGACCATGAGATTGGTAGTATCCGTGCCTCTCGTGTAATTCTAAGCGTGGAGTTATTTACAAAGAAATAATCGATGCGCGAGTGTGTTTGGTGGGGAGCTGAATAAAATGTGTATTGCCAATCGCCTGGGTGGAAAGCCCTCCAGGCATCGAAGAGAGCATAATGTCTAGAGAGCTTGCGAAAGAGCTTCGAGTCTCGTAGGGCTCGAGCTGGTATCGCCCTGGGGCTCCCCACCTGACGATCTACAGTTGTTGAGTGAGTTAGATTAAAGTCGCCCCCCACCACTAAGATCTCGTGCTCAGATTTAAAGAGGCGAGTAAATACTTTAGATAGGAAGTTGTATTGTTTAACGTTGGGAGCATAGAGGGTGCAGAGGGTAAGTGCCTGTTTTTGCCACTGTCCTTGGAGGATAACAAAGTGGCCGTGCGGATCGCTGTATTGAGCCGTGCACTTAAAGGCAACCCTTGCTCGTTTATGTGGACCTGAAGAGTGGTATATTTGGGGGAAGTGTTTAGAAGCGAATGTAAATGAGCCCCCTTTGTCAAAGTGTGTTTCTTGGACAAAAATAATGTCTGCTCCAGATTGTCTAAACTCCTTTAGCGCCAGATGTCTCTTTTTATTGGAGTTTAGGCCGTGAACGTTTAGAGATAGGATCTTAGCCATGGTGTCAAATTATGAGGGAAAAACGCCTTACCTGATGTGGAGAGGATTTTCTGAAGGTTGTGGGGCAGCTGTGTGCCTACATCGAGAGGAGAGCCAGGCAGATTCCGCGGGTTACACGGCGGGTTCCATGGTGGTGGATAGGCAGGGGGGGGAAGAGAAGTGGGAGGGGGGGTGAGAGAAGAAAAGGAAAGAAAAACCTGTAGTTAGTACACATTAAACATATATAAAGTCGAACAACTGTTATCACATGACCTTGAGAGGCTAAAAGGCCTAGGTCGGTACGGGATTCCCGGGATCCTCCCAACAAGGGTCCAAAAGGACCGGTCGGGTGGATGCAGGGGAGCCCTAGTTTGGTCATATAGAACATAAATTGTAGAATGGCTATAACTGCTATCATTTAACCAGGAGGGGGTGGATAGGTGTGATATCTCTTACTCTCTCTAGTCTCCGCAGAAACATGCCCATATAGTACACTAAAATGTAAAACTGGGGAGCAAGGAGGGGGGACTAAATATACTATAATGTCCAGGGCTGAATCACCAGCGATATCTGGTGATCGAATAGATCTTCCGCAGGTGTCTTGAGTGTGTCGTCAGTACAGCCGAGGTCAGCCATTTCTGTGCTTGGTACTCTTTCGGGGTCTGTTGGATGAAGAAACCTTCTGCCAGGTTGCAGGTGGTGTAGGCGGGGTGGTGACTAGATCCCATTCTGGAAGTCGGGGGACGGGTATTCCCACTGTGTCGCAGAAGGCTTGCAGGTCTTCCGGGTATCGTAGGATGGCAGATTTGCCTTGGTTTTTACAGTGGCTTGCGAAAGTATTCGGCCCCCTTGAACTTTTCAACCTTTTGCCACATTTCAGGCTTCAAACATAAAGATATAAAATGTTTATTTTTTGTGAAGAATCACCAACAAGTGGGACACAATTATGAAGTGGAACGAAATCTTTTGGATTTTTGAAACTTTTTTAACTAATAAAAAAATGAAAAGTGGGGCGTGCTAAATTATTCGGCCCCCTTGCGTTAATACTTTGTAGAGCCACCTTTTGCTGCGATTACAGCTGCAAGTCGCTTGGGGTATGTCTCTATCAGTTTTGCACATCGATAGACTGAAATTCTTGCCCATTCTTCCTTGCAAAACAGCTCGAGCTCAGTGAGGTTGGATGGAGAGCGTTCGTGAACAGCAGTTTTCAGCTCTTTCCACAGATTCTCGATTGGATTCAGGTCTGGACTTTGACTTGGCCATTCTAACACCTGGATACGTTTATTTGTGAACCATTCCTTTGTAGATTTTGCTGTATGTTTGGGATCATTGTCTTGTTGGAAGATAAATCTCCGTCCTAGTTTCAGGGCTTTTGCAGACTCCAACAGGTTTTCATCCAGAATGGTCCTGTATTTGGCTGCATCCTTCTTGCCCTCAATTTTAACCATCTTCCCTGTCCCTGCTGAAGAAAAGCAGGCCCAAACCATGATGCTGCCACCACCTTGTTTGACAGTGGGGATGGTGTGTTGAGTGTGATGAGCTGTGTTGCTTTTACGCCAAACATATCGTTTTGCATTGTGGCCAAAAAGTTTGATTTTGGTTTCATCGGACCAGAGCACCTTCTTCCACATGTTTGGTGTGTCTCCCAGGTGGCTTGTGGCAAACTTTAGACGAGACTTTTTATGGATATCTTTGAGAAATGGCTTTCTTCTTGCCACTCTTCCATAAAGGCCATATTTGTGCAGTGTACGACCTATTGTTGTCCTATGGACAGACTCTCCCACCTCAGCTGTAGTTCTCTGCAGTTCATCCAGAGTGATCATGGGCCTCTTGGCTGCATCTCTGATCAGTCTTCTCCTTGTCTGAGCTGAAAGTTTAGAGGGACAGCCAGGTCTTGGTAGATTTGCAGTGGTATGATACTCCTTCCATTTCAAAATGATCGCTTGCACAGTGCTCCTTGGGATGTTTAAAGCTTGGGAAATCTTTTTGTATCCAAATCCGGCTTTAAACTTCTCCACAACAGTATTACGGACCTGCCTGGTGTGTTCCTTGGTCTTCATGATGCTCTCTGCGCTTTCAACAGAACCCTGAGACTATCACAGAGCAGGTGCATTTATACAGAGACTTGATTACACACAGGTGGATTCTATTTATCACCATCAGTCATTTAGGACAACATTGGATCATTCAGAGATCCCCGCTGAACTTCTGGAGTGAGTTTTCTGCACTGAAAGTAAAGGGGCCGAATAATTTTGCACGCACCACTTTTCAGTTTTTTAATTGCTAAAAAAGTTTAAAATATCCAATAGATTTCGTTCCACTTCACAATTGTGTCCCACTTGTTGGTGATTCTTCACAAAAAATTTAAATTTTATATCTTTATGTTTGAAGCCTGAAATGTGGCAAAAGGTTGAAAAGTTCAAGGGGGCCGAATACTTTTGCAAGCCACTGTAGCTGTGAGGCTGAAGGGGAACCCCCAGCGGTAGGGGATATTTTCCTCTTGTAGGGTGCGCAGTAGTGGTTGAAGGAGTCTACGTTTTTGTAGTGTGATCCATGAGAGATCCGGATACAGTTGTACCTGAGCATCTTTGTAAGTCACTTTGCGTGCTAGGCGCGCTTGCCGCATAATGTCCTCTTTCAGGGGGTAGGAGTTAATCCTACATATAATATCTCTCGGTTGTGAAGTGGCATTCTTGGGGCGCAGGGCTCGGTGGGCTCTGTCCATTTCTATAAACTTAGTAACGGGTTCACCCAAAAGGTTGTTAAACACATCCTGTAGGGTATGTTGTATGTCTTCTGGTCCGTCAACTTCTGGAATTCCTCTCACTCGTATGTTGTTTCTGCGTCCTCTGTTGTCTAGGTCTTCCACGGGTCGTTGCATATCTCTTAACATAGTATGGTGGTCTGCTCCCTGGAGTTGTGTTCTGTGGACTGCTAGCTTGGTCTCTTGGATTTCTTCTTCAGCCATTTCCACTCTATCGGCTAGGTGTTTAAGGCCTGACTGGAGCACTTGTATTTCCGAGCGACACGTGGACTTTCCATCTTCTATCAGTTGTCTAAAGTCCTCTTTAGTGGGAATCGCCTGTAAGTATGTTTGCCACTGTGGAGGTGCTGGTTGGGGGTAATCTGGCACTGCGGGCCATTGAGCTGCAGGTGTGCGGGGAGGTAGGGGTTGAGGGCCAGGGATATTGAGGCCTAGGGTCTGATGCGCCATTCCCGGTGGAAAGTCCCAGGGTTCACTCCAAGATGGGGTCTGGACAGGTGGGGTAGTCCCTGTTGTGGCCTTCCTCTGAGCATGGGGGTCAGGTAGGCTCACTTTTTGAGCGTAAGTGGCCTGTGGCGCAGTTCGTTCTCTGGATGGGCTGAGTGCCTGTGAGAAGGCTAATCTTTGGGTCTTTAACGGTGGTGAATTAAGCCCTGCGTGGCTGAAGGGTGCTGGGCTCACTGCATGCTCTGGTGGGGTCTGGATAGCTGGGTGCATGGGGTCCGGTAGGGCCGGAAAGTACATAGAGAAGACTGAGGAGGTTGGGGAGTCTGGCTCAGTGCCATGCATGCAGGGATCCGATGCTGTTCTCAGCAAGCAAGGGAACGCTTCTGAGCACTGTGTGTACTGCTGAGGAGGAGGGCCCATCATGGCGCCCTGTGAGCCTTGTGATGCTGCCTCCTGAGAGGGGGATCTGGAGGGGGGACTCACCGCTCCTGGAGTAGGGGATCCGGTGTTACTGTCCATCGGAGCCGGTCCGATATCCGCGGGCTTCCGCTGCGGTGGATGGGGCGGTGGAGAGATCCGAGCGGAGCTCCGGAAGTAGGCCGCGGGAGTGTCCAGCGCCATTTTGGCTGCTCCTGTCTGTGGCATGTCCGTCGGCGGGAATAAGGACCGGAGGTCTGCGGAGGTTCCCGGCGGGGGTAAGGATGATCCCCTGGCTGCTGTGGATCTGGTGGTCCAAGATCTGCCCATGTGGAAGCGGCTTAATGTCCCCTTTGCGCTGTATAATCATGGGCTTGAAGAGAGCAGACGGATCAGGCTGCCATCCAGAGCGGCTTCCGGTCACCCCCCCCATGACATTTTTTAACCTCATGAATAACCCACCAATTTCTGTGTCATTGGAGGTGGCAACAAATACACCCTCTGTATTGACTACTCTGGATGCATGATAATCAAAAACATCCATGTTAAATGGAGTAATAAACGCTGCAGCTATACCAGGTGTCCAGTAAATATGAAGCAAAAGTAAAAATTAAGTACAGCGCTGCGTTTAAGCCAAAGAAAGGTAAAATAGCAGCCAAAACACCTATAGACTTAGGCGAAAAATAACATCAAAGAAAGTAAAAGTGTAGCGCTATATTACACATCCACAAACGTGTGTATCACATTACATAAGTGCATATATAAAGTGAATGCTAACAAAACATACATAACCAAAAAATGTGGATAATACCAAATAATTAAACAGTGTTGACCACAAGGAGGATTAAATAAAACGATAAATGTACTGTGTTATCGGATATAACAGTAACTAGTAATAAGATACCCGTGCTGGTTCTATGAACCAAACACCTCAAAAAATAAAAAACATAGAGCATAACAGTCCATATTATGTAAGTAAAAAATATGAAAACATTTTTTTTTTTTAGTGGAGAAAACGTCACAAAAAGTCTATGGGGGTAAGAAATGGCCAGAGATGGAAAAAACTCCCAAATTCACAGATGGATGGTTTCACCAGATCTAGCGAGTAGGTAGAAAGTAAGAAGACCACAAGTGTGCAGAGATTTTACATCAGTGCCGGGGCCATCACCAGGAGTAGAGGAGGCTTACCGGAACTACATGACTTGAAATGGCGTACGCCAAACAAGTCAGAAAGGCTTAATAACCCACGGTTATGAGGGGTGCGTCTTGTCAGATGTCATCAACATGTAGTGGAGACAGAGGTAACAGCACGGCTTCCTCACCCATGGACAATCCAGCTTGAGCCAAATGTATATTTTATATGTGAGGAGCAAAGAAAACTCACATAGCGTAATAACATTTTTAAAAACACAAATTTATTAAAATAATAAAAAACAGACTCGCATTTTGTAGATCAAGAAAAAGCTCAAATATTATATAGCGGCGATCGTGAGGGGTCCTCACGTAATGTGCGGATCCCCCGCAGTATAGGCACAGGTTCTGCTGGCGACGGCGTTGTCGCTCTTCGGTGGAGAGAGAGGGACGCAGCAGGCCGAGCTGCATAGGTTCCGGAGCATCAGGAGCCGGAGTGGCCGGAGCAGGTGGGGCTGGATTGAATGAACTGGGTGCCCGGGGTAACATCCATACCGGACGGGATGGAGCTGCCGCTCTCTTTAGTCTTCGTTCTCTCAGCTGGCGATCGATCTGAATGGATAGATCAATCAGGGTTTCAAGGGTAGAGGGTACTGTTCGGAGAGGCCTATGCGGAATTGGTAGCGTAGGGCGGCGTTGTTCCAATTCGTGTCAAATGCCCATCGTCTAAATTCTGAGATTTAATCTTCCACCGCCCTACGACCCTGTTGGAGTGCATGAAGGGCTGCTTCTGCTGAAGCCGTCTGCTGGGGATCTTCATACAACTGGGCCATGGCACTGAAGAATTTTGGATTTTAGGTGTTTACAAGTTTAAAACAGGTTTTTTTGCTAGAAAATTACTTAGAACCCCCAAACATTATATATTTTTTTTTCTAACATCCTAGAGAATACAATAGCGGTCATTGCAATACTTTTTTTGCACCGTATTTGCGCAGCGGTCTTCTAAGCGCACTTTTTTTGGAAAAAATTCACTTTTTTGAAAAAAAAAATAAGACAACAGTAAAGTTAGCCCAATTTTTTTTTATATTGTGAAATATAATGTTACGCCAAGTAAATTGATACCCAAGATGTCACGCTTCAAAATTGCGCCCGCTCGTGGAATAGCGTCAAACTTTTACCCTTAAAAATCTCCATAGGCGACGTTTAAAAAATTCTACAGATTGCATGTTTTGCGTTACAGAGGAGGTCTAGGGCTAGAATTATTGCTCTCACTCTACCGGTCGCGGCGATACCTCACATGTGTGGTTTGACCACCGTTTTCATATGCGGGCGCTACTCACGTATGCGTTCGCTTCTGCGTGCGAGCTCGTCGGGACAGGGCGCTTTAAAAATTTTTTTTTTTTTTTTATTATTTATTTTATTTTATTTTATTTATTTTTTCACTGTTTTTAAAAAAAAAAAAATTGGATCACTTTTATTCCTATTACAAGGAATGTAAACATCCCTTGTAATAGAAAAAAAGCATGACAGGTCCTCTAAAATATGAGATCTGGGGTCAAAAAGTCCTCAGATCTCATATTTACACTAAAATGCAAAAAAAAAAAAAAAAGTCGTTTAAAAAAATGACACTAAAAAAATTTGTGCCTTTAAGAGAGTGGGCGGAGCCGTCGAATGACGTCGCTCCGGCCGTCACATGGTATGGAGACGGGTGGGGGCCATCTTGGCCTCACTTGTCTCCATACCTCAGCAGGGAAAGGACCCGATCGCCTCCGCCGCTACCGACGGCTCCGGTAAGCGGCGGAAGGTGCGGGAGAGCGGCGGGAGGGGGGGTGGCACCTCTCCCGCCGCCGATAACGGTGATCTCGCGGCGAACCCGCCACAGAGACCACCATTATCGTGTACAGAATCGCTCACTGTAAAGATGGATATCTCGGTTGTGGCAGCAGCTGCTGCCGTTACCGAGATATCCATCTTCAAAAAAATGACGTATATATACAGTGAGCGGGGCTTAAGTGGTTAAGTCCGATAAACATTCGGCCTTCTGTTCCAGGAGGCGGTGGGCGCAGGACTGTGGCTCGCCTTACAGCAAGGAAATCACAAAGCCGACTTTTGTAGCTTCCAAAGAGAAGGTGCGGGGTTGAAGGGCGAAGTAAAGTTCACATGCATTCCGGAACGCTATAAACTTGCTGCGTTCACCCAGGAATCTGTCTGGGGTTGGTACCCTGGGCTCAGGTGGAAGCATAACCACTGCAGGAGCAGGAGAGGATCCTTGGGAGGAAGCGGATGCTAATGACGGTCCCTGAGGGGTGGCAGAGTTCGTCAGAGTCTGTAGGCGTCCCTCCAGCTGAGTGTAGCCCCGCTGTAAGTCCTTGACAGCTTGTGCCAAGCCGGCCAGGTGCTGGCAAAGTTCATCCATGGGAGAGCGTCCCTGCGCAGGCTCAGACATGGCTGTCTGTTATGCCGCGTACACACGGTCGTACTTTTCGTCTACAAAAGTCCAACGGACGCTGATGGACTAAAGCTGGCTGGTAATCCGATCGTGTGTGGGCTTCTCCGGACTTTCAACTGACTTTTTTAGCCTCAAATCCGACGTACTTTAGATTTGAAACATGCTTTAAAACTTTACTTCGTAACTACGACGGACCCCGAAATCCGCTCGTCTGTGTGCTAGTCCGACGGACAAAAAGCCACGCTAGGGCACCTATTGGCTACTGGCTATGAACTTCCTTATTTTAGTCCGGTGTACGTCATCACGTACGAATCCGTCAGACTTTTGTGTGGTCGTGTGTAGGCAAGTCCGTTCGTTAGAAAGTCTGCCGCAAGTCCGCCGAAAGTCTGCCGGAAGTCTGCCGGAAGTCTGTCGGACAGGCTGTCTGACTTTTGTAGACGAAAAGTCCGACCGTGTGTACGCGGCATTACTGTCACGTACCTGATGGTAGAGCCTGATATGCAGGGAGCGGCCTCTCTTACTCCTCTGATTCTGGCCCCTGATAGAGCAGACAGGAGGCGCAGAAGTGCAGAGTCGCATGAGTGTCTGATGGGTCGCCTTCCTGGAACTGGGAACAGCAGCAGGGACACGGTGCTCGAGCAGGATTCTCCAGCTGGCAGAAGAGGCAGGTTAAGCAGACCGGGTCATACACTGGCGAGAACGTCAGGAGCAGAAGCGGAGGCAGAAGCGTAGTCAGGACACAGGCCAGGTCGGCAACGGGCTGGCAGCCTGGTAGTAGAAGCAGCAGGCAGGTGCGGAGGTCAGAACAAGCCGGGTCAGGTGCAGGCAGCAGGTAGCGGAGTCAAGGCAAGCCGGGTCGGTAAACAGGTACAGGTATCAGAAGTAAGCAGGCAGAAACACACAGGAACGCTGTAGAACGGACAGCACTGGATGCCAGCACAGACCAAATTTAAATAGCCTCTTGGTCATGTGCACGCAGGTGCACGGGAAGTGTTCTGGCAGAGGCTGAGGTCACAAGTCGACTTCTCCGTCGGCCATCTTGAGTACTGGCTGGTCTTCCCTGACAGTGCTGGAAAAACCCAACCTCTTTGCTTACCTTATCTATCGCTTAGAAGATATAAAATAAGATATTTGTACGTGTATTGTGTGGATATTGTCGGACGCTGCGAGGTGAGGTGGTGTTCACCACTGTATTGTTATGGGTCAGTTTTCAGGGAAGAAGATTCCCCCTCCAGATGTAGGAGAGACATGTAAATGTTATGTAGCCAGAATATGTGGAACTGATTATGTGTATATTAACCCTTGGGTAGATATTCTGGCGGGATGGCGCCATGAGGAGTAGTAACCCGTTTCCCCGACAGGGCCAGAATGATACTTTTCACATGGACATGGTCAAGGGCCTTTGCTTGGGAGATAGGGAAGCTTTCCCATATTATACGGGAGACCCCCAATGGGATAAGGAATATATGAGGAAAGGCGGGTAAAATTGGTTATTGTATGCCCCCTACTGGTATGAGAGAGAGGATAAGAAAATAAGAAAGAAAAGTCCAAATCCAAAGGACAAGGAAGCCCCTGGGTTACATGCTTGTGAGAAGAGACTTAAATCAGGTTCCCCGTCCTTAGTTCCATGTGCACTAGCTCTTGCTCCAGTTTCCTGTGCCCCGTCACCCCCACCTTATATACCGCAGCCAAATAAGGGTTCACCAAAACAAATATACCCCTCGTTCTCAAAGGAGAACATGGAGTTTTTGGCTGCAGTTGCAGCAGTTCGTCCATTTGACAATAGAGTGTCACCTGCAGAGGCACCTGCTCTCCCTGTACCCATTCCACAGCAGGGTGCAGTGGTGGGTCAGGCACTGCCTGTGGTCCTACCAGAATCACAGGTTGCTGTCCTATCAGATCAGCCACTGCCTATAGTTATAGCCGATTGGTGCTGCCTCCTCCACTATGGATGAGGAGTTACCTGAAAAGACACCTGCGGGGGAGCATAAACTAAAGATGCCCCGTGGACCCTATAGAGAAGATCCTGCTCAAACTAGGAGTGCAACGCAGAAGTTAAAGCAAACTGAAGAGGGTGAGATCACAAAACACGCAGTTTTAAAACAAATAGCTGACAGACAGCAGCCGGGAGGAAAAGAGGAAGTAGTTACGCAGTTAGCAATGCAGAGTTTTCCTTTTTTAACTGTCGGTGACATCCTGGTGATAAGATATATCGATATTGAGGATATCAATCGTATTATCAAACATTGCCCCGAACCTTCTACATCAGCTTTGGGGGCGATAGCTTATTTAAAGAAAGCTTGTAAGGGTAGAAATTTTACACAGGAAGATATAAGGATCATTATAGACAGTTTGGTGGGAACTACCTCCCCTTGGGATTGGACTAAAGTGCCCACCATAGATATCCTAGAGGCACCCACCACCAAGGCAGAGGCTTATTCACCACTGTTGAAGGAAGGAACATTATGTAGGAAGAGCTAGAGAAGGAAATGAAAAGTGTTTTCATTAATAAGTCATCACTCCCTACTGCAGTAGCTTGTAAACAAAAATCATCAGAGTCAGTGTTGGAATTTTGGAAAAGATTTCAGGAGGTCTGGACACAAGATGCTGGACTTAATACTCAAGATGGAATGCATAGTCTTTTAATACAGACATATCTTAGCAACCTGACCCCTAAATATGCACTCACTGTGAGACAGCAGATTTCAGACTGGGCTACAAAGAGTATGACTGACTTTCAAAAAAAATTGACCGAAAAAGAGGCAGCGGGATGTTTTGACATCCCCAAGCAAACACCAGCACTGATACATTACCAGGATAATTTCCCAGGAAATCAAAGGGGAAACTTTTATAAGAAAAGGGGACAGGACAGAGGGGGTTATAGAGGTGGATATGGGGGAAGAGGACGGCCACAAAGAGGGGACTTCCAGCAGAGGCAACCTAAGACAGGGCGTTTTAACTGTGAGGACCCCGGACATTGGAAAGCTCAATGCCCCAGGTATGACCAGGAGTGTACAAATTCAGGGCCACCCTACTCCCCCTCAGGCACCAACCCCAGTCCAGCAGCAACATGGTGTTAAGTACCCCATTTCTTGGAAACAACAGCAGTCAGAATGAAGCTACCTGGAAGGTAGTATCCCGGCATTTCTTATCATGAACAGCCTATAATTTCATTGCTTGTAGACAGGCATGAGGTACCATTCGTGCCCGATTCAGGAGCGACATGCAGTACCATTAGCAAGGATTTTTATAGGGGAGAGCTTGTGGATGCTGAGCCTTCATTGGGAATACATGGGATACTCACCAAACCTTTTAAAACACCCCCGCTTTCATTAAGCACCCGTACTGGTGCTGATTGTCGTCTGCAACATTGTTTCAGAATTATTCCTGATTGTCCCGTGAGTCTCTTGGGAAGGGACTTGCTTGGAAAATTAGGCATTACAATGAAAATTACTGCAAAAGGAGGGTTATATGTAAAATCTGACAAGGTTCACCTTTTTACATCGCTCTCACACCCAGAAGAGGAAGATGTCAAATTGAGTGAGGAGGGAGTATGGGCAGTGAATCCTCTTGATGTAGGGTTCATTTCCTGTACGCCCTATAAAGCCACTTTGAAACCAGGAGCTTTACCTGTGTATCATAAACAGTACCCCATATCCAGAGAAAAAGAAGAGGGTATAGAGCCCATTGTGGAGGATTTCATGAAGAAAGGTATTTTAAAAGAAATCATTTCTCCTTACAAAACTCCTATCAATCCTGTTAAAAAGCCGGATGGCAGTTACAGGTTTGTACAGGACCTTAGGGCCATAAACAACTTAGTGGTACCAATTGCCCCAATAGTGCCTGATGTGCCATCATTGCTCACCTCCATACCATCCGATGCTGAGTATTTTTCTGTAATTGATCTCTCAAATGCATTTTTTTCAATTCCTGTGGATGAGGAAACACAGCCACTTTTTGCATTCCGATTTAAAAATCGGACGCTGACCTGGTGTCGATTGCCCCAGGGCTATATAGACTCACCTGTTGTCTATTCTATTGTCCTCCAAACCACTCTTAGAGCTTGGACACCTGAACATGGTTCAGTCTTGCTGCAGTATGCAGATGATCTGCTACTCTGCAGCTTGACAAGGGAGGCCGCCCTGGAGGATGGGAGAAATCTTTTGAAATGTCTTTTTGAAAGTGGTCATAAAGTGTCAAAGAAAAAGTTGCAATGGTGTCAGAAAACAGTTGAATATCTAGGGTTTGTTCTCAAAAAAGGAGAAAGAAGAGTCAGTTATAAAAGAGTTATGGCTCTGATGGGTCTGCCCCGCCCACACAACAGGAAGGACATGCTCACCTTCCTAGGTATGATTGGTTACTGCCGCCAATGGATACCTGACTGCTCTTACTACGACAATCTCCTGAGACAGGCCACAGGTTCAGATATGCCAGACTGTGTTAAATGGACAGATGAAATGTGTAATGCTTTTGTGTATTTGAAAAATGCTATGGTAACAGCTCCAGGGCTCGGCCTTCCTAATTATAATGTGATGTTTTATTTGTATGCCAGGGAAAATTGTACAATGATGGCAGGTGTCCTCGCTCAGGAGCATGGAGGCAAGCTTCGCCCTGTTGCTTTTTTTTCAAAGGTGGTACCGGTACCAGTTCAGGGCATGCCCGCATGTTTCAGAGCTTTAGCATCTTGTGCTATGTTGGTTGAGATGGCTGCGACTTTCACTTTGGGCCATGATACTACTTTGTATACTACTCATAATGTGTCCACATTACTGAGGAATATACATACGCAACATATGTCCGCCCAAAGGTTGAGCGGCTATGAGGTGATACTGTTGTCAAATCCAAAATTGCATATTAAATATGCTTCCCCTAATGCAGACCCAGCTCCAATTTTAAATGCCCTGCTAGGATTAAAAGGAGAGCAGGATGAGGTGGTGCCACAACATGACTGCACGAACCTCATCCACCAAGACACATCTCCCAGACCTGACTTGTCCCCTATTGCTTTGCCAAATGTGCAAAATGTGTATGTGGATGGATCTTGTTCTAGGCCAAATGATCACACATATCATGCAGGATATGCGGTTGTGCAACTTCCAGATGTCATATTTGAGGCCAAACCTATCCAATATCAATGAGCACAAGCTGCAGAATTGATTGCTCTCACCAGGGCATGCCAAATGTTTGAGGGTCAAGATATGAACATTTACGCTGACTCCAAATATGGGTATGGGGTGGTATATGACTTTGGCGTCATATGGAGTAGGCGTGGTTTCATTGCAGCTGATGGAAAAAGCATCTCCCATTCCTCTCTAGTAGTGTCATTGTTAAAAGCCATTCAGTTGCCTAGAACTCTTGCCATAATACATTGCAGAGCACATACAGGCCAACAAACAGAAGTAGCTAGAGGAAATGCCCTAGCTGACTCAGCAGCCAGACAAGCAGCTATCTCTCAACCAGCTCAAATACAAATGCCAATGTTAGAGCCTGAACTACCTTGTTTTGACCATGTACTGTCTGACCTACAAGATTATGCCTCAGATATGAGAGATTGGGAAAAAGTAGGTGCACAAATAGATCCAAAAACAGGACTTTTGTGCAAAGAGGGGAAGGTATGTATACCAATGGCAAGTGCATCACTTTTTATTGCCCAGTATCATGGAATAGGTCACAGAGGCTAGAAGGCAACTTGTGAATTACTGGGCAAGGATTTTTACATTTCAGATCTCCCCTGGTTGACAAGGGATTACGTGTCCAGGTGTATTACTTGCATTAGGAACAACCCAAACATCCCAAACAAAGCGAAACACAAACATTTGATATATCCCAGTACACCTTTCACTCACCTACAAGTTGATTTCACACACATGCCCAAGTTAGGGAAAAGACAGGAATATCTTTTGGTAGTCGTGGACATGTTTTCGAGATGGGTGGAAGTTTTTGTACAATGCACAAACAGTAGTAAAAATTCTCACACAGGAAATTATTCCTCGATGGGGATGCCCACTTCAGATAAACTCAGACAGAGGTCCTGCATTCACTTTAAAAGTATGTCAGGACTTGGTACACTCACTCCAAATAGAATGGAAGTTTCACATTCCATATCATCCCCAAAGTTCAGGGATAGCGCAAAGGGTAAATAGGACTGTGAAAGATAAAATAAGGAAAGCCACAGGAGGAACTTTTGTCCATTGGAAGAGGGTTCTCCCAGCGGTTTTGACTGAGATAAGAAGTACTCCTTCCAAAACTACAGGCTACTCTCCTTTTGAAGTGTTGATGGGTCGTCCCTTTCCCACTCCCTGGGCCAGAGCACCTCTTATGATAGAGCAGGGGGATTTGGATCTAGTACAGTCAGAGTATGTGAGGAAACTAATTAAAACTTTGGATACAGTTGAGAGAAATGTTGCTCGCACCTCTCCTTTTTCTTCACAGGGACCTACCCATCCGTAGGAGACACGGTGGTGGTCCAGCAGTTGAACAGAAGCAAGAAACGGGAATATCCTTTTGGACCTCCTACTCCGGTGATTGCAGTGACCAGAACGGCTATTCTGGTGGAGAATTGCCAATCCTGGATCCATGCCAGCGGAGTGAAAAAGGTTGCCCAAAGCCCCAAGAGCAGGAAGGAGATCTTAAACACAGGAGGCCCTCAAGCAGAAGTCCAAGCAGATGAAGGAGGAGTTCCTGGAAAAGCAGGTCTGGCCAGAGAAGATTACCTCGCTTATTTCACCACAGACTTCTGGCAAGGCATTCTGCCTCCTGTTCCTGATCACCCTGATAGTGATGATCCAAATGGGCTATGTAACCTGGGGGACAGGTAGCAGGTACAAAGCTCCCTGGGATGAGCAGTCTTTCAGGCACAGATACCAAATCCAGTGGAATAGTGACAAACAGTGCGGTGTTTATTTGTGATATATACAAGTCTATTTACAGGTGCTGTACAGTGTTCCAAAAGAAACAAATAGGAACAAAAATAGCCAAAACAAAACCTAGCCGTGTCTCGGCACTAACTAAACAATATTTACAGATCCTAACTACTAAGCTGAGCAAGCCTACAGCTTGTCAGTTTCCACATACCTTTTTGCACTCTTACACAGAAGTTCTCTGAGTATCCCAGGCCAAGAGCAAGGGCTGTCTTGCTCAGGTGAGCTTAAATTAGCCTGGGGGAGAGGACCAAGACCTGAACCGGACCATGGATCAGAGATCCCTGAACCTGTATGAGAGGAGCCTGGGAGATGTATAAACCCCGAACAGGACTTTTCCTGGCTCTCTCTGGGACGCTCTGCTACAGCGGGAACACTAACTGTATCTACCACCCTGAAGATTTGGGTGCCATTAAAAGTATTTGTGGGAACACACATACACAGGAGAACGTTACAGTGATACAAGTTAGAAATAAGAGAGACATTGAAGATAATCTTGCTGATAAAATGCTTTTGCTAAAATTTAAATATGCTTATGCTCGGAAATCGGGATTTCAAAAATGTTGGATCTGTAGTAAACTGCACCCTAGCACTGTTATGCCGCGTACACACGGTCGGACTTTCTATCCTACTTGGTCCGGCACACTTTCCGACGGACTTTGTCCGCCAGGTGCGCCGGACTTTAAAACGGACGGACTTGCCCACACACGCCGGGACTTTCCGGCGGGCTAAGTCCACCCGTCTTTCCGACGGACTTTCACCGGAGTTCCGGCGGACTTTCAGAATGAACGGACTTGCCCACACACGGACAAGTCCGTTCATTTTGAACGTGACTCAGGTGCGACGGGACTAGCAAAGGATGTCAATCCTGCCGCTTTTATCGGCGAGATTGACACCTTGCGAGCCCCGTTGCGGGGCATACCAGGCCCTTAGGTCTGGTATGGATTATAAAGGGAAGCCCCCTACGCCGAAAAAACGGCGTGGGGTCCCCCTAAAATCCATACCAGACCCCGATCCGAGCACGCAGCCTGGCCGGTCAGGAAAGGGGGTGGGGACGAGCGAGCGCCCCCCCTCCTGAACCGTACCAAGCCGCATGCCCTCAACATGGGGGGTGGGTGCTTTGGGGGAGGGGGGCGCCCTGCTTTGGGTCCGACAATATAGGTCGCTCAGTGAATCTCTGTATTGTGCTCTGAACGGTCTTCCAAAATTGCTCTAATTTGGGGCAGGTCCAGAAGATATGGAGGAGAGTTCCCCGTTCGCTCTGACACCTCCAGCAAAGATCCGAAGCGGAAGGGAAAATCCTATGTAATTTTGCAGGGGTGTTATACCATCTGGTGAGAATTTTATAATTAGTCTCCTGTGTTTTCGTGCAAATCCAGGATCTATATGTGAAATGTATGATGTTTTGTTTTTGACGAGGTGTAAATGTAGAGCGTAGATCCCGTTCCCACGCCTCTATACACTGTAGATTTGAGCCCTCCAATGGTGTGGTCAGTAGTTGGTAAGTGGCAGAGAGGGTATGTGACATTGGGCCCTCTTCCTCACAGTACGTTTCGTAAGTAGTCAGTGTTGGGGAGAAACTGTCAGGAGCAGGGAGCGACTTAAGAAAGTGCTGGAGTTGGCCTGCTCTCCAGTAGTCCAGTCTGAACTGTCCTTCCGAACTCATGAGTTCAGCTATAGTGGGCCAGCGTCTCTGTGTGAGGAAGTGGGAGGCTTGGAAACAGTTAGAGTTTCTTAGAGAGATGAAAATTTGATCTGTACAGCCTGGTACAAACTCTGGTGTGCCCAAAATCGGGCGGATCTGGGAGTTGGATGATGAAAGTCGGAAACGTATGAATAGAGAGGCGCATATATTCACTGTCAGACCTATCAAGGGGTGATTTTTGAGTGTTCTAGGTAAGAGATTAGCTATCCATGGTGCTCTGTTCAGGGGTAAGTTACACTGAGATTGTTCTATTCTGGTCCACTGTTTGGAGGACTGGTGGCGGTTCCAGTCGACCAGTCTAGTCAGATGGGTTGCGTAATAGTATTTGCGGAGGTCCGGTATCGCCAGGCCTCCAAATAATTTAGGTAACATAAGTTGTCGTCGGTTAAGTCTGGGGCGTTTTCGAGTCCAGGTGAATTCAAAGAAAAGGGCACTGGCTTGGGCAAAATACGATGCAGGGATGTGGATCGGTAGGGCCTGCATGAGGTACAGGAATTTAGGAAGAATACACATCTTCAATATGTTGCATCTGCCAAACCATGAATGGAACCCTGTATTCCATTTGGCTAGTAGGGCCCGAACTGTAGCTAGTAACGGGGGGAAGTTTAATACAAATATCTGCGAAATTTTTGGGGGGATTAATGTCCCCAGATATTTGAGAGCCGTCGTGGACCATTTAAATTTAAAGCTGTCTCTAAGTGTTGAAAGTAATTGTGGGGGGATACCTACCCCCATTGCCTCAGACTTGTCAAAATTATTCTTCATATTAGATAGACTACCATACGTCTTAAACTCCTGCAGAAGGTTCGGGAGGGAAATCATCGGGCTAGTAAGAGCAAACAGCATGTCATCCGCATAGGCAGCAATCTTCTGCTGAGTGCCTCCTACAACTACCCCAGATTAGAGCATACTGTGCACAAGAAGGGTTCAAACAACAGGGCGAAGAGGAGTGGGGATAAAGGACACCCCTGGCGAGTACCGTTCCCGACGATGAAGGCATCCGACAAGACACCATTGACCTGCACTCGAGCAGTGGGTTCAGTGTAGAGAGATTTTATCCAAGTCAGCATCCTATCGCCAATGCCCACATGATTCAAGACGGAGATCATAAATTGCCAATTCACCCTATCAAAAGCCTTCTCCGCATCTGTGCTTAGGAAGATGCATGGGTTCTTATTTTGATTGACTATGTGTAGTAGGTTGAGGACTCTGGTAGTATTATCTCTGGCCTCCCTAGTTGGGATAAAACCCACTTGGTACTGGTGGATCAGGGATATTGTTGGATTCTATTGGCCAGAATTTTTGTAAAAATTTTTAGATCTATGTTAAGGAGAGAGATTGGCCTATAGCTCCCACAAGCAGTGGCATCCTTCCCCTCCTTGTGTATTACTGCAATATGAGCTGATAAAGTATCCCGGGGAATGTTCCCTCCCGAACCCAGTGAGTTGAAAAATTTGTAGAGGTGTTCACCGACGTATGGCAGCATGGTCTTGTAGTATTGGGCTGTGTAACCGTCTGGACCCGGTGCTTTCCCTAATTTAATAGCGCCTATCACTGAAGTTATTTCATCTACGGATATGGGTTCTTCCAGCAAGGTACTGGCTTCATGAGGTAATTTGGGCAGTCCTGACTTACACAGGTATGTCTCTATTTGGGATCGTGAGGTGGCTGGCTTTTGTAAGTTGTAAAGGGAGGCATAGAAATCTTTAAATTCCGTAGCTATTTTACGAGGGAGTGTGGTTTTCTGACCTGATGGCGACATAATGTTCGGGATGTAGCTCGCTAGTTTCTGTTCTTTCAGGGAGTTGGCTAGGAGTCTGCCACACTTATTCCCTGATTCATAGGACATGCGCCTGCATATCTGTATCGCCACTTTAGCTCGAAACTGCATTATATCATTAATTTTGGCGCGTAAAAGCAGTAGTTCTGCTTCTCCCTCAGGGGTCTGGGCGTGTTTATGTCTTGCTTCTGCTTTCTGTAGATCGTCAAGAAGTGTTGACAGTTGTATTGAGCGCTGTCTTTTAATACGTGCTCCATGTTTAATTAATACCCCGCGTATCACCGCCTTGTGGGCTTCCCACACCAGCCCGGGGTTACTGTCTGGAATGTCGTTTGTCTTAAAGTAATACTCCATCTCTTTTACTATGTCTTTAAGAGTCACTTCGTCCTGTAAGAGGCTTTTGTTTAGTCTCCAAGTCCGTTCCCTGGCATTGAGACAGTCTGTAAGGGCATAAGCGAGAAGGATCGGAGCGTGGTCAGACCACGTAATAGATTCGATCGAGGCGTTTCGTACAGCATGTAATTGGGCGTGGGGAATTAGAAAAAAGTTGATTCTAGAATACTGCCTGTGTGGGGTCGAGTAAAAGGTATAGTCACGTTCGGAAGGATGTAAGAGTCTCCATACATCAATCAGTTGTGAGTTGTGTAATGCGCGAGCTATTCGTTTCCTAACTGTCGGTGTGATTGAGGAAGCTCCAGATGAGCTGTCTTCTGAAGGAATCAGTGAGACATTAAAGTCTCCTCCAATAATCAACTGACCCCTGGTGAAGCTTCTCAGAATGTCTAATGTCTTGGCTATGAATTGCTCTTGTTGGCTGTTGGGAGCATATATGTTTGCTAGTGTCACCTCAACCCCCCCAATGTCACCCCTGAGGAACAGATATCGTCCGTCTGTATCAGTTTTTACCTCTACACACTTCCAGGGTACAGAGCGTGAGATGAGTATAGACACCCCTCTGGATTTGGTCGTACCAAATTTGGAGTGGTATACTGTTGGATAGAATTTATTTTTCAGTATTGGTAAGTTACCTCCTTTAAAGTGAGTCTCCTGTATAAATGCCACATTAGCCTTATGGCGATGGAGGTCACCTAATAGCATGCGTCATTTTTCGGGCGTATTTAGCCCCTTTGTGTTCAAAGAGAACACCGTCACCGCCTCCATGGCCCCCCTATGTAGATAAAAAGGAGGAGGGTGTTTGAAATAAGGGATAGAAAGAGAGAGAAAAGGGTAAGGAAAAGAAAGACTAGAGAAGAGGGGAGAAGACAAGTAGTGCTGAGATATCAGTAAGTATTGTGAATATTTGTAATCTATCTAAATAGCACAAAAATGCTAAAACGCTCACTAGCTCAAAGCCAGTAATCGAGCACAGGCCTAAGTGGGAGCTCAGATAGGAATAGCCAGTAAAGAGGTCTCCGGCTCCCCTCCCCCCCCCACTTACTCTTATCATACATTGTCATTATATTGCTGACGGCTGAAGCTTACAACAAATATATTCAGTTTAAATAGAGGTTACAGAAACTTTCTTTTGTAAGATGATACTCATACTTTGAACAAAAATAAACCAACCTGAACACTAGCCTGAGCAGGTTAACTTTGAAATTCTTAAACCCTTTTTGCCTTCTGTATCCCGCAGCTGACAGAAAATCTCATCCGGGACCCATCATATGGAGGCACTGCCCTCCCCCCTCACTCGAGCGTCGCATGGTTCTACACTCTGGGAGTTAACCACTTCTGCTTCCATGTTTCCTCCCTCCCACCGCCCTCTTTGATCTATTGCAGTTCTACTCACTTCCAGGTCCACTTTTCCGCTTTTGGTTCACAAAGTGCTTTAAAAATACACTCTACTGTACAACATTTTGTTAATCTATTATGGGCTCCTCTCACCACCTCCCCCCTCCCCTCAAAGGGGCGCACAGCCCGGGAGGCCGTGATGGAAGAACACGCCCCCAGGACTCCGCTCTCCTCCATTACCCCGAGCATAACTCCCAGGGTCCACCGGACTCGTAAGCCCACCCCCTCCCAGATTAATAAGTTCCTCCAGGGAGGCAGGAGGATCCGGGGGCTAGGGGGTATAGGGGCCCTGATAACTTAAACCACAAATACCATTAAAACCTGACAGTGAGCGGCCCCCCACATATATACATTCCCGCTGAATCTGTAAATACCCTCACTCAATAAAGCATCTTTCGGCAGCATTTACTCACAGACCCTTTAGACCAGAATTTTAACTTGCCCATCACAAACACTTGGAGACCGTCTTTATAATCTGGATTGTAACAGCAGAGAGTCTGAAGATCTCCCACCACCTTCGAGGCGGCTCAACATTTAATGCTGAGGGGTTGGACAAGAGTCTCCAGCCTAAATGTTCAGATCAAGGGCTCGGTTCAGATCAGGACTGTCGCTGGTAGGTTTCACCATTAGTAACCGGCGATCTAGATGGGTCATAGCGGAATCCTTCTGGCTGGAACCGAGAGGGTGAGGAGATCTGTGCGGGGGGAGAACTGTCAGGTCTAGACAACACTCCACACTCAAGAGCGTATATCCACAGAGCAGGATCGGGGGTATGTTAGTAGCGCTCTGATCATCAGATAGAGTCTTTCTCGCTGCGGCAGACTCAGGGAAATAATAAACCAGAACTTTGTCAGGCTGTAGTGAAAAACATAGTAGGACATGTCAGTTATGACTCACGTGGACCCTCCGCGGATGGAGCTCGCTGCCACCTTCTGGATCGCTGTTGGCGGGGGGGTTAGTGGGCCCGTTCAGAGGAGGATCCCGGGCGTCCCATAAAACGAGGTATCAGGGCCAACCAATTCGGGACCAAAATTGGTTCCGCTTCCAAAAAGGAGAAGAATGCAGGGAGGTCCACTGGGGAGCGCATCGTGAAAGAAGAATTGCCATTTCGAAAAGTCACCGCTAACGGGTATCCCCAGCGGTATGTGCAGCCCTTTCGTCTGGCCAAGTCCAGCACTGGTCTCAACAGGGCTCTGCGCTGAAGAGTGGCCCTGGATAGATCAGGCAAAATCTTGATCGACGCTCCATCGAATTCTACCTCCCCATGATCCCAGGCTTTGCGCCGTATGAGTTCCTTCTGTGTGTATCTGTGGAGCCTGCACAGAACATCGAGAGGCCTATCCGGGTCTGGTGACTTAGGACCAAGGGTCCTATGAACTCTGTCCAGCTCTAAACTCGGCGGAGGAGCGCCCAGTACTTTCTGGAATATGGCCACTACTGTCGCCTCCAAATCCTCCGATCCGGTGGCCTCCGGGAGGCCCCGCAGCCGCTAGTTGTTGCGGCGGCTACGGTCCTCCAAGTCCTCCAGGTGTAACTGCAAATCTACTGCGGTAGTTGCCTGGGCCTCCTGGCAACGTTCCAGAGCCGAAACCCGCTGCGTGAGGGCTGAGATTGTTCCCTCCCCGGAGTCCACTCGGTCCGATATGACCTGTATCTCGGCCCTGATCTCCTGTAAGTCGCGAGCGTGTGCCTCTTCTATACGGAGGATGAGGGATTCAATGTCCGACTTAGAGGGGAGTGCCTCTATGTCCGCCCTCGTGGGGAGAGCTTGAAGAATGGCTCGCAGGTCATCAGGCATGCTGCTAGGGTGTAGTGATGAGCTAGTCATCTCAGGTCTTAGGGCAGCCGGGGTCTCCGAGAAACAGTTCGGCGTGTTGGACAGAGACGGGGAAAGATGTAAATCCGGTGATTCAGGTCTGTCCACGTACTGCACACGCGGCGCTGTCGCAATGGCGCCCGGAGAGGATCTCTGTGAGTCTCGGAAATATCTTTTAATTCTGCTTCTTGGAGTTGTAATCGGGGGTCCTCTGGTCAGCGATCGTGTCCTGTACCTCTCGGAGGTTATCATACCTCGTTTTCTTGTTCGAAAGCCGTCTTAAGTGTGGGTGAGAAAAGGGATAGCCAGGAGCACTCAAGAAACACTTCTTCACACGGCCATCGCTAAGCCACGCCCCCCCGGTTTTGAACATTTCTAATTGCTATGCCCCTAGTGGGAAGTCTTGTTCTTTATATCAAACACACCACGATGAGGTCAGAGTACGGGCTGATTTTAAAAAGATTCTTGCCTCTGAAAATGATAGTAGTAAATCTGTACAGCATTTGTTTCAGGTTCTGGCAATAGTTACAGCAGTAGATCAAGAGACTGCTGTGAATATGCCCTTCTCGTTTGGTAACCACACTTAAGTTTGTTGTGAAAAGACTTGTTATCCCTGGATTCCACAAGAGGCCCAAGGCTGGTGTTACCTGGCCTCACTGGTGCCCATAATGGGGGTGATAGGTGATAGTGATGGGAGTCATTTACTTGAAACTAGTATACACCCAAGGCATCCATTAAAACATCGTAACAAGAGAGAGTTATTCCTTGAAAAGGATATGGCCTGGGCATGGTTCCCTTCCTGGACAGGATGGGGAATAGATTTGATGAAAAGGTTAAATAATTACTCAGGAATTATTGATGAGATGATGGAAAAGAACTCTGATGACATTTCTAAACTTAATGTTGAAACTAGGGCTATTAGAAAACAACTAGCCATTAAAAGCATGAGTTCAGCCCTTACAGGATTATGTGAAATGACTGAGGATTATGAATGTTGTACTTGGGTACACAATACCAGTATAGAGGTACCAGATTATTATGATGTGATAGCTCAGCATTGAAAAGAAGTAGCCAAGCTGCAACAAGAGGCTTGCAACATAGCCCAGACCTGGATTCCCTTTGGAAATGTTGATTTTGGATTTGGAGGGATATTCCCTTGGATAAGGGATATTGCCATAATTTTAATCATGATTGTGTTCTTTTTCCTTTATCTTGTGTATAAGCTTATTATGTGCCTTATTAATAGAGCCACTCGCATTTCAGATCCCTCATCTCCCAATAAAACTTATCTCAGTATGTATCATCAGAAGCAAGCTGAGAATACCACCATGATAAGGAAGTGAGATCATACATTTATGATCAAAGAGGGGATTGTAGGGATATTTTAGCTTGCTGTCCACCATTTTAACTATAAAAATGTGTATCCATTTTAGAATAATATGTATATGTAACGTTTATCAAAAGTTAGTTTCAAATTCTTATAAATGGTTTGATTTCCCCGAAATGACGCACAAAGTTTTTTCTTGTTGACAGTTTCTGAATGAAGAAATTATGTTTTATTTTTGTTCGTTTCAAACATACTGTACGTCTGTATGTCTGTAACTTTAGCATATATTAATGAAAGGGTCGGACTTTTCTTGTGATGTCATTTTGGTTATATAAGCGAATGATTACGGAAATAAAAAGCAGAACATTCCGCATGTATTGACTGTTGTGTCATTATTTTCCTATCGGAATGTATCTCCAGGCCTGATTGGGTTTGAAGGAACACTCTAGACAGGATATTCAGACGAAGGTTCACGTGCTCCTAAAACATGTTTACACCCCATCAGTACCCAAGTGACCGCAACCCCTGAAGCATAGGGGGGAAGCATCTGGATAAATCTTTGCTAGTCTTGTGGGGACATAATACCACCTGGTGAGTAACGTAATATTTGCTTCTACTAAGCCTGTGTTCAATATACCTTTTATAGGAGCGTCTGAAGGAGTAGAACCAGTCCTCCGGGTCCAGGTGGAGGTCCAGGTCAGACTCCAAAGCTCGGGCATAGGCAGGCATGGTCTTGTTCTGAGCTAATGAGGCATAAATTAGTGAAATACCACCTCTCTGATCCACGAGGTTAGAGCGCCACTGTTCATAGATGGTGGGGCCGGGGGGGGGGCGATTTATCCGACCAGAGGGAGTGAAGGAAGTGCCTGATCTGGGAGAGGCGAAACCGCTCTGTGTCAGGCATCTCAAGCTTGCTAAGGCAATCCCCTAGGGTGATAGGGGCCGATGAGGTAAAGAAGTTACCTATGCTGAATAAGCCCTTATTCAACCACCATCTAAAGGCTTGAATATTCATCCCCGGTTTAAATTTTAGGTTATGGAACATGTGAGATAGAGGTTTTAGAGTTGAGATTAAGGAGGCATGTTTGTGTAGAGCGTCCGACAGGGACATTGAGTGGGAAAGGGTAGGGGCTAGTATTGGGGGTCTTAATTTTCGTGAGCACCACAGAAGGTAATCTATTGTGTGGTGAGGAACCGCATGTCTCTCCAGTGCAAGCCAGTCAGGCTTTGATCCCCTGGAGTATACTCTAGATAGCTGGGTTAGTTGTGCCACTTTATAATAACACCAGACATTTGGTAGGCCCAGACCCCCCTGGTTTTTATTTCTGAAAAGGATATCTCTAGAGAGACGGTGACTTTTCTTCCCCCAGACAAAGTCCACTATATTAGATTTAAATTTGCCAATTTCCTTTTTGGGAAAGGGAATTGGTAGGGATTGGAATAGGTAGAGAATCTGTGACATCAGGGTCGTCTTCACCGCGTTTATCCTACCAAGCCAGGACAGATCACATCTAGCCTCGTTTTGAGGTCATCCTCCAGTTTCCGAAACATCGGAGGGTAGTTAGCTTTGTGAAGTTTATTAATATTATCTGGGAGAGTAATCCCTAAGTACGGTATCGAAGTGGAAGCCCAGGTAAAGGGTAGATTGTGTTTTAGTTGATTTAGAAGAGGTGGAGGGATTGAAATGTTGAACGCTAGTGACTTTTTGGTATTAATGGAGAGGCTCGAGATTTTGCTAAATTGTTGGAACGTTTTGAGAAGAACAGTGTTGGAGACCAAGGGAGATGTTATGAATAATAACATATTGTCCGCAAATAATGCGCATTTATGTTCCTGGGAACTACATGAGACCCCCTTGATGTCTGGGTTTGATCTGATAGCTATGGCTAAAGATTTGATGGCTATCGCAAAGATCAGCGGTGAAAGGGGACAACCTTGTCTGGTGCCTTTTCTAATATTTATGCTTTCGGAGTAATGACCCCTAAGACTGACCTGCGCATTGGGGGTAGAATAGAGTGAGCGAATGGTACCCATGAAATGGGGTCAAATCCCCATCTCTCCAGAATCTCAAACAGATAAGGCCAAGCCACAGAATCAAAGGCCTTCTCCAGGTCTATCGAGAGTAGCATGCCAGCTTGCGAAGGGCCTCCATCCCATCGGGATTTCAATAGAGAAATTTTATCTATAGCTCTTCGCACCTGATCACTGCCCTGCCTCCCCTGGATGAAGCCCACCTGGTCTTTGTGTATATACTGCGCTATAAGACTAGACAATCTGGTAGCCAGAACTTTTGTCATGATTTTGATATCATTGTTTATAAGGGAGATCGGGCGGTAGTTTCCAACCTCACTGGAGTCCTTCCCTGGTTTCGGGATTACTGAGATAAAGGCTGCATTGAGATCTCTGTCCAGGGGGGCTCCATCATATAGTGAGTTAAAAAACCGTGTCATATAGGGGGCTAGCAGGGGGCCAAATTTTTTGTAATAACCACTAGAGAAGCCGTCAGGGCCCGGGGCTGTGCCTTGTTTAAGTGATTTGATTACATCCATAACCTCTGCTTCAGAAAAGGTCTAGTCTAGGAGCTCTCTATGGTTTTCAATAAGTTTAGGTATGGGGAGGTCCTTCAGGAAGGCCTCTATTTTAGAAGGTGAGGGGGGGAGCTATCTGTATATAGATTATGGTAGAAGGTTTGAAAGGTCTTCATGATGTGAACAGGGTTCTGGGTTAGATCCCCTGTCACTGTTCGGATTTTAGGGGTAGAGATGGTCCGTGTCTTGGGGCTCTATTTTGTCGCTAGCTTGGCTCCTATTTTGTTTGATTGATAGTAGAACCTGGCTCCTGTCCAACGGAGATGTTTTTCACCAGAAATGGTTAGGGCTAGGTTCAGTTGGATGTGGGCCAAATCTAGTTTGGAGAGGGATTCCGATGTAGGGTTGCGTTTGTGTGCCTTGCTTGCGGCTAGGAAGTTGTCCATGAGTTTTTGGGTATCAGCCATTCTCTCCCGCTTCAGTTTAGAGGCTAACTGGATCAGACTCCCCCTCAACACCGACTTGTGTGCCACCCAAAGCGTCAAGGGTGAGACTGATCCTGTGTCATTGGTTCAAAAATATTCCTTAATCGATGTCTCTAGCAGAGTGCAGTGTACTGGGTTGTTCAATAAAGATTTGTTTAGTCTCCATTTGTAGGTCTGTTGCACTCCCTGTGTACACTCCATTGTCAAGGACATTATAGAGTGATCTGATCATGATGTGTCCTTAATTTGGGACTACATAGCAAGGGGGATCGAGATAGCTGGTAAGAAGATGTGATTTATCCTGGCATAGGTCCAGTGCAGGTCTGAACAGTGGGTGTAATCTTTTGTTTGTGGATTGAGTTTTCTCCATATGTCCACCATCCCTAGAGCATTTAATTGTTTAGCTATTTTGAGGCTTTGTCTGCGGGGGCGTCTAGCCACGGATCTTTGTGCGCAGGATTTATCAAGGACCGAATCAAAAGAGATGTTCGAGTCCCCACCCAGAACCACCATTCCCTTAAAGAGTGGGCTCAATTCAGCAAACATGTCCTCAAAGAATTTCCGTTGGCCCTTGTTGGGGGTGTAATGTAAAAGGAAGGTGTAGGTCCCTCCATCTATTGTGCCTGTGGTAATCAGGTATCAACTACTCTGTATCTGCGATAGTCAGGGATCCAGATGGCTAACTCCCTTGGAAAAGCCTATCACCACCCCTCTAGCTTTGCCCTCGGCGTTAGCCAAGTAGAAGTGTGGAAACTTTTGGTGGAGAAAGGTCGGATTATACGAGGGGGGGAAATGTGTCTCTTGGATGAAGATGACATATGCTTTTAGACTGTGGTATTGGTGGAATAGTTTGCAACTTAAGATAACTTTCATGTGGTTTTCAGTGCGTTCTTGTCCGCTCATTTCTGATTTTCAGCTCGCTCTTCTCAGGCCTTTCTGTTTTCCAGTGCGTTCTGTTAGTTCGTTCTGACCAGCCGACCGTCTTCTAGCCATGTTTGCGGGTATGTACTCATCGTAGAATTTGTGCTGTGCAGGGGCTTGGTGTTGGGGTTCTTACTTTGACCCAAGCCCAGTCAATGAACAGGGCGGAGAGGAGTTCATGGACGAAGAATTGGTTACTCCAGCATGACCAATTCTCTCATATGCCTTTGTTGCGGGAGATCTAGGAGAATAATCCTGATGATTTCAGGAATTATCTCTGGATGACGGACCCCATTTTTCACAGTTCGTTGGCTTTGCTGTCCCCTTATATTATGAAGAAGGACACCTGCATGTGGCAAGCCATCACTCCTGAACAGAGGCTAGTCACCGCGCTGCGGTACTTGGCTACGGGGAGAAGTCTGCAGGACCTCAAGTTCTCGACAGGCATCTCCCCCCAGGCTCTGGGGATCATTATTCCAGAGACCTGTTCTGCTATCATTTAGGTCCTGCAGAAGGACTATATTAAGGTAAGTTTTCTCCTTTAACATCACATTCTATGTCTTTAATGTTTGCTAATGTATTGTATTTCTTTCATCATTCCCTAATTACAATGATTGTAATATGCTGTGAATGTCCCCTTTGTCCTCATGCATGCTGGAAGTTTTTAAAGTTCTTTTTTGGCCTTCATGCATATTTGCCTTCACGAACCTCCCCAGCATGCTATCCTGGGCCCATACACACCTAGCCTAGTCACTTAACAATGTATTTTGTCAACTCCATTGTACTGCTTTAACCTAAACACCCCCTAAAATGTGTTTACATTTTATTTTTGTCCTTAAATTCAGGCAGAGTGCAAGAGGCTTTTTTGAGGGGTCCCAAACTCATTCGGAACCCTCCCCCCCAACCGCTAAGTCAACCGATACCAATCTTCTATCTGCTGACTTTTCCAAACCCATACACACTATACCTACCTCTCTTGTGTTTATTTTTATGGATGAATTCACCAAAGCATGTAGTGAAAGGGCCTGCCTGAATACTTTCAAATGGTACTGTTTAAAGTTTTGTTCTCCTATTATCTTGATGAGTAATTGCAGAATGTAAAAATGTGCTTCAATTTGGACAGTGTGTATTTATATTTTTGTATTATGACAATTAACGAGGGGCTGGCCAAAGTAACACACATTATGTATGCATTCAGCTCTCAATGAAGTGGAGAGGGTTACCTGTCAAAAACATACCCCCCCTAAAATTTTTACAATGGGCCATAAGAGGGGGTGAGGAATCTGATAAGTGTACCTTATATTTTTGTCCTTAAATACTCCTTAAAATAAATGTTATACTGATGTTGGCCAAGAATGTTTGTGTCTAATCTGCTTGCAATGTTATGTGCAAAAGTACTAATTTGTTTATTTCTTGTTTGACTCCACAGTTTCCTTCAACGCCTCAGGAATGGCAGACTGTGGCTTCCCAATTTGCTCAGCGGTAGAACTTTCCCAACTGCGGAGGGGCAATCGATGGGAAACATTGTCCCAACCCCCAACTCGGGGTCATACTATTACAACTATAAGGGGTTTAATAGTATAGTGATATTGGCGGTGGTGTCGGCGACATACAGGTTTTTGTATGTGGACGTGGGGAAGAATGGCCAGATATCAGATGGTGGAGTCATCGCCCAGACCGAGTTCTACAGATGGCTCCAGAGTGGTGGTTTGGGATTGCCACCTGCAGAAGACAACGTGGCTGGTCTACCATTCGTCTTTGTTGCTGATTAAGCGTTTGGGCTTGGTGAACACCTGATGTGGCCATTCCCTATGAGGACCCTCACCCTGGACCAGAGGGTTTTTAACTACCGGCTGGCAAGAGCCAGAAGAGTGGTGGAGAATGCTTTCGGCATGATGGCCATCCGGTTCCGCCTATTCCTGATGCCAATTCACATTGCGGAATATAAACTAAACCATATAATACTTGCATGCTGCATTATACACAACTTTCTAAGGAGAAATGCTTTGCACTAAATGTGGCCTCAGTTTGGCCTGAAGCCGGATTTCCAGGCCAGTCAACCCTGACGCCACTTGAAGCTGGCCGTCCTGGCTTGCTCCCCCAAAGCGCCCGCGAAGTCCATCAAAAATATCTGGAATACTTTGCGGGTAGGGGGGCCATTGATATGCCAGCAAATGTTTGAGAAACATTTTTAAAATACATTTTTATTTTAAACTGAAATAATATTTCATTTGATTTACTGCTTGTGTTTCTTTAAGCTGTCTCCTAGGTTCTTCAATGGGCTTTTCTTTTTCGCCATTTTCTTCAATAGTGCAAACGTAATTTATTTGATACATGAGGTGACAATCTCTTCTTCAGCTAACTATTATGTTGTGGGTCTGCTACACACACACCTTGTTTTTGTTGTTAATGTATGTAATTCATTAATGATAAAAAAAACTTCCTTTTCAGCACCATGAATTAATTGTTTTGAGCCCCGAAAATGGCCTGATTGGGGCAAATTTTAAAGCACTGTGGGGGTTATTTACAAAAGAAAATCCACTTTGCACTACAAGTGCACTTGCAAGTGCACTGAAACTGCACTGAAAGTGCAAAGTGGATTCACTTTGCACTATAAGTGCACTGAAACTGCACTGAAAGTGCACTTGTAGTGCAAAGTGGATTTGCCTTTAGTAAATAACCTCCATTGTCACTGTAAACACCAACTTACTCCAAAAAGTGGTATTGAGCATTGAAAGAAGAAGCCACACATTGTTGAGTATAAAACATTTTACTCTGTGCACATTCACATGTGAATTAGACAAGGGTTTTTGAACAAACCAACATATTTGTTGTATAACATTTTTCTGTTTGACAGTAGAAATAGCCTTTTTTGGGTTAAACAGGCATGTTTAAAACCATAAAACATACACAACTCAGGGACTTACAAAGTTCAACTTTGACAAAGTGAAGGCAATATGAGACATTAGTATGTCCAAACTGTGTTGATCTTGCCTTCATCAGATGGGGTGATGTCACCCCTGTAAAAGCCAAATTTTGAAGATGCACACAAATTGGGAGTCAAAATGTGGATTTCCCTCCTGATCCCATGCCTAATGTAAACATGTGCTAGCTCCCATCATGGGAAATCAATGGACGTGTTTCGGGGGTGCAACCCCTTCCTCACATCTACTTTAGTTGTGAGGAAGGGGTTGCACCCACAAAACGCGTACATTGATATCCCATGATGGCAGATAGCACATGTTGACAGACTGTGTGCATCTTCAAAATTTGGCTTTTAAAATACTTTAAAACTTGATTTAAAAGAAAAAATAACACAACAAAACAGTACAATTTTTGTGTGTTTTAGATTCTGCCTAAAACATCAATGATGTTCTTCATTTTTTTTTGAACATCATTGATGTTTTCCTTTATCAGCTCTAATTCCCAATTGCACACCATTATCTCCCAGATGAGGACTTGTGCACTTGCACTGGTGAAATGAGATTCTTCTTCCACAACATCCACATCACCTAAAATAAAAAACACACCATGTGTTATAAATATGCAGGCATATACCTATTACCTGAAGCTGTGGTCTCAGACACTGAACTGTTGTAGTCACTATTTCACCCACTTCATAAACCTCTCCCTCCACATCCTCTGGTTGTGATGTGCTGAGTTCCCCTTCTTTAGGAGGTGTGGGGTTCCTGGTGTCCTCTGATTTACCAAATCGTTTCTCCCCTCTGTGAATTAAAAAAGGTATACTTAGCACACAGATATTTGAAGCCAGAAATAGGAATATGAAACATTGCTTGGAATTGTCGTACAATTGTCTGTTTTGGCAGAGTTCCAAGCTGAAGACATTATTTTTTTCCCTTTCTAAAGCTGGAATACTTACCTGTTTTGTGCAAGTTTCACACATGGAGACACCCCTAGTATCCACTGGAGCACCTGTGTGGGACACCCTAATAAGTTTGTACTGGTGTCCCATACTAGTGCTCCTGCATCCAGATGTGTAAACAGCTGCTGAGTGTCCTCTCCTTACACTGGATCAAGCTTTCATTTCATTCTAGTTACAAACCCATCTCGACAACAATGTACTAAACTTCTTTTAATACAAATAGGCTTGACCAAATGTAGTTAACCTGCATGTGCCAAAAACATCGTATTACTGGACGAACGAACGATGTTTACTATGACTGATTACTGTGCCCACGAACCTGAAACTTGCAATTTTAAACTGTACAACAGTAAAGAAAAGCACATGGAGTAGCATGCAAGTAATAATAATGATAGGAACACAGGACAAATACTTATTTTTTAGAAGCAGTTTCCTGATCTTTCTGTACTGATCGTGCTCCCTAAATTTCAGGTCTGACCAGCGTTTCCTCAATTGCTCCTTGGATCGTCGTACCCCAAAATTCCTGTGCAGACTTCTCATAACTTTAGTCATGATCTTGGCCTTTCTCACATTTGGGTTTGGGTAACATCCATGCTTCCCATCATAGTTGGCCCTCTTCAAGATGTCCACCATCTCCACCATCTATACAAAGGACATATTTGAGGCCTTATATCTCCTCCTGGATCGGGACGTTTCTGGCTCCGGGCTCAGCAGCTTGCTGCTGCTGTCTGCATGCACTTGCTCTTTCTCCGCCATGTACTCTCCCACTGCACCAAAAGAGAAGGGACGGGAAATATACTAGAAAGGAGGTCAGGGGCGGGCGGAGTTTCACGCATGCGCAGTGTATATAAAGCGTAACAAGCGTGCATCGTACGTACGATCTGTGAGCAGAGGAAGGAGTAGTGGAAGCACCAATCATGATAACGAAGGTACAATTTTAACTTGGGGCATCAGTGGCCTAAACTGCTTATAGATTGAGGCCTATATTGGGACAAGATTATGAGAGTTTAGCCTGACATTAGGGTTTGTCTTGTGTTGTGTCTTGCAGATAAAATGGATAGATTCAACGATCACGACTTCCTCCCCCAATTCATTGATATGTACAGAGAGCTTCTACTGAGGAAGGCCTGTGATTGGCCGATATGCATCTAGAAAAGAGGAGCTGATAGTCACGTCCAGCCAGGCACTGTGTATGTGGACATAGTGGTGCTACTCTGGAGGTTTTTATGTGATTTTAAAAGTTTTTATCTTGTAAGTGCAACTTGTCTGTTTGAGGGCTTTGAATAAATTAGTATACGGAGAACACTATGGTCTCAAATGTATTATTTACATGTCCTGAACTCATGGAATCTTGAGCCAAGCTGGGAGATGATCCGCTTCTTTGGATATTAATGAGCTGAGTTACCATTAAGAAAAGAGCCATCTGGATTACCCACCATTGATTGGGAAGAGGAAGTGAGAGCAAAGAGCTCATGGGGAGATCCACATATGAGTTTTGACTCATCTGGGAGGTGAGCGCGCATTTTTACTGGTGGTGGTGTGCACTCCTTTTGAGGACAAACAATCACTGTGATGGAATTGTGTGGATACACTGATCACAAGAAGAGTTTTTCATGTTTTATTTCTTCATTTTTTCATTCTATGGACTATACGTTTATATGTAGGATTTATTATTTATTTTAGAGATTTGCACTTTATATTTATAATTTTACACATAGCGCTACATTTATTTATTTACTATCCAATGTACAGAGAGCGGCCCTGTCTGTGGCAGGTGAAACACCCCTTTTATAATAATAAAATAAAGAGGAAGGCAGTGCTGGATAAATTGATGGAATTGGTGAAGATCCCCATTGAAGGCCAAAATTGGTGGCCTGAGGAGCACATATAATAGGGAGCGCAAGAAGGTCCAGGATTCCCAGAGATCAGGAGCAGCAGCAGATGACATTTATGTACCCAGGCTGTGGTACTATGACAGACTGCGATTTCTGTCAGACCAGACTGAAATCAGGCAATCACTCTTCCTTCCACGATTCCTTCCACCCCAGCTGAGGCTTCCAACGTCCAACCTGGGCCTTCCACCCAGGAAGAATATGTGGAGGAGCCCAGCTTGAGTCAGGTATAGCATTGTTCAACATATTTCTGGTCTTAATTTATGATGTTAACTAGATGTTATTATTGATCACTAATTTCTAATTTAACAAAGTGGTTTACATATCAATAGACAGTAGTAGCCAAAAATGATTGGGACAAGAATGAAAAATGGGGTCAGAATGATAGTCTTTTCAATTTGTTAACATTCAATTTGCAACAGTCATGAGCTCAAAATTGTGTGTGATTGATGAACAAAAAACTAAAACGATGTACCATTTTCATACACAGGAAAGCCTCAGGCAGGAGGAGGCTGTGGAAAGTGGCAGCCAGGAGGTGGCGGGGGAAAGTGGAAGCCAGGAGGTGGCTGGGTTAAGTGGCAGCCAGGAGGTGGCCGGGCCCAGTAGCCTGACCGAATCCCAGGTCCCCCCTCCGCCTTCAAACAAAAAGGCCCAGGAAGGGGAGGAACGTGGAGGAGTCAGCACTTGGGTTAATTTGGCAGGCTTCTGTGGCCCTCAGAACCCCCCCAATATTCAAGAGGCCTATGCCTGCATGGCTGCCAGGAAATGGAGGTGGGCTAATGCCTCATTTGTGAGGAAGTGATCTATCAGGCCCTAAATAAGGGGTTGAGGGGTGAACTCACAAGCAAAAGCCATGTTAGTTCGACCATCCTCCTCCTCCTCCTCCTCCTCCACCACCTGCCACAACTCCAACACCAGAGCCACAGCCTGGAAGCAAGCGGGGAAGGAAGCATACAAAGAAGTCTTGAGAGTGATGTCTGGGTTCAGTCTGGTCTGACAAAAGACGCAGGCTGTTGTATGACCACAGCCTCGGGACATATATGTCATCTGCTGCTGTTCCCGCTCTCTTGGAGCTACCAATTTTGCCTGTCAAATAGTTGATGTCTGAACTGGGGTACAAAGGCTTCACCAATTTCACCAGTTTATCCAGTGTTGCCTTCCTCTTTATTTTGTTATGACCCCTAATAAATGTCTATTTTTTTCACAAATACTTGGCTATGTGTTTTACTTCAAATAGGACAGTTTGTTTGTGAGTAGACAGGTACATTTCAAAAATACAATGTCAAATTAACAAGGGACACCAACACCAACCAACCTCCTTGAGGTTAAAAAATACAAGATAATAATCGTGTTGTGGTATCACTAGAAAAAATAATAATGAAAAAAAAATCTGGAGATCTTGATAAAAAAAAAAGTAGATCACTATAAAAAAATATATAAATATTATTCTGGTGATCTGGCGAAAACAAATAAAGATTATTCAGGAGATCACAAGAAATAATAAAGAAATCAGTTTGTCAGAACTCTGTGTGAATATCAGCAGCAAAACAACTTCATTATTTTAGCATTATAAAGAAGAAGAAAATGCGCTGCATTAAAAGATTAAAAACTTTGCAGCATGACGAATGTGCTCTCTCCATTACGAACTAGCTAGTTTTACCAGACCAAGTGCTTCCGTACCCGATTTGGAGCATGCATGGAATTTTGTGCGTCAGAATTGTCTACACTAGGGATGAGCCGAACACCCCCTTGTTCGGTTCCCACCAGAACTTGCGAACAGGCAAAAAATTTGTTCGAACACGTGAACACCATTAAAGTCTATGGGAAACTAACATGAATAATCAAAAGTGCTAATTTTAAAGGCTTATATGGAAGTTATTGTCATAAAAAGTGTTTGGGGACCTGGGTCCTGCCCCAGGGGACATGGATCAATGCAAAAAAAGTTTTAAAAATGGCCGTTTTTTCGGGAGCAGTGATTTTAATAAACTTAAAGTGAAACAATAAAAATGTAATATCCCTTTAAATTTAATTTCAATATTTCTTTATTATTTTCATTAAAGTGAACAAGATATACCTTTGTTACAAATAAGTCGGATGTTCCGACTGGAGCAAGTAATACTAAAGCATACAAATTAGAGTCAAGTAAAGCAGAGATAAGCACACAAGTCGGACTAAACAGTGGTGGGTAATGCGTAGCATTGTAACAGAAGAACAAAACAACTTGATAACTCCAGACGGGGGGAGGGTGTATGGAAAGGAGCACCAGTTAAGTAGGCGACTAGTTACATCGTAGAAAGGGAGTAGATAGGAGAATAAGAGAAAATAGAAGAATGAGAGAGATTCGTAACAGGCAAAGTACATCAGGTGGTAACAGTACAGTTTGGGTGTGTAAGCCAGACATGCCAGTTATACAAAAACTTTTCTATATGTAAGTTTTTCCTAGCAACTAGTCTCTCCATTGCACATTGAAGGTTCAAATCTGAAATTGTGTTGGCAATGGATGGAGACTCAGTGGTTTTCCAAAGTTTAGTGATGTTCATTTTTGCCGCGAGTAGCAGGTGGACTATTACTACTCGCGATCTGGGCGGGAATTTTTCGATTCCAAGGTGTAGTAGTGCTAGTGAGGGATTAGGGGCTGTTGAAACCTGTGATATGACGGAGATTAAGGCAAATATTTGTTTCCAGAATGAGCTTAGAGATTTGCAAAACCACAGTATGTGTGCTATGGTACCAGAACTTCCACAGGACCTCCAGCAGGTAAGAGGATGTCCAGGGAAGATTTTGGAGAGACGGTAGGGTGTGAGATACCATCTATGAATTGTTTTTTGGTATGTTTCCCAGTGGTTGGAGCAATGGGAGGCAGTAAAGGTGTGTTTAAAGGCGCGTGTCCACATGTTGGGGGTGGCATCAATGTTTAGTTCTTCTGTCCATTTTGAGAGAGAAGGTATTTGGGAGTATGGCCGGTTGTCGCTAAGTATAGAGTAGAATGTAGAGATACCATGTTTTGGGTATGTTGTGTGTGTGTAGAAGTTGTGTATTGGTTCAGGAATTTTGGCCTCAGTAGAGATTTTAGATTTTTGAAGGAAGTGGGAGATCCTCATGTATGTAAAGGCTTCAGTATGGGGGAGGTTGTATTCGTGTTGAAGATTTGTAAAGGTTTTTTGAGTGTTATTGGTGTTGTAGAGATCTGAGATAGTAGTTATCTTTTGTGCCTGCCAGATTTGTAAGTTTAGATTTGGTATTTGTGACATCAATGTTCTGAGAGGGGTCTGTATTATATGAGATGGGTGGTCTGAGGTTAACGTCTGGGTGAATTTCTTCCAGACTGTTAGAGAGGCCGTGATTGATGGAGGAGTAGACATTGTGTTAGGAGGGAGACCCGCTGACGTTGCAAGGAGTATATCTCGCAAAGTATTTGGTTTGAAGGATGACGATTCTATGATTGACCAGGCCTTATTGGGGCTTGGATGCCACCAGTAGTATAGCTGATCCAGGATGGAAGCATAATAGTAACTTTGAATGTGAGGAAGGCTTACTCCACCTTTTTTGTGATGTCTAGTTAGAATGTATTGAGCGCATCTAGGTGGTTTAGTGTCCCATATAAACCTGGAAAGTTGTTTTTGTATGGAGGTGAAAAAGGAGTGGGGTGCAGGTAAGATTACTGTGCGAAATAGGTATAGTAGCTTGGGGAGGATTAGCATTTTAAAGGATGCAACTCGTCCAAGTTTAGAAAGGCCTGTTGTGCGCAGTTGATTTAATAATTGAGGAAGTGATTTTTGGAAGGCACGATAATTAAGGTCATAGATTAGAGGCAGCGAGGGGGATAGTTTTATCCCCAAGTATGGGATAGACTGTTTCGTCCATGAATAAGGGAGAGTATTCTCCAGGAGGGACTGTTGTCTATGTGTTAGATTAAGCGGTAGTATTAGAGACTTGGAAGAATTAATTTTGTAGAAGGAGGCAGAGCTAAATTGAGTGAGGATGTCTTGGATTACAGGCATGGAGTGGGCTGGGTTTGTGATCATAAGAATGACATCATCGGCGAATAGGCTGATTTTATGTTCTATGTCATTGTGTTTGATGCCTGAAATGAGCTTGTCCCCTCTAATCTTTGCTGCAAGGGGTTCCATTATTAGAGCAAAAATAAGAGGGGAGAGCGGGCAGCCTTGGCGTGTGCCATTGGAAATCCCAAATGGTGTAGACAAGGTTCCGTCAGTTAACACTCTAGCTGAGGGGTTCGAGTAAAGTGAGAGAATGGCCGTTTGGAACCAGCCTGTGATTCCAAATTTAGATAGTACTGCTCTTAGGAATCCCCAGTGCACCCTGTCGAACGCCTTCTCTGCGTCTAGGGATAGCAGCAGAGAAGGCGCTCGTGTTTGGGTGACCTGATGAATCAAATCAATGACTCTTCTAGTTGCGTCTGGGGCTTGTCTGTTCGGCATAAAGCCGACTTGGTCTGGGTGCACTAGAGAGGGAAGACATTTCAACAACCTAGAAGCAATGACCTTAGCAAATATTTTCACGTCTGTGTTAAGAAGCGAAATGGGTCTGTAGTTGGATGTGGAAGTAGGGTCTTTCTCTGGTTTGGGAATAGTGGTGATGATTGATCGTAGCATATCAAGCGGTAGAGAACCAGAGGTGGCAGCAGAGTTGAAGAGGTCAGTAAGGTGGGGGGTGATAAGTTTAGCGAATGTTTTGTAAAATTCGTTGGTGTAACCATCTTCCCCAGGTGATTTGTGGAGAGGAAGGGTGTTGATGGCTTTTAAGACTTCGTCATTTGAGAATGGTTGGGAGAGAGCCTCTAGTTGTGCGTGGTTGATATTCGGGAGATCAATAGTGGATAGGAAGTTTTGTATGGATTGATCAGTTGGTTGAGGAGTAGCTGTGTCGTGTGAGAGGTTGTAGAGAGAAGAGTAGTAATCGCTAAAGGCATTAGCTATGTCCTGTGGGTTTGTCAGGAGTTGTTTGGTGGTAGGGTGTTGAAGGGATGTTATTTTACTTTTAATGCGTTGGGCTTTGACTTGCCGAGCTAGTAAAGCGCCAGCTTTATTACCTAAAGCATAGTATTTGGCTTTGGACAATTTAAGGTTGTTCTCGAATTGAAAAAGCAAAAGTGAGCGGAGTTTTTGTCGCTGTTCTAAGAGCTCACTGGTTAGTTTATGAGAGGGGGTCATTTTATTCTGGTTTTCTAATAGGGTAATTTGGGAGAGGACCTCGTCAACTCGCTTAGACCTCTGGTTTTTAACATTACTGTGAAGTTTAATTAAAATGCCACGCATGTAAGCTTTGTATGCTGACCAAAGTACAAACCTATCAGTGTCTGGTTGGTTGTTCATTTGAAAATAAGAGTGGTGCTCAGTATTAAGTTTCTGGACAATGTTTGGGTCGGAGATGAGGGATGCGTCAAGTCTCCATAATCTGGTTGCCTTAGGTCTGCAATTTCCCACCGTAAGGGAGA